>OY804604.1:48055268-48802768 GCA_963680895.1 Fragum sueziense
AAAAACTAAAACAAGTTTGTATTCATACTGTTACTCAGTTTCAGCTGCAAATTAGACTGTAGTGATGTAAAATGCATTTGTACATACTCTTGTTTTTTTTAACCCTCTCCTAAACAAGACCTGGTTTGACATCCTTAATAGAATTGGCTGGGGAAAACATTGAGACAAAAGAAGAAACTGCTGATAACCAGCAGTTTCTCCTTTTGCCTCAATATTTTCTGTGTTATATTTAACACAAATCCTATCTTTAATAACATACATTTTGTCATTTGTGGCAGTTTTTGAATTGGATCACCCTAAAATTTTGCCGTTTGGGAAAGTGTTAATGTAGGAGATACTCTTTCACCACCAAGCCGTCAAATTTTTGTGACTAAACAAAGCATTAGTTTGGAAACTATTGAGGGAAAATATGATAATGCTGATAACCCACATTCTGTTCTTTTCCCTCAAGGATTTCTATTCTACAATTTACATACAGTGTATTTTCCATTTTCAGTTATGTTCATTTTGACATAATTATGAAACATTTGTCAATATAAACCTAAACTTGGTGTTTAGGAAGGATTAACAACAGCAAAACAAAGTCTTTTCAAAGGACAGACACTTAAAAAAAGGGAGGGTAAGAAAACATCAAGCATGATCATCTATCATGTTTGAGATGTCTAGGCCAGGGGGTGAAACATGATATTACAGACCACCTAAATGTGTAACCTAACTTTGGGTAACTTGAGAAAATAAGCAAACATCAAAATAGCAATGTCAGACTTAAATTTCTAAAGAGAAAACAAAGTTCCACAATGGATGAATTTATCTTTCCTATTCAACAACAAATTGTGCTGTCACATGAGATGTGTTTTTTGTTTTCTTATTTATGAACCCTTTCCCAAACAAGACCTGGTTTTGATGCCCCTGATAGAATATTATTGAGAAAACATTGAGACAAAAGAAGAAACTGCTGATAATCAGCAGTTTCTCCTTTTGTCTCAATATTTTCCTTGCTATATTACACATGAATTTCATCTTCCACAGCATTAAATTTGTTTTGTCGTCTGCAGCAACTATTGAATTGGACCACCCTAAAATTTTGTCGTTTGGGAAAGGAAACAAGGTTTTTCCCCCATAAGAAATGACATTCATTTAATATCAACTATTGACGGCGAGATTTGACCCGGCAGAGCAGACCAAGCGGAAAGGTCAACAGACGTATCGTCCAGGGATGATAGGTATGCCGGAATCCCTCGTGATTTGCCGAACACTTCGCATGCTTTGCTATTTACAGCTAATAATCATATTATTCAACGACTTAACAGTATTTGCACGTGAATACATTTGTCGCGTCATCTTAAAATGGTAATTGGTTAACTGAATATGCAAAAATGCCGATGCCAAAAATGCCGGTCAGCCTGTGCCATCTGTGCGGTATGACCAGGATGTGAACTGTATTTGGATATTTTCATTTTTTGAGATTATGCCTATTTTAATGATTATCTTTACTGAAAATTTCGATCCAAACGGACCACAGTAGCTTAACATTTTTATTTGACTAGATTAGATAAAATCTTATTTTCACATGACGGCACAATGTTGCATAACGGATACAGTGCACGCTTTTAAGTGAATTAACTACGGACCATTCCCATCTAAACTGGACAATAGACTTTTCCACTTTTGAGTACAGTTAAGGTCACTCTGCCGGGTCAATTATTTTCCTCTATAATCATGGACATATTAATTGAAGACAAAGAATCTAATAGATAATGATAAAATCAGTGGCGGATCCAGGATTTCTTTTATGGGTTATTCGCATATTCGTTTTCGAATTTTTGCACAATTGTGACTGAATTTCTGTATGAAATTTCAAATTGAAATAATTTGGCTACAGAGGGGGGGTTCGTTTGAACCTTGCAAACCCCTCCTGGATCCGCCACTGTACAATAAACATTTTGTATTTCACAAAATCACCATAATTATTTGTACAAAATCAAAGTGCATTTCGATTAAAATTTCATTATATATTCATTATATACAGACAGCAGAATAAACCACAAAATTTATAAAGCACAAAAACCACAAAAACCACAGTCTAACAACCTTTTACCAAACAATGAAATTTTATACTAGTCCAATTTTGATACAGTCCAGTTTGACAAGATATAACATAACAAAAAGGCAAAACAGTATCTGTAACAGTTTTGGAAACTTTGAGGGAAATGAAGAAAATGCTGATTATCAGCATTTTCTTCTTTTCTCTCAAATGTTTTACAATTAAAGCTTTTAAGATGTCAAGCTCTCTTTTAGGAGCATCACAACCAGGGAAAGGATTTGACAGACGCATGGGTGTTGAACACAATAGGGAACGATTTTATCCTGTATTTTTGACAATGAATTTTGTATTAAAATTAGACTGGGTTTACCGTTATGTTTTGATAAACGGTCAGTGTTGTTATAAGATCTAGTAAGTACGACTTGATTCAAGCTGTAGTTACGAGATTTTATACCAACGCCTACGAAATACTATTTGTTTGTCCGAAATTACATCACGGTAACTGGATAAAATGGTTCCCTTATAATTATAAAGTGCAATCATTATCCCCAAAAACCACAAAACGACAGTCTTACATCATACTGACATCAGCATTTTTTCTTGGTTTTGAAATTGTGAAATGAATAAATTAAAATTTCAAGTGCATTTTGAAATGAAATACATAAAGGCTCGACATACCATATCCATTTTTAAAAACTTTTGAACACAAAACAAATTTTGGACAGATCTAAATTGAATCAGTTAACATATCAATCTGTTTAACAACCACAAATTGTTTAGAAATATAGCTCAATATAAATGACCTGGCAGAGTTTCTTTTTTGATTAGCATGGGCTGCTCTGCCAGGTCATATATCCAGTCTCAGCTATTATAGGTAGCAATAGTAGAAAAATACCACAATTAAAGATGAAAAAAAAAAAAAAAAAAAAATTAAAGATGATAAGAGATGAACATTTAATGAGTTGTTTCACTTTCATCAGTTTACATATCAATCTGTTTCACAACCAGATCAGATTTCACATTTGCAGCAGGGCCAAATTTCTCACAGCTTTATCTGATATTCAACTACCAGCCTTTTTTTTTCTTTTTTTCTTTTTTTTTCGTGCACATGATTATTCAAATTCAGCAGTCATTCAAATAAAGAGTGATTGCTCTTAATCCTATCCTTGCTGATAAGCGAAAGTTGACCGAAAATGACAAAATTTCATTTACATCTGAAATGCTGTATGTACATCAATTAGTTTCATTTTCAGAAACAAATAATTTTCTCCTAAATGGTGCAATAATTTGGTTCGAAATAGACTGAATTTTCATAAGAAAATATGCTCTTTCAGATAAAAATAGAAATAAAATTTATGAGAAAATATAATTATGTGAAATGTCTCTTTAAAGGGACATTTCATTCCAATTTCAATTTTTAAAGTATGTCTTGATGCCAAGATTGGTTATTCTAATGAGTATAATTTATACTATTAGTTTTTTGAAGTTGTTGCCAATAAGCGAGAAACATGCATTTAAAGTTGAGACATAATCGATAAATTGCATGTAAATCCGAACTGTTGTCCACAAAAATTCGTTTAATTTTAGCACAAAAATATATATTTCTTGTAAACGGTTCAATATTTTGGCTTGAAATTTTCAGAATTTTCATAAGAAAAGATGCTCTTTCAGATAGAATAAAGGTAAAATTTATGTAAAAGTAATCGTGAAATGTCACTTTAAGTGACAAAAAAAGTCCGCGAAATTCCAGTTGGTACATGCAAAATACATTTCTAACTTGGAAGGTGCTGGTTTGATTCCAAGCACTTACTTTCTTTTAAAATAAGAATTTACCAATTCAAGAGTAAATTTTGCTTTTTTTGAAATACTTTGTCTTGTTTTCTCTTTTATTTCAATGAGTCTAAAAAGTGAAAAATATTTAATTGTTGATAAATAATTGAAGGCAAAAGTTTAATGCCCATGATATGATCTAAAGCTCTTGTTTCTATCTTTTTCATCTTTTAAAAGTTCAATAGCTAAAGTATCAATTCAAAAGATTAGTGACAAATATCGCTTTTAACAGGGTCAATTTTCTGATAAAATTTTAACAAACCTATCAAAATTGATTTTTAAACAGGTTGAATTTCTTTTTAAAGTCAGCTTTTTAATCAAAGATATTTGGTTAGGTAGATTGTTTTCAGCAAAAAATTTGTTTATTCAGACCACCGGAACCAGGGTCTGTATATGTGTAACCAGTCTTATTCCCAGTCTAACTATACAACTACAAAAGAATCAATCTAATTGGACATAATCATTTTCGACCAATCAGATAGATTTTATTGTTATATGACAAAATCAACTAGATGAAATTTTTTGGGACAGAAAGTATTTTGGAAAATAAAGAAATTGCTTGCACAATTGGGACTCAAGGCACTAAAAAAAAACAGTAGACGAAATAGGAGAAGACCAATAGGGATGTTACCCTTATGGGGGCATTGAAAAACATCTTTATGTGGGAACGGGTTAAGATTTCTTTTCAGACGTATATACAATTGCCAGCCAAATAGCACAAAACCATTGAAAAGAGGCAATTAGTCAAAAAATTGTTAAACTCTATTCAATTTTGAATACGTTAGGTCTTGAAAGATTACACCTACAAAATGTACAAAGTTTCAAAAACATCGAAATAAATTGCTTTGTGCTAAACTGAGCTAACTAAACAAGCTTGAAATGACAATTTAGGTCATTGTACCGTGTCATGAATCAGCAATTAAATGCCCACAGCAAGAGATTTTAATTTGTCTATAGTTTTTTGTAACTTCTAAAAGTATTTTGGAAGCTAATTAAGTTGTTTGTGATTTGCCATTTCGCTGCTTTTCAACGAAAACCTCCTAACTGCAGCTTAAAACAAGCTGCAGTTACTAGGTTTCTGTTGAAAAGCGACAATTTTCTTTACTTTTTACCAATTATCAATCTTGAACAATTATTATATTTCACTAATGATTTTAAATCAACCAGAGTAATCATGAAAAATTTTAATGCTGGAAAGATGAACAATCTCTTCTTTTCATTTATTTTTTACATTTTTACTTTTTACAGGCATAAAATTGCTATCTTGGAAAACGAGCAACAGCAGCAGTTGTAGTCACTGAATTTTTTAATAGATTAAATCTGGATTAAAGCCTCATTTCACTGCTATGGTCATACTGTCACAGCTGGAGCACCTAACCATTTACTCTTGTTATTTCTATCACCAGTACTACCCCAACATTCTTACCCAGCCTCCAGCTGCACACCCCCCACATAGGTTTATGATTATCCAACCATTGGTGAGAGACGAAATGGCAGAGAGTATGTATGACTGCTATTACTGCATTGGCACATGAAAAATTCCTAAAAAAATACTTATAAGCCTATTTTTCAAATAATTCAAAGGGGGCACACAAGACACTGTGACACCCAGCACCACCTGCTTGCTATCATTATAGCCCTTTCCCAAATAAGACTTGGTTTTGACGTCTTGAATAGAAAAGGCTTGGGAAAACATTGAGACAAAAGAAGAAAATGCTGATGATCAGCATTTTCTCATTCTGCCTCAATATTTTCTGTCCTATATCATACTGTGATACACAGATGATATATGAATGAACATCCATTTTTATAGTTTGCAGCAGCTTTCAAATGGAACATCCTTAAATTTTGTCATTTGGGAAAGCGATAAATGATGAAAACAAAAATGAAAGGAAAACTGAAAGAGAAATTCATTATAAAGTGTTTTTGGCTACTTTTTTGTCGATTTTGCATAAAGCTTGTAACAGGATATGTTAGTACATTAAAATGCAATTTGTTGTCAAATTAAGTTCATATTACATCATTTCAAGCATTCAAAACACCTGAACAAAACCCATTCCGGCATTTATTTTGTCACGCCAAAAGATAGAAGTGAAGCTTTGGAAAACTGGGAGCTCAGTCGGTAATATCAGAGTCTGTCAATCCAAGGGTAGTGAGTTTGAACCCTGGCTCGGCCAATATGATCCATTCTGATATTTGACAAGTCATTTTGTCTCTCACTAACCGGTTTGAATCATCTTTAACCCTTTCCCAAACGACAAACAAGAGCTGTTTGAAGACAGCGCGTGCGCGCTCGACTTTCTAAGTTGCTTAGTATAAAGGGGCATAACTCCAAATATAGTGGAGCCAGGGTCATGGGCCCTGAAAGTAAGGTAGAGGGTGTGATGGTGAATAAGTATTCCAAGTTTGGGTTGAATCCCTTTGATAGTATGGAAGTTATTGATGTTTGAAAAAATTTTAACCTTTGTTGCAACGCCAAAGCCAATGCCAACGCGGACACCCCAGTATAAGCTCTCATTTTCTTCGAAAAGTCGAGCTAAAAATGTGGGTGATCCAATTTGAAAGCTGCTACAGACGGCAATATGGATGTTAATTAAGGTTGGATTTGTGAGAAAATATTGAGACAAAAGGAGAAACTGCTGGAGTTTACCAGCAGTTTCTTCTTTTGTCTCGATGTTTTCCCAAGCTAAGAGAGCAGCTGGAAACTTTGGATATTGTGGTAGTTACAATCCAAATGATTTTCTGCTGTACTATACTCCGTAAATGTTGACCTGAACCCGGTGAATATGAAATGAGTAATTGTGACACGGAATAATCGATACTCGCCAGCAATCCTCACTGTCGAGCAGAGTCGATAGTTTCCATATGCATTATGACTTTGTATTCTGCACATGCTTCTCGTGTCAACGTATGTTGGAGAGTGATAGTTTTGCATTGCAATTACCCATTGCATATTCAACAGGCTCAGGTCAATATTTACAGAGTATACCTGTAATCCTGTATTCTACAATGTAATATTATAGTACATAAATCAAGATGATAATCAAAGATCATAAATATCTTTATATATTTATCATTATAATCAATGCATTATCATCAAATCAGCATATCTGTGGGGGGCATTGCACTATCATTATAGGTAATAATTCCGGATTTTCGTAATTCCGTCGTGACAGAGTTGTCGTTCATGCGGGACGGTATACCGTCTTCCGGTGTCAATGTAAATAAGCGCTATCAGTGGGAAAGAAACGCTTCTGCATTTATGAATGCCATAATTTTGGGGATAGAATTGGAAATTTTGAACTGCACAAACTGTATCGAAAGAGGCAAATACAAGACGAGCTTGGATTCGTGTAATAAGTCGCAAGAATTTGAACTAAACATCGTATCTGGCCTAGGCCTACCCGAGTCTGAGAGACAGTATCAATAGCCGAAACGCGTAGATCGTTGTGAGATTCCAACAGAGGAACCTCAGCGGAGAGAAGAAAGAGAAAACCCATCGCAACATAGTCAAAACACACTAAACGCTTACATATCAAAGTAGATCTAGTCTATTGAGGCAAAAGGAGAAAATGCTGGTTATCAGGATGCTCTTAATTTTTGCCAAAATGTTTCCCAAAGTATTTTCTCTTAAGTAGAGTATAGCCTACATACATCAAAACTTAGGTCTTGTTTTGGAAACCTTTAACGAACAAACAATGAATTACATAGATCTACTTTCAAACGAAATAGCAAAGTTTTCAGAGAAAAGAAAAACATGCTGACTGCTTTTCCCTCAATATTTCCTATTCTACAATCTTCACCAAACTGTTCTTTTTAGTAGATCTACGTATCATAGTCTACAGTCTGCTTCAAATTTGAATTAAATTTGAAATGATGGTTTATTATGTTAACCCTTTCCTAACCAATTCTTTGTTTCGATGCCCACATTCATTCAAGACTTAATTTGGAAAGGGCCATATTTTGTTGTTTGGGTAAGGGTTTAAAAAATGCATCATTTTTTCGGCACATTAAAAAAACGAATTCTTCATGTTTAAACATTTTTCCTAATATTAAGGTCCTGTATTTGACTTCAGTAGTTTGGAAAACATTGAGAAAAAGGAAGCAATTTGATGATAGTCAGAGATATCGCCTCTTTCCTCAATACTTTCTGTGCTTAAACATTCACTTATTCTATTTTCGATTTTAATCCTTTTCCGACAGAGGAAAATCGTGTGGAGCTGGATGTTCTTACAAACAAAAATATTAGTTTGGAAAAACTCGCTCACAGCGTACATGTATATTATACATGCACCTATTTTCCCCAAATTTGCCCCTATTTTATTTCTATGACGTCATATGACTAGAGTAAGTAACGCAAATTCATGACGTCACAAATCGACACTCGCCTGATTTGAGGCACTCCACGGGGAAAAATATTTTCAATGATAATCTGACATCGGATTATGGGAGATTTCTTTTGTTATATATCTCCGAATGGTTTAAAAAATGATGGAAGGTGCAGAGGTATTGTTAGATTCCATTATCAAGTTACAATAAAAATCACTTTCATTAAAATTACTCGTTGATTTGATGAAAATATTAAGTTGCCGCTTGTCAAACAGGCAAATGGAAGTAAACATACCGTCCCGCAGGAACGACAACTCTGTATTACCGGAATTACGAAAAGACCCAATAACTAGTGTAATATCCACCCTTTCAGTGGCGGATCCAGGATTTCTTTAAGGGGGGTTCGTTTTTCCAAAAAGGGGGGTTCATTTTACAAGTATTACACACTTTTGACTGAATTTCTGCATGAAAATGAAAGAATCAGGCTACAGAGGGGGGGGGGGGGGGGGGGGGGGGGGTTGAACCCCGACCCCCCCCCCCCCCTCTCTGGATCCGCCACTGCCTTTACCAAACAAAGTTGTTTTTTATGAACAAAAAAGATAAGTTCTCTGAAATTATTATCATAAATATTTTTGAATAAAGGTAATCATGATCAATAACAAATGCATTATCATCAGATTAGTATTTTTTTTAATTCCTCAACAGGCATCATTGATATTTTTGAATGGGTAAACGCTCAGTCACAGAAAAACTCATAACTTATTATTGCAGCAGACTTCTTTGAATCTACAGTCGACACTCGTTGTGTCGAAGTCGTTGGGGCCGTCAAAATACCTCGACATATCCGGAGTTCGACACATCTGATTTTGTTCAGCTTCGAGATATTTGATATTTGACCGTTTTTGAAACTTATCAAGTACGAGTATTATTGAAATATAGTAGGAAAAGGAAAGAAATTGCTCGTGTCGAGCAATTTCTATCCTTTTCCTACTATATTTCAATGGCTATATTCAGTTCGAAATTATTTTGTTTTGAAAAAAATTATGTCAATAGATGAGGAAGGGACCAGATTTGAACTTCGACTTAAGCAAAAATTCGACTTATCCGATGTCGACATAACGGGTGTCAACTGTATATGGATCAGTTGAAACAGTAATTGGAACGGTAATTGGGTTGTAGATGATGTAAAATCCAGATTAAGTTGGACAGGGCATATTCTGACAAATTATGATGGACCAACTGTTCTTAACAGAATTGATTCTAAAAGACAGAAGTTTAGCCAATTGAATCAAGAATAATTTCCAAAACTGAAATATGTAAGTATTATGGGAGGGTTTTACCCCTGCGAAAAGGCCATTGAAATTCTAGAACAGTTATGTTCTAGAAGTGTCATTTTAACATTCTAGAATGTTCTAGAACAGTTCTAGAACTAGAAATGTGTTCTTGAACTTTTTTTGCAGGGGCACCGTTGAAGATTGTATTTGGATTGATTGAATGGGTGTTTATGCCCCTTTCAACTGGTGTGGTCATATCTTAGCAGCTGGAGAACTTTTAAAATCATGAACTCCTGTCATTTCATATACAAGTCCTACAACAATATCCTTACTGATCAGCCCCCACATGGTGGATAATCATGTGATACAATATTTTCAGAAAATCTTCAATAATTTTGTAAATACTGGGCCGATTTGAATTCGGTTTGAAGCAGAGAATGTGGACAGACGTCACGCATTAGATGGACATGGTGGATTTTTGAAAAATCAACTGATAAAAAAGTTATTGGAGATAAACCAAAATTTTGGTTTATCTTCAATAACTTTTTCATCATTTGATTTTTCAAAAATTCAACATGTCCAGCTTATTCCTGGTATTTTCCCACCTTCTCTGCTTCAAACCTAATTCAAATTGGTCAACTATTAAAAAAAGATATTGAAGCTTATCAGAAATTCTGAGTCACGTGATTATACATCATGCCCCAGCTGCCTACGAACAGGTGTATTATTATCCAACCACTAATGGGAAATAATAATAATAATAATAATAATAAAGACTTTATTTAAAGAGGCTACACAGTTGGGTAATCCCAGTCTTCCCTGTGGGCCTCTATGAGAAAATTACAGTACAAAAGATTACAAACAAAGCATTAAACAAAATAAACAAAGAATATACATAAAAGAAATCAATTGGAGATTATGTACACTATTAGCCACTTGTTAACCCTTTCCCAGAAAGTTACGTCTTTTTTACTGATAATCAGAATTTTCTTCTTTTCCTTTGAATTTATCTAAGCTATAACCTGGAGATGTTCATCATTCAAGTTAGCGTATATGTAAATTTTGCCATCTGCAATTACTTAAATGTTAGCCAGACCAAATATTCAATATTTGGGAAAGGGTTAAGAAACTAAAGAAATATAAATAAGAGATTTAAAGAACTAGAATTTATTGGCTAATCTTTTAAATTGATTGATTGTTTACCATTCAAATACCACCATTGTAGATATGCAGTTTTGAATTCTTTTAAATCTTTGCTATTTTTTACATAAAGAGGAATTTGGTTCCATAACTTTGGACCCGAGTAACTAAAAGATTTTCTATAAAATTCTATTCTCGGTTTAGGTATGCAAAGAGATTTTTTATCATATGATCGAAGTTTTGAGTTGGTATTTTCAGTTAACAGCTCTGACATATAAGACGGTAATTGATTGTTGATTGATTTGTAAACAAATATGGCTTTTTTGAAGGAAATCCTTTCGTCAAATTTCATCCAGCGTAACTCCTTAAATAATTCTTCACTGGGTGTTTCAAGAGATTTGTTAAGAATAATTCTAGCAGCTTTTTTCTGAAATTTTTGCATTGAATGCAGCAGCTTTTCATTACAGTTTCCCCATATTGTACAGCAGTAGTCAATGTGAGGAAGTATATATGCATTGTAGAATAATTTTCTGGTATGAATATCAATAAAAGGTTTAATACGCAGCAGAAGATATAATAAGGAGTTACATTTTCTGAGCACTTTTTCAACTTGGAATTTCCAGTTTAGTTTGTTATCAACTTGGATACCAAGAAGTTTTTCATTTTCTGTAAAGTCTACAGATTGATCACAGAGGACTAGACTATTTAATTGTGGATTGCTGTCATTAATGTCATTGCTTGTGATTAATGTCAAAACGGATTTTTGCTGCAACCAAGGATCAAACTCAGGACATTAAGGCCAGGCCCCGGTTTTTCGAAAAAACTTAAGTACGTTCTCATGCTCAAATCTGAGCACCGTGCTCAAATCGCCCAAAATCCATGTGAACTTCAATCGAACACCTTTCAACGTTGGAGAGTATTCCTTTGAAGTTGAGCATGTTCTCATGAGTATATACTTAAGTTTTTTCGAGAAACTGGGGCCAGGTCACATACAATTCCGCATCCATATCGCTTCCAAATCATGTCCAAAATTATTCTTCACAGTCTTGCTTATCTTAATGTAAACGATGTGACCTATATGTGAAAGAAGGTAATAATTATGTTTAGAGATGATTAGAAATCCAGATGAAAGGGACAGGGCAGTTCTGACAGACCAACTGTTACACCATTGATTAATTGGAAAGGGGAAAAAAAATCTTTTTAACACTTTTCCTGACGACAAAAATCTGGAATTATTATTCCCATTTCAAATATGTTGCAGATGACAAAATAGAAATGTGAATGTGTATAGATTAGCTCAGAAAATGTAGATGCAAAAGGAGAAAATTCCGGTCACCAGCATTTTCTTCTCGTGACTAACTTAATATTTTCATAATAAGCTTTTTCTAATTAAGCATGTTGAAATCAGGTCTTGTTTAGGGAAAAGGTTAACAACTGTTTAAGCTGTTAATCAAGTTAAGCTTATCCCATTATCATGATTCTTACAAAACCATTTTTTTTATTGGCGGAATACACAAAAAAGATTTTATTCAAATGAAATCAATACATTGAAGCCAAGTCCTCAAACTGCACTCCTTTATGCCAAAGTAAATATAGACAATTATTGATGATAATTATGCAGGCAAAATATTTTGTGTACCTGTAAAAGGCAAAGGGAGAAAATGATGATCATCAGCATTTTCTTCTTTTGTCTGAATATTTTCGTGTGCCTTTTCTATCAGTGACATCAAAACGATATCTTGTTTGGGAAAGGATTAGAAGAAATAAGAAAAGATAAGAACCAATGCATGCAATTTTTCAACTCAATGATATGATCATTTTCTTGGAACATATATTTGGCTGTTTTTCAAGGAAAACCTCATCCCTGCAGAATAAAACAATCTGCAAATACGAGGTTTTTGTTGAAAAACGACTAGTTCTAGTAGTAAGTAATCCTTTCCCATGCATTCTAACAATGTATCCAATAAAAATAAATGGGCCAGAATCTGGAAAGGGTCCCTCAAGGCTTTTGTATCAAACATGCTTCAAGATCAGCATGCGTATAGACGCAGTCTGATCTGGACCCATGTTGACCTAAAACAGCTTCTCCATGACCTGTAATACTCTAAAGAAAGCAGCATGGATCCAAGTCAGACTACATGTTACTAATATAACAGGCTGATCTGGAGAAACATGTTTTTCACAAAAGCCATATGGGACCTTTTTCCAGATCTCGGCTCAAACGTTTTTTTCTCTTTTTTGTTTTTTTGCTTTTTATCACCTATAATGATAAGGAAGACTACACGAGAAAGCTTTCATTGCAAACAAAATCAATAGCAATTGGATTGAGAACAAACAAACATGCATTCCCATGATAAAGACTCGCCTACATAAATACAGAGACAATTTATATGCAGAGTGCATTTACTGATAAGAAACGTTGATATGTGCATACATGCATTTTATCAATGATCTACCCTGATAAAAAGATCCGGTTTTCCTGATGATAATTTTTTATAATATTATACTTCTATGAAACCTTCGTTCAATCTGATATGTGATAAGTGTGAATGACTTCCTTGGTTCCTCCATAAATTTGAAATATTTGGTAGATGTTGACACTTGTCATATAATTATCCCGATCCCACACATGGATGACGTTTGACGCCCCACAAGATTATGGCTTTGGAAAGCATTGTGGAAAATGAAGAAATAGCTCCTGACAAGCAATTTCTTCATTTCCCACATTGTTTTCTACCCTAACAGACGTAAGATTGTCTACCCCTAATGAAATTTGAGCGACGTCAAAATTATTCAGGCAACAGCGAAAACATTTGGCGGTGGAACTTTTGTGGTAACTGTCAGAGCATTGACGAATATAAGCTGCCCAGCAAGCACAGACACAGGCCAAGTGGTTGTGGGTACTCACAAAATGTGCGTAAAAACGTCTTACCTAAAGCAATGTCAGAATTCGAAGAGTGCGGCGACGGCCCCTCATTGGTGGCTATATAGACCCTGCTACGTCACACTTCTCGTTGACTCTCACCAACTCTCGTCATGGTAGTACGTCACTCCCAAAAGATACCACACTTTTCATCGCCAAATGTTTACAACCGTGCCCGAATAAGTTCGAATACGTAACGACAATGCTCGAAAAAATCTGATGTTTCATAAAAATCAAAATTGTACATAAAAGGTATATTCTACCTCAAGAATGTACAATTCAATTCACTTGAAATTGTCATTTGAAAATTTGTTAGAGGTGCTTGAATATAAGAGCACATTTCAATTGGTGAAGTATTTAACTCAAACAACACCTCAGGTTTTGACATCCCTGATAAAAAAAGCTTGAGGAAACATTGAGACTGTGGTAAAACTGGCCTTGTCTACCTTAATGTTCGGGGTTTCCCAGAACGGCGGCGCTGATTGGCTGGCCGATTTCCCGGGCTTTACCTGGGATAGACGTCACATGACGATGACGTAATCAAGAACTAAATATGGAAGCCATCACAACGTGATTTGTACCTCTGGTGCAAGAAACTACGAAGACCAAGGTTGTTCGGACCTACCAAGACTCTTTGCTGGGTTATTCTGGAGGAATAACGCCAGGCCAAAGCTGAGGTAAGAACCCGATTTTACAACAGTGGCGCTTGCGAGCTGTTCGAATCGCATTTGCGGTCGAATTGCCCGTGGACCTTTTGCTGGGTTGAAGGGCTGAAAAACTGGGTGGCAGGGGTTTGCCAGATTGTTTTTCGGTCGTCTAGACATCCAGGGTTTTTGTTACTGTTTTTGATGCATTGATTCGCGAGGTTTTGTGAATTACTTCATCATTTTCAGTGATTGCAATTTCAGTCTTTGTCGGGCGAATAGGCATTTGGCAGTTTTTCGTCGGCATTTTCTGCAATTGTTTTATTTTTGTCTTGATGCTTTTGGCTGCATCAGTTGCTAAAGTTCAGCAACCAAATAAGTCTCAAACCTGTTGTGGAATCTACCCCCAACCTTCCCTGACCATTTGTATTGTCAGTTTTCGCGGACCTTGAATTGTCTCCCTTTGTCCTTTGGTAAATTTAGACTAGTCCATTTCAGGTTCCAGGGGTGTTTTCCAACAAATCTTTTTGTGTTCAAAATTAGTTTTTCAGGTCATCTGCAGTGTTTTGCTAAATTTTCTCAAAGTATCTTTGGCAATGGAATTTTCAAAATTGCATTTCACTCTTTGTCATCTGTTTTTCCCTGGGTACCTACAACATCATTTTCAGGTAGGGGAGAGCAGGAAGATTAGTCTGACTTAGGTGACAAGCAGACTTTCCAAGCAGATTTTGTAATCCGACTTGCCAACAAGCGGATTTTGAAGAAAGAATTTTGGAGAAAGTTTTCGGCTGCTTATTTCAAAGTGCTGAAAGTACTGAGAGTATACCAAAATTAAATCACAGCACTATTTATAGGCTGTGTTGATTTGGTAAATATTTTCAAAATTGCAACTGTATTTTAGTCGGTATCTTTTAACTTTCAGTCAATTTGTTTGATTTAAAGTTGATTGTTTTGAGTTAGCTAAAAAATTATCACTTTCTGTGGTTGAATACTTCTTGACTATCAAGACTGTCTAAATTTTTTAAGGAAGGGGAGGAAGGTGATTGATTGCAATTGACCAAAAAGTGGACAATAGTAGTCCGGCTATCCCAAACTGAAAGTGGACAATCAACGTAGCAGTCCGACTGTTCATCAGTTACGTTAATAAAAACAGGTAATTGTCTGACTTAACTTGAAAAGCAGACTTCACAAACTTAATTTGAAAATCATATGGACTGATCATTTTCAAAGGACTGAAAGCACTGAAAGCATATTTTATTGTCTTTTGAGATTTGACTTGGGGAACAAAAAGTAGATCTTTATTCTAAGACAATAAAATTAGTTTGACTTAACAACGAAAAGCAAACTTATATGCCTGACCTTGTGAAGAGCAGATATTGATCAATCTTAAAATAAAAAGAATTTGGAGCTCAGAATACAAATTATCAAAATGGTGTTTTGAACGCATACAAATTTGTAAACAAAGTTCAGCCAATAATGGAGCATAAAATTCTCATAAACTACTGCGGTCTAGAAGAGCTGATGGTAGTGAGAGGAATAGGAGATAGATTGGCAAGATTAATTCTAGATAAAAGAGACAGGGAAGGTAACATAACAAAAGAAACCCTGTGTCATGTACCCTATCTTCATGTTACAAGGGACATGATCGACAGTTTTGACTTCAGGCCTTATGTCAAGAAAACCGTCTCTTCAAATGAGGGTTACAACTGTCACGGGTCGTACAGTAGTTTAAACAACTATGATTACTGCAAGCAACCTCTTTCATGGGGACAGTCTAACTTTGGAGATAGACATGTGTCGCCCGCTCCTAATCAATACCAATGGGAGGCTACACAGAAAGTTCCTGTTTGTTGTGAATATGACAGAGCATCTCAAAAGTATTCAGATGACTGGCACAAACCGTATTGGCCACCAACAGATAGTCAAAGACTCAAATCATTAGATATTATGTTTGATGGTTCAGGGTCATGGGATGAGTTCTTCACAAAGTTTACCATCTTTGCAAAACAGCAACAATGGACAGGTGCACAGAGGAAGCACAATCTGTATTTCTGTTTACAGGGGAAAGCAGGTGAACACTTGGCTATGTTACAGAAAAGAAGTCCCAATATGGAATATTTTGATGTAGTGGTCTGTTTTGAGAAGAGATTTGGTAATTCACCAGAGCGTTACAGAAGGGAGTTCTACCATCTGCGCCAAGGGCTCTATGAGACCATCCAAGAATGGGCAGACAAGGTATACTTCTATGGATGTAAAGCTTTACCTTATTGGCAAGAACATGCAGTCCAGAAAGAATTGGCTTTTAAATTCTTACAAGGATGCAATGATGAAGAAGCAAGCAATAGGGCTCTCAGTACAAGACCCAAGACTTTAGATGAGGCAGTGAAAAGCTTGTTGTGGCATAAAAGCACATCAAGACTTGCAGATGATGGTTCAAGAACACAGAATGTGAGGCAAAGTTCTTCATTGGGCAACTATCCAATAGAAGAAAGGAAGCAGGACCAAAATCTTGATAGTTCAAAAAATAGCGGCAAAGTCGGCTTAGAACTGAACTCATCATTGGAGTCAAAAGTTGATAACTGCATCAATTCAATGGAAAGGTTGGTAGCTGTAATTGAAAAACTTGCTACCAGTACCGAATGTAGCACTCCAGAAAAAGAGCCTACAGTAAAGCATAGCCACATTAGCAAAGAAAAGATGTGGGCTAAAGAAGACAGTCCCAAAGCTGTCAAGCAGGTTGGTTTCCTGGAGCGGGAAGTTACAGATGCAGATTGCAAATTGAAAGGGGCCAAAGCTAAAGGCCGACCTTCGAACCAAGTAGAAAAATGCAATGGTAAACCTGATTCGAAGGATGTTGGACTCAAAGAACATGAAGAGCCAGCAAAGTCCATGAAGAGTTATGGGAATGAATTGGGTTCAACACAGGTGACTGGTCAGAGTGAAGACATTGCAGACATTTTCAGTGCGTGTTTGCAGTTGTTTCAGGAAGAAGAGCCAGACACCTCAGACAATAAAAGACCAGAAGGGGAGGCTTTGACAAACAAGCTTCGCTCAGGATTTCAACCTACACTGACTAGTATGGTTGTTTATCAGGTTGATAAGTGTAGTGAAGATGAAACACTTGCATACAACCCATGTACAGGTGAAAACATTAGAAATGGGCAACATGTACTTACACAGCCGTCATGCAATGAAAATGGGCCTGTATTTGCGCAATTGAACAAGGATAGAAGTGGGTCTGTATCCTCAGTTGTGCATATAAGCAGCGGAAATGTTAACGAGGACACATGTGTCACTCATGGTCAAGTTGTAACGCTGCTAAGTTCAGTCAAAATGTTTGCAGAAAAGACCCAAATGGGTACTTCATGCCAAAAATTCATGAGAGGGGGGAGAGTACCAATAGGTATTGGCTTTGAAAGAGTTTGTCTAAGCCAAGGAATGAAGGTTCTACCCCAAACAGGGCATTTGACTGAAAGTGAAAAAGGGTTGTGGAACACCTTTACTTTTGATCCCGGCCAGTTAATCACCTTGGTTAATAGGAAAGGCGGGAAAATACCAAAGGCCTGTGCTGTGATTCCAACAGACAGACCACCACCACCACTCTCATGTATGTAATATACATAAACAGAATCGTGTCCCCCAACTTGTAATGAAAAGTGAAAGCATTGAAATCCTAATGAGTTTGGGGGCAAATGATGAATCCTCGCTTATTGTGAAAAGGGGGATCAGCTTTGGTTTATTAACTTGTAATACTTGGACTTAATATAGGCATACAAAAAAATACATGTACTGTTTACAAGTAGACATAAGGGGCATAATGTCGCCTGTTAAAAGGAAAGTCAAATTGCTTTATGCCAAGGCAGTGTTAATATCTACCATCCAAATGAGTGCTTGATAAATACTTAGTCCTGGACAAGGTGTGGTTATTAGAAGTCAGGAAACAGTAACAATAAAAGGAGCCATGTGCTACCTAGATATCAGCACAAAAATGGTAACACAAACTTATGCCAAGAACACCTTGCAGTTTACACTAGTTCTAAACTAAAGTTTCATAAAACTGAACTGTACTTTAATTTATTAAACATTATAATAATAATAATATTATTATTGTTATTCTTAAATATTATTAAACAGGCATTATTACCTTAATTATACTACTCTTGCTTGGTTAAGAATTTGAAGTTTCAGAGATGATCAACATTTATGTCACTAAGTATGCATAAACCTAGCAATGATGACATTGTGTAATGAAAAATAAAATATAACCTATACAGATTCACAGAACTTTATGTGTAACTTGTTTAATTCTGAAATAATGATGACAAACTATACTAAATAGTTAAAACACATGCACTTCTCAGAGCAGTTTCAGCCTGGGAACAGAAAACAAGCTTCACAAATAAGATTGATACAAAATGTTTGATACATCTGGAATTTGTATAATTAAAGGAAAACTAAAAGATTATAGATCTATATTTATCTATATTATACTTCCATTAAAGAAGTTTAAATAAATGTACTTAATTCATCTAAATAAATCCAAATATAGAATGAATAATTACAGTCTTAGATAAAACCTAATTAGAATAAAAGTATTAGATTTACAAAATGTCATTGTTAAAACTTACCAATACATTTAGTGAAGATTCATGAAAATCCCTTGATATCAATGTATCTTTAAATATTGATTGGGAAATATACCTTAAAACTTTAGTAAACCATGATATACAGATAATTTGAAAATACAAATATTAATCTATAACTATATTTTTATAACATAAATTCTAGAAGATGTTTTATATTTGGCAATTTAATAAACTGATATATAACTTACTCCTTTACAAATTTCATGTGAATAATGGAGGTTGTAAGTTCCAATAGTCTCCTGATACAGTTTCAAGGAATTGTCATGTACTGTTATTCATGAGAGATATAAAGATTAGAAGACAAATTATTTTAAAGTGACATAGATCTATATATGTACATTTAGTACATAAAGACAAATGATATGTTTCATAATATATGAACATTCAGCCTAGTATAGTTTATAGACAGATCTAGATCACATATTGAAAAACATAGTACATGTGCATGACACCTACAGTGAATATTCAAATACTAAATTACTAAACAGCAGAGCTTCAGATTGTTTCAGAGACCTATGGGCCACAGGGCCCCTCAAGCAGGATTTTGATGGGTCATTTTCCAAAACAGTGGGTCACAGGTAAACTGTCAAATGCGAACTTTAAAATCAAGGGATTGGATGAAGGCATATATTTGAAAGGAAATTGGTGTTTATTTTCTTTAATAAGTGTTGTGACAAATGAAGAATAAGCCTGAAACAAGTGATTTCTTTATCATGTAAGACTTGTTACTCAGAAAGACATTTTTAGAAAATTTAATCAGGCTAAAATTGGTGTTTTTAATATCTTTCAATTTGTAAAGTCTGAAATGTCCCATAGTGAAACGTGTCAATAGTGAAAAGACAGACACCCATATAGAATCAGTCGGGATGACGTCATAGCCTCACTTTCATTTTTTCATCGAGGGTACAACCTCGGTCTTTATCGTTACGGGATACCAACTTTGAGGCAGATTATTTCAAAAATCCATCGTTAAAATTCATAAACAAGACTCTTTCTTTAAAGAATGTGATTTAAACTTTCTAACTACCAACGCATTTTTTAAAAATCAGGCGTAGTCGTCGAGATATTAATGCTGAAAGTTGGTTATGCATCAACGAAAAAGACCGAAGCTTTCACCTCCACCGAATGAGTGCAGGTCCGCTGACGACGTTTTTGATTGGCTGAAAGAATTGTGCCGACCGATTCAATAGATCAATTGTTTGTGGTTTGATAGAATATTTGACAAAATATTTCAAGTTCAATCAGTTTGATGTTATGAATTGCAAGTTGCGAAAAACGAATAAAGCCTAAAATAGGTTAGTTGATTGGATCAAAATCCCCCAACTTCAGTTTGTTTGAGCTAAATATACCATGTTGTAACAATTAACTATACCGAAAGAGCGAGTAAATATCGGGTTCAGAAGCGTCTGCAAGCTAACCTTTACACATTAAATTATTTCGTCTTAAATTTGTATGATCTAGATTATTATGGACTAATAATCATCTAAACCTGAACAAATAATGATCTTGGGTTCTTCTTCCATTCTTATCTCCTTCAGGATTACGCCTCGAGTGCTGTAAAAGGCTTCATTCTAACATTTTAACCGGCGATTTTCCTTTACTAGACTACCGGAAGTAAACAAATCGACCACATGGCCTGGTTACCGATATCAGATTAAACCGGGTACCATCGTTTATCGATCGATTTTCGGTTTAGTTTGGCCAACTGAATCAGGGGAATCCCAGGTAGAATGCACACGATTGGCTGTTCGCTTGTTTACGGGATATGATTAGCTGGTAAAATTGGGTCATTATAATAATCTAAAAATAGAACAACTTGATCCTTGATGTGTCTAAGAAGACAGGTTTGTTATTAAATGAGGGACAGTTTATGCAAAATCTGATTTTCTTTGTCTATAGTTTTATTTAAAATCGTGCGCCAGGTTGGCGCATCAGAGCTTAAAATCATGCGTCATCTTTTGAAAATTTGCGGGAATGGCGCGGGCGCACCGTCAATCTGAAGCTCTGAAACAGATTTATCCGGATACTGACATTGAATAATGCTGTCCTTTTTCACAATCTGATATAAAATATATCATTCATCGTAAAAGATATACATGATAATTATATAATTTCCTGTCTTATATTTAACTGTTTTCCAAGAATGATATTTAATCATCTGTTTTGAAATAAATAGTCTATACCAGCATTACCTAATGGCTATATTAGAATATTGTAGGAATATATTTATACAGAAAATTATTACTGAACTGATCAGATCAAATTGGTGTTAAAGTATGCAAGCATAAGTTCAACATTTCTGCGCCAAATCACATGACCTACTGACTGGGCGGAAAATTGCATGTCTATTTGAAAAGGAACTCAATCCATATAGGTATTGGGTGGCCTATGTGAACTAATTGTCAGACTTGAGCTATCCAATACTTAATGGTTATGCTTCAGACACAATACACACAAAGGATATTAACGGTTCATTCCCTCAGTCACAGACAAAAACGTTTTGTGTGAAGAACCGAAAAAGGTTAAAGGTGGCAATGCCGACCAAATAAATGTACAGTATTATATGTGTTTGACGCATTGATGAATAGCAATACCAATCGATAGAAAGGGATGTTTGTAACGTCACCCATTGAAAGATGGTTTATTTCTTGAAGGAGTGTCGTGTAGTCTCATGGAAACTAGTGTGAAAAGAAGCCACACGGAAGAAGTGGGCTTGAGACACACTGAATCGATTTCAGAGTCAACATTTGCCGCATGGCCTAAATGGGCAGATTATGTTGCAATATCATGTTGAAGGGTCTAAGGTCGCATCAAGAAATGGGCCTATAAATGATCTAGCTGATAGGGATTTTGAAACCCCAATGACAGGACAGAAAACTTGTCATTGAACAGGGCTAAAGTCATACATAACCTGAGGGGCCTGGATGATTCAGAATGGAACTGATTGTCTAAAGGCAGAAACAGGTTGACAACCAAACATTAATTTAGGTCCTAAAGGTGCAGACATTGAACTGACCTGGTTGAAAGGCCTATAAAACAGGGGGGAATGTGGTAAAACTGGCCTTGTCTACCTTAATGTTCGGGGTTTCCCAGAACGGCGGCGCTGATTGGCTGGCCGATTTCCCGGGCTTTACCTGGGATAGACGTCACATGACGATGACGTAATCTAAGAACTAATATGGAAGCCATCACAACGTGATTTGTACCTCGGGTGCAGAAAACTAAGAAGACCAAGGTTGTTCGGACCTACCAAGACTCTTTGCTGGGTTATTCTGGAGGAATAACGCCAGGCCAAAGCTGAGGTAAGAACCCGATTTTACAACAAGACAAAAGAAGAAACTGCTGATAACCAGCAGTTTCTCCTTTTGCCTCAATACTTCCTGTGCCATATCATACACAAATCTTATCTTTAACAACATATGTTTTGTTGTTTCCGGCAGCTTTCAAAAAGGAAAAGTCCAAATTTTGGTCGTTTGGGAAAGGGATAATCAAAAGTTCGACAACTTACCAGTCTGGGCGATCATATTCTGCTTGTCCACAGCCGCGGAGAATTTCTCTCTGGCATTCTCCGAAAGTAGCAATCCTTCTGCAATATTCTCCATTGAGCTCATGTCACTTTTTTTTCACACAAATGTTGTTATGAATTACGAACAGCGAAAGATTCTCTCTTTCAAAACTACATTGCCTTCCAAAAGAAGATCCAGAGAAAATGAATTTGAGGATCAAAAAGATCCCAAGCTAGCTTGACTTCATTATAGTCCACAATGTTTAGTTCATCTTACACACATTGTTTATCATTTCATGCTCACATATGCCTTATTTCCAACTCTTCTTATGTCAACAATTTAGACTGTATGGACATGTGTTTTTATAAGCACTTTTCCCTTCATTTAAATTCTTTACACTGATTGGCTAATGAAGTTTTAACTATTCACTGTCATATTTCTTTTATTTTGACAAGAAATTTCCAGTTACTTTGACAGCTACAAAATGTAAGAGAAACAGCTTGACCTTTTGCCAGACGACATAACATTAGCCATGTCCAAATTCAAAGAGATTGTAGATCAGAAAACAAATTCAAGTGAAAGCTTCAAACGATTTCTTGACAATATAGAAAACATTGAGGAAAATGGAGAAGATGCTGATTATAAGCATGTTCTTTATTTCCCCTTAAATTTTTTCAAAAAAATTCTGATTACAACAGATGTTATTTCGAGATAGAATCTATGAAAAGAAAACAATCTGCATTTCATCATCACTAACTTTTTGATAAACAGAATGATGATGATACACATCACATCAGTTGATTGAAATATGCAAGCTGTTTTTTGTGCATGTTTTTTGTGTAATCCTTCAATATACTTGTTTGCCCATTAAGCCATTACCAGAAGGTACAATTTCGGACAGATCAAAATTTAAAGATGTTGCAGACAACAATTTCAAGTCAATAAAATTTTACAATAAATTGTGTCATTTAGGGTAGAAAACATTGTGAGAAATTAAGAAATTGCTTGTCACAAGCAATTTCTTCATTTCCCACAATGTTTTCCAAAGCCGTTTTCTTGCGAGGCAATGAAAAACGTCAATAAGTGGGATATATGGTTAAATTTGTACTGGTCTGAGTAGATCTAAAAGTAGTTGGGAAAGGGTGAAAGGTTATGGACAACATTGGTTATCTAATCCTGCCATTCAAGTTTATGCAGTTAAGTAAACAATTATGACATGATTAATTGTAATTGCCAAACACTAAAAAATCCTTATTTTTTCTTAAAATTACCTTTTTATCGATTTCTGCATAATTTGTTATATCTTTTCAAATTTAGTTGTCTTTTGACTGGTGCATCAGAAAGTTAAGTTATTTTGGAAGCCATTTCTGTTGATGATGATCAAACTGAAAAATTATGTTATGGTATTGCAAAGCGTTTAAGCTAGAAATGAGGTCAAAGTTATCTAATCTGCCATGCAAGTTTTGCAGGAAAGTAAACAAGAAATCAAAAACTGCATGAAAAACCCTTACAAAATTTCCACTTGATAAATTAGGCTACAATATTATAAATACAAATTTGAACTAGAATTTGCACAATGTTTTTTTCTAAATAAACAAATAATGATTTTGTTTGCAATTAGACCACTATGTAAAGTAGCTCCTTTAATAAAGCATTTTGTCTTAATTCAGTGAAATTCTAAACTGCAGAACACCAAATACAATCCAATAAATACAAAACTGAAATTTTCCACAAAATAATTGTTTAATAAGAAACAAAGCACTCGTAGATTTAAAATCCATGTTGAACACACTTCAAAACTTACAATACAATAAACATTATTGATATGATAAAGTAATGATAAACTACTCTGTAACAAACTGCTCCATACCTATCAAAGATACCTGCCGATTTTAGGAATTGATATATTAACCCTTTCCAAAGCAGCCAATATTTGACTATCCCATTTTGAAAGCTCTTTTTGCGGCGACAAAATTGATGCTGTTATAGGATAAGATTTGTGAACAACTTAGTACAGAAAATATTGAGACAAAAGGAGAAATTGCTGGTTACCAGCAATTTCTTCTTTTGCCTCAATGTTTTCCAAGTTAGGGCATCGAAATCAAGACTTGTTTGGGAAAGGGTTAATAAGATTGATGTGTAATTAATCATGACCATGTGACCTATGATAATTATCTTCGTAAATTATCTTGTAAATTATCCGGTACATCAATGATGATTTTATCAGGTTTTTGTACTAATAACCCTTTCCAAAGACACCCAATACAAGTCTAAACTGGAAAATACATGTAATTGTAGGTCTCGGATATCGAGATATGGCCTTGATATTTAAATGTCGTTTGAGAAAAGTTAATATATGTACTCTAAATTAGTGCATGTATGTTAGTCAACCTTGTTCATGCATAACCCGAGGCCATTGACTGTCATAAGAAATGTCATCTTATGACAGTTAAGAGTATAAATACCTCGGCTTGTGTATTGGACATGGACTTAGGGCTTTAAGCCTTAGCTCGTCGCTAAACGGCCAGAATGCTTGTTATGACTATACGGATATTAAAGAATTATAATCTTACACCGTTGTTGTGGCTGTTTTGTCACAGAACGGGAAATGTGGCGCCAGTGACCAGCACGATCACGGAGTAGCTTCCTGCACACTGCACATCACGGACCACGGACGGAGTCGGAAATGAGGTTAGTGGAAACTTACGATATACATTGATTTCTTTATTTCTATTTCGGATATGACAGACCAAATTGTGCAACATATAAAACGTTTAACGGATCAAATCGCTAATTCGAATCTCTCTAACCTTATCTCAACTTTTTCGGGGGAAAATTCAAAATTTGAGGAATGGATAAAAAATGTCGAAAAAGTGTCTACCTTAAATAATCTTTCGGAATATGGGCAAAAATTACTGTGTTATCGTTACAGTGAAGGAGCTGTTTCAAATTTCATTTCACGAAATTTAAAAGAATTCCCAAATGCTACGTGGCAAAGATTCAAAGATGAACTTTTCAAAAGGTTTGGCAAAATTCACGATTCTTTCTTGTCGTTTACGGACCTATGCAAAATACGGCAGGAAAATTCAGAAAACATACAGAATTTCGCCGACAGATTATATTCTTTAGCCAAAACTGCATACAAAGATTTCAGTGCAAATACGGAGTTGATTGACCATCAAATATTAAATTTCTTTATATCTGGACTGTTGGATATAGACATTCAGCAAAAGTTAATTCGGGAAGATCCGAAATTATTTCAAGATGCTGTTAATTTGGCTGTTCATGAACAAAATACGAAAATCAAAATTCGGTTAAGATCAGGCTGCAATCCTTTGTCCGCATCGAACATTGATAACAATCAAGATGATGGTCAATTAAATTCTATTAACAACATTCAAAACAATAACGCGCATCAATCGAACATGGCAGATATGAAATCAATAAATCGTCCTTTACCGAATCATTTTCAACGTGATAGAAACGATAGTCGAATGCCAGTCAATTCTTCATTTGAGCAAAAACACCCAGAGAAACACATCAAACGTAGAGATTATGCTATTTGCTGGTTCTGTCGAAAGCTTGGACATATCAGGTCCGAATGCAAAGAATTTTTACAACTGAAACAAGGTTTCAGTCGTAACAGTGAAACGTCAACATTTTCAGATAAATTTAATGGCTCTAAAGGACAAAGGACCGACCTTCTAGAGAATTTGAAACCATTGTCTTACAATCAACATTTAAAGGAAGGTGAGATTCCGAATTCAATTCTTGTCAAACTTGGCGATTCCATATCTGTAAGATGTCTCGTAGACACGGGTGCCAGCTTCTCTCTGATAAATAAAAGAATATTAGACTCCTTTAAAACCAAACCAAATTTAGAACGAACAAATATCAGATTATCGTCAGCATCGGGGGATAATATAAATGTTTTAGGTGCTGCAAATGTGTCTTTAAAAATTAACAACCTCAAATTAACCCATAAATTTATTATTACAGACAATCTTAATAGAAACTGCATTTTGGGAAAGGATTTCTTGGCGAGAAATTCATGCCGTATAGACTTTCATTACAATACCCTTAAAGTAAGAGATGTTTACATTAACCTGGAAAATGACGTAACAATCGCGTCTATCGTCCGACTGTCAAAAAGTGTCATTTTAAAACCGCGGTCAATACACACACTTTACGCGAAGGTAAAGAAAAATCCGTCTCTTAAAATAAATACTGATTACGAAATTTCAGAAGTTAGGAAAGGTTTTATTTTTGATGAACCAAATATTCGTATTCCTCATTGTCTTATTCATTTAAGGAAAGATAGGAATTTCCCCATGCAAATAATAAATGAGTCTAACAGAACATTCAAGCTTAAACGTGGTTGTATATTGGGCCAATTGAGTGATTTGAACAATTACAGTGTATCGTCGTCTTCCGAGACTGATAAGCGACCAGCCGATGCATTTGTTAATTCAATAGAATCATTCAATCTTGACCAGATCAATACGCCAGAAGAACACAAAACTAGATTGCAAGATTTAGTAAGTAAGTTCCCGAATGTGTTTAGTCAAGGTGAATTTGATCTAGGATGCTACCCTCATTTGAAAATTCCGATTGAAACAACAAACCAAAAGCCGATAAAAATTAGGCCCTATCCGGTACGATTTGCCGAAAGAAATGAAATGAAGGACAAGTTAGATCAAATGCTTAGGGCTGGTATACTGAAACACTCTACATCTGAGTACTGTGCACCGGCATTATTAGTATCAAAAAAGGACAATTCCAAGAGGCTTGTAATAGATTATAGACAATTAAATAAGCACATCAAATCATATTCTCACCCTCTCCCAAATATCCAAGACATTTTATCATCGTTAAATGGCAGCAAATATTTCACTTGTCTCGATCTGAGTAATAGTTATCACCAATTAGAATTAAATGAAAAATCAAAGGAAAAGACTGCTTTTGGAATTCCAGGCGGATTTCATATGGAATTTGAGCGCTTGCCAATGGGTTTAAATATTTCAGCGAGCTGGTTCCAATCAGTTATGACTCATGTTTTAAAGGAGCACAGAGATTTTACCTTTGTCTACCTTGACGACATATTGATTTTTAGCAAAAATTTAGACGATCATTTCAGGCACATTGAAACTGTTTTCAAAGAGCTACAGTCTAATAATTTGAAATTAAAGTTACGAAAATGTCACTTTTTACAAGATAAGATCTCCTATCTCGGACACACGATAACAGCTGACGGCGTACAACCAGACGCAGATAAGATAGAGGCGTTGAAAAGACTTAAAACTCCAACTTCAGTTAGGGACATACGTCGTTTCCTGGGGATGACAGGGTTTTACAGAAGGTTTATTTCTGATTATGCCAATATAATTCTACCTCTGTCGTATCTGACATGTAAAGGTGTTAAATTTCATTGGAATCAAGAATGTCAAAATGCTTATGATAGACTTATTTCAGAATTAGCGAAGTTACCAATGTTGAGTCACCCTTCTCTCGATAAGCAGTTTGTTTTACACTGCGACGCATCAGACCTCGCGTTTGGAGCAGTTCTAAGTCAAGATGGAAGACCAATTCACTACATAAGTCATGCGTTTTCTAGGTCTCAAAGAAAGTATTCGGTGATATTAAAGGAGGCATACGCAATCAAATTCGCACTTCAAAAGTTAGATTACTATCTTCATGGTGTTCCTTTTGTGATATACACAGATCATCGCCCCTTAGTTCACCTTTTGTCCTCAAATTTCAGCAATAAGCTATTAGAACGGATAGCCTTAGAGATTTCAGCGTATGATTGTGAAATTAGGTACATAGAAGGAAAGCTAAATTTACCCGCAGACTATTTCTCACGCGCGTGTGAATCTCACGACGCTGCTCGAAAGGATGTACCCTCAGGCAATTCACCTAGCCAAGACCTGTCGAATTCAGTCAATATTATAAACACACAGTCATTCGACCCAAATGAAATTCTTAACAAGACCAAAGCTCCAGAAATGTTGCCCCCTCTTAAACTTCCACCCTTACAACAATTAGATATGTCAAGTGAACAACAGAAGGACACTGAATTGACGAAATTAATGGAGAAGGTCAAAACTAATTCCTTACCCCCTAGTGAAAGTAGGCGTTTTATAATTCAAGATGACATTTTGTTTTTCATTAGTGACCCCGATGACATGCCAATTCTCCGAATTTATGTACCAAGTCATCTTAGAACCTTTGTTCTAAAATCCTTCCATGAACTTTGCCATTATGGGTATCAGAAGATGTACTCGTCAATAAAAAGGGAGTTTTATTGGCCCAACCTGTACAAAGATATAATTACTTTTAACTCACAATGCGTGACATGTAAATCTGTGAATTTGCGAGCCCAGAAAAGCCCAATTATAGATAGGGAACCTCCGTTAGGCACTTTTGTAGAAGTATCATGTGACGTCATTGGACCGGTTTGTAAAAGTAATGCCTCAAATTCATATATTTTGGTTTTCATGTGTCAGTTCTCGGGATGGGTCGAGGCCGTCGCCACGAAGCAAGCCACAACCGAAGATGTTATCACAGCATTTTTCGATTTAATCTTCTTTAGGTATGGTGCACCATTAAAATTTATCACTGACAATGGTTCTATCTTTGTTTCAAAAGCTATGCAAGATTTCTTAAGGTCTATGAACATTGTTCACGTACGCTCTACTATTTATCATCCGCAGGGGAACGCTAAAAATGAACGTTCACATGGAACCATTCGCAGAATTATTACAAAACTGTGCGATAATAGTCCAACGGACTGGGATCTGTTACTCCCAAACGCCTTAGGCGGGATTCGTTTTGGCATTTCGATAAATAACACTATGAGCCCCTTTAACGTCCTATTTTGCAAAGATCCGTTGTTACCGGTAAATACATTAATGGGTAGACGTATGCATTACTATGGAAATGAAGGATACAAATATCTTTTGGAAAAAGGACACGAAACCTTTTGTCGAGCATATTATCACATAACAAAGGCAACCCGGAAACGTAACAAGCACGCAAATAAAGATGCGAAGGCAACCGAATTTCAAGTTGGTGACGCTGTTTTCTATGCAAATTTAGATCAGAAGAGAACAAAATTTTGTCAGTCATGGAAACCGTATTACCGTGTAATCTCGGTTATTGGTCCTAAAAATCTAATTATTAAAAATATGCTGGACCACGAAATAGCAAAGGTTCACGTAGACCAGGTGCGAAAAACTGATATTCTAGACTGGAACTTACCTAGTGACACGCAAATTAACCCAAGACCAATAAGAAATTGTAGGTTCTTAAAAAGATATGAATCAGAAAATGGTGGGTCAAGTTCGGACAGCGAACACTCAAATATTACTTCAAAAACAGTGCGTGTACAAAAAAGAAAAACCAGGAGTGAAAGAGATACGCAATATTTATCATCTTGTTCAGAAGATAATTTAAATCTCAGAGATTTGCAGACTCGCCTCCGCCGTTTGCACAATGAACGGTTGCATAGGGATAGTGATTTGAATCAGAAAATTGAGAGTGATTTGGCCGATCACAGTCAACAATCTGATCTAAATCAAAACCAAGACAGTCCATCGCATGCGGAAATTGACGTTATGTCGTCAAATGCAAGTTCCGGTGAAATAGATTCTTCGGCGCAAATGTCTGTTCAAAATTACTCTTCTAGTCCCGACAATCAATCGGATATAGATCAAACGATAAATGCAGTGCAGAATGATTCCAGTTTGCGAACGAAATTCCTGCAACTCGGAACTGAAATTATTAGCAAAATAAAGTTCAAGAAGGGACAAACATGATTCCAAATGTCCAGTCATATTCCTTGGTTAACAAAACTTGGGGAAAAACAATGTATGTGTAAATAGTTCAATTGTTTTTATGTGTTTTGATGGGTGAATAATTCGCACATAGAACGTTTTTGCGTGTTACGACTGTAACACACTGTTTTACGTAGAGCGAAAAGTGTGTAACTATATCTCGCTGTAGGCAATAATTAATTGTCGTATTTCTGACAGGCGCAGAAAAAAAACCAAATGCGTTTAACGATAGTTGATGCATGAAACAGTCAAATGGCGATTTACGTTTTCATAACTGCCGTAATTACTGTTTGAATACTAAGTTCTAGAACTTGTAAATATGTTTATAAAAATTTTCTGTATGTTTTCAAATAATCAGCATGTAGTAATCGCATAGGGCCAATGGGAAGGTTTCTAGTTAAGAAAATAACACGAAAGTAACAAAAAAGCGGGAAAGAATAGGAGAGAAATCTGAAATCAGCTTTGTAAAAGTTTAAAATATTGGAAAATAGGGGACATTGTTAGAAAAAATAAATCTACTTTAAAATTTCGACTGTATGGAAATTCCAAAAAGGTTAATTCAGGTTCAAACTAGTGGTATATGCTTCTTTTGGAATTGCACATAATTATGTATACATTGTCTAAAATATGTTACGTTGCACAGTTAGTCTTTGTTCATGTCTTTATAGAAATTTAGGATGACATGGGGAAAGTAAGTCATCCACAAACAACCTTGTACGTGTCTGACAGACACTCTATATGGACAATTAGTCTCGCACCTGGTGACCCAGACGTCTTCATAATATTACGATGGACATTAACCATAATATGCACTATTTATGTACTGTGTTTATAGCAAGTAACTGTCGAGCCATCAATCTCAACGTAAAATGGAGACATCGAGAACCCGTCCCAACGTGCACTATATTAAATACGCCAGACAACTGTCAAAACATCACTCTTACGCTCAAAAAGACATTAAGGATCCACCGTTATGTTTAAGATGTGACCTGTGTGACCTGTATACCCAAGGCAAAATTTCCTGTCAAGGTTGAACTTTTCCCACATTGTGTTCTCGTAACAGACGAATATGACAGCATCAAACGTGTGGCTGTCATTTCGGTATAAAACAACTAACTTTATTACACCCGATAACGGACTGGGGAATTGATTAGATCAGTCAGTGGCACTGACTAAATCACGTGTTATTCATCATCTATTGCTGTCGGTTTAGCCTAGTCAACACCTGGAGAATGAACGGAGATCGATGAAGAGAGAAGAACCTTACCCCAAAGACTCGAAGACGAAGCGATGTCATCTTTGACTCAGCGCGTTCCAGAGACATTGATAAATTTCGAGAGTGACCCTTATGAAATCAAATTTGTGTAGTGTTTTGCTAGATTTCACGTTGTTTGCATTTATGTTTTCTTTCAGATTCGAGAATATTTAAAGACACTTATTATTATGCGTTTTTTCCTTTGTCATTGTTGTAATTGTATGTACATGTTTATTTCCTTTTTTTTATTATTTTTTTTAATGACATTGGGAGGTATCGAGATATGGCCTTGATATTTAAATGTCGTTTGAGAAAAGTTAATATATGTACTCTAAATTAGTGCATGTATGTTAGTCAACCTTGTTCATGCATAACCCGAGGCCATTGACTGTCATAAGAAATGTCATCTTATGACAGTTAAGAGTATAAATACCTCGGCTTGTGTATTGGACATGGACTTAGGGCTTTAAGCCTTAGCTCGTCGCTAAACGGCCAGAATGCTTGTTATGACTATACGGATATTAAAGAATTATAATCTTACACCGTTGTTGTGGCTGTTTTGTCACACGGAAAATATAATTGTAATCAATTATTGAAATATTTACAGGATGTGTTTGTTACAGCAATAAAAAATGTCTGTTGGGAGAAAATGCAGATAGACTTGCTTTCTTAAAGATGCTTTCAGATATTCCAAATCTTACAATATAACCAGGATTCCTCTGGAAAAGGGTAAATTTCATAGCAAAGCCTTTTAGCATTAAACCATTGTAACTAGACATTTGATATTATGCTCCTACAATAGTTTCGCACTTGCCTTTTCGATGAACCTTGGTGTAAATAATTAATAATGTAACAATACAACATAAACTCATTAAATTGTCCAATGTGAATTAGAATTTATTTACTTTTGGTCATTTATTAAATAATTACTTATCAATACTTTCAATACTTTGAAGAAGAAATAATTCTCAAGTCGAGATAGTAATCACAGGTCTATAGAAAGCAATTTCATATGGGGGGACCAATGTCTGAAGGGGGGGGGGGGGGGGGGGGGGGCTTAATCCGATATTCCCTAAACTAGAGTAAAATAAGGAAAGTTCGACATTTTTGGCCAACTTTAAGGGGTTTAACTATTTCGCTGCCAATGTCGCCTTTTGGCGACCTATTACGAGACTGCCAATGTCGCCCTTTGGTGACTTCAAAACAATAGCTTAATTAGGTCATTCAAGGTCAAGGTCAGGGTCATCTGATCAAACTGCAGTGTTTATTCTAGGGCGCGGGATTGCGGGAATCCCCCACTTTTCTGACAAATCCCCCTAATTTTTCATCTGCGAGCGGGACAAATCCCGCAAATTGAAAAACTCTCGGTACTTTGATTTTATATTACCGTAGAAATCAATAAAACAAAATTTGAAGCCAAAAGCCTCGGATATCGCTGTAGATGGGTTGAAAAGTATTTAATTTCACTTGTAAATACAAATATACTGCACCATTCAATGTTTTAAGAAAATTATTGGTGTTTACAAAAGCCAGTCTATGTATTGGAACAATCATGGCGGACATCGCCGATCTTTTGATATGCCAAAATGCTATTTCTTTTATAAAGAAACTATTGTAGTAGAGAAAAGGTAAATTTTCATGAGAAATTCTGAACTTGTGATCTGAATATCCTTTCCTTTTGTTAGAATATGTTCTGATACTTTGTTTTGAGACAAAGAAAGGAATTGTTTATCTACATTCGTACCCAACATTGTTCACCCCAAAGATAAATTAGCATTTTAAAAGTTACCATTTCCTGATCAAATTAAACAAAATAATGAATGAATCATTAGAATCAAGTTAGAACAGTAAAAAATGCAATTTATTTATCTTTTTTATGATCATTTATGAAGGATTAAGGCTTGATAAATACCATACAAAAATGATTCACTTATTGTCATTTATAGCATGACTATATTTCCCCCACATTATTTCAAAATCCCCCACATTTTTTAAGGATGTGGGGGCAGATCCCCCACTTCATTCAAATCCTAGAATAAACACTGCAAACTGCCTGATAAAAAGTATGCTATTAAACAAAATAGTTTATGTGCAATAATTCCTGAGGGTTTCAGGTTAAAATTCATCAAATAATAATCTTACTTAATTTTGTGAATGATATAACTTTAATATTTTATCATAAAACAAGATAGAGCAAGATCAGCATTGCCTTCTTTTATGCCAATATTTTCCACAATATCCTTTAGGAACATCATTTTGTTTATAATAGGGTAAAGACGCAGGAAATGAAAGTGTTTGATTATAAAAACTTGGCTGGTCAAAAGTAAGTTTGTGTAAATTAGACATGAAATCTCAATTTAGAGACTAATTAAAGACACCTGCACACTGTAATTGTAGACAAATTCAAACCTTGAAAATTCTTTGGACTAGGTTTAACCTTTTTGCAAAACATAAGACCTTATTTTTGCGTCCCTTGTAGAAATAATTTGGGAAAACATTGAGAGAAACAAACAAATTGCTGATACAATCATGTTATCAATATTTTCCATGCTTTAACATGTACGCTTTCTACTTTTGATATCAATTATTTTGTCACAGTCTGCAACTAATTTCACACTAATGGTAGATGAATTGTAGAAAGGGCATTGCTTCTTTTCCATTTATTTGAGCAAAATTAATTTAGTGGCAAATTATATTTCCAGATGAAAGCTAATCATTTCAATCACACACCATTGCATAAAACCAACAAAATTTAATACAAAATATAAAATCCAGCACAACTCTCTGTAAATTCCAAGAAATTTCCAAGATAAAATAGAAACCACAAGTCAAAAAGTCAAGATTACAGCCAGCTAATTTGCCACAGCCAACTTAATGAATAACATTCTGTCTTTCATTTTTTTTTCTAAATCTCTCAAACAATCTCTTATTTTGCTGTGCCTAATATAATGGATAAGGCTTTAGAAGGAAAAGTAATTAAAGACGAGAGGACCATGATGGTCCTATATCGCTCACCTGAACCAAAATGATATGAGCAACATTTATGTTCAATTCAATTGATATTAATGACTTTAAGACTGAATATGAACTTATGGTCAATATCATTGTGAAAATCAAACTCATCCAATCTCTTATGGTGCCCAACATTGTTTTTTATTAAATAATTGTAGATTCAAGAGTGTAAACAAGGTCGAAAACAGCCAAAAATGGCAATTTTATCAAATTCATGGGCACATCACTCTCGTCTTTCTGGTCAGATCAGACTGAAAATCAACCTCATGTGAGATCTAATATTCTCCAACATTGTGTCCAAGATTTGTCTTGATTTATTGATAATTGTAGATTCTAGAGTGTAAACAAGGTTGACAACAGCCCAAAATGGCAATTTTATCAAATTCAAGGGCACATAACTCTCGTCTTTCTAGTCAGATCAGACTGAAAATCGAACTCATTCCAGATCTTATGGTCCCCAACATTGTGTCCAAGTTTTTTCTTGATTGATTAATAATTGTAGATTCTAGAGAGTAAACAAGGTCGAAAAGAGCCGAAAACGGCAATTTTGTCAAATTCAAGGGCACATAACTCTCGTCTTTCTGGTCAAATCAGACTGAAAACCAAACTCATCTGAGATCTTATGGTCTTCAACATTGTGTCCAAGATTTGTCTTGATTGGTCAATAATTGTAGATTCTAGAGAGTAAACAAGGTCGAAAACAGCCAAAAATGGCAATTTTGCCCAATTCAAGGGTGATAACTCTCATCTTTCTGGTCAGATTTAACTGAAAATCTAACTCATCTAAGAGATCTTATGGTCTCCAACATTGTGTCCAAGTTTTGTCTTGATTGAATAATAGTTGTAGATTCTAGAGTGTAAACAAGGTTGAAAACAGCTGAAAACGGCAATTTTGTCAAATTCAAGGGCACATAACTCTTGACTTTTTTATCAGATCAGACTGAAAATCAAACTCACCCAAGATCTTATGGTCCCCAACATTTTGTCCAAGTTTTTTCTTGATTGATTAATAATTGTAGATTCTAGAGTGTAAACAAGTTTGAAAACAGCCAAAAATGGCAATTTTGCCCAATTCAAGGGCACATAACTCATCTTTCTGGTCAGATCAGACTGAAAATCGAACTCATCCAAGATCTTATGGTCTCCAACATTATGTCCAAGTTTTTTCTTAATTGATCAATAATTGTAGATGCTAGAGTGTAAACAAACTTAACTAGAAAGACCTGAAGGTCTTGAGTCGCTCCACAGGCCTGAATTTCTGGTGGTTTACTATAAAAAATTTGACAAATTTATCTAAATGCTTAAACTGATATATTTTTAAATTCTTGTGATTCTTAGAGCAGAAACAAAGTAAAGAGAAGCAATTATGTAGTCAAAGCAAAAAGAAATGATTGACTAATATTTTGGGGATTTTTAGAGTGATGATAAAGTTGAAAACTGTCATTATGCCAAATTCAAGGGCACATAATTCAATATGTGAGTTAATAATTGTGGTAGACTAAGGGAAGTAACTTTTGATATGAGCAATTTAAAGTTCAGTAAGAGTTGTTTTTCTTTATGATAATTAGTTAAAAAAATTGCGATTGTGCATGTAACATACCATAGTGGTCATGGAAATAAAGAGACATTCTGATCTAAAAATATGATTTTGACTTGATAATTTATGTCTTGAACACCACAATAATCAAGCTGAATATTAAACTCGAGCAAGATCTTATGGTCTGTCCAAATTTTGTCAGTATTAATCTATATGTGTGGCTACAAAAGTGAAATAAGTGTCGAAAACTGAAATTTTGTCAATTTCTAGGGCACATAACTCAGATTGTAGCAACGCAATCATCCTGAAAATTACACAAAAGCAAGATCTTGTTGTCAACAAGATTCTGTCCAAATATCATCTTGATTGGTTGACAATTATGGTTGTTAGAGTGAAAACAAAGTCGAAAATGGAAATTTTGTCAAATTCAAGGGCACATAACTCATGATGTAAAATTCCGATCAAGCTGAAAATTTAATCAGGCAAGATATCAGGCTTATATATATTCTGTCCAAGTTTTGTCTTGATTGGTTAATATTCGTAGATTTTAGAGTAAAAATAAAGTCAAAACCAGCTTTTTTTGACGTTCAAGGGCAGATAACTCAAGTTATTCTGGTTCAATCCAAACTCTTTGTAGGAATCTGAGAGAGGGTCACCCAAGGATCATTCCCGTGAAGTTTGGTTGAAATCCATCCAGTAGTTTCTGAGAAGAAGATTTTTAAAGAAAAAGTTTACGGACGCACGGACGGACGCACAGACGCACGACGGACACACCGCCATGACAATAGCCCGCTGGCCTGAAAGGCCAGTGGAGCTAAAAACAGCATTTTTTGACATTCAAGGGCAGATAACTCAGCACTTTCTGGTCCGATCGGGCCCATAATCGAACTTGTCCAAGAACTTATGATTCTACTTGTTTTGGCCAAGTTTGATCAAGATTGCCTAACTTTTGTGGATGCTAGAGTGTAAACACCCCAAATGTTGACGGACGGACGCCGGACAAAAAGTGACCACAATAACTCACCTCGAGCACTTCATGCTCAGGTGAGCTAAAAAGTATTTAATGAAGAAGATGAAATATTACCAGTAAAATCAAAAGTCAAAAAGTCAGGTTAATTTGCAACAGCCTGCAAAATGGTTAACATGCATGCAATCTGGTGGAAATGTTTTGATTATTCATCTCTAGTTTAGATGCCCCAAATACAGGAAACTTGGGAAACTGCAATGAGATGAAAGAATAAAAAAAAATGTTGATCTACGGCATTTTCTTTTCTCTCCATTTTTTCTATGCCTTAACATGTTTAGTTTCTAAATAACATTTTTTTTTGTCTGAAACGTTTTTTTTTTTTTTAATTTGGACAAACCTTACATACTTATCCTTTTCTAAGAAAGACAAATAAATTCAGACATTTTTTTTTAAAACACAATGAAAATCAATAATGAAGCTGCTAATTTCAACTGTATGAATTGCATCATTTGTAAGATTTTTCATGAAAACATTTATTCTCAAAACATTTGGCACAAATAGCATAGAAATGGAAAGAAACTCCGACTACTTCATTGAACCACCTTCAATAATTCTATGATAAAAGATTATTCATCTATACCTGTTTTTGTGCATTGCAGGGGAAAAACATGAATATTGAACAAACTGGAAAGCTTGAAAGGCTTATCAGTGGCAACATTGATAAATATTGAGAGAAAAGGAAAGATAACATTTCCATGAACCACTCTGATGTTTATCTTATTTCATTTTCATTTTTTTTTTTTTTTTTTGTAAATAGCAGGAAAAAAGCATAAAAATTACAAGCATGACTTAAGAGGCTGTAACAATTTATCAAGAGAAACTATCTTCATTTCTTTAACCCATTCCAAAATAATGACACCGTTTGATGCCTGACAAGATAAAGGCATTGGAAAACATTCTGGAAGATAAAGAAATGACAAGCAATTTCTTCATTTACCACAATGTTTTCTTCTCGGGAAGTCCTAATATGTAAAATCTTATTCATTTGAGATTGTCGTCTGCAACATCTTTGAATATGAATAAGTCTAAATTTTTGCTATCTGGTAATGGGTTAAAATAGATAATGCTCAGAAAAGCAAATAAGTGCACAACAAAGCAAGTATAGAATTTGTGACGAGCCAAATTTGTATTATCGTATTTATCTATTGTCAACAGCATGTCACCTGTGCCCGTGGTGGGGTCGTTCTTACAATAATTTATTATAGGTTTTTTAAGGACAAACCTATTAATAAGAAAGTTTTTCTTTGCCTGTTTTGTTATCAACCCATTATTTAACCTATCAAAGATCACGGTGGGTAACCCACGTGACTTTTTGGAAGCGTCCACACGGAAAAATCGCCCGCTTCAAGGTATGTTTTGTTTAATTTCTCAGCTTATACTCTACGGATTCTGAAGAGATAAAGTGCACGTAACGCGCCTTTGAGAGGGCTATTCCCGGTGTAACAGGGTAACGGGGACACGTTACCCTGGGACACCGGCTCTAACTCACTCTACCCGAAATCCAGAGGTTTCTTCAAACATTCGAGCCAAAGTTTTTTAAAGTGCAAACCGAACTTGGGAAGTGTTCACATTTATAGTCCTAATTGTCAAGTTTTAGCTTTACCAGCCCATTTACACGAATAAATTGTGTACGCACGTACCGTCTAGTTAATATATTCTTTAAAAAGTCCAAGGGTTTTGGTCAGAAAAGCGTTAATTATGATGTGATCATTAAAATAACGAAATGGGAAGCGTACACATCTGATTCAAAATGACAAGCGTACACACACGATACCCTGAGAAGGGAAGCGTACTCACCGATGTGTTTCCCTTTTTAAAGTGCTGGGTAATATTTCTAATATAACTAAAAACATATTTCATTGATAATGGCTACATTTATGGCGTATAAAACAGCTTCAGTTTATAGTGACATTTCACAATTATTTTTTACATAAATTTTACTTTTATTCTATCTGAAAGAGCGTCTTTTCTAATGAAAATCCTGAAAATTCCATGCCAATCTATTGAACAGTTTACGAGAAATATATATTGTTGTGCTAAAACTTAACATATTGTTGTGGACAACAGTTCAGAATTATATAGAAATTGTCATTTCTGGCCCAACTTTAAAGGTGTATTTTTCGCTTATAAATAACAACTTCGAAAAAGTGATAGCACTTCTACGCATTAGAATAAACAATCAAGACATACTTTTAACAAGAGGGCCAAGATGGCCCTGTATCGCTCCACTGGCTTTTAGACATTTAGACTACAAACTTCTTCAAGGAATACAATAGAGGTCTATCCAAAGAAGATTCATGCTACACCAGAATGAAATCCAATAAGTAATTAAGGAGCAGAAATGTTTTTAAAATTTTGTTAAAATTACACTGTTTCATATAGCGAAAAATAAGCCTAGCCCACAGCATCCCAGCTTTTCATCCAATCGTGGAGGAATTTGGGAGATATTCATGCAAGGAAGATTCTTGTGAAGTATGGTTGAAATTGGTCCTGTAGTTTTGGAGAAGAAGATTGTTTAAGAATTATTCTAAAATTCAATTTAATTAAATTTATCAAAATTTAAGTTCTACACGGATTTTTTTTTAAGGAATCTAAAGGAGATTCATGCAAGGAAGATTCATGTGAAGTTTGGTTAAAATTGGTGCAATAGTTTTGGAAAAGAAGATTTTTCAAAAGATTAATCTAATTTAATTAATCAAAATTTAAGTTTTACACAGAATTTATTATTTTGAAGGAATTAAGAAGAGATTCATGCAAGAAACATTTCTGTAAAGTTTGGTTGAAATTGGTCCTGTAGTTTTGGAGAAAAAGAATTTTTAAGGATTTTTCGAAAATTTAATTTAATTAAATTAATTAAAATTCAAGTTATACACAGAATTTATCTGTTTGAAAGAATTAAGAAGAGATTCATACAAGGAAGATTTCTGTCAAGTTTGGTTGAAATTGGTCCAGTAGTTTTGGAGAAGAAATTTTTTTTAAAGATTTTTCGAAAATTTAAATTAATTAAATTAATTAAAATTCAAGTTCTGCGCGGATTTTATTCTTTGGAAGGAATTTGGTAGAGATTCATGCAAGGAAGATTTCTGTGAAGTTTGGTTGAAATTGGTCCTGTAGTTTTGGAGAAGAAGAATTTTTAATGATTTTTCGAAAATTTAATTCAAATAAATTAATTAAAATTTAAGTTATAAACAGATGTTATCTTTTTGAAGGAATTAAGAAGAGATTCATACAAGAAAGATTTCTGTGAAGTTTGGTTGAAATTGGTCCAGTAGTTTTGGAGAAGAAGATTTTTTAAAGATTTTTCGAAAATTTAAATCAATTAAATCAATCAAAATTCAAGTTCTGCACAGATTTTATTCTTTTGAAGGAATTTGGTAGAGATTCATGTAAGGAAGATTTCTGTGAAGTTTGGTTGAAATTGGTCCGGTAGTTTTGGAGAAGAAGAATTTTTAAAGATTTTTCGAAAATTAATTAAATTAAATTAATTAAAATTCAAGTTCTACACGGAATTTAATTTCTTGAAGGAATTTTAAAAAGATTCATGCAAGGAAGATTCATATGAAGTTTGGTTGAAATTGATCCAATAGTTTTGGAGAAGAAGATGTTTAAAGAAAAAGTTGACGCACGGACGCACGGACGCACGCACGCACGACGGACACAGGGCCATGATATAAGCCCCGCTGGCCTTCGGCCAGTGGAGCTAAAAACTGAAATAAATGTGAAATGTCACTTTAAGAAATTGGATTGAATGGATTTTTACGTCCCGCTCAACAGATAAGATCATATAAATTTAGTACCTCGGTTTTTATATCTCATTCGAAACATTGTTTATTCAGTCCAAAAGAAGTTAAGCTTCAGGGTGTGCATGCTTAAGAAATAATCGAATTTCTACCGTGCTCTATCGTCATTCAACAACTGTTCTGTGTACAACGCAGTGGCGGATCCAGAGGGGGTTCGGGGGGTTCAAACGAACCCCCCTCTTTATCCTAATTATTCCATTTTCATGCAGAAATTCAGCAAAAATTGCGTAATTCTAATAAAAAAGCTATTGCGATACTATTGATATTGCCAGTTGCCTATCACGATAGCACAATTGCAGAGGTCACTATTGCGATATATTGATAGTCCGATGTATCGTTACATCCCTATCATACAAACACTGGCCAGGTCAAACAATGGCAAATTATGCTGTTTAACATTTGATGGCAAAAAGATTAAACAGGGTTTAACAAGAAATGGCGGTGACATAGATATACTTGGTTTCGAAAAGGGAGAATCACTATCAGAAAAACAAAACGCACACGCTGAGTTGATACAACCTGTAAGTGAAATGTTAGAAAAACTGTGAGAGTCGAATGCAAACGATGACATTAGAGACGCAAAGAATGACGATAAAATTGCCATGACAGAGCTGATATAGGTCCATGGTGATTCCGAGTCTCGAACCTGTAACACTCGGAATCGAACGCCGATGCTTTAACCATTACACCGCTAGGTACATTGATATACAGGATGATTGAACGCAATTTATCCTGTTATTTGAATTGTTCTTTGGCTGTTTGTAGCAACCGTTGATACGAAAACATACGAAATATTCTTCAATATATAGTCCGTCAAAATTAGCACGGAACAATTTCATTTACGTGTGCAGATTCCGTTAGTTGAGGGTCCTATAATTTATTGATTTCATTAAAATCCGGAAGTTCCGATTGGTTGAGAAAAAATTGTCATACCTCCATGAACAAAAATGCCAGAACTACTGTCTCTGTCAAACATTGAATTACGCCGCATTATTTTTTAGTCTTAGACTATTAAGTTATAAGAAATGAATCACATTTTATTTACGGAGTTCATGCAGGTATGAAAAAGAAAATCTAATCACACTTTTGTATGAACCGCTTCGTGGATTCATACAGTGTGATTAGATTTTCTTGTTCATACCTGCATGAAAAGAAATGCATTAATTCCTTAAAACAAAACATTGCCGAATTTTGGTCATTACAAATGCAGATTTCACAGGTTAATGTTGTTGGACTATATCAGTTATAAATTTGGTTTTGCTATTATCATTGATCAATATTATTTCGTTGTGATCAATAGCAATGAATGTTGTGCTACGAAAAATATACTGGGAAAAATAGACTGGGCTTGCCGTTATATTTTGATAAACTATCGGTGTCGTTATAAAATCTCGTAACCACGGCTTGAATTACCCCAGCTTCGGGTAAGAAATTGTGGGTGCAATTACTTTCTTATTTCTACGTCAAATTTCAAGCGGATTGTTGAATATGCACAGCCTCACTGACCTCTTTACTCAAATGTAGGACATGTTTGTAAAGTTATTTTACTTTATCCAAAAAAAAATCCCAACCGGCTAGAGAGAAAAATGGTAACACTGCGGCCAAAATAGCCCCGCTTCAGGCCAGAAATTGTGCAATAACTTTCTTAATTCTTAATTTGTGAGCGGATTTTTGTATGTACCCCACATTACTGATCTCTTTCCTCTGGTGTGCGACTTATTTGAAAACGTCTGGTACTTTTCCTAAATTCGATCCAGACCGAGCAGAAGTATGTCATGAACCTTGTGTCGTCTTTTCTGGTCTATTGAGATCATATTTAAGCTGTAGTCATTTATGAATCATACAGCAGAGGAACTGCAACAATCCACTTGAAAATCGACGTAGAAATAAATAAATTTATTGCACAATATCTTACCTGAAGCAGGTTAAGTTTTGCCTTATGGCTTAATTCATGAACATTTCCTTGACTCAAATTTCAGTCAAACTCAACAAAGGACGCCTGAAGTTGCTGATCACGCCGTTAGCACGGGATCCCCGGACCAGAAAGACTCAGTAACAAAGTAGTATTCACAGTCAAAATCTTTCTTTTCTTTATAGAGGAAATATTTCTTAACCCTTTTCTTAATTTGTTATAATATTTTACAACCCTTTATACCCGTTTCGTCGAAACATCGCTTGAAAGTGATTTTCATAGTTAAACTATTTTTATAGGAAAAGTCATTCATGTCTTCATAGATAAATCCGTTCGACAAAATACAAAATTTCAATCCTCTGACAAACAACAATGCTTATGAAAACTTCGATGGAAAAGAATTATTATGCGGATTTAAAATACGCGTCTTTTCTTATAATGTATTCACAAAATAGCTAAACATCACAGCTCCACTGATAACGTTAAAATCTGTCGACTGAATTTTGATAGTTGTTACAGACAACAAAATAATTTATGCATCAAATAGAAAATGATGAGGTTACAGGGCTAGCATAGAAAATATCGAGGGAAAGGAGAAATTGCTGATCATCAACAATTTCCTCTTTTCTCTAAAAGTTTTCCGATACCATTTTTGTCTTATTCATAATGTTAGTTGCCGCACATTTGAAACAGGACTTGTCTAAAATGAAACAATAAAATTGAAAATTAAAATGGTGACAAAAGAAGAAGCGTTTTGGCATTTTTCAAAATCTAAAAAAAATACTTTTATATCACAAAAACTTGATTTTATGGAAGAATATGTTTCAGAAGAATAAATTCCAGCAAAATTTCTTTCAAAAATCTGTTAAATGTAGGAGTAAATAAGCATGAGTTTAGCTCAAGGTTCGACCTTCTTGCCTCGAGAAATCCTAACTTAGTTTAGTCGCCTCGAACCGTCCTTATGTCTATGAATACCAACCTGTCCTCAAGAGCGAAATCTAATAAAAACATCGTGCTGGCTGCACGGTAAAATGTAAGAAACTCGTGCAATTCTATTTGAGGTAACTTCAGATAAGTAAGAGTAAGGTTCATGAATTAAGCCATTATAGTTCTTATCCACCCCGCGATGCACAATCTCCACCGTGCTGTGTAAAGGTCTGTAAATAGATGACTAAATCAGGGACTATGCGACCAACCCAAAAACCAACAGAGTGTATGCTTCCCTTCTCAGCGTATTGTGTGTGTACGCTTACCATTTTGAATCAGATGTGGACTCTTCCCATTTCGTTTTTTTAATGATCACATCATAATTAACGCTTTTCTGACCAAACCCCTTGGATTTTTAAAGAATATATCAAATAGACGGTACGTGCGTACACAATTTATTCGTGTAAATGGGCTGGTAAAGCTAAAACTTGACAATTAGGACTATAAATGTGAACGCTTCCCGAGTTCGGTTTGCACTTAAAAAAAACTTTGGCTCGAATGTTTGAAGAATCCACTGGATTTCGGGCAGAGTGAGTTAGAGCCGGGAATAGCCCTCTCAAAGGCGCGTTACGTGCACTTTATCTCTTCAGAATCCGTAGAGTATAAGCTGAGAAATTAAACAAAACATAGCTTGAAGCGGGCGATTTTTCCGTGTGGACGCTTCCAAAAAGTCACGTGGGTTACCCACCGTGAAAGATGTTTGTGTATCTTTTAATCATTTTCCAATAGCAATGAATTTTGTTCTAAAAATGGACTTATTGTTGGCGCAATATCGTATGGCAGATGTTTACATTTTGTCCAAATGCAAACAAAACAGTGTTGTATAGCTCACGATAATTGAACTGGCAGAGCAGCCCTAGTCAATAGGCTGGGATGCTCTGCCAGGTCATTCCTCGTGAGGTATATAAAAGATGAATAGATTCTTTATAAGTAGTGACGTAGACACATTGAAAATTTAGGTACAGTGATAGAGCGGTCTGTTCACTGTTCAGAGTTTTCTGCATTTCATCGAACAATGTTTTGTTTAAATTTGAACAAAACATAAACACGTGCCATACGATCTTGTGCCAACAGTAGTTTACTGTTATGTTTTGATAAACTGTCGGTGTTGTTATAAAATCTTAAATTGATTCAAGCCGTGGTTACGAGATCTTATAATAACACCAACAAAAATGCTATAGTTTGTCCGAAATTACATCAGGGTTACAGTTGTCGCCACATCGTATGGCACATGTTTATGTTTTGTTTAACGTTCAATTACATTTGAACAAAATATAAACATTGTGCCTTAAGATGTGGCGACAATTGTAGATGGATAAAATCCTTCCCTATTAAAGTTTGAGTTTATTGGGGTTTTACGCCGTTTTCAACTACCAGGGTCATATCGCGGCGGCTGGAGCACCTACCCATGGATTCCTGTTGATTCTCAAACCAGTACTACCACAACACCCTTACCGAGCCTCCAGCTGCTCGCCCACTTAGGTTAACGATTTCAAACCCATTGGTGGGTGACAATTTTGTCAGAAAGGGTATTAGCCGCGGCCGGGTATCGAACCCCGGACCTCTCCAATGAGGGTCAGATGCGCTACCAACTGCGCTAAGGCGGCGGCCTTTCCCTATTAAAGACCCCTGATTTTGTTTTGCCATCTTTTAATACAAAAACATTTGAAACTGTTTAGGGAAAAAAAAGAAATGCTGATGGCAGATATTTTGGCATGACATGCCAGTCTTTCAGATAAGACTTTAATTCTTTCCAAAATTGCCAGAAATGACTATTCCAATCTAAAAGCTGAGGCAGAGTATAACAAATTATAGACTTACAGATAAAGAAATGCTTTTTATCAAAATTAATATCTTATTATAAGTAGATAAAATAGTGAGGCAAAAAGAATATATTACTGAGAACCAGTGTTTCACTGCTTTTCAACAGAAACCTTGTAACTGCAGCTTAAATCAAGCTGCAGTTACAAGGTTTTCATTGAAAAGCGATGATTTTCTTCTTTTTAAAACCAGACTCTGAACTGTGTCTATAAATTATGACCTTAGATGTTTTGTGGGACTTAAAAATTCCAATTCAATACCAATATTTTAACGAATCATATTAATATCATAATGGGGCATGTACTAAAGTGATTTACAAGCATGAAAGATCAGGTCAGACTTTAATCCAATTTTCAAAATGGTATTAAATTTCTCATGCTATTGTTGTGACAGATTTTAAAATGTATAATACTCATGATCATTTTACTATTTTTGGGCTTATCTGACTATTGTTTTGTCATTGGCCATTGTTGTAAGTAAGCAATACTGAAAACTTTGTAAACATTTTATGATATATCTGTTCTTAAATTCACACATTTTTAGAGAAAGACAGAAGAAAGAAAGGAGACACCATTGCAGGGGTTGAAACATTACCTTTCTGAAAGGTCTGAAAGCTTATGGTCTGAAAGCTTAACTTTCATAGATCATGAAATCCTTATGCATTTTGGGGGGCTTTTTACCAACAGACATCATAATTATAACTATGCACAAGGATCCTCTTTTACTATTGTGAAAGCAAAACATAGTAATTTATAGGAACTTCAACTTTAATCCATTTCCACATGATGACACCCCACATGATAAAGGTTTTGGAAAACATCATGGAAAATGAAGAAATTGTTTGTGACAATTTCTTCATTTCCCACAATGTTTCCTATCAAGAAAGACCAAGATATTGTTGTCTGCAATATCTTTGAATTTGGACAAGCCTAAAATTTTGCCGTCTGGTAATGGTTTAAGACACAACAGGTACACAGTACGAGATTGTCACATTGACATTTTCATTACAATAAATTTCCATTTAAATCCCGTGTTAAAATTAATCACGCTAACTATCCACAATCAAACACTTCACGATAAATGTTTCAAGTATAATACATTATAATCCAATCACATCAGTTAACGAGATTTACCTACGGAAGGTTTTTACGCCACGAGACCTCGAGACAAAATTATTATCGCGAGACGACTTGTACAATAAACAGATAACCTGAGACGGTCGAACTACTGAGTGTCAAAGCAAAGCAGTTTAACCCTTATCTCTTAGTATTGTTCATTTTCCATTATTTTTTTTTTATTTTTTAATCATAAACAAATTCTGTTAAATACATGTGTTGGAAAGCATTGAGGGAAAAGAAGAAAATGATGATAACCAAAAAATTCTCCTTTCCCCTCAATGCTTTCCATGTTCAGATATAATGTTTCTTAGTAGAGTTAATTAAATCAGCCTCAACAACTTTTCAAACTTGGTGAGCTCAAAACTGTTGATCGGAAAGCATTTAATGCAACTTCAATCCGATCTTCAGAATTTAATCTGTTATGCAAAGCATGCAGGCAGGCATTGACGATCAAAATCATATTGTAGAAGCTATAGTTTGATCAAGGATATAAACATGTATATGGCAAAGGTCACAATAAAAGATATTATAAAATTGAGCGTTAAGATTTGTGATAAATCTAATAAATGGAAAGGATTAAATCAATAATAATATTGCCAAAATTTTATCAATATTTTCAAGAAATATGTCAAAATTTATCAAGAGAGAAGGGGAAGCACACAGTTTATCAGCCAATGTTACATGCACTGTTTTCTTTGATTGACACAACTGAGGAAAGGGTTAACAAAAGGCCTTTCATACAAATAAAGCTGTACAGGTAAAATCAATGTTGACAGAAGGCATGTGATTATCTCCCTTGCATTCTGCCAAAACTTTACTACAAGGGTTGTCTTTCTTTGTCAAATTTGAGCTTCAGTTAAGCCTCTCTTACTACCTGTCCTCTGTCATTTTAAATCGTACGTTTAAAAAGTCTGCAAAATCGCACAATTTATAAAGATGCAAGACCGGTTGTAAGAGCGCCTCAAAATATATATATTCAAAGCAGGTCAAAAGTTTGGATCTCTTTCGAAAAAAGTACACATTCTTTGTGAATTTTCTGGAATTTCAGTATAGCGTTAGCTGCGCCACACGCACACCTGTTGTACGTGCTCCATACTTCTGTCTTGCATGCTCCTGGCGTTCTAAAAGACGCAGAATGGTCGTAGCAAGGACTTGTCCAGTCAATTCTTTGCTGCGCGCAGTCTGCGTCATGGTTGCGTCCACCAAAATCGTACATTGCATGTGCACGCATCGCACGACTAAACATACTTTTAGACGCAGACCGCACGCAGGAGCACATAGGACAGCATCAAAGTCCAAATTCACATTGTTTGTGTTTTAATCTAAACCAATGACTAAACATTTTCCAAAACAAGAGGACCATGATGGTCCTAGATCGCTCACCTGAATCAAGATGACAAGAGCGAAAATGGCAATTAGGTCAAATTCAAAGGCATCAAACTGAGGGCTTCCTGTTTGGAAACAATTAGGGAATAATTTTGTTCGAATCAATCCTGTAAAGTTGGGTATGAATTAGCACAATGGTTGAGGTTATTTTTTGATTTTGAAATATACAACATAGGGCTAATTTTCAAAGCATACTGATCTGTTAGAGATTGATCATTTATGATATATCATTATAACAAATTATAAGCACAATTTACAAGATTTGGTCTGTTATTTGAAAAAATATAGCGAAAGATCAACATCTGATAAGCTAAGCTAATCCCTTCTTATTTGTTTACATAAGATAAACATAGGGACATGCAGCCAGAGCAACAGATAAGAGAAATAGATAAGAGAAATAGAAATAGCATTTATCATTCATATCCAAACACTATGTAGAATGTATTAATCTTTTCAAGCAGATGATTGAAATGATCACCAATTACATAGGGTTTGATGAATATTGAAACAAAATGTTGATTTTTGAAAAGCTATCATATCCTCTTATCTACAGCTTGTATGATTTCCAAAGTAAATGGTTCAAAATTGGCTTGTAAATGTAGAACCAACAATATAGGGCTTAGTTTCCATGTATAGTGATGATTTCTTGAATTCTGAAAGCCATTCATGACATGAGGTCTTACACAAAGTTTCAAGGTTCTAGGCCAAACAGTTTAGAAGAAAACTAAGTATCTCTGTGACAACCCACAGTAAAGTATAATTTTCAATTCACAAAATTTCCCCAACCCTGCCACACCCATATACATTTTATAAAATCAAAAAATCACGATACAATTTTCAAATGAGTCACTTAAGGACCTTTCAAACCAGTTTTGGTTCAAATTGGCCTATAGGTTGATTTTTAAAGAATTTTCTTATGATTTCTCTAAGTCTGATAAGCCCCTTCCTCCCTGCTACGCCCACATTTTTTGACAAATGTAAAAAATTTTGAACAAATTATGAGTACAGTCACTCAAGGAACTTTCCTGCTACGTTTGATTTAAATTGGCCAAACGGTTGATTTTTAAAGAATTTTCTTATGATTTCTCTTAGTCTGAAAAGCCCATTCCTCCCTGCCACGCCCACATTTTTTAACAAATGTAAAAATTTGCGAGCAACTATTGAAAAGAGTGACTCAAGGAATATTTCTGCAAAGTCTGGTTTAATTGGGCCCAATGATTGATTTTTAAGGAATTTTCTTATGATTTCTTTAAGTCCAATAAGCCCCTTTCTCCCTGCCACGCCCACATTTTTTGACAAATATAAAAATTGATGAACAAATTTTGAAAAGAGTGATTAAAGGAACATTCACCAAAAGTCTGGTTCAATTGGGCCCAATGGTTGATTTTTAAAGAATTTTCTTATGATTTCTCTAAGTCCGATAAGCCCCTTTCTCCCTGCCACGACCACATTTTTAGACAAATGTAAAAATTTGTGAGCATCTACTGAAAAGAGTGATTAAAGGAACATTCCTGCCCAGTTTGGTTCAATTGGGCCCAATGGTTGATTTTTAAACAATTTTCTTATGATTTCTCTAGGTCCGATAAGCCCCTTTCTCCCTGCCGCGCCCACATTTTTTGACAAATGTAAAAAATTGTAAACAAATTTTGAAAAGACTGACTTAAGGAACATTTCTGCCGAGTTTTGTTCAAATTAGCGCAATAGTGGATTTTTAAAGAATTTTATTATGTTTTCTCCAAGTCTGATAAAGCCCCGCCCGGCCACGCCCACATTTTTTGCCAAATCAAAAATTCACGAACAAATTTTGGAAAGTGTCACACAAGGAACATTCCTGCCAAGTTTGGCCAAAATTGGTCCACTGGTTTAGGAGGAGAAGATGTTGAAAGAAATTGTGAACGGACGGACAGATGGACGGACAGACGGACGGACGACAGACAAAAAGCGACCACAATAGCTCACCTTGAGCACTTCGTGCTCAGGTGAGCTAATAAAACCATATTTTTAAATGTCCGGATAAGAAGGAGTTTTCTCCTATTCACTCAATGCTTTTTTTTCGTACTAGCCTATTTTGCATTGATACCAATCAAGGGTGGATCTCGGGGTGGCGTCAGGGGGTCATGACCCCCCTTGGAATTGGCTGAAAATTGAATTTGACTATATAACTTCTTATCAAAATTTTGGGCTTTGACCCCCCCTGGAAAAAAATCCTGGATCCGCCCTTGCCAATATTGTTATGTGTTATCTGTAGCTGCAACACCTTTGATTTTAACCCTTTCCCAAACAAGATCTGGTTTTGGCTTCCTTGGGTTGGAAAAACATCAAAGTAAAATATGAAGATGCTGATGATCAGCATTTTCTCCTTTTGCATCAATATTTTCTATGCGATATTTTACACCAATCCCTTCCTTGGAAACATTCCTTTTGGCATCTGCGGCAGCTTTCAAAAAGAACCACTACACAATTTTCTCATTTGGGAAAGGGTTAACCCATTACCAGACGGCAGAATTTTGAGGTGGTCCAAAATCAAAGATGTTGCAGACGACAATTTCAAGTTGATGAAATTTTAAAAACCTTTCCAATTTAGGTTAGAAAACATTGTGGTAAATGAAGAAATTGCTTATCACAAGCAATTTCTTCATTTTGCACGATGTTTCCCAAGCTTTTTTCATTTGGGTAGTCAGAAGGCGTCAATGTGTGGTAATGGGTTAACCCTTTCCAAAACAAGACCTGGTTTTGACGTCTCTAACTAGAAAAGGCTTGGGAAAACATTGAAACAAAAGAAGAAACTGCTGATAACCAGCAGTTTCTCCTTTTGTCTCAATATTTTCTATGCCATATTTTACACAAATCCTATCTTGACTAACTTCCACTTTGTCATCTGCAGCAGCTTTCAAATTGGATCGCCTTAAATTTTTGTCGTTTGGGAGAGGGTTAAGCCAACCTACAGGCATGTAGGAAGCGATTTCATATTGGGGTGGTTAAAAAAAAAGCCCCTGTTCAGGCCAGTGCCTGAATATTGGAGGGGCTAAGTTGGATTTTCTCTAAATTTTCAGTGTAAAAAAAAGGCAATTTCCCTGTTCCTGTGGGCCTAATCCAAAACTGTTGTTTGGAAAAGTGTTAGAGTAATTGCAGAAGAAAGAAAGTTATTGTGAATATTATATAGCCTTATATATATGCAAAAATTATCAACATACTGGTAATTATTGACTTACAACAGCTACTGAATATGGATACCAGACTTCATGAAGACAAACTCTTTCTACAATTAGTCGGAAAAGACAAAACCTTTTTTCCCACAACAGTTTTCAATTCAGACCATGTCAAATTTTTGTTTATATCTTTAGATATGAATAAGGTCATAAATTTTTTAGATCTATCCTATCCCGAACAACAAATAGATCTATAAACAAAACAAATGATAAAGAATATAGGAAATCTACAACTTATTATCTGCATAGAAATCCTTGAGGGAAAAGGTGAAAATGCTGATAATCAGCATTTTCTCCTTTTCCCACAAGGATTTCTATACCAACATCCTGTAGGGTCACCAATATCAGGGCTTGTTTGGGCAAGGGTTAATTAGCATAGAAAATTATCCATCACCATTAAAATCTGACACTATAATAGCAATTCATCAAATATATTTTACCTAAATGTGAAAAGTCATGTACAGTAGATGTATAATTTTATACAATTTTAAGATCAGAATTTCTTTTGTTTATAAAAGAGCAAATGACAAAAAAGCAAGAAAAACCCTTTCAAAAACTGTGTTTATGCGTGGATCCAGAGGGGTCCCTGCTGCGGATCCAGAATTTCTACGAAAGAGGTTCAAACATACAAAATAGAGGGGGTTCCTTTTCCTAGTATTTCACAATTTCGACTGATTTGTTTATGAAAATGAAATTATCAGACTTAGGAGGGGAGTTTGTTTGACCCCCCCACCCCCCTCTGGATCCGCAACTGGGTCCCTGCTATACTCCTATAGGGGCTGGAATATTCCAGTCCTGGAAATGACAAGGGGTAATTGACGGATATTCCTTTTCTCGCAAAAATCAAAGAACATGATGTAGATCACTAAAGCAGATAACCGTCTTTATTACTTTTATGTCTCAGAGCTCTGGGTAATGGAAAATGGAGTCTTTCTAGACTTATCATTAGTCATCACATGATGCCTATATTGTGGGTAGGGGAGTGTGAATCATGTACATGTAAATTACGGTACAACAAAAAATGAGTGTTTGTGCCCTCAAACCCACCAGTGCTTTTCTTAATTATGAACATTAACCTGGTCTTGTTGTTCGGGAAAGCAGTTGTGGATCCGGACTCGTGGATACAGAGGGGGGGGGGGGGGGGGGGGGGGTCAAAAGAACCCCTCTTGTTGTAGCCTGATTATTTCTTTTTCATGCAAAAATTCAGTCAAATTCTGTAATAGATCTACCAGGAAAATGGAATCCCCTCTTTGTATAGTCGACCCCCCCCCCCTCCCTTCACAGAAATCCTGGAACAGCACAGGAAAGGGTTACAAAATGTTTTCCAGCAAAATGTCATTATCTTTCATCTATAGCTGTTAATTTCATCACCAAAAACAAACAAAATAACATGACTTACCTTTCACAAGGTTAATTCTATATTTCATCTCAGCATCCATTTAGATCTCTACAACAATATTGTTTCTGTAACAATTATCCTCCAATTATCACGTCTGCAGGTAAAAACCCAGGAAACATGCGATAATTATCGTCTGCACAAATAAACAGTAAAACAGATAACACGAGGGCGCGGTTTCAGACTTTCAGATGTTCGGAAGCTCGGCGGAGCAGACGTCAAACTGACACCCTCGCTGCAGACGACACGATTGTCAACAGTTCGTTATCAGTTTCGGAACACGAGAATAAAACCTTGTCATCGATCAATATGAGTTAGATGACTCACGAGCGAATATTCTTGTCCATTTTTTGGTGTTATCTATTGTGTTTTTCTGCGCTAAAGGCTCGGAAAGTCGGAAACTGATGTTGCAATTTTATTCATCGCGTTTGTCTTGTTTGTTTGACGTCACGTTGTTCATTTCCAGCACAAACGATTTTTCGATTTTTGTATGTGGTGCGCTCGATTTTATTAGAGATCTATCTACTGTGATCTATGTGATTCTTTTCACGAAAGAAATTATCGATTCCCTCCCACTGAGGGTTTCTCTAAATATGGAAATCCTATGGAAGTTTTATCATTTGCCATGCAGAATTTAAGTAAACAGAAAGTGTAGAACAAGATCAGACTACACATAAGCACAGTCTGATCTTAGTCTTCACCTGCTGCCAAAGTAGCGGAAATAACCATGGAGCAGGGGGAGAAGGGATACACGACGAAAAACAAGGGTTGCGTAGAAATCGATACAATCGCGAATATCGGAATTCCTGCAACGTCTGCGAGTCTCTCAGGCAGTGGGAATAATTTGTTCGCTTAACTGTCAGTCGGCACGTGCGACGGTCATGTGATCTGATCACGTGACGTACACGATTCGCGCTTCCTGGATTCTGGGTCGTGGCAAAATGTTCCTTTCATGTGACAAAATAATCACAAGCTATAGGCCTAGATCTAGTGGAATTCCATAGAAATGAACAAAGAAAGTAAAAAATGTAATGTACAGTCCCATCATAAAACGCCCTCATCCTTTTCAGGCACATAGAAGGCAATTTCATATGGACAGTGTGTGTGTGTGTGTGTGTGTGTGGGGGGGGGGGGGGGAGTGTTGTTCAAGCCGTTGAACGGGCCAAATTGGAGGGGTTAAATTGGAATTTCCCTTCATTTTCAGTCTAAAATAAAGAAAATTCGGCATTTATGGTCAACTTTGGGGGCTGAGCTTTCCCCCTGTTCGCACGGGTCTGTTTTAGACATATGGTTTGAGTTTGAGTTTATTGGGGGTTTTACGCCGTTTTCAACTACCAGGGTCATATCGCAGCGGCTGGAGCACCTACCCATGGATTCCTGTTGTTTCTCAAACCAGTACTACCACAACACCCTTACCGAGCCTCCAGCTGCTCGCCCACTTAGGCTAACGATTTCAAACCCATTGATGGGTGACAATTTTGTCAGAAATGGTATTAGCCGCGGCCGGGTGTCGAACCCGGGACCTCTCGAATGAGGGTCAGATGCGCTACCAACTGCGCTAAGGCCGTGGCCTTTTAGACATATGGAGGACTATGCTTGACCTCAGACCTGAAATATCAGTGGCGGATCATGGGTGGGGTGGTCGGGGGTCAAACGAACCCCCTCTACAGCCTGATCCTTCATTTTGATGCAGAAAATCAGTCGAAATTGTGTACAAGATGTACTAGGAAAACGAATCCCCTTATCTGTATATTCGAACCCCCTCACAGAAATCTTGGATCCGCGATAGAATCTTTTTCTTCTTCTTTCCAAAACACAAGACATTCGATAGGCTCGTAGAATCAGGAGGGGTGGCTAGGGCCTTTCCCTGAAATATTCTTCCAGCTTTCATAAATCAGGGCATAAAGGAATGTTGACTAGATGCTTGTTAGGCCCCTATATAGGCTCAATCAGACCCTCGCAGGAAAAAAATCTGGATCTGCGCATGAAATTGATAGGCTACTGGTGAAAATGGATTTTTTGAATAATAAATATAGGCTCTGGTGTTGTTGTTGTTGATGATGTCTCCTCAAAAGACCTAGTTTTGACACAGGCTACTTAATAGAAAAGGCATGGGAAAACATCGATCCCAAACAAGAAAATGTAGATGATCAGCATTGCTGCTTTTGTCTCAATATCGTCGCTTTTCTACGAAAACCTTGTATCTGCAGCTTGTTTTAAGCTGCAGATACGAGGTTTTCGCAGAAAAGCAGCGATATGTTCTTTGCTGTATGAGTCACAAATCCTGTCGCATCAATTTTGTTATCTGTAGTAGCTTTCGAATAGCAATATTTAGTCCGATTTTTGCTCCATGATCTCGTAGTGACACTTGAAGGTGAATCAGGAAAAATGGCCCTTATGTTGTTCGAGACCGTCGAGGATGCGCTAAAGTAGAATGCCCGTAATGTGGCCATTTCAAGATTCATATAACATCGGCTTTTTCCGAACGGCGTCGTTACGTATCAGGACCTATTCGAGCGCGGTCGTAAACATTTGGCGGTGGAAAGTTCCACCGCTGACTGTTTATAACCGCGCCAGAATTTCCGACGTCGCGCGAATCTGGATATTTTAACCACCGGAACAGCATTCATGAGACATTGTACAAGTGTGTGGTGCGTCGAATATTTGAGGGGGTGATTTTAGCATTGGAAAAGTTTTTCACTCGAGGATCAGTTTTTCCTGTACACATGTTAAACTATGAATTAACGCGGATAGGTTGGGTTACACACATGCTTGGTGGACTACATGAACTTGACTCGAATTTTCAAAGGACAGCGATGATCAACCCATAGGTTGACCAATCCATAAGCCATTTCTTGAACTCTGTTTCATCTCTTTGTATGGTCGTTATTAACCAGCATTTTCATCTTTTGCCTCAATATTCTATGCTACGTTGTACACAAACCAACATGTATTTTGTCACAGGATTTCCCACGAAAATGATGTCAATTGTCTACAAATTTTACCACTATCTTTATTCCTTTAACTATTTTTTTTTTCGAAAAGCTTTAACCCATTACCAAACGGCAAAATTTTAGGCTGGTCCAAATTGAAAGATGATGCAGACGTCAAATCTAAGTAAATGAAATTGTACATTCTTTGGTAATTTTGCATAGAAATCATTGTGGCAAATGAAGGAATTGCTTGTTAGGGTAAGGAGGGGCAAGACGCCCCCCTTAAGGAAATAGCGCTGTAGCACAAAACAAACAAAGTATAATGTAAATGTTTCAACGTGAAATTAAACTTTGACCTTTGTCCCAAATGTCTATACACAAAACAGCTTTGTCATTTGATTTAAAAAATGACTGTCGTTAAAACAATTTTTCTCGAAATTTGGCCTTTTTGCCCCACCCTCGGGGCAAAACGCCTTTGGGGGTGGGGCACGAAGCCCACCACTGGGCTTTATGCCCCATATGAAAAATAAAAAAAAATATTTTGAAAATATCTGGGGTAAAATAGGAATATAATTAGTTTGTAATTAATATACTAGGAAAAATATATTTTGGGTGGGTTTTATCATATTTTCAACATTTTTTATCAAGCGTAAAGGCTAGATTTGGGCATATTTTACTCATCTATAAAGGTGGTTACGTGTTACTGTCCTTTGTCTGCAGCATCTTTATATCAGTCAAATTAAAACATACTGATGTTATGTTCTTTATAAGGCCCCTTTAAAGTAGATTAAATAGTCTTATTGTCTCATTTTAACACAAAATCGACGTTTCATGGGCGTTTTGCCCCACATGGATCCATCAGGTGACATAAAAGTTTGATATATTCGCGAAAAGTCGGTCTTTTTTGCCAGTTTTTCTTTTGTAGACAACGAAATGTAAATGGATTTCGTCATATGTACCAACCTTAGTCATTCTTCGAGTTTAAAGGAAAATTTTAGTACTTCTGAATACCTACTTATCCATATAAGGGGCAAAACGCCCACTATTTAGCCCTTGGAAGGGGCAAAACGCCCAGTCTGGGCGTTTTGCCCCAAAGCAGCATAGGCGTTTTGCCCCAAAGGGGGTGGGTGATTTAATTTGGCCAGAGAAAAAAATGTGTCGATATTTTTTTCTTTTTATCTTTTTGTGTAGGCGACCAATTGGACATATAAATATAAAATGCATTTTGGTTGATTGAATTCTCGGACTGAAATAAGATACAAAAGAAAACCCATTACCCAAATATTAGATCAAACATACGCAAAATAAACAATTATTCGCATACTGATAATTGAATGACGTTTAGATGTAAAAATTTCATGGGCATCTTTCTAAAAGAATACTTCAAGTGTAAATTCAAGACAAATATCAATTGACACAATGAGTGACGAAATAATAGGGGTGGGCGTTTGACCCCACCTAGGCGTTTTGCCCCTCCTTACCCTACAAGCAATTTCTTCATTTTCCACAATGTTTTCCCGAGCCAATTTCTTGTAAGGAGTCAAAAAGAGTGACTGTGTGATAATAGGTTAAACACAAAAGATTCAATTAAGTCTTAATAAATTAGCAGACAACAAAAAATAAGACTGGTCCAAATTCACAGATGTTGCAGAGAACAATTTCAGGTGAATGGAACACTACATCTTTTTTGTCCTTTTGCGTAGAAAAAAATGTTGGAAATAAAGTCACTACTTGTCAGGCCCGTAGGAAGCAATTTGATATTGGGTGGGCTAATGCCCCAGTGTCTAAATATTGGGGGGGGGGGGCTAATTCTGATTTAACCTAAATTTTTAGTGTAAAAAAAATGAAAATCTGGCATTTTTGGCCAACTTTGGGGAGGGGCTCTGTTCCTACGGGCCAGCTTGTCACATGCAGTTTCATAATTTTCTACGAAGTTTTCCAAAAGCCTGTATTTTGTTGGGTCTCAAAAGGCGTCAATGTGTGGAAATGGGTAAATTTCTTAATTTTGGAAAAAAGGGATGTCAATGTCACAACTCACCAATCTATCAACCATGGTTGAATAGGGAACGATTTTATCAAGTAAACCATGTCAGACGAACAATAGTACACATATTTCACATGTTATTCTAAGACCCCGTAACTACAGATTGAGTGAAGCTGTAGTCACGACATTTTATACAAACACCGGTCAGTCTATTTTTAGTACAAAATTAATCCCTATTTATCATTTAACCTATTACCAGACGGAAAAAATGGACTCTTCCAATTTGAAAGGTGTTGCAGAAGACAATTTCAAGTTGATGAAAATTTTAGAATCTTTCCATTTTGGGTTAGAAAACATTGTGGAAAATGAAGAAATTGCTTGTGACAAACAATTTCTTCATTTTCCACAATGTTTTCCCAAGCCTTTTCTTGTGAGAAAGTCAAAAACGTCACTAAGCAGTAATGGGCATGGTGTTGCTGCCAATGTGGCAAGGCGCTAGATGGGTGGAGGTGGATCTGCTCTGCAACAACTCTACGCCAAGTTACATGATTATGGGCGGATTTGGTGCAGTGGTAATGCGCTAGTCTTGCAACACAGGGGTCGCTGGTTCTATCCCCCGCCACTCCAGTCTTTCCGATGAGACTCCAGCAAACCGAGGTCCAGTCTCCATATGACCTAAGCTGTTGAGTGGGATGTAAAACTCCATACAAAACATGGATTTTTTTTCCTTTTTCAGTCAATGTGTAACTCTCCAAAACAGCACAGTATTAGGGTCAGTCCGGTTTTAAAGCTACTTTAAATGACAAAATAGGACTTGATAAAGAAGGAATTTACCAACAACATAGCACAGATACTAATGAGGTAAAATGAGAAAATGCTCCTTATCAGCATTTCCTTCTTATGCCTCAATGTTTCTAAAGCCTTTTCTATTAAGAACATCATTGTGGTCTTGTTTGGGAAAGGGTTAACCTTCAGAATCAAATATCGCCAACACTTATTATGGGTTTGGTTACATTGCAGTGGTTTTAAAAAGAACTAGAACTGTCGCAAAGCGGACAAATACCCCCCACTAGCACCTTGTCACTGGAAAAGTGCTATAGGTCAAAAGGTTCTTAAGTTGGAGCACGGAAACGAATTTTAAACAAAGTCCAACTGTGACCTTGACCTTCGACCTTGGTGACCCAAAAACAATAGGGCACCTCCTTGGATCATGGGCAACAATGTGTAAAGTTTCATGATCCTAGGTCAACCGGTTCTCGTGTTACAGCACTGAAACGGATTTCAAACAAAGTCCGATTGTGACCTTCACCTTTGACCTTGGTGACCCAAAATCAATAGGGCACCTCCTTGGGTCAAGGGCAACAACTGTGTAAAGTTTCATGATCCTAGGTCAACCAGTTCTCGTGTTAGAGCATGGAAACAGATTTTAAACGAAGTCTGATTGTGACCTTGACCTTTGACCTTGGTGACCCAAAAACAATAGGGCACCTTCTTGGGTCATGGGCAACAACTGTGTAAAGTTTCATGATCCTAGGTCAACCGGTTCTCGAGTTAGATCACGGAAACAGATTTTAAACAAAGTCCGATTGTGACCTTCACCTTTGACCTTGGTGACCCAAAAACAATAGGGCACCTCCTTGGGTCATGGGCAACAACTGTGTAAAGTTTCATGATCCTAGGTCAACCGGTTCTCGAGTTAGAGCACGGAAACGGATTTCAAACATGATCCTAGGTCAACCGGTTCTCGAGTTAAAGCATGGAAATGGATTTTAAACAAAATCCGATTGTGACCTTGACCTTTGACCTTGGTGACCCAAAAACAATAGGGCACCTTCATGGGTCATGGGCAACAACTGTGTAAAGTTTCATGATCCTAGGTCAACCGGTTCTCGAGTTAGAGCACGGAAACGGATTTTAAACAAAGTCCGATTGTGACCTTGACCTTTGACCTTGGTGACCCAAAAACGATAGGGCATCTCCTTGGGTCATGGGCAACAACTGTGTAAAGTTTCACGATCCTAGGTCAACCGGTTCTCGAGTTAAAGCATGGAAACGAAAAAGTCTACGGACGGACGGATGGATGACTGGACGGACGGACAGACAGACAGACATGGTGAAACCAATATACCCCCCTCTACTTCATAGATGGGGGGTATAAATATGCGACCTGTGATATGTAATTCAATTAAATCTACTTACAGACCAGTTTTCCTGATACCTGAGTAATGCAACTTCACCATAGTGTTTTTTCGCAATTTCTATAAATTCTATGTTGTCATCCGGTTAAAAGCTCTATACAGCATAACAACAAGTAAAAAATTGCTGTAATGTACAGCAAAATGAATTGTATCGCGCTTAAAAAATTATACCAAAGTACTGAATGGTACAAGTGTCTGGTTAAGTCAACATGCAGTGAAAACCGAAACAGGATTGCATGTCTGCATATGCTGGTGCTAGATCTAGTCTATTTTTGTGTGTTCAGCCAGATTATACATTAATCAAACAACATAGGAGGGGAAGTAAGCAAATACAAAAGTGTTAAATGTTGCAGTTGAATAAATGGGGATTAAAATTAACTTAATCAAGAAAAGAAACCGAATATTTCAGCAAGGAATTAGGACCAAGATGGTCCTGAATCGTTTCTCCGTGAAATTATTCTTTGGAAAAAAAAGAAGGAAAAAAGACACACACAAATAAATTGAAAGTGCACCATAGTAACCACAGTTCACTATGAAAATATTTTTCGAAAAAAAAAAGAAAAGAAAAGAAAACAAAAACAATTCGAAAGGCTCCATGCAAGGAAGATTCCTGTTAGATTCCTATGTTAGAAGATTCCTGTTTGAATCTTGATTGAAACTGGCCTAGTAATTTTGCAGAAGTTTTCACATGAACGCACGCCGGAAACAGGACCGTGGCATAAGCCCCGCTAGCCTTTGGTCAGAATAGGTAAAATACTTTAATTAAATAGAAAAAAAGTACTTGTTTATCCATTAGCCTTCTGAATATAAAAATCGTATCAAGTAAATTTTCCAAACCGGAACATTTTGACCACTATAGCTTATTTGTTCTTCGTATAATCATTCAATAGAGAACAGACTGTGTTGAATAGATCAGAGTGCACGCTAATCTTAGTCTATGGAATCTAAAAATGCTTTGATAACAGCAGGAATAGGAAACGTTTATGATAACAGACATAGATGAACGAACGCACAGCAGCCACAATGCCACGGATATGATCCTTATTACTTTTGCAATAAATTAAATGTAAAAAAGATAAATACAGAAATGCCATATAAAGTGACAACTACCAGCCGCTAATGTTTAGGATTTAAGCTGTAACACAATACAAGCAATACCATGAATATGTCTCAATAATTCACCCGGCAGATCATCTCTGCCAGGTCATAAATCGGGACCTATATTTGTACTTATCACACACAAAAAACACAAAGAACGAGCGACACATACGAGGAGATTTACTAGAGTGTAACAAAAAGTACAGGACTAAAGTTTTGATTGTGGCGGCGAATTGATTGCGCATAAAGTATTCTTTTGAACGGTTTTAAAATCCATCCAGTCAAAAACTGTTGAGACATTAAAATTGGGTTGTTCTTTTATGTGAAAACCCCTAACAGTTTGTAATTTTTAGAAAAAAAAATTGAGAAAACCTATTTGTTCTACTAGTTATACACATGCCTATTTAGTTCAGACGATCCCTTGAAATTATGGAATCGAATCATCCATAATTGTACATGCAGTGTTCATTCAATACTTACCGGGTAAGTCTTTTTCGTGCTTTGATTTCTTAGGAAGCGATGCAGTGAATCGGATAGGCCATGGGCAAACCGAAAGTAGGAATTCACATTGTAATGCAATTTTGAAAAACGCTTGAGAAAACCCATTTGTTCTACTAGCAATATACATATCTAGTCAGATAATACGATCCCTTGTAACAATGCAAGTTGACCAGTCCAAATTCAACATGTAGTGGTCATTCAATAGTAAGGTACTTCTCGTTCTTTGATTTCTCATTGCGATTCGAAATGGTACGGTTGGGCTAAAAAAAATTTGATGCGATGAAAATTCAAAATTAAGAAGTTTGGGCTGATATGAATCTCCTTTGCGCCACCGCAAGCTCATTTTCGCACGTGAGTATAGCCTATGAAAATCGGAATTAATACAAAAACCAGACACTTTATGTTCTAACATAAACATTATTGATTAGATATGATCTTACAATACATGAATATAGCAATTTAATGCAATAAAAATTCATGATTTAGGAGTTTATGCTGATTTGAATCTCCTTTGCGCCACCGCAAGCTCCTTTTCGCCCGTGAGTATAGCCTATGAAAATCGGAATTAATAAAACAAACAGACACTTTTTTCTAAAGAATACATAATTATTATTGAATAGCTATGGTCTAATAATAAATAAATATTACAATCAATTGTGACGAAAATCTATGATTAAAAAGTTTATACAGATACAAATCTCCTTTGTGCCACCCAGCTCCTTCTCGCCTGTGATTAGCATATGAAAATCGGAATTTATACAGAAAACAGGCACCTTTTGTCAAAAAAATAAACATTATGGATTAGATATGATCTTAAAATACGTGAAAATTACAATTTAAATGCGATAAAAAATAATGATAAAGGAGTTTGGGCTTATATGAATCTGCTTTGCGCCGCAGCCAGCTCCTTTTCGTCCGTAAGTAGCCTATTAAATCGGATTCAACACAAAAATCAGACACTTTATGTCCCAAAACAAAGATTACTGACTAGATTTAATCGTAAAATACACGAATATAACAATCTAATGCGATAAAAAAATCATGATTAAGGAGTTTGGACTGATATAAATCTCATTTGCGTCACCTTCATGTCCTTTGCGTCCTTTGCGCCAAAAACAGGTCCATTGCGTGTTTTAGTCCAACCCGAAATGGTATGCATAAATGCGTTGCATTTAAACGGATAGGAAAAATACATGTCCACCATGGGCAAACCGGAAGTAGGGACTTTCCATTGCTATGCAAAGTATAAAACTATACTAGAATTTCGTTTACACGAATTTTCAGCGTGGTCTGAGATTAAACGAACTTCAATGTGTACTTATAGTACTGCTTGAAAAATTATACCGTGTAAACAGTTTATGTGTAGGTTATATATACGACTTTCAAGTACAAATAATTATCCCTCATGACGTAATTTCTAAAATTAGAATATGTATACCACAATATGTATCGCGCCATAGGCGCGATACAATAAATTCAATTGCAAGAAAAACATAACACATTTCTATATAATTATTCTCTTTATTCTGTCATTCAATGCATTTATTATTTATATCTCATTATTTAACAACTTCAATACATCTTATCCATTATCATAATGTACATTTACCCTTTCTCAAACTGCAAAATATTGGGACTTGTCCAATTCTTAACCCATTACCAAAACAACAAAATTCTAGCCTGATCCAAACTCATAGGTGTTGCAGACGACAATTTCCATTGAACAAAATTTAACATTTTTTGGTCTTTCTTGGTAGAAAACATTGTGGGAAATGAAGAAATTGCTTGTCACAAGCAATATCTTCATTTTCCACAATGTTTTCCAAAGCCTTTATTTTGTGGGGCGTCGAAAGGCGTGTGAGAATGGGTTTAATATGTTGCACACCACAATGTCGGGTGAATAAAATTTTATAATTCAGGTCTGTTTGAGTAAATAACATTGCGGGAAATGAAGGAATTACTTGTCACAAGTAATTTCTTCATTTTCCACTATTTTTTGGAAAGCTGGCCCAAATCTTATTAGAATTTTTAAGTGAATGATTTCATTTACTTTTCAGTCTTTTTATGTAGAAAACATTGTGGAAAATGTAGAAATTACATGTCACAAGCAATTTCTTCATTTTCCAAAATGTTTTCCCCAAGTTATATTGTGGGGCGTCAAAAGGCTCATTATGTAGGAATTTGTTAACAACTCCTTCTCATTTTCAATGTTTGTCGAGGTACCCGTATGTTTTGCGCAATTTTTCCTTTTTCCTTTTATTGTTATGTTTTCTCCAGGGTTTCTCTGACGCCGAATTTACTCCCATCTGTACAGATCCCGATCCGGCTGTTCGAGTGTGGGAAGTTGAGATTTTCTGAAAAAGGTAAATCTATGTTTTTATCCTCTGTTACACCTAGTTGTACGTCCTTATAAATTGTGCATCTTTGGAGATTTTTAAAAATCTCTGATGATGCACTTTCCATATGGACGCACTACTGGTTGTAAGAGGCTCTTGCATATTTGCTTCCACCAAAGAATTTTTTTTAGCAAAGCATAACTAGGCCCTAAATTAAACACAGACCGCTTGCAGGAACACATACTACAGGTTGTAAGAGAGCTTGAGTTTAAGTTTATTGGGGTTTTACGCCGTTTTCAACTTCTATGGTCATATCGAGGCGGCTGAAGCACCTCACCGTGGGTTCCTGGTATTTTTCGCACCAGAACAACCACAATATCCAAACCGAGCCTCCAGCTGCTCTCTCACATAGATGGTTCACACCCATTGGTGATAGACAAATGACTTTTGTCAAATGTCAGAATGGATAATGGCCGAGCCGTGGTTCGAAGGGGTTGTAAGAGAGGCTTTCATTCAAACAAAAGATACAACAGTTATTCTACTTTCTTGGAGGTAGGATGTAGGCTTCAGTAAATAGGGCCGCCAAGTTGCAATTTTAAAACATGCGAGTAATATATGAATTTTTTTTCAAATTCAGCCCAATTTATATCTCTTTTTTTAACCCATTTCCTTACGACAAAATTTTAAGTTTTTCCAAATTAAAAGATGCTGCAGACGACAATATGGATTGAATGAAATCTCGCATTCTTTGATCTTCCTGGGTAGAAAAATTTGTGGGAAATGAAGAAATTGCTTGTTACAAGTAATTTCCTCATTTTCCACAATGCTTTTCAAAGCCATTATCTTTTTGAAAGTCAAAAAGAGTCATTGTGTGGTAATGGGTTAATTGAGTGTTTTGTGGATATATCTTACAAGCATGCTTTGGAGGCATATGTATTTTCATATATTCAAATTTGATTTCAAATAACAAATTGGGTGAAAAGTGTTGAATTAGACCCATAATTTAATTTTGCTTTAAAAATTGAATTAAATACTAAAATTGCACATCAAATAAGAACAAGAAATTATTGTCCTTAAGATAATCTACCTCTAATGAGATTCACGCGTCATAATTTTGGCAACATCTTGAACATTTGTCTGTGGAGCTGTCAGTCTGGAATGTCCCACCATCGAATGTTTACAATGTTGCTTGAATAGGTTCAGATAGGTAAAAAATGTTAGCGCCATGGCACGAAACATTCCGTCACATGAATCACATTCAAGGGTGCACTACCTTAAAGTGTATTATATACATTACTAAATTAAAATTACTTGTTTTAACAAGGCGAAATTACCTTTTCAAAGAACTCTCTATCAATAGCACTAGATTCAGGAATGATTTCACAACTTGTCTGTTGTTTTGTTGTTGTTACATCACAATTCTCACTATAAACATTGAAATCTTCTGTATTGGTACCAGGAGGGGGGTGGCAATATAACAACTTGCCCTGAAATATTAATGTAAAACAATCATAATCATCATCATCATCATCATCATAATCGGTGTTTTATACTAAAGGAAAAAAGAAACGCAACAACAAATAAATTTGATCATATGTTTTGTTTTTGTCTTTCTCAAAATCACCCTCATTCGACTACTATTTTCAATGCATAGTAAAACTTCATCATTTGACTTTCTAGTGTCAAAATATCGTCAAGGTCACAGGTTGTATGTGCAATAAATCTGCATTTAAATGAGAGTGGTTTGGCGTCAACATTAAATTCGTTGTAACACCAAATCCAATTTGACGTTAACGATTCCTGGCTGAAATTTGATAGCTGTACTGTCTATGAATAGCATCAACAGTTTTTCTTGATAAGAAAATTTGTTTACGTAGGTAAAATAAGCAAACGTTATGGTCCTGACAAAGTGACCCTAGACGTTGACGACCGCTTTTTTGGCGACCATCAGTTGTTCCGTTTGTTCTAAGACTTTATCTCAAGCAATATTTTGTCATACGATATACACCAAAGTCAGCAGTAATTGCGCGTTGAGATGTTCCAATCGTAAACATCCCAATTGCTACTGGACGACGTCTTTGAATAAGTCGCAAAATGATATGAGGGATTAAATCCAAACAAAAAGCATTGTCTTTTGTTGAGTCGACGTGCACCTACACAAATCAAAAGAGTTTTATGTAAAGTTTGGGCATTTAAAGGTTTGCACATAAGAAACGTGCAAACGTCTATTTTGACATTATAACACAGGTAAGACAGGTTCTAACGTAAACAAAAAGATCAATATCAAGATACAGTTCTCTGTAATAATAAGTAACAACTCTGACTTAATAACATATAAGAATTAAGAGAAATAACAAACAAGAGCTGTCCGAAGACAGCGCGCTCGACTTTCTAAGTTGCTTAGTATCAAGGGGGCATAACTCCAAATATAGTGGAGCCAGGGTCATGGGCCCTGGTAGTAAGGTAGAGGGTGTGATGGTGAATAAGTATTCCAAGTTTGGGTTGAATCCCTTTGATAGTATGGAAGTTACAGTACAGCTCGCGCGTTTTTTGCCTAAAACGCTCGCCCACCGCGGTAAAAAAAAATTCGGGTGGAAAATCGCGGCGATTTGCCATCGCGGCCATTTTCTTGCATCACCGCGATTCGCCGCGATGGGGGGAATCGCGGCGATCGGGTGGAAATGCCAGGTACGGCCAATATTATCCTACAGCGCTCAGTATTAAATGCGTTTTTGGTAAGTTTATATTATTTCATCCTGAGTGTGTTTTTAAATTGATTTACAGAACTATTTAAGAAATAAAGAGAATGTTATATTAAATACAAACGTTTTCTATAAAGTTCTATGAAGTCCGGTAATAACACATCGTTTTTGTAAATTAAAATATATAGTTATAGGTTATTATATAATATAGAACAGGTTATTTCCGCTTCTTTGTACATTGTATTATGTTTTGTTATGCTTGATTTAATTTAATTAACTGTTTATATAATATTCTGTTTTTTGCAGATACATGTACGTGAAATCGTAAACTGCATGTTGGCTTCCCGGTCATAAATACGAAGAGTTTCTCTGTTTGAATTACATATCAAAGTAATGCGTATAATTTGACTACTTTTCAGTTTACAAAATAAACCAGTAAACCTGCAACTGGCATTTAAGGTTTATTTTTACCATGTTGGAACTTGCATGCATGTTAAAAGAAACACCGATGTTTTATGCATGACGCTACATTCTTAGTTACGCCATTTCCAAAATTGCTACGATTTGGCACGTCCTACTAAAAATCTACTCATACGATAAGTTGGATGTTGCTGAAAACAGGATTGTGAAGGATAATATTACAACAATAGGAACTAGATAATGAGACACAAGAAGACCAGGGTAGTAATCAGTATGTCGTCGGCGGGGAGTCAAAACCTCGTAACTCCAGCTTTTTCAAGCTGTAGTTACGAGGTTTTGACTCCCCACCAGCGATGTTCTTCTTTTATCTTAATATTCTCAAATCATTTCTACAATAGCCCTTCATTCTCTTTCGAGGGGAAGAATATCCGGGGATCCAATAACAAAGCTGAGCACTGCAGAAAACAGATCAGAAAATATCGATAAAAATTGTCTACAATATACAGGTAGCATAGAAAATATTGCGGTAGCAGGGGAAATGCTGATCATCAGTATTTCTTCTTTTGTCTCAATTTGTTCTCAAGCCTTGTGTATGTATGTGTTATTCTATAATTACATGCGCTTCCAAAAAAAACTAATTTTGTGCAATCATCACTGCGCAAAGTATCTGCAATTATTTTGTAATATATATGCATGAAGGCCGTGTAGCAAAGATAAAAGAAAAATAACTTCGAATACGTTGAAAAGAAGGCAAAAGGGTAATTTTTCTGTTGAAGTAGAAGAAGAATCCACAAACCCATTCAAAATTAACAAAAATCAAATCTGCAAAGGCATTCTTATCTTATCAAAACCTAATATATAATTATATAAAACCCAATAATTACGATTAATCAGCCAGAAAATACAGGCTTACCTGTCCGCGCAAATCGCGGCGAATCGCGGCGAAAAAATCGCGGCGATCCCCGCGATTTCGGGTGGTAAAACACGCTCGCCGCGGCCACCGCGTTTTTCCACCCGAAACCACCCGAAATTCAATCGCGGTGATGCGCGGAAATAGGCAAAAAACGCGCGAGCTGTACTGTATTGATGTTTGAAAAAACTTTAACCTTTGTTGCAACGCCAACGCCAACGCCCGAGTGACAGTATAAGCTCTCATTTTCTTCAAAAAAGTCGAGCTAAAAATGGTTGTCACGTTTCTTCTTTCCTCTTGTATACTTTACATGCAGGACATGTGATTGCTCCAGCATTATTAAGATCCTATCCAGTGGTATGTTGAAGAGGGGCTTGCCAGCATAATTAGGCAGTTTTTTAATTCTTTATTCAAGGGCAGATAAATTCTAGAACAAGAAGAGTTATCCGAATTTCAAAAGGACTCTGGAGCGTGCACAACTAGACATCATGGAGATTTATTGCAGCAATTTTGATCCAATTCTGATTGAAACTGTAGAAGTTGTGCATACAAGAAATTTGATAATTAACAGTCAGACAACAAATCTATAACATAAATCAAACATTGGGGCATTGATTGACCCAAAAATTTGAAAAGCCTTTACCCAATATTGACCCAAAAATTCTAAAAGCCTTTACCCAATTTACACTGTCACACATTTTAACTTTTTGATGCCCTAAAAGAAAATGGCTTTGTAAAACATTGTTTAAAATGAAGAAATTGCTCAAAATTGTTTCTTCATTTCCCACAATGTTTTCTAACCCCAAAAGACCAAAAAATTTAAATTTCCTTCATTTGAAATTGTTGTATACAACATCTTTGAATTTGGGCCAGTTCAAAATTTTGCTGTTAGTTAATGGGTTACTTACATTAACATAATCTTTCAGCACATATCTAGAAGATCTGGGACAATCAGGCAGACCTCTCGATGTCATAAACCCCCTCATTGCTGTTAAAACACAAAAAAAAATGTAATTTCAATCATAACAATTGCTTTAAATTACTTTCAATGGCCAAATTGTATAAAATTTGGTTAGAATTGCCCAAACAGTTAATACCTATTTTGATGTAATTATCTGAAAAATTTAACCCAACCAGGTATCTATGCATTAAATGTGACCCGTCACGCTATAAGGGACCTTATCAGATGTGTGAAAAGTATCTACCCTAGTCAGTCTGCACAGTCCACGCAGTCAGACTAGGGCCAATAATTTTCAATTTTATGTACTTTTCTGAATCTGGAATGTTTTCCCTATCTTACTATATGTTCATTTTTTGCATACAGATTCTGGTTGACCTGTGCTGAGTCTGACAAGTTTGTCAAAATTTGGATTTTTGGACCTAGGATAAGGTCCCTTTTAGCGTGATGGGTCATATTTGTATATTGCTAACCAAAGTCTATACAATCCAGCCCAGGTGATCACGAATAACAGACAGACATAGGGAAATTCAACATGCTTTGACAGTATTTGCACTTCCAAGTATCAAAATCAATCACTAAACGTTAAATTTTAGCCTATTAACCCTTTGATAATCAGCACTTCAATGTTTTGAGTTATACTGTACACAAATTCCATATAAATCTACATTAGTTTTGATATTTCGAGCGGCTTTCAAATTGGCCACCCTGAATTTTTTTCCATTTGGGAAGAGCGTCAACAAATTATGTGGCAACAAGACTGTCATGCTCACAATATACGCCACCCCAGAGACTAAGTTTTAAGGGGGCATAACTCAGGCAAAAATTAATGAACCATAAAATCCTTCCTTAATGCACATCTACCAATTGAGGTGATAACATTGACCAAGTTTCAAAACGGTCCAGCCAGAAACTTAGGAGGAGTTGCGCTCACAAGAAAATTGGACGGACGGATGGACGGACTGACACAGAAGATGACACTAATATATGACTGCCTCCGGCAGCGTATAAAAAGTCATACCAAACAAAATTATACATACCTCCATAAGCATTCAAGAACTCTTCAGCAGTGGGTGATCTGTTGGGATCCTCCCCTTCTTTAGGTTTGGAAATGATGATGCCATATACTTTCTCCAACAGGTTTCTTGGGATAAGTTGGCAAATCTGAATACAGTAAAGGATACAATTTCTTCACAAATTGTCTATGTTTTCCAGATATGAGTCAATTTCAAAATTCGCAGGTTTTTTAGACCAGTAAATCATGAAAAATAATTGTCAAATATTGTAATTTTTGTGTTCTCAATTTGTTGTTAGATTATTGATAACATGTTTCAAATCATTTTCCACCCTGGATTATTGGTGTGTAGCTTCTAAATCTGTTATTGACCATGTGTTCCGGACAAAAATGTCTTTGGTGTTCCGGTTAAATAAAGGTATGAAATTAATATAGATTAAAAGATATTTCACATTTTTTCACCAAATTACATTTTAAAAGGTCAATAGCTAATAAATAATAGAAAAGAATCATTTTGGATGCATAATTACATAATAATTTACAGGAAAGTATCTTTGTCTGCTAAAGTTGGAAAAAAAATCAAACATTTTAGTCTCAAAATTCCTTATTTGAGTCCAAATGTCCAGAAAAATTTCAATCGTCAAAATTAGTATGTCTAATTTGCTTTATATAACTATTACTTTTGATGCATTTGCTTGATCAGTTTTCTTGGAAAATGAATTCAACATTACCGGAACACCAAAGACATTAGCGGAACACCAAAGACATCAACATAACCCCGAAGAAAATCATCTATTTTATTTGCTTTAAAATGTTTATTTTGCATTGATTGAGGTTGAAACTGGCAGCTAATATTTATCCCATGTGATTCCGCTTCCCGCAACGCACATCAGAACGCTTGACAAATTAAAATGCCAATGAAAAGTCCAAGCTTAACCTCCAGTTGATAGTAAAATCCAACCTCCTTTAAGACATGAATTCAGTAACACGGCATGAGCCGAAAGATATAGGAATGCAAAGAGATATAGTTAATGTGTAATAATTTAGGATTTTAATGCACTAATATAAAATATTTTGGGTAATACTGTTCTAGCATAAATTTTACCGTCTGTCAGCTGCCCGTCAGTTCAAAACTTTGAATTGGCATTTCTCTAAAACAATGGACAAAGAAAGCTAACATTTGGTAAGTAACGATTGTTAAATGATATCTTTATGCTCCATTCATTCAGACATTCCCAAAAAGTCATTTTCAACCCTTAACATGAAACTCAACTTAAAACATCGAGCGAAGCCTAGATTTTGCATTTTCTCTAAAATTATTACACGAACAAAGCTGAAATTTGGTATGTTACCTCATTTTAATAATATCTATCTGATCCATGCAATCTGACATACGTCAGTGCAATTTTATTTTTGTCTTTGGCGTTCCAGTGCTCAGACCGGAACACCAAGGACTGGAACACCAAGGACAATTTCACACTAATTTGCATAAATATAAGTGAAAATCGGGTATTTATTAAATCTACTATTGAAAGCATTTACTGTACTTTAAGTCAGATATACCGGACAAATATCTAATAAAAAGGTACCTTGCAAAGTATTATAAAGTGCGTCATCCCAAAGACAAAGAAAAAAAGTACTGTTCAAGTTGACCGCCTTCTTTTTCAATTTATTAACAAGACACAAAATAAATTCTTTCTCTTTCAATTGTAATGTATGAGCCTATGATAGCTTTTCAAAAGGAGGTACATGATTTGTGTCTTCATCTATTTAAGATTGCATTTCTTTGACCTTTTAGACACTGGAACACCAAAGACAAAAATATGTGGGACAAGGATATATGATGATTTTTATACCATTTATATAATATCATTTGGGTAACTGGTATATTCAAAGTGTAATTTAACATATTGTCATGCAAACTAACCCAAAAAAGTTTTTCAATTACGGTTAAAAGTAGTTATCTTTGCTGGTCAAAACCAATGAGGGTAGCAGTGGGACAAAGCAAATTTACACATTTCAGGCTATATAACAAGTAAAATATCTCACTAAAGCATGTAACATGCTATATTTTTATGCTTAATCAACACAATTACATTGGTATGGACTCATTTTTAACATTAATGTTTATTTGATTACTAAAATGTACAAGTTATCACACATGGACAAGAAAACCTGCGAATTTTGAAAACGACTCATATATGTGATAATAATGTGACCCATCACACTAAAATGGACCTTGTGGGAAGTGTGAAAAGTATTGACCATATGTACAAACTGTTTTCCACAAAAATTATATTTTTTGGAATTTGCCTTTTTTCCGATTTTTGAATTTTGTGAAAGATTTTTTAAGTATTTTTCAATTTTGAAATTGCCATTTCAATATGGCAAATATCTTGTTGATACCGATTTCAATCATTATTTAGATATTGATTTTTCATTTTAAAAGCTTTAAATTATTGCTTGCCTTTGATATACATGTAATTGTGGGTAATGTCATCAGTAAATCAAAATTACCAGAGAAGTCGGAGGCAAATGGTCTCTCATCTGGTCTATGGGTAGAATACCACTGACAACTAGATCAGCCTTTGTTGTTACAAATGAAGGAAACACCAAACCAGGGCAGTCACATAACATGAGATCTTTATCTACATACAGGGTCTGTAATAGGGAAAATAGAGATGTTTGTAAAACATATATGCTCCTCAGTTGGTCTATAGGCATACCTCTGACTACTAGATCAGCCTTTGTTGTTACAAATGAGGGAAACACCAAACCAGGACAGTCACATAACATGAGGTCTATATCTACATACAGGGTCTGTAATAAGAGAAAATCAAGTTAAACACATCAATCAGTGCTGTTCATTTTCATTAAATGTATTTGTAGCCAAATAGTTAGCCAAAATGGAATCATACTTAGTCTGAATAAAAGAATATTTTTCCCTGCAGGGAAACATTCCACTGCTGAATGTTAACGATGTCACCGAAATAATTCTGACATCATGCAAATCTCATTAGGGGTGAACTACCTTAATATACTTTTTTTTGACCCACCTGAAAGTGTTTTGTTCTCCCAGGCGTTGCAGACACTGGTACTTTTTTCATCTTCAATATAGCATTAATTGTCGAACTTTTTCCCACATTGGGATACCCAACCATTCCCACTGTGGTCAGTGTCAGATTTTTATGAAGAGATCGTAAATAGTCCAACAATTCCGGTCCAGTAAACACATGTACAGAGTTCACAAATCCACTATTTGAATGATCAACTTTAGCATCACTTTCACATTTAACATCAAGATTATTTTTAGCATCCATTCCACTTTCAGCAGTATCAGATAAATCCCCATGTTTTATATCACCAACTTCTTCATCACAAATCATTTTATTTGTTTCAACATCAGAGTTTGTTTCACCAACATGCACATCTGTGCCCATTAATTCACTATTTCCCTGTGATTTGTTTGTTGTATCTTTCACATTATCACTGTCACCAGTAGTCTCATTCATTAATTCAACTTGTTTATCACTAATTGATTCACTAATTGATTCACTAATTGGATCACTAATTGGATCACAAATATCATCATCCTCACTGTTCTCAGAGTCACTCTCTACACCTTCATCAATATCATCTGTAGTTTCACTGTAAACACTTTCCGTTCCTGACTTGGATGCTTCTTCTTGACGTTTTGTTTCGTCCACTGCTGACCAAAATGCCACTCTAACATTCTGCTTGTTGAAATAGTCTGCCCAGGCTTCCCTGTCAAATATATAAACAGTACATGGTTTACGAGGATCAGAAAGCAAATTGATGCTTTTCAACAAACACCTCGTATCTGCAGCTTGTTTTAACCCTTTCCCAAATGACGGAATTTTAGGGCGGTTCAATTGAAAGGTGCTGCAGATGACAAAAATGGTGATAATGAAGGTATGATTTGTGTGAAATATGGCCAGGAAAATATTGAGGCTAAAGGAGAAAATGCTGATTATCAGCATTTTCTTCTTTTGTCTCAATGTTTTCCTAAGACTATTTTCTTAGGGACGTCAAAACCAGGTCTTGTTTGGGAAAGGGTTAAGCTGCAGATACGAGGTTTTCTTAGAAAAGCGACGAAATTTCATGAACTATTTATAAAGTTTGCAGTCTTACAGGGGTGAACAATCCAATACCAGAAGGCATACTTTTAGACTTGTCCAAATTCAAAGAAAGGGCAAACAACAATTTCAATTGAATGAAATTTTATTCTTTTTTTGTATTTCTCAAAAGAAAATATTTTGGCCAAGAGCTTCGCAAAGCAGCGCATATACGCCAGAGAGGGGCTTGTCAGTAAAATTGGCCATTTTTTTATCAAGTCAAGGGCAGATAATTCGAATATGAAAAGAGTTATCCATTTTTTTTTGTTTTGAACTTAGCCGTTGCTATTAAAGTAAGTTTTGAAAGTAACATGATAAGTATTCACAATGTGCTAAGATTTTCAAATATAAAATCTAAGTAAATCCTTTCCAAAATTACAAATTTCTGGGATTTTCCAATTGAAAGCTGCAGTAGATAGTAAAAGGGATATTAAAGGGACACATGCTAGATTCTTCAGGAATAAGAGAAGCATGGGGTCAGTCAGAATTTGCATTGTTGTGTGGTACATTGCATTATCTAGGCCCCAAAAGAAAGAAATTTACGCACTGGAACCAAATCAAAACCAAGAACCAAATCAAAACCAATTCTTGTTTGGGAAAGGGTAAAATTGAATATTTACCTGTACATGTATTTGAAAATTACAAAGACATACATACCTTTGTTGCTGTGTTAAGAAATCCGCTTTATTCACCAACACAACAGAAACTTTGTTTGGGTCCTTTTCATGAACATAACTCTCTAAATCCGGACAGTAAAACAGTAGCGGGTTTCTTGCATCGACTATTTGAACTACAACATCACTGAAAGAAATTTTTAAGAATAATTCATTAAATATTTTAAGCATAAGGATTCCTGGCAAAGCCACCAAATCAGGACAGTAGCTTTTAAAACCCATTACCACACACTGACACTTTTTGACGCCCATCAAGAGAAATGCCTAGGAAAACATTGTGGATAATGAAGAAATTGCTTGTGACAAGCAATTTCTTCATTTCCAACAATGTTTTCTACCCAAAAAAAGCAATATTCCAAAATTTCAGCACATTCATCTGCAACACCTTTGAATTTGGAACCCCCTAAAATTTTGTCGTTTGGTAATGGGTTAAAACAGTAGTTGGTTTCTTGCATCGACTATCTTTACTACAACATCACTTAAAGAAGTAACCAAAACTACATTTTACATTTATCCAGCTAAATTTAAACAAGCAAATAGTGTAGAATAGGATCAGACTGCACACAAGAATAGGCTGATCTTATTCTATGCTGCCTGCCTGAGCCACTAAAACATTCCATTGACCAAAATCTGATTTTTCATGAACATAACACTCTAAAGTAGGTCAATAAAACAACAGAGGGTTTCTTGTTTGTCATGGATGGCCATAAAGAAGAAAATTAATTGGTTAGGTTAACAAGATGTGTTTGTGAAACACGAATGTCCCCGAAATGGCTATTTTTCTAAAATGTTAAGATTACGTGTAAAGGGTTAATTAGGGTTGTCAAATGACCTCAAAGAGATCATATTGCATGGACAGATAGATATCATTGAAAGGAAGTTAAATACCAAATTTAAGCTTTGTGTGTTGAATACTTTTGGAGAAGTGGCAAAATGTTAAGCTTTCGGACAGACAGACAGACAGATGGAAGGACGGACACGAGTAAAACAATATGCCCCTGATCTTTTGATACAGGGACATAAAAACATTCTATTGCAGAAATGTATTTGTAAGTGTTTGTCATGGATAGTCATAAACAACAACAAGAGAATTAATTGGCAAGGTAAAAAGTAATCAATTTTAGTTTTCCAGGGGTCATAGGACATGACTTTTAACAAGTGGCTGTCAGCTTTTAGTTTATGAAAAAACATCTGGTTTTAATCAGATTTAGTTACAACTTTGACCTACCTCCGCTCAATAACTCTCCATAGCTGTCTCCAGAAATCTAGGTTCTTCTCGTATGGTGTCAACACTAGACCATCTACTTCTTGTAATCTACACAATAAACATAAATGTGTACATGTATAATGTACATAAAATCTAGGTTCTTCTCGTATGGTGTCAACACTAGACCATCTACTTCTTGTAATCTACACAATAAACATAAATGTATACATGTATAATGTACATAAAATCTAGGTTCTTCTCGTATGGTGTCAACACTAGACCATCTACTTCTTGTAATCTACACAATAAACATAAATGTATACATGTATAATGTACATGAAATCTAGGTTCTTCTCATATGGTGTCAACACTAGACCATCTACTTCTTGTAATCTACACAATAAACATAAATGTGTACATGTATAATGTACATAAAATCTAGGTTCTTCTCGTATGGTGTCAACACTAGACCATCTTCTTCTTGTAATCTACACAATAAACATAAATGTATACATGTATAATGTACATGAAATCTAGGTTCTTCTCGTATGGTGTCAACACTAGACCATCTACCTCTTGTAATCTACACAATAAACATAAATGTGTACATGTATAATGTACATAAAATCTAGGTTCTTCTCGTATGGTGTCAACACTAGACCATCTACTTCTTGTAATCTACACAATAAACATAAATGTGTACATGTATAATGTACATAAAATCTAGGTTCTTCTCATATGGTGTCAACACTAGACCATCTACTTCTTGTAATCTACACAATAAACATAAATGTATACATGTATAATGTACATAAAATCTAGGTTCTTCTCGTATGGTGTCAACACTAGACCATCTACTTCTTGTAATCTACACAATAAACATAAATGTATACATGTATAATGTACATGAAATATAGGTTCTTCTCGTATGGTGTCAACACTAGACCATCTACTTCTTGTAATCTACACAATAAACATAAATGTGTACATGTATAATGTACATAAAATCTAGGTTCTTCTCGTATGGTGTCAACACTAGACCATCTACTTCTTGTAATCTACACAATAAACATAAATGTATACATGTATAATGTACATAAAATCTAGGTTCTTCTCGTATGGTGTCAACACTAGACCATCTACCTCTTGTAATCTACACAATAAACATAAATGTATACATGTATAATGTACATGAAATCTAGGTTCTTCTCGTATGGTGTCAACACTAGACCATCTACTTCTTGTAATCTACACAATAAACATACATATCAGAGCAACAGATAAGAGGGAGTGAACACATTCTAAATTTGTTATTCATAATCAAAACCCTATGTTGTGGTTACTTATTGGAATCATCTTTATGAGAACATAATGGCCAAATAACTTTGGTTCTTTGAAATGGATTTGTCTAAAAGTTTTTTTTTACATATTTAGCTTAATCATAAAGGACGACGTTCAGAAGATATCATGACAATTCATGCAAACATAAAAATTGTAGTGATAGTTTTGTAAAGTTAGTACATCAAAAATAAGCATAATCTGAGATTGACAGAAAGACGAATACAGAAAATCAACTAACTAATATAATATGATTAAGGATTCCTACAATGTTCTGTCCTTGGTTCATTAAAAGTACATCTCAGAAAAGCCCTTATCGAATTATTTACACATCCAAAATAAAGATATCGTCGTTGTAAATGCAAAACCTCGTTTCTCGTTTTTGGAAAATTTCAAAGGGGAGGGAAAAAAGTGTAATAACTTTTCCCAAACTGAAATGTTTTACTTGAAATTTTGACATATTGTTCACAAATAATGTGTCATTAATACTGATAAGAAAAAATATCTCAAAACCTGCGAGAATTGTCTAAACTGGGCACACAAGTTTGTACTTTGGAAATCGCAAGAATCAACATACGAGGTTTTGCATTTACACCGACAATATGATGTAACCCTATCAGTTCAGAATTTAAACAAAATCTATGTTTTGACCCCTTGTTTCAACCCATCCTGGAAGTCTAGAAAATCTCATTCTGAATCAACCTAAGAATGATAACCCTGTTTATAATAAAGTGCAGTCTGGCCTACTCCTAATCTACTTGATTATTTTAACCATTAACTTACAACGCTAGAAATATTCTCCACTCAAGAATGCAGCTTTCTCATGTTGATAAATATTAGATTTGTGTACAATTATATACCGCATAAAATATTGAGGCAAAAGGAGAAAATGCTGATCATCAGCATTTTCTTCTTTTGTCTCAATGTTTTCCCAAGCTAATTTCCTTAGGGACTTCAAAACTAGTCCCTAGTTTCTCGAAAAAACGTAAGTACATACTCATGAGTACATGCTCAACTTCAATGAAATACTCTCCATTCTCCAACATTGAAGGGTATTCGATTGAAGTCCACATAAATTTTTCGTGATTTGAGTATGGTGCTCAGATTTTAATCTGAGAACATACTTAAGTTTTTTCGAGAAACTGGGGCCAGGACTCGTTTGGTAAAGCATTAACCATTAACTTACAATGCTAGAGATCTTCTCCACTCTAAAAATGCAGCTTTTTCATTCTGGTCAACTTCAGACGCTGACATCTCTTTATCCCAATGGGGCCGTCTAGGTATCCTGATAGAGTCTTTATGTTGTTTTTGTAGACTTTGTATTCTCGCCAGCTCTTCACCGTGGGGTAGACCCCCATGTACATCTTTCTGGATTACTTTAATGTTCATCTTCTCTAAAAATAAAATGTGCAAGTTTGCAATGAATGTTAATGTTTTATTGTAGTGTTAGTTTAACGCTTTCTCAAGCAGCAAAAACTTTGGCAGATCCAATTTGAAAGCTACTGCAGACAACAAAATAGACATTAATAAAGAAAGGATATGTGTACAAATAAGCAAGGAAAATATTGAGGCAAAAGAAGAAACAATTTTTCCCAAACTTTTTCTATTAGGGATGTCTCAATCTTTTTTGTTTGCGAAAGGATTAAGCACACAAAATTATTATCATGCTGTCACACTATCCAGGGTTTTCCTCAGAATAATTTGAAGCCGCAGTGGCAAATTTTATGTATGATAAACCTTGAAATGCATTGTGTTCATGCAAATAATTGTGAATAAAAACATAACATTTGGGAAAAGAAGAAATTGCTCAATTTGAGCAATTTCTTCTTTTCCCATAATGTTTTTATACAGAATTATTACATTTTGATTAATAATAATGCATTATTTATAGGTTTTTGACATGAAATACCTGTAAATGTTTCTATTTGGTGGCCATTTGAAGAAATTAAGCTGTATGGGTAATAATGAAGCTGCAGGGGCATTACACTGATTTACATGAAGCTGTAGTGGGGCCGATACAGCTTATTGGGCTGGGGAGAACACTGACTTACATGAAGCTGTAGTGGGGCCGATACAGCTTATTGGGCTGGGGAGAACACTGACTTACATGAAGCTGTAGTGGGGCCGATACAGCTTATTGGGCTGGGGAGAACACTGACTTACATGAAGCTGTAGTGGGGCCGATACAGCTTATTGGGCTGGGGAGAACACTGACTTACATGAAGCTGTAGTGGGGCCGATACAGCTTATTGGGCTGGGGAGAACACTGACTTACATGAAGCTGTAGTGGGGCCGATACAGCTTATTGGGCTGGGGAGAACACTGACTTACATGAAGCTGTAGTGGGGCCGATACAGCTTATTGGGCTGGGGAGAACACTGACTTACATGAAGCTGTAGTGGGGCCGATACAGCTTATTGGGCTGGGGAGAACACTGACTTACATGAAGCTGTAGTGGGGCCGATACAGCTTATTGGGCTGGGGAGAACACTGACTTACATGAAGCTGTAGTGGGGCCGATACAGCTTATTGGGCTGGGGAGAACACTGACTTACATGAAGCTGTAGTGGGGCCGATACAGCTTATTGGGCTGGGGAGAACACTGACTTACATGAAGCTGTAGTGGGGCCGATACAGCTTATTGGGCTGGGGAGAACACTGACTTACATGAAGCTGTAGTGGGGCCGATACAGCTTATTGGGCTGGGGAGAACACTGACTTACATGAAGCTGTAGTGGGGCCGATACAGCTTATTGGGCTGGGGAGAACACTGACTTACATGAAGCTGTAGTGGGGCCGATACAGCTTATTGGGCTGGGGAGAACACTGACTTACATGAAGCTGTAGTGGGGCCGATACAGCTTATTGGGCTGGGGAGAACACTGACTTACATGAAGCTGTAGTGGGGCCGATACAGCTTATTGGGCTGGGGAGAACACTGCTATCATAAGACTTCACATATGCAGACTGATCTTGTTCTGTACTGTTTATCATATGCGTGATCTAAACACCCATTAGCAGACAGCTAAAATTTGGGGTTGTCTAAATTCGAAGACATAGGAGACGGAAATTTCACGAGCAAAAATTGATAATTTTTGTCTTTCTGGGTAGAGATCATTGTGGGAAATAAAGAGATTGCTTGTAACAAGCAATTCCTTCATTTTCCATAATGTTTTCCAAAGCCTTTATGATTTATCTGTGAGGCATCAAAATGTGTTGATATGCGGTAATGGGTTAACCCATTCCCAAACAAGACCTGGTTTTGACATCCCTAATAGGAAAGGCTTGAGAAAACATTGAAACAAAAGAAGAAACTGCTGATAACCAGCAGTTTCTCCTTTTGTCTCAATATTTTCTATGCCATATTTTACACAAATTCTATCTTTAAGAACTTCCATTTTGTCATTTGTGGCATTTTTTGAAGTGGATCGCCCTAACATTTTGTCGTTTGGGAAAGGGTCAAGCGTTATCAATCTTACCCAGAGCAACAGATAAGTGGGTTGAAGACATTCCAAATTTTGTATTTCAATTCCAAACCCTATGTTGTGGGTACTACTTTGAATCAAATTCAAATGAGTAGGCCCTACCTGCAACATGGGGTTTGATGAACATTAAATGAAATATTGCATTTGGAAAAGCTGTCATTTTTAGCAGAGCTTCAGATTTATTTGAAGAGTGGTGGGTCGAAATGACCCATGGCAGGGAAATTGATGGGTCATTTTTGGAAATGATGGGCCATAGCAATGAAAATAAACATAGTCACTGTGTATAACCGTACAGTGAGCCAAACCGGAAGTGCCATCGACTGTACGCACAAATATCACTAGTTCACGTCGATAAACAAATAGGGTCACGTTTTCATATCGAGATTGATGAAAGCCCAGGAATCGAATCTAAACGCGGTTTTCGATGTTGATGAGCTGAATTAAACCTTGTTCAGCCTGGGTGATGATTTTTATGATAGTATGTATACTTTACCCATCAAACAGTAATTTCGGTTGCAAATCACTGACTTTTCATTTTCCCGGCCCATCAAATTTGTGTTTCCAATGCCATTTTTCGTTACTGAGTGCATGGAATTTGATGAAACACGCACAGAAAGACAGGCCGATCTTTATTCTTGAAGCCCTATGTCCCTGTTTTCGCCTAGTTATTATACACTCCCGAGTATTTAGCGAAGAATTACACCCCTGTCTTCCGACTGACTGTACGACTAGCGGCAAGTGTACAGAATCACTAGTCAACAACCTGTCGCCAAACAACTGTACGACTAGTGTCACCATAACAATGTATTGATGGGCTGGATTTCTTTATTCTAGTTAATTGCTTTGTAGTTTTGTGTTTATTTTTTTTTCTTAGGAAATGTAAGCAAAGGGTATTAGGCATTGGGGGTACAATAGTTTCGCTTTGGCATAGCGACATGTTTAAAATATTATGTCCGTGAAGGAGAGGTGGCGCGAGTACTGGTGCAGTTACCAGGAAGCAGAATCGAGAAGGACCAATCTAAGCTTTAAGAACTTGATTCCCAATCGATGTAAAATAAATACAGAATTATGTAATACATTTTTTAAACATAGTTGTGATAATCCTAGCTGTCTAAATTTATCTTGTTTCGTTTCAGCACAGATGAAGAATGACGTCTGAACACGGCTTTAAGTGTTATTTCTGCCCACTTACATTTATACAATTTATCAAGAAATTGCTGATAATTGAATTAAGGTAGTCCAAGCCTAATGAGATTCATGCAACTTCAAATCTTTTCGAGCAACATCATCAACACTTATTACGTTATCGGAATTTATATGTTCGACGTTGTAAACATTCCCCGGTGAAACGTTCCACAGCCACATGTTAACAACAATACCCAAATAATATACCAACATCCCGTGAATCTCATTAGGGATGGACTACCTTAGTAATGTGTTGGTAATGTCGGCTGTACTTTGTTAGATAAATGGCTGTATTCGGATATTCTGCTTTGATGACTTATGGCTTTGCTGAGGTATGGTAGAATGATACATATCCGCTTCGCCAACTTATCAAGAAATTGCTGATAATTGAATTAATGTAGTCCAACCCTAATGAGATTCAAGCGACATCGTTAACATTTGTTACCTAATCCGAACTTATATGTGTGACATCGTTGACATTCGGTGGTGGAACGTTGCACCCCTGCATGTTAACGACATTGCCGGAATAATTCTGATGTCACATGAATCTCATAAGGGATGGACTACCTTCAGAAGATGTTTGAAATGTCGACTGTACTTTGTCAGATAATTGGCTGTATTCTGGGGTTCTGCTTTGATGGCTTATAGCTTTGCCGACATATGGTAGAACGATAAAAGTGTATGTCGGCTTTGCCAACTTATCAAAAAATTGCTCATAATTGCATTAAGGTAATCCATCCCTAATGAGATTCAAGCGCCTTCAAAATTTTTCGAGCGACGTCGTTAACTTTTGTAACGTAATCCGAATTTATATGTGCGACATTGTAATTATTCCGCTGTGAAACGTTCCACAGATGCATGTTAACCACGTTGCAGGAATAATTCCTATGTTGCGTGAATCTCATTAGGGATGGACTACCTTAAGAATATATTGGAAATATCGACTGTACTTAGTCAGATGAATGGATGTATTCTGATATTCTGCTTTGATGGCTTATGGCTTTGCCGACGTATGGTAGAATGATACATGTCCGCTTTGCCAACTTATCAAGAAATTGCTGATGACTGAATCAAGGTAGATGGGAATCATGCTACATTGGAATTTTTCGAGGGACATCGTTCAAAGCTGTTACCTAATCCGAACTTATGCCTGCAACATTGTAAACATTCGGTGGTGGAACGTTCCACTGCCACATGTTAACGACATTGCCTGAATAATTCCGACGTCACGTGAGTCTCATTAGGAATTGACTACCTTAAGAACATGTTGAAATTGTTGGCTGTTCATTGTCAGATGAATGGCTGTATGCTGGCCAATTGTCAGTTAAAAGTATTTGACCCTTTACTAAATTCTTTATACATCTAACATGCCGTTACGGGCCGCGAGTTGGAACCCCAGCTCGGCCAGTTTCCATTATGACATTTGACTAAAGTCATTTGTCACTCACAAAATGGGTGTCATAGATGAGGGAGCAGCTGGAGGCTAGGTTTGGATATTGTGATGGTACTGCTGAGAGAAATACAAGGAAACCATGGTTAGGCGTCCCAGCCGCTGTGATACGACCATAGCAGTTGAAAACGGCGTAAATCCAATAAAATCAAAATCTAACATGTCCCCAGTTGATCAGGTAGTTTTAATCTGGTGTTAAATTTGGTCGTTTTTTTTTCTTTCATTCATCGGCGATTTTTAAAGCACGACACGACAAAAGAGATCAAATGTATAATTGAAGTATTCAGTCCAATCGCCGGTGAGATGTCGCCAACGCTTTACCTGAAATGCCGCGGATTGGTTGTTTGATTTTGCATCATCGGTTGCTGCTGTCATATGAACGCTCTGACTTGCCTGCAATGGGGTTTTTGGTAATATCGGGGAAATTCTCGGCGATTAATCGGAGATGCATAGTCGATTGATCGTCGCATTGGCCGACAAAAATAGCAGTTTTTGTATGATCGTCGACTTGTCGGCCAATTTGCACCTCAAGTTAAAATCAACCGATCAATCAGTGGCATTTTGAATGTCTGAAGAAGTCGATGAAGCGTCGATGACTACATGTCGACTATTTGACGGGATAATGTCGACCGTCTGACGGTGTACAGCTGACTTTTTACACATTGCTGAAGTGTCTGACTCATTTTTGCAATCATCAGCGACCTATCGTTGACATCTCGCTGGGTCCCACTCTGATGCATTGCATATGCCCAACCAGTTTTATCCGATGACCTGCATACCAGCCTAATTGCAACATAAAGGTAATAGCCACTGCCAAGGCGCGGCTTTAATGTGGCTGATTGGAAAACCAATCACTTTAAAACAAATCGACGTCAGTCGTAAGTCAATATTTTCTACTGGTCTCACAGCAACACAACGAGCGAAATCGCTGATAAAACGGCGCAACCAAATTTCATGTGATTTTTGCATGGTAGAGTCACATAGGCATTGGCGGTATGGGCATGTGTGCGGTTCTAGGTTGTTTCTATGCTCAAATTACAATGTAGAAGTATACCAAGGCAGTCATTTGATGGAGGAATGGTTTGGTCGAGTAGTCACATAAAAGCGACGCCCCAGCGTTGGCGGCTAATTTCTACCGGTCGATTTAAGAAAGTCGGTGTTACATGAAATTGCCTGGAAGTTGGAACGTCGGCGATGTTTTAAATATTTAGTTAGAGTCCGTTAGATGTTCGGCAGAATCCCGACAGATTTTCAGCAACTAGCCAATGAGACTTCACCTACTTTTTCGAAACAGAGAAAATTCAGCCGATTGATCGGTTGGTTTAAACTAGCAGAATATATTGGCAGATGCGCTGCCGATCATAAAAATATTCTGTTTTTGTTGACTGGTGCCTCTATCAATCAATGACATACCGCCAACTAATTTTCAATAATATCTCCGATTCTACTAAAATATGCCAGTACCACATCTCCGGGTCGTCCGAACTTTTATGTGAAACCCCCTGAAGACGCAAAGCAACACCTGCGCAGACACAAGGGCTGTGACATTAACTCCCCGGACATGAAGTCCCGGCTCACTTGACCAGGCATCTCGGATTAATTGCTGTAAATTTCCATTTCCATAATATGACAAAAACATTATCTGCGTCAAATGACGTCATCAATAATATCACTAAACCACCAATGCGTTTCCTACGCCGAAAACTAGATCATGGCAGAATTTCCATAAAACGACACATTTCGAATGAGTGTTTTTTTATTATTATTTAGAGTGTTATAATGGAGATAATAACAAGTTTAGAGGTCTTTATTTGCCAAATGAAAACCTCTGTGCCCTGAACTACTGACGCTGAGCGCCTCGGTTTTTACCTACACTGATGATGTAGTCTGTCGCACATCGGTTTTTATTTGGTGAATAAAGACCTCTAAACTCGTTATTATTTCATAACTAGAAATCGATCAACGAAAATCAACAGATCAAACAGTGGCATTTCTTGTCCGATACACTAAGTCGATAAACAGTCGGTGACTACTCATCGGCGATCAGGTAGAATGTTGCTACAAGTCTAAAGTTATTTTAGATCTGAGCTCTAGCTGATGGCATTACAAAAGCATGAGATTTGGTGTCCCGAAAATTTAATTTAGCAAGAAAATGTTAAAGGAGAAGAATCTTTAGAAATGTGTATACATAAATATGGGCATTTCTAATTGAATGGAAATGGCCCATAGTAATTTAAAATTTCTAAAAAGTGAAGCATGTACATAGGAAAGTAAATAGGGACAAAACGAATCCACACTTCAACCTTCTTTCTTGATTTCGAATTGAAATAGTCCTTTAACAAAGAAAATGTTGGTGGAAAAAGGAGAAAATTCTGTTTATCATCAGTTTCTCCTTTTTTTTCTCTGTTTTGAAAAGATTTTCTCTGGCATAGAAATTAAATTAAGTTATTTATGGGGAAAAGGTATGCTCTAAAGTCACAAAAGCGGCCGTGGCAACATAACACTTCGTATCATGTATCACACCACCTCTTATTTCACATACAACTCGATTTTAAACATATTTGATTATTTCGTCTTTTAAAAACATTACATTTGAAGAATGTAATAGGATACGATGCCATGATATGGTAGTTGGAACTACTTTGCCACGCCCCATTCCCATTTCCAAGTTGATCGACCGGATTCGCAATACCTCGAAATGGCCAAACGGGGCGGTATTGACAAACGGTTTACAACACCAGCATCATTTCCCGGACTTTTGATTAATTTTAAATGCATACACCAAGTGCCGTAGGCGCATAATTGTCAATTCGGGCCAATTGAAATGCAAAGCGACATCCCTAACAGACATACCTGCTTGGAGCATACAAAGAGCCCTCTGACGTCGAACTTACGTCATCATTTCTCGCCTTCCCAGTATCAATTTCAAAGAACTTGTAACAGTTAAATTGATTCTGCCAACAGATCTGTGAAATCTTATGTTTTTGGACACGCTAGACATTATCGATGTCACTGCACACGTGCCGCACGTGACTTTTGCTAATCTGGACTTTGTCCAATACACTGAATGTTCACTCTACACATGCACTGTATGCCTAATGGTTGTCGATCGGGACAACTGAACAGCACAAAGCAATGTTCATGTAATTATCATAAACTGAAAAAATAATGTGTTTAAAAACGTGCTAAACTTTTTTGCACAGTACATATTTGATACCCATTTGATGAGGACGGTAGGCCTACTTCACTTCGACTAAGGCAAAAAAATAGACTTATCCGATGTCGACAAAACGAGTGTTAACTCTGTATTTTTGTAAGAATTTGATAAACCCAAAATCCAACTTTGTTTAGTTTCAACATATTTATTTTATTCGTATGATAAACATATAATACAACAGGGATAATTCGGACTCTGAAACTGCTTGAGAGAAAATGTCTCATTCAGCCAAAACTAGTGAGAGAAAATGAATTTTCAGTTAGAGATTTGACCAAATTTCTTACTATTTTACATTTTTCTGTGAGATTTTTCACTCATTGAGCAAATTTTAGTGAGATTTCTGGCAAAAAAATAGAGAATTTGCCCAAACCTCGCCCCAAAATGATCCCTTATACAAATATCAATTTTCAAAATAAAGAGGATAGGTATGGAAGCAAAAGTGCCAGTAGGCCGCGACCAAAGCGCAGTTGGTAGCGCATCTGACTCTTATTCGAAAGGTTCTGGGTTCGATACCCGGCCGCGACAAATGTCCTTTCTGACAAAAATGTCCGTCTCCAATGGTTTGATATCGTTAACCTATGTGGGCGAGCAGCTAGAGGCTCGGTTACGGTGTTGTGTCAGTACTAATATGAGAAACAACAGGTGCCTATGGTTAGGTGCTCCAGTCCCCGCGATATGACCATAGCAATTGAAAACGGCGTAAAACCCCAATAAATCAAACCTAAACATACATTAAATGCTGGACACTAGTCATACAGTAACGAAGAACTAGTCGTACGGTAACGAAAAACATTTTGGAAACTAGTCGTACAGTTGTTGGCAACAGGGTGGTTGTTTTCAGTAGGCTTTTTTTCAAATATCCGAGCTCTTGTTGCAAAACGGAGAATTGGGTATTCAAAATAGTAGATTAAACGACTTTTCCATCAGTAAAACACTATGTATTGTGTGTCGAAACATACCTTTCGGGAGAAAAATCTATCACAACCACGGCCAAAATGGAACGAAACTCGGTGATTGCGAGTGATAAATCCTGATTTGGAGACAAATGCGCCGTTTCAGGGCGTAACGAAGAACTAAAATGATAGGTATGTTCAGTTCGCCATTTATAATCGCAAACCGCGTTCAAAAGCGATGAATAGATAAAAAGTTACCTCGATACGAAAAAAATGACTGTTGAATTATTTGAGGTGAACTAGTGATATTTGTGCGTACAGTCGGTGGCACTTCCGGTTTGGCTCACTGTACGGTTATACACAGTGATAGTGATATAAAAAATTTGTAAAAGCTTGGGCCGCTTGGCCCCTGGAGTTGAAAAGTGATGGGCCATATTTGCAAATAGTGTGTCAAATGGCCCGGGCCCACTGTCAATCTGAAGCTCTGTTTTAGGTCTGTTAGTGCTACTTACCAGCAGCAAATTCTGTACCAGCGAGTTCAGCAGTAGACAGAAAGTCTTCGAGATTATTCTGCTCCGTGACAGATTGTAGGTTCAATCTACCCCATTCATAACCGTCATTTAGGGCAGAAGTATGCAGCTGAAATAAAGGATCAATGGATTATCAGACAATTTTTTTAGACTGGTACAAAAGATGTAACGTTGCAGACGACAATTTCGAGGGAATAAAATTTTCATTTTTTTTTTTTTGTCTTTTGGGTAGAAAACATTGTCGGAAATGAAGAAATTGCTGGTTACAAGCAATTTCTTCATTTTCAAAAATGTTTTCCGAAGCCATTTTCTTTTGGGGAGTTAAAAAGAGTCACTGCGTGGTAATGGGTTAACCAATAACCAGACAGCTATATTGAAGCTTGTCTTGTATCAAAGCGAGTTTGGCAGTAGACAGAAAGTCGTCAAGATTGTTCTGCTCCGTAACAGATTGTAGGTTCAATCTACCCCATTCATAACCATCATTTAGGGCGGAAGTATGCAGCTGAAATAAATCATTAGCTGGTTAGAAGATGTTGTTTTTGTAGACTGTTCGAAAATCAACGAGGTTTCTGACATCAATATCAAGGCAATATTTTTTTTTCTTTTGGGGTAGAAAACATCATGGGAAATGAAGACATTGAAGACATGAAGAAATGAAGACAAGCAATTTCTTTATTTTCCAAAATGTTTTCCACAGACATTTTCTTTTAGGGAGTTCACTTAAAAAGAGTAACTGTGTGGTAATGGGTTAACCAATAACCAGACAGCTATATTGAAATTTGTCTTGTTTCAAAAATGTTACTGACGACAAATTCATGTGACCGCAATTTAACATTTTATGTCTTTTCTAGTATTTACCAGCCTAACTTCTGAAGCATAGATGTGGCGCTTCATTGTCTGGGTGTATGCACAAAGGGTCCAGCATGCAGCATGACACTGTACCATATCCTCAAATTTTATCTATATTGGACCTTGTGTGAAAATCACAGACACTACTGCATAATAGTTTCTAGCTGTTATATCGTAGCCAAACTTGATGATGGATATTGGTCAAAAGGATTTCTGTAACACTGCTATCTAGTTTCTAGTTGTCCACCTGTAAATAGTCCAAGCTGGTTGTGATTGTTCTGTGTAGCAAATGTAATATAATTCAAAGACCAGTCACCTTATTCAAGGTAAAGTGTGGCATAAACAATGGAAAATAACAACATAATGTTTAATACTACCCCAATGTTAATAAAATATTACTTTGTTTACTTAATTATGCCTTTGAAACATGTTTTCATTTCAATTGGCAAGCCAGTCTGCCTTCTTGCTTTTGTTAACGGTTGTTGGAATTTGGTTTGATTTATACAAAACAAGGTAAAATTTTATTTAAAAAAAAAATTGATCTCAATTGATCTATCTGTCGATCCATACCATTTTTAGATCGAAATTGTGTCGCTCATTTACATCAGAGCCCACTACCATTCAAAAACAAAGGAAAGTAGGTCATTGTAAACAATGGCTGTTCAGGTGAGGGTTGTTGCAAAACACTGCATATAAACCGTTGAGAAATACTTTTTGGTCTTATATTTTTCACCAGGCATGACAATAAATGGTTCATTGATCTGTATCATAAGGCGTTTTAAGGATAGCGTTTAAGAACGAATGATAAACAAAGCGTCACAACTTGTGCCGATCTTTCCTTTGTTTTAGAATGGTAGTGCGCTCTGATGTAAATGAGCGACATCAATATAGGACCACCAGACACATGCACGCAGCATCCTTCAGACAGATTCACACAAATGCTTCCTTCTCTAAATATTCTTTCTTTCCATACACAGTGATACTTTGGAACAGCCTACCAGAATCAATAGTACAGCAACCTGACATTGCAGCATTACAAAAGAGTCTCGATTCTTTTCAGATAGTGAGCCGTCCCTGAATAACCATAACATGTTTTATCATATCTTTTAATCTAACATTAACAATATTTTTAAATGACACCATCACCTATGACTAACAGTTTTTATTCCAGCACAGACGCGCACCTGCCAGTAATACCCGAAAGGGGAGTTAGGTAGTATATATATATATAGATAGATAGACATATCACAGAGCGAATTTCGTCAGAGAAAACTAGTATTATTAGAGGGCTAAATCTTCCCTGTTTTCCGCTGGTGTAAGTGCTATATATAAAATGGCAGATCTGATAAGACCCGACTTTATGACAAAGAATAAAATACATGTATAGAATCGGTCGGCACAATCCTTTCAGCCAATCAAAAACGTCGTCAGCGGACCCGCACTCATTCGGTGGAGGTGAAAGCTTCGGTCTTTTTCATTGAAGCATAACCAACTTTCAGCATTAATATCTCGACGACTACGCCTGATTATTAAAAATGTGTTGGTAGTTAGGAAGTTTAAATCACATTCTTTAAAGAAAGAGTTTTGTTTATGAATTTTAACAATGTATTTTTGAAATAATCTGCCTCAAAGTTGGTATCCCGTAACGATAAAGACCGAGGTAGTACCCTCGATGAAAAAATGAAAGTGAGGCTATGACGTCATGCCGACTGATTCAATGTCAGGGCTTATAAATAGGACTAACCTGAAACAAGTACGAAAGAAATGACACTGCCAAGTGTTTACATCACAAAAAGGTATTAAGGTGATAGGAACTTTTGAAGGTATTACTTGACTGGGGATGAATAATGTTTACTGATTGATGGAAAAGCCTTGGTTTTCAGGACTCATGTCGAGTCATGGACTTGGAATCAAATCTTGCTGGAACTAAAAACTTACAAAAGTGTCTCCCCCAGCTCTGTCATGACTGTGTTTTCCAAATCTGTCTCTGATTAGACTTTTACCAAGTCCAGTTGTTTTGTTCTTCTTTCCCATGTTTACGTTTTGCGCTTTAAAATCAAATGTCAAAAATTATTACACAACATCGAGGTTGACGCGAAAACCGATAACACAATAACTTTAGATGTGCTTGTTTGAATTATGATTGGAAGGTCCGGCTTAGTTCAATAATAATGTTCAATTAGACCCGTTCGATTGAAACATTTAAAATTTTAAATCGAACAAGAATTCCAAGAATTTAATAAAGCCATCGTTCGTCCTAGTCTTCTGAAATGTGGTTTGTTTTCTGTTGAAATATAAAACTACATAGCCATAGATCTAGATCTGCATAACTTTAGCATGGGCGGATCTAGAAGGTGTGTGTGTGTGTGTGGGGGGGGGGGGGGGGGGGGGGTCCGGACCCCCTGGCATTGGCCGAAAATTAAATTTTCACTATATATTTAGTGTAACTTTACATTTTTATTACAGTCTGATCAAGATCCATAGTAAGGGCTGATCTAGGGTGGGGTCATGACCCCCCCCCCCCCCCCCCCTGGAATTGGCCGAAAATTGAATTTTGACTATATATATCTAACTTCTTATTAAATGCCATCATTTGGGCTTTAACCCCCCCCCCCTCCCCTGTAACAAATCCTGGATCCGCCCTTGCAAAGGGGCCACTGCTCTCCCATGGCCTCTTAATATTTTTGGAAACTGTAACGCAGCAGTTTAACCCATTCCCAAACAGTGACACTTTCTATTCCCTACAGAAATAAAGGTTAAAGAAAACTTTGTGGAAAAAGAAAAAGAAAAAAAAGCAATTTCTTTATTTCTGACAATATTTTCTACACAAATCAAATAGAAAGTGTAAAATTTCATGCACTTGATATTGTCCAGGCCCGTCGGAACAGGGGTGGGGGCTAAGCCCCTATAGTTGGCAAAAAATGTCGAATTTTCCTTATTTCACACTGAAAATTTAGGAAAAATCCAAATAAGCCCCCAATATTCAGAAACTTGGGCTTTAGCCCATCCAATATTAAATTGCTTCATACGGGCCTGTTGTCGTCTGCAACACCTTTGAATTTGGACAATCCGTCTGGTAATGGGTTAGATCCTGAAAAGACTGTACCAGGACAAAATAAATCTGGAACCAGGTTGGACTCAAATTGTCACAAACTCTCTTTTTTTCCTTTTCCTGTCTCAACTATCGTTTTACTCCAATATTCGTTTTTTTGTAATCAGATCTATTAATCATAGATTATATTGATTTGCATGTAGGCCTACATATCAGGCCCGTAGGAAGCAATTTCAAATTGGATGGGCTAAAGCCCCTGTGTCTGAATGTTGGGGAGGGGGGTGGGGGGCTTAATAGGATTTCCCCTAAATTTTCAGTGTAAAATAAAGAAAATTCGGCATTTTTCCCAGCTTGGGGTGAGGAGGGGCTAAGCCCCCCCCCCCTGTTGCTACGGGTCTGCATTTTCATGCATTTGCAAAAAGTATTTGCAATACATGCTACCACATGCTCAACATGAAACGTGATTTCACTATATATTTGAACTAGGCCTATATATACCGTCGCTTTTCTTCGAAAATCTCGTAACTGCAGCTTGGTTTAAGCTGCAGTTACGGGTTTTCGTTGAAAAGAAGTGAAATATAGGATATCGTATATATAACAAAGTTATTGCGCAATGAAAATGTTTTGAAATTTTCATGGATGAAATAACAATGCCCATATTTTGACATTAATGTTCATATTTTGCAAATTGAACCTAGCTCGATTTTTACCCGTTTTTACTTGGTACATAAGGTTGTACTCAGTTGGTTTTCTCTTCCAAACACAGATAAGACAACCCGAACTTTCTATATCTTCCCTAGCCTTGTGTCAGGCCCTGTATATGTGTTTATGTCTCTTGAAAAAATCAATGGAGACTAACACTCAGAAATAAAATACCCATATTAACTTCCTTGATCTTAACTATACAGGGTCTGTTAAGAACGACACAGAGCAACAATTTTCTATGTACCTTATTTCATTTTTTCTAATACAAATGATGTTATTCTTAACAGACTGACATCAGTCTATATCTTCCCTAATCCGAGTCTTCTCTGATGTAAATACGCTCTTTGATATTTTGATTTTTCGCTATTTACATAGCGAAAAATCAAACTATCAAAAAGCGTATTTACATCAGAGAAGACTCGGAATATATCTTCCCTTGCAATACAAAAACCCCGATTGCAACCATTTCATCAACCCTTTCAAAATCGACAAAAGTTAAGGGTTATCTAAATTCAAGGATAGTGCAGTATCAACTGCAATAATTCATACCCGATATGATCTCGATCTTCCCCAAAACTTTTGAAAAAATGTCTGGGAGAATATTGAGACAAAAGATTAAAATGTTGAATAACAGGATTTCTTCTTTTTCTCATTTTGGTTAACATCCTTCATGAACAACTTTTCACAAATTTTGACACTCGATTTTTGGTCGTTCTCGACATGTTTAAGTTTGGATCATCCCAAAATTTTAAGATATCTTTTTGAAAAGTGTCAAACTACTTTATTTTGCACATGTGAATTTTAAACATGCGTCGCAAATAGGCCCCTAGCTATGAATTTCGTACTAAAATAGACTTGGTTTATCGTTATGTTTTGAAAAAGAACGTCGGTGTTGTTATAATATCTCCTAACTACGGCTTATGGCGCGCGAATAGGGTCTAAAGTCAATATAGCGCTAGACCGATAATTAAAATAGGGGTAGACCGGTAAAAATAGCGGTCTACCCTTATATTTTTACCGGTCTACTGATAAAAATATCGGTCTACCCTTAATATAAGGGTAGACCCCTATTTCAAATAACGGTCTAGCGATAAATTACCGGTAGACCGATAGTTATTTTTGACCCTTCTGCTCGAAATCTCATTGGCCAATCAAATGGCTCGTTACATCCTCAACCCACCAGGAATATCAACGACCGTATAATACAAGCTCTGTGATTGGCTATCGAAAAAAATATGGGTCTACCGATAAAAATAGCGGTCTACCGGTAATTTTATCGCTAGACCGTTATTTTGAATAGCGGTTTACCCTTATTTTATGGGTAGACCGATATTTTTATCGGTAGACCGGTAAAAATATAAGGGTAGACCGCTATTTTTAAGGGTCTACCCCTATTTCAATTATCGGTCTAGCGCTATATTGACTTTAGACCCTATTCGTGCGCCATAACGGCTTGAATCAAGCCGTAGTTTTGAGATTTTATTGCAACACCCACGAAATATAATTGTTTGTCCAAAATTACGTAATGGTTTACTTGATAAAATCGTTCCCTATTTAGTCTAACCTATATAACATACTTCAAATATGCACACTTAAAACATTTCCCAGACAAACCCTGGGCTTGAATACGTTTTAAATCTTTCCCAAATGACATACGTTTGGGATGTACCATTTTGAAAGCTGCGACAGACAACAAAATGTATGTTGATGAAGATCTGATGTATGTACAGCATAGCTAAGAAAATATTGAGACAAAAGAAGAAAATGCGGGTTATAGCATTTTCTTATTTTATCTCAATATTTTCCCACATCTATTTTATCATGGACGCCAAAACCAGACCCCGGTTTCTCGAAAAAAAACTTAAGTACGTTCTCATGAGTGCATGCTCAACTTCAATGGAAAACTCTCCAGCGTTGAAGCGTATTCGATTTAAGTTCACGAGGATTCCGTGTGATTTGAGTATGGTGCTCATATTTGAGCATGAGAACGTACTTTAGGTTTTTCGGGAAACCGGGGCCTGGTATTGTGTGGGAAAGGGTTAAAGGGGCCCATGCTAGTTCATATGAATTGGTCAACCTTTCAGGCAGATTTTTTTCTGTTCAGCGACAGTCTGAATCAAGTCCATTTAGCACCGCTGAATTAAAGGGGCACATGCTATGTTTTTTTTCATTTCTCAAAATAACATAGGGAAAGTCAGAGTTTGTATTGTTGTGTGGTGCATTGCATTATCTAGTACAAAAATAGCTCTGATACCAAACTTTTCAGTTTCCCCATAAATTAAATGTTACTGTACATAGGCCTAAACATAAATAGCAGGTCAGCCGATTATACTCAGGTTTGATCTATAAGGACAAAATGAACTTCATTCAAAATTTCCTTCGATAGATATAATCTAGCTATGCAGGTTGACAATTCCATACGAGATTTATTGAAACTGGTTTTTTTACCTCAGACAGCCTAGCATGGGTCCCTTTAAGTCTGTTTACCTGACTGTTTACCTACCCCCATTTTCACTGGTCGTTAACTCGGCCAAAGCGAGGTACGTTTTTCGCTACAACAAGGTACAGATATTTTGCGTTTAAATCTGAGTTCAAAGATCTGATTGGATAGTTTATCTAATAACAATGAATTTGTTCTAGAAATAGACCGGGTTTACCAATAGGCTATGTCGTCACCTTAGAATAGAAAGGTTCTATGTAACATTTTGATAGTTTTGAGAAAATCGCGTTTAAAGGTTTAAAGTTCTGGTATAAATCAGGAAATTAATACACAAAAACAACATTTACACTGATTATGTACAGTCGAATCTCTTTATGTCGAACGTCCCTTAGCCGAAGTTCTCCCTACGTCGAAGTAATTTTCAAGTTCCGATTATTTTGCTCTTTATTTCTATATAATTCAACCTCTATATGTCGTTTTCTCTTGCACGAACATCCTCCTTACGTCGAACCAATTTCGAAGTCCAATCACATATGTTTGCACACATTCACACCTCTATACGACGAACCTCAAACTTACATGGCGACAATTGCAATCAAGTCAGTTTTTCACACCTTTCGACCAGTCAGCTCAAAAAATCAACACAGGTGTTTACCTTTATCGAATATTGATTTTTACCTGATTGTGTGTGATCTTTTGTCTAAAGTTGCAAATTTGAGGTAAAGATATGAGAATAAAGAAAAAAAAAATAATGTGCTAGTTTATTATTACATGTACTGTAATGTTTCAAATGTATAAAATAATATTTTTTTTAATTATTAACAAAAAAGACTAAATTTGTTGTTGTTATTTTTGAACACTAATGAAACGATTTCATTCTTACTACCGTAGGTAGTAAGCGAAGATGGTTGCTTATCTCCAAAATATTCAAAATATCTCTTCGTCGAACATTCTATACGTCGAAGTTTTCTCGTAGGTCCCACGAAGTTCGACATAGAGAGATTTGACTGTATTTGTATTTAATGTTTAATTTTATATATGTTCTAATTGATTAGGATCAATACTTTGATCAATATGATCAATAATGTAGATAGGCCCTTTCACTTCCAACTAAGTTTGTAATAGCAAGGACACTTTGGTATGAATAGAAATGTTCTATGTGTCACATAAAACCTTTTTATTTGAACTAACTTTGCTGATAAATGCTGATTTTGGGTTATATGTGACAAATAGATCCTTTTGATACCAACATATTAAGCAAATACATTAGATATAAAACATTTTATATGGCTGTATTTTCACAAACTGAGGTTCAAAATGGACATCTTTGCGCAAATATTAAAGCATCATTGCATATTGATCAATCGCAGTTAGTTCATGGTCTATACACATATTAGATATTCTTACTTTCATAGGAAAAAGGCTCATAATTGTACGATAATAATGTATCAGAGTATTCATTCTTTGAGCCGCTTGGTATTTTGTCTTTGCAATTTCTAGCAGTTGGAAGATTATTATAATATGAATGGAAGTCGGTTGGTACATGTTTACACAAATTAACTAAGTCTTTTTATGCCCCAGTATCGAAAGATCGGGGCATATCGTTTTACTCGTGTCCGTATGTCCGTCCGTCCGTCCGTCCGTCCGTCTGTCTGTACGAAAACTTAACATTTGCCTTTTCTCCAAAGTATTTGACATACAAACCTCAAATTTGGTATGTAACTTTCTTTCAATGATATCTATCTGTTACATGGATTGTGAACTTTCTCAATGTCATACGTTAACCCTTATCAACCCTATACATGAAAACTTAACATTTTAGAAGAAATGGCACTTTCGGGTGCATTCGTATTTCTCAAACACATCTTGTTTCTTTTGTTCTGAAACTGGTAGGCGCGTGAGATAGCATTTGTCCTTTTTCTGAGTCATTTATCGGCCATGTGTTGACCTGACTTTTCTTCCTTGTTTCTCTTTGCATGAAAGGAATACTTGATCAACAGTTTTTTTTTCGGTTCTTCTCTTTTAATGCGAATCAATTTAATATTCAACCAATCAATTCTACAACCCTCAGTTGTAGTGTGTAGATTAAGATGATGTTTTGTAACAAGAGGCTTATAGTGTCAACTTTTGATAGGACTGCAATGTATGGACTATTCCTCCTAGCCATTTAAATACTTTGCTTGTTCGATTGTGGAATGGACAGAGTCGCATTCCATCTGACTAGGACCAGATTGCATAAATTTAATTATGGTTTATTGCCTTTAACTGAGGAAATTTAGAAACATAGTACATGTATGATGCAGCTACATATTTGTTTCTTCAACGCCCCCTGACCGACAAAATGATTGAGAACTCTTCAAAAGGCAAGTGGCTATCTCACACGAGCCTCTTTTTATACGCCGCCAGAGGCGGACGTATATTGGCGTCATCTTCTCCGTCTGTCCGTCCGTCCGTCCATCCGTCCGTCCGTCCGTCCGTACGTCCGTCCACTTTTCTTGTCAACGCAACTCCTCCTAAGTTACTGGCTGGATCTTCTTGAAACTTGGTCAATGTTATCACCTCAATTGGTAGATGTGCATGAAGGAAGGATTTTATGGTTCATTGATTTTTGCCTGAGTTATGCCCCCTTAAAACTTAGTCCCTGGGGCGGCGTATATTGTGACCATGGCACTCTTGTTCCATGTGTTTTCCTCCCATAAAACTAATGATAAAATGCCTGTTTGTCATACGAATTGTACACTGTAAGATTATAGCAACATATAGTATAGTTAGGGAACAGGGTGTTGTCAAAGCACCTGTAAATCAAAATTAAGTAGCAACACACTATTTTAAATCAAGTTTTGCTTTTCGTTTATCTTTTTCTTTTTCTTCCCGGGCCTGGGTTTTACTTGCCTGATGTTTGTCATATTCATTCTGTATGTCATCCATAACTGTTCAGGCATTGTGATGGCGTTGATACTTTGCGCATGTAGAATAGTGATCTTTCTTGGGTTTAGAAAATATTGAACTTCCCACAGAAACCTGGTCTATATTTGTCCTCCTAAACAGGGGCTATTCCTTTGTGTCTACACCAGTCTCTGTAAAGTTCCCACATCTTATTTACGTTTAGATCGTGGGCCAAATATTCTTTCTTTGTACCTCACTCATTGAATAATTCGACTCCATCCTTGGGAATGTACTTACTCACAAAATCAATTGTTTCTTCATCAAATTTTGTGCCAGGTGGGTTTCATCCCATTCTATCCTCGCCTTAAGTGTTCCATGTAGTTTTCGTCCAAGTGTATAACATAGCCTACATGTCGAGGGTCTTTCTGAAAAAGTTAGCACATACTCTTATATTTTCTTTGTTGACTGGTATTGACATTGTAGAGTTTGAGTTTGAGTTTATTAGGGTTTTACACCATTTGCAACTGCCAGGGTCATATCGCGGCGGCTGGAGCACCTACCCATGGATTCCTGTTGTTTCTCAAACCAGTACTACCACAACACCCTTACCGAGCCTCCATCTTCTCGTCCATGATATTGTAGAGACTTTTGCTTCTTACCAGTTTTCTTGCGTATCGCAGTACCTTGGGTAACACTGTCCACATTGCATATGAAACACCGCTGCCTTTCAAAGTTCAGGAGCGAATACTACATATCAAATATCTTCTTCCTTTCAATCTCTCTCACGTGCTGGCTGCATTTGAATCTGCATTTTTGACAATTCCGTGTTGTACTGTTTTCCTTTACTATCTTGTCAGATTGTCACACATACGATTTCCCTCATTTTTGTTTCGCTTACGCATAAAAGACTTCCACTGACGTTCATTCCGTACCCTTTTCCTGACTGATTTCTTAACTGGAGTTTCATAGTCCGCCCTTTTGTGTGGGGTTATAATTGGGGTTTCTGGGGGTATTTGTGCCATCATTTTTTCCCGGTGATGAGAAACATCTTTGTCTGTATGTAGGAATCTGTTTGAATCTTTTTTGTGATATATTCAGTGCCTTCATAATGTTCTTACTGCCTTATAGTTATATATGTGCCACTTCAATAAGTTTGTTTGATTCGCTCTCAGACTGGCAACTTGGCTTGATATTTATGATAGGAGAACTGACAGAGCTTTGTTAGATTCGCACTATTCTATTCAAATTTATTAGCAACAATTTATTAGCTAAGGGCAAACAATCTCGCCAAATAAGTGTTCCATCGTCCATGTTGTCGCAAATAATGCACTTCTTTTACGAAGAATTCTCGTTGATTAAAACTGTCTGAATCAAAAGCCATAAACTGGACAGTTTTCATTTTTCTGGAGCATTGGAATCACATAAAGATTGTCTGAACTCTGTCAAGTTACCAAATGAATAATCCTCAATACATGCAGCTACTGCAGCGAAAAAAAATCCATCTTCATTCACTTTCATAAGTTTTCTTTAGGTCTATAAGACTAGGTAATTACGTGTGTTGACTGTAACTTGTTAATTGTTTTCCAACAAGGTGTGAAATTATATCCAGTACATATCTTTTATCACTGATAAGAGGGCATGAAGAGACTATTTCAATAGCAATGAAAGGTTCTATTTGTCATGTAGAACCTTTCACAGTCATGATATCCTAACTTTTAACATAATTTGTTTGAATAGAAAGGACCCATGTGTCAAATAGGTCCTTTCTCTACAAATTGGTATACACTTAGAACCTTTCTCCTCCAACACATACTGAGATAGGTAGATAGAACCTTTACATTTTGTTGAATATCTTCATCATTTATTTTCAGATTGATCTGATTTTTACACAGAAGCTGCTTTGTTTGACACCCTCTTTAAAAATGTAAAAATCTCAATTTTGGCCAAAATGTTAGATAGAACCTTTCTATTCTAAGGTGACGATGTATTGACAAACCGCCTGTGTTGTTATAAAATCTCGTAACTACGGCTTTATCGAAGCCGTAGTTACGATATTTTATAACAACACCGACGGAATACTATTATCGCCAAAAAACGTCCCACGCTTTGGCCGAGTTCACTACCAGTGATTTTTATTTTCTGCGGCAGCCTTCAAATTGGAACCGGATAAATACCCGGTAAAAGCGTTCACCTTTCCAAAAGCAAGTACAATAGTACCGGCCGAAAATGACAGTGACGTGGGCTAATGTTTACTACTTGACAACCAATCAACTCTGTTCGTATTTGTAACGGTGCAAATCAGACGAATTGATTGGTTTTGCAGCAGTAAACATCAGCCTACGTCACTGTCATTTTCGGCTGGGACTATTTGTAGGCCGTCGTGTTTTGACGTGGTTTTTTTTCTTTCTTTCTTTTAAAGTTTTGATTTCGATTTTTAGATTGATAGATTCTGTGGGATTTTTTTGTGGATTCAAATAACCCGGGATCTGGAAAAAAGGTTCTTATATAGCATTTACACCGCCACGGACGTCTGGCAATCCATGACTGTTTTTCAACGAAAACCTTGTAGCTGCAGCTTAAAGGGGCTCATTCTATGTTTTTATGCTTCCGAACTATTCGGGAACTCATATTTGTGCATGGAAAATTAGCAATGCATAAAAACCTCAATCTCGACGAATAACCATCTTTCCTTTGCTATAGATCAATCCTTTACAAGCGTGTTTACACATTCTATTTTTACTTCAAAACAAGACAAGGTCAAGGTCAACGAGACACACCTCCGCGGTATAAACACACCGTGCAACCGGCTGTGTCGATGACTGTGACCTTGTTTGCGAGGAATACGTGAAAAGGTTTATTTTGTACAAGCACTGAACATTTATACGCGTATTTATCAACTATAGAATACCAAAGATCCTTTCGTTTATTTATAAAAGTAAATTCATTTGACCTACCATGCACATGACATCAGATGCCGAATCTGTCTTCGCTGACTTTCTACGCAGCCGGTTGTACGGTGTGTTAAATCTCGCTGAGCACAGATGACGTATCTCTGACGTAGGCCTAATTGATTTTTGAAGGTTGGGCATATGTAGCCGTTACAAAACAAAAACAAGGATGCCAGCATGTTATTAAAGGGGGGGCGAGCTAGGCTGTCGAAAATGCAAATGGCGCAATAATTACAAACCAGAAATAACGTATGAAATTACCAACCTGAAGGGGTAGATCATTTATGTCCATTGTTAGCACTCCACGAGCTTTATTAGGCTAAATATTAAAATCAAAGTCAATTAATAACATGCTGTCGTCCTTGTTTTTGTTTTGTATATTTTCCATCAAGAAATGTCCAGGTATAACAAATGCTGTTTGAATGTGCCCAGATTGCAGGAAATTGCTTCTTCGAATTCAAAATTTACTAGGGGGGGGCATGTCCCCAGACTCCCCTTAGCAACGCTACGCTCAGTCGAGTTCAATTCACTTAAACATTTGCCCCCACCCCCATTGAATAAACCTTCCTGCGCCTGTGTATGGCGCATAACTTTATCAATTTTGGGTAATATCACTGCGCATTTCAAAGACACTGACGTATTACAAATAGTTTGAAGTAGGCCTAATGTTAGATCCCATAAGGCTCATAATATCATCATACAAACAACCTGGCGAAGTAGGATAAGGAAAACTCAAGAGGTAGACCTTAACTAAGTAGTAAATGAAACAAAACGTTGTTTGGAACTTTATTACAACATGATAATAGCATATCGTCCCTTGATTGCCAGAAGGGGCTATCAGCACTTTTGGGCGAAAATGACATTTTAACATTTTTTAAGTCAGTGCAGTGATTTCTACCTATGGAAAAAATTTGGTACTGATATTCCAATTAAAAATGATAAAAAATTGCATAATATGATTAGGGTCTATCAGCAACTAGCCAGATTGTTTCCGACCAGAAGGGGCTATCAACACCAACTGGGCTGCCAGAAGGGGCTATCAGCATAGTCCCCTCACTATTAAATGGGACTCGTGTAAACAATTAACCGGTCATTTTATCTGCCTAATTTTCCCATAACCCTTTCCTAAACAAATGTTGCATTAATGAAAATATATTTGACTAAATATATAGAATTTTGTCTCAACAAACTCCTTAGAATAGAAAGAAATGTGTTTCATTTTTCTGATAGCCCCTTCTGGCAGCCTGATTTTTGCCTATTTCGGATAAAAACTTCAGAATGGTCATGGAACATACTTTTAGAAAAGATCAGGCAAGAATAAAAAAAGACACTGAAAAGAAGAATGCGAAACGTACAAAAAACTCTGTATGTAGCGACCTTTGACTTGTAAGGCCGTTAGAACGACAAAACGCCATGCTCCAATTTGTCAAAAACACATTACAAACGAAAGTTGAACCGCTACGCTGTATTTACTGGCACACAAAAGGGACCTGAATGAGGTTCATGGCCAGCGTGGATCATCAGAAATATGTACTTGCATAATGACGCATCTTAATTCTCTACCATTAAATATATATACATGTATATAAGCATGTTATACTCTATTCTGACTGCTGTTCCGGACAGAACAGAACCAGATATCTGACCTCAGGTTTGCTTAAAATTGTATCGACATGTCCTTTTAACAGTAACATTTGGAGCCCGGACACACACAAGTGGAACGGGATTCAATGCATTCAGTTATAGAGCATCCCCGTCAATAAAGAAAAAAACAACAACCAAAAACGGACATCACTATATACGTTCCGCAGCAATGGGACACCATATTTCAAATTGTCAGACGTTATAACCCATACAGTGTGTCAGGGTTCTCCGCACAATAGTTTGAATCTGCATCAATTGGCGAATTATATAAGTCTCGATAAACATTGAAACACAATATTTATGCAAAGAATTCTCTGAATAAAAACATAACCAGAAAAGAAGAAATTGCTCTTTGTGAGAAATTTCTTCTTTTCCATTTTTTGTAACCAATTATCATTATTAATTACAAAATGCATTATAATCAGCTTTGAAACAATGCATAAACGTCTCTTTAATTTAGGTTACCATTTTGAAGAGAATAAGCTGTGGGTGTACTTTTTTAAGCTGTAAGGACATTACACTGATTTACATGAAGCTGTGTAGTGGGGTCGATGCATCTTTATGGGCTGGCAACTTTTTTTTATTGAAAGCGTTTTAAAAACGTGCGCTGATGGCAGCAGGATAAACTAGCACAAGGTCAATGTGTTGAAAGCGCAAAGAAGCCATCCAGATGAAATATTTCATTATATTTGCTAGATACAAATACATATACAGTAGGCTAATCCAGAATTTATTTGCACTGAGGTGAAAAATACTATGCCAAAGACCCTCTGAAATTCTGCCAATAAATATACGAAAAAACTCTCAATATCAGTTGCTAAAAAAGAAGGAAATGTACCATGGTGGTTTGATGAAAGCATAAACAAACAGTAAAATGTGCAAAAATACATTATTTATGAGAATAATTGATTTTAGAACAATACATGTCTTGCTGTTGACTCCTTTTGGCAGAAACATATTCTCTGTATTTTTGTATTTTTTCCGGCAGCCAGAAGGGGCTATCAGCGTTTTCTGACCAAAAAAGGCGTAAATCATTGAAAATGAAGGTTGATAATATGTATGTGTATAGTGGCTATCATGTCCTACCCATGGGCCAAACATGGTATTTGACCATTAAAAACCTGATTTTTGAGAAGCTTTCAAAACTTTAAACGCGTTTTTCTCAAAACTATGAAATGTGCTGATAGCCCCTTCTGGCAATCAAGGGACGATATGTGTGATAAAAACGAGAAATAAATTAACCCTTTCCCAAACAAGACCTGGTTTTGACTTCCCTAAAAGAAAAGGCTTGGGAAAACATTGAAACAAAAGAAGAAACTGCTGATATCCAGCAGTTTCTCCTTTTGTCTCAATATTTTCTGTGCCATATTGTACACAAATTCTATCTTTAGTAACTTCCATTTTGTCATTTGTGGCAGTTTTTGGAGTGGATCGCCCTAAAATTTTGCTGTTTGGGAAAGGGTTAAGAATACATATTGCATAGTGCTTTTCGTTAATAAATAAAAACAACAAAAACTAAAACAACGAAAATAACAAAAATTAAAAATGCCCTGAATTTGACGTCCTTTGCAGTTCTAAGTTTCTGAGAAAATATTAAGTGAAAAGAAAATATTGCTGACGATTGAAGCATTTTTTTAAAATTATTTTTCTTTGGTTATTTTGTTAGATATTACACTCACATTGTTTAAGGTTATTTTTATTATCAAATTATTTTATCGTCAACTCCTTCCACCAAATAGAACTAGTCTGAAATTTTCGTTGTTAGAAAAAGACAAGATTTAAGTGCATGCATATGAATTCCACGTGATCTTGCAACAGTTTTGCGGTTGCTAGAAAAGCTCTGTTCCAGAATTGTGTTCATAATATTTCTCCGCATCCCGTACCTCATTCCCATGTAACGTATCTGACTCCTCGTTCAAGAACTCCATTAGGATCGCTCGATGATGTTTATTTTCCACTGACAACAAATCTGTTTTTGTTATCCAAGAAAAATCGTGAAAGTCAAAACCCGGGGCAACGGCCTCGCCAATGAGTGTAAAATCACAGTCACTTGTACCGGTTTTTGTCATTTGGCCACCGGTATTTAACATTCTTCCACATTTCCAGAAACCTCCCGGAACCGGAACTTGTAGTTGTTGACCTTTTGCAAAGTCAGAACCGAGAACTTCCGTATACAGCTCGTCCGTCTGCGGATTGTAGATAACATACTGGAACGGACAACCGCCATGATAGTAATGTACGTGATCAGAGAGGTTCATGGCTAAAGGCAACTTCGGGTGACTGAGCACGGGCATCCATATTATGGAGGTGAGACAGTTTCGTCTGATGTCTCCATCCGGGCGTCTTGATTCTCGTCCCGGCGCCACGGTCAAGGCCTCGTACGATTCATTCGATTGTTCAGCTTCATCTGTGATAATGTAACTCTGATTCGAACTCGAATTTCTTATTCGTAGATGACTGGGCACATCAAAGTCTGATTGTCCTTTGGTCGTCATAGGTGTGGAGCCAGATCGGTGTTTCTCTATGAAATAGCCTCCTTCTGGGTGAGCCACCAAACCAAGGGCAGCAGCCACGTCCTCGGCCTGAATACAAAACAAAACACACGAAATGAATAAATAAATAAATAAATAAATAATAATAATAATAATAATAATAATAATAATAATAATAATAATAATAATAATAATAATAATAAAAACAGAAAGACAATCTGTGGACAGTGTAACCACTTTCAAAGAAATAATGATTAAAATGTTACCAATATTCTTACCAGAAATTACCGGATTTGACACATGTTTCACAATACCCCCAATTTCGATTTTATCATTGTTAGGTTGGGCATTTTGCAGAGAATCGGTTCTTACACAGACAATATAGGGAAACATTTTTTCGACAATAGTTTCTTAACAGTCTACTTCCAATGTTGATAGACAAACAAAAACACACAAAAAGTTCATTGTCCATAAATCTGTACAAATAAATTAGACTTTAAGAACTTCTTAACAGACCAACTTGTAGAAACGGTTCCTATTTCGAACGGCAGAGAATTCCACAACACAGGAGCTATTATTCATTAACCTCTTCCCAAACAAGACCTGGTTTTGGCGTCTCTATTAAAGAATGTTTTTGAAAACATTGAGACAAAAGAAGAAACTGCTGATAACCAGCAGTTTCTCCTTTTGTCTCAATATTTTCTATGCCATAATTTACACAAATCCTTTCTTTGATAACACCCATTTTGTCATTTTTGGCAGTTTTTGAAGAGGAACATCCAAAAATTTTGTCGTTTGGGAAAGGGTTAAACTCAGCGGCGGATCCAGGATTTCTGAAAGGGGGGTTCGAATTTACAATTAGGGGGGTTCGTTTTCCTATTGTTTTACAATTTTGACTGGATATTTCTCCATGAAAATGAAATTATTAGACTTCAGAGGGGGGTTCGTTTGAACCCCCCGAACCCCCTCTGGATCCGCCACTGAAACTGCGATATCCAGATTCATCTGTAAGATTCGGCAAGCTTGAATTTCTTATTTGTAGATGACTGGGCACATCTTAACTTCTTTTTAGTAGCCTACGGCTTTTGGGCACAAAGTGATGTGCCATTTGATCGGGATAACATAAGGCCTAGTGCTTTCTATGAATGAATGAATGCATTTTTTTTCACGCAGGTATGAAAACATTGTATGAATCTGCGAAGCCGTTCATACAAAAGTGTGCTTAGTTTTTTTTCATGCCTGCATGATAAAAATAATATCACACTCATTTCTTATAATGTAATATTCTGCGATTAAAAAAAACGAACATGAATAATTCATAAGAATATCTATTTGATCTTATGAAACAGAAGTAAGCTGCGTGTTTTTTTACACGTCGAAATTAATATTTGCATTTTATATAGATATACAAATTAAGTTTATAACAAATCCGGAGTCATTGGAAAGCAAAAAAGTATTTGCTATTTTACATAAATGGTAAAATGCTATTTTACACAAATGGTAAAATAACGAATAATATTTTCATTTGTTTATCATTTATTTTACAGTAAATCAAAAATGTAATAATAGTCCGAACTTCTTTTGAAAATCCGATTAACAATCGAATATCTTTAAGAGAACATTGTCTTTTTTCAAACAAAGATATACATGTATATAAAAAAATAATGAAAAATTCCCATTAAATTTTAAATACTTGATGTATTTGCCTTTTTTCTTTCTTTTTTTTTTAATTTTTTTTATTCATGCAATTTATTTTCTTTATGCCTATTTCTTACAATTACCATTTCAACTATATCTATATATTTTTCATGATACATATTTTTGTAATTTAAAAAAAAAAAAAAAAAAAAAAAAAAAAAAAAAAAAAAAGAAAAATAAGAATAAAATAAAAAGATTTTTTTATTTGTTTTCTTGAGGAAAATTAGAAACAACTTTGTATTTCTTACCTTATTAAATTTCCACATCTCTTTTTCGATATCTTAGTATATCTATACGAATCTTTGAATTCTAAAGACTGATATGATGTTGATGACTATTTAACTGCTTTTGACTGAACATTGACGCACTAAGTTCATGGTTGAGTAGTAGCCTAGGGCTACAGATGGTATGAGGGTGTGTCTCTTTAAGGAGAACTATTCTATTAATCGTTCATCAAACCCTATATTTTGGGTACTCATTCTAATAGTCTCAACGAGACTATTAGAATGAGTACCCACAACATAGGGCTTGGATATGAAATTACAAATATAGAATGTTTTCACACCTCTGATCTGTTGCCCTAGCCAATCGTTTATTGAGAACGTGTTTTTTATCCAACATTCGTTCAACCATAAACTTGCGTCAACAGCCTTGAAAATATGGCAAAAACACATGTTTTAAGCCATTGGTATTTTGAAAAACATGTAGGCAAAACAATCAATACATTCAAAATATACTCAGTTCCAAAAGAAAGTGTGCACTTTTGAATTTTGAATATCTCAAAAACTACACTGTCTACCGTCAGGGAATTTTGTATGATGCATCTCAAGACTATTGACAAACGATATATTGATGAAGATATCACATAGCACGCATGCTTTTTCGGCTTGGTTGCGACTTTGCATATTTAGTGATTCGCATATGCCTCACGTCCTGGATGAGTTATCGTTCTGAAATTAAACTTACTTCAAACCTTTTGGCATAAAAGCATGAAATCACATTTTCATCACATTTGTACAAAGCGCATTCGCGGGTAACCAATTACAATCAACGTCGGTGAACAATACCGAAAGTCCTTAAAAATTTTGAATTTGGACGGTATTTATGTTCTAATAGCAAATGCCCATTTGTATGGCATCTTAAAGGCATACAAATTTGTTGTAGAATGTTGATGCACCGTTTGACAACAATTTACTAGACTGCAAACGTAGCGATTACTAACGTTGACGCACACATAACGTCTACAGGAAAGTTCAAACTTAAGCATGGAATTGGCTTTCAAGGCAAGGTCAAACCCTACAACAGCGTAAAGCGCGTAACTCCTTCCACAGAAAAAGCTGTAAAGAGTGCAAATCTCAACAGCATCAACACCATAATGATCTGGCTGTGTGTATGCAGTATGAGCGATTATATCGACATCTGTTTTGATGCCAATTTTCTTTAAGGTCTAATCTGAAGTATGATATCACTTTTACACCATAAATTGCCATAAACTTTGTGAAAATTAAGGTAAAAGTAAAAAGCAAAAGTGCACTCTTTCTTTTGGAACTGAGTATACAATGTTGATGTTAAGTTGGTCCACCCCTAATGAGATTCGCGCGACCTCGGCATTATTCGGGCGACGTCAAAAGCATTCGGCGGTGGAAATTCCCACCGCCGAATGTGTATGACTTCGTCCGAACAGGTTCGGATACGTGGCTCAGCTCGAAAAAGCCCGACTTTTTAAAATTTCAAAATGGCCACATTACGGGTATTCTACCTTAAAATGTGATTCATTCAAATGATGTTGTGGCTACTTTGTTGACAAGCCCAGTACCAGAGTATAGCACGCTGGGACCTATAAACGATTCAAAATCTTTTACTAATGAGGGACTAGACCGATAACGGAAAATAGGGGAGACAGGATGTATATTTGACTATTTATAGTAACAACCTATACATGTTCAACCCTAAAATAAACAAAAACATTTCTATCGATTCTTGTTTAACTTTGAATGTATAATAATAATCTTTCTCAAATATTGTTTTGAATATTGAAATATTGTTGTTTTTCAATTATAAGGAAATGGGAGACAATGCTGATAATCAACATTATTTTGCAACACACCACCTCTGCAACGTTTCCTATACTCTATGCAATGACAGACTTTGTACCATGATCTATCTGCTTTATATGGTTTGAACTCTATTGAATTTAACCCAAAATTTGATTTTAATCGTTTTCAGAATCTTTAATACGTATCTTTGATTGGTCAGTGGGAATTGTCATAGAGGATGACCCATAACTGGTGCCCGTCAGATGTTACATAAAGTTAACATCGGAGTTTAATCAAATTAGATTTCGACAAAGCGGAGGTAGGTTCGTGATCAGATTATGAATTTATTCTATACTGACTGCCAAAAGAAACGCTCCACTGAACTTTGTCGTCTTTTTTCACGTACGCCTATTGCAACATTAGTGAAATGTACACTGTATATAATCATTTTGAAATAGAATTATATGAAATAAAAATAATGCGTTTTTATCCATTTCCGGTTACGTTTGTTTCTGGGTTGTGACGTTGGGATCGACGTGGTGTCGAGTAGTCGGTTACTGTGGTGGTCAAATAAGTGTTTATTATGGCGACTTTGGTTGTCGCAAGTAACGTTTGAAACAGACACACTGTTTGGAAAATAGAGGTCGTAAATAAGCCATTTTCTAATACTGGAAACTCAAAAACAAGACGTCGGACGTTTTGACGTCTTGCAATGCACGATTAGGCATCTTGGTCGACGATTCAGAGTTACAGAAACATTTGCCAATCGGCCAAAGTCAGATAAATCTCGTGTTACGCCTGATATACAAGAAGATTTCTCATGTTAACGTCATATGCGTTTCAGGTTTGAGACGTTGGGATCGAAGTCGCGTTTAGTAGGCCTATTCCCTAATTTTGGTCGCCAAATAGGTCATTTTACGGTACCTGTTGCTGTGGCAAGTAAAGTTTGCAGCACGCGCCACTGATTTTTAAATTGAAATTCTGATACCTCTCTGTTTAAATGCGCTATCTTTCTAAACTATAAACAATTGATAATCATTTTTCAACAACAGATAATCAAATTTACAGATGGGAATAACTTTTTTGTAGCCTAATTTCAAATCAGATATACTGAAAAATCGGACATTTAATAAGACTGAGGCGTTTCTTATGGCCGTCGGTATATTTGACTTTCAGCTGTTTATTTCTTAAAATTACTTTTTTGACATCTGAAGATAAAGGCGTAGGAAAAAATTGTGGAAAATGAAGCGAATTCTTCTTTTCCCTAGATATTTTCCCAAGCTATTCCAGGGGCGTAAAAACCATGTTTTTTGAAAGAGTTAATTATTTTGATCAGTTATGTATATATTAAAGGACATCGATGTCGTCATGGGCCATGAGTTATATATAAGATGTGGATTGATGGTTGTACTATTCAAGTACAGTAGTACTTAATCCTTTCACAAACAAAAATCCTAAATAGAAAATGTTTGTGAAACACTGAAACAAAAGGAGAAATTGCTGATAACCAGCAATTTCTTCTATTGTTTCAATATTTCCTGTGCTTTCTGGTCCCCATCAATATACATTTGGTCGTCTGCAGCAGACTTGGATTTGATCACCCTAATATCTTGTCGTTTGGGAAAGGGTTGTGTCAGGTTACTCTGACATTTTTCCTGACCCAATTTCCCTAACCTTTTATGGGCAGTACATTTTCAATTATAAGTTTTTTTTTTCAAAGATGACGCAGATCATAATTACATATGAACAAAATGTTTCATTTTGTAGTCATTTTGGGTAGAAAACATTCATAGAAATACAGAAATTGCTTGTGATAAGCAATTTCTCCATTTTCCACAATGTTTGCCAAAGCCTTTATCTTTTGGGGGCGTCAATGTGTGGGCATTGGTTAACCGCGTTTAGCTATTCACCAGCCACAATAACGAATTCTTTAACCCTTTCCAAAACAAGACCTGCTATTGACATCATTAATAAAAAAAAAATGAAACAAAAGAAGAAACTGCTGATAACCAGCAGTTTCTCCTTTTGTCTCAATATTTTCTGTGCCATATTTTACACAAATCTTATCTTTAATAACATCCATTTCGTCATTTATGACAGTTTTTGAAGTGGATCACCCTAAAATTTTGTCGTTTGGGAAAGGGTTAAACGAGATGAACAGCTGGTGGTTCAGGTTAGATTATTTATTTGTAAAAAAACTGAGAAAAACACCAGAAATATGCACTGTCCGGTGCACCAGCCTTCGAAATATAACTGTAAAATATAAATGTAAATAGCGACTTTTGACCACATCCATTTTGAAATATTTTTTTCGAAATTATTTTCTTCATTATTTCTATTTGCCGTGTACAAAAAAAAAAAAAAAAGATTACTTAACAGCAAAAAAAATTTGGCTACGGCCTTGGTTGATTGCTTACCCTTTCCAGAACAAAACATTTCTAATATGCAACTGATTGTAATTCGTTGTTGTTGCAGATAAAATTGAAACCAAAAGTAGAATTTTTTTTTCACAACTTTTCCTATTCGATGCTTTTCGAGAGATAAAATGGTAAGGGGCGTCAAAACCAGGGCTTGTTCGGGAGGACTAAATGAACCTTCTTTCATAACTAGGTCTTAATGTAAAAATGTACTTTAAATATGAAAAAATCATGTTTTTAAAGATTGTGCGAATTTCTATCTTTTCGCTTCATTTACTCACGAAAAAGCAATCAGGGGACTTTGCCATATATGAGCAGGGATCTGGAAAAAGGTCCCTTAAGGCTTTAGAGATTTTCATGTTTCAAGATCAAACTAAGCCAAAGTGCAGGCTGACCAGGACCTATGATGCTTCAGCTCATGGAAAAGCTATTAGAGAACAACATGTTTCCAGATCAGACTGTGTGTATACACAGGCTGATCTGGAACCATGTTGGGCTCGAAAGCCTAAAGGGACCTTTTTCCAGATCCCAGCTTATATGTTATTAAGTGCTTGTCTCAGAGAAAATCATGCAAACAGTCCACAAGCACTTTTCACCGATCTTGATGATTTTTGGCATGGTGAACCACCTATAGGCGAAATGTCCATTTGCAAAATATTTTGTCAATATCTCCATGGATACCTGTTTTATGGAGCGCCATCTATGTTAGGCACCTTGAATTTAAGGACCCAGAATTTTGACTAAAATTCCTATCATTTTTAGCCATTTTCAGCCAAGGAAGTCAGACTTATCCCTAAATGACAGTATAATATTCTACCATGTACTAAAAGTAACTACTCCCTTCTTCTAATTAAAAGAAACAAATCAAGAAAAGTGCCTAATATACTCGAGTTATGCCCCCTTTGTTGTAGGTACCCAATGCAATTTTGCTGAATAAGCACTTTTTGGCCTTTTTCAAGGCCTTAAATCTTCTAAGGTAGTGTTAATTGATAGTATTTTTTTACATTTATGGATAGTCCTGCCTTCGGTTAACAAGTTATAAAAAAGTCTAGCTTGGCCCGCCATAATCGTTACCATGGCAACGCATAGAATAGGGGCATTGTGGGGAAATTTTGAAAATCATTTTATTTCCTCACAAACCCCCCCAAATATTGTAACAAAATATTTAACTATCAATATTGACAGCCAATGATGTGTTTTATCACTTACAAAAAAGTTAGCTCAAATTTGATGTACACAAACCGGTAATTTCCAAGATGGCCGCCAAAATGGCCGCCAAAAGCATTGAATTTGCCATAACTTTTGTACTGATAGCACCAGCAGAGTAAATTTGGTGTCTAACCCCATGTTTTTGGGATCAAGGAATTTAATTCAGACATCCTTAATGAGATGAAACAAATGTTTATTTAAATAAAGTGAGAACAAGAGGTCTATGATGGCCTTCGGTTGCTCAACTGAGTGAGAAAAGTTAAATTATTTGCCTTATTTAGCCATTTTTAGCCAAGGAAATCAGTATTATCCATATAAGACAGTATAATACCATACCGATTTCTGAAATTAACTACTCCCTTCTCCTTATTAAAAGAAACAAACCAAGAAAATTACCTGATTTACTCGAGTGATGTCCCTATGTTGTAGGTACCCAATGCAATTTTGCTGAATAAGCACTTTTTTGGCTGTTTTCAAGGCCTTAAATCTTTTAAGGTAGGGTTAATTGACAGTATTTATTTACATTTATGGATATTCCTGCTTTTGTGTACCAAGTTTAAAAGAATATCTAGATTGGCCCGCCATAATGGTTACCATGGCAACGCATAGAATAGGGGTAGTGTTGGGATATTTTGAAATTCATTTTATTTCCTCACAAAACCACCCAAATATTGTAACAAAATATTTCACAATCAATTATGACAGAAAATGATGTGTTCTATCACATACAAAAAAAATAGCCCAGTATGATGTACAGAAACTGGTTATTTCCAAGATGGCCACCAAAATGGCCGCCAAAATCACTGAATTTCCCATAACTTTTGCACTGATAGTACCAGCAGAGTAAATTTGGTGTCTAACCCTATGTTTTTTGGGTCTAGGAATCTAATTCAAACATTGTAAATGATATAAAACAAAGATTTATCAAAATAAAATGAGAACAAGAGGTCTTTGATGGCCTTCGGTTTCTCACCTAGGTGAGAAAAGTCAAGTTATTTTGCCTTAATTAGCCATTTTCAACCAAGGATTTCAGACTTTTTCCTATATAACAGTATAATTTCATACCTTTTTTGAAAGTAACTACTCCCATTTTTTATTTGATCAAGCAAAGAGCCTAACATACTAGAATGGTGTCCCCTATGTTGTAGGTACCCTCTGCAATATTGCTGAATAATGCCTTTTGGCTGTTTTCAATGCCTTAACTTCAGGCTTAGGTCTTCAATGGTAGCGTTATTTGATAGTGTTTTTTTGAATTTATGGATAGCCCTTCCATCGAATACCAAGTTCAAAATATCTAGCTTGGTCTGTAATAATTGTTACCATGGCAACGGATGAATGGTCACATGGGAAATATTGAAATATCTGTTATTTCTGCAAAACACCTCACAAAAGCATATAAATACTGTGACAAAATGTTTACAATCAATTATGGCAACCAATTCTGTACTGTAACACAACTTTATGCAGAAAAGGTGGCCAAATTTGACACACAAAAATGAGTTAATTCCAAGATGGCCGCCAAGATGGATGTCAAAAAACACTGATTTTTCCATCACTTTTGTACTGATTGTACCAGCAGACTAAATTTGGATTGAAAAAGGGTACTGTGGAGAAATATTGAAATATCTCTTATTTTGGGAAAAGCCCTCGCAAAACCACCAACATTTTGTAACAAATGTTTTACAATCACTTATTATAGTAATTGATGTACATTAAGCGTAAACATAAAAGTAAGCTCAATATAATGCACAACTAGACAGCCCTGGTGGTCTGGACGCGCTCCACAGGCCTGATTGTTTGATTCTGTTGAATGCAATTTCAAAGGTTCAGGCTGCGCAAACAAGCAAATGCATGACCAAGCTGAAAATTACAAGCAAGTATGATCATATGGTCAGTAAGATTCTGTGAAAGTTCTGTATTGATTAGTTAATACTAATGGTTGTAAAAGTGAAAATAAAGCCGAAAATAGCAATTAACTCATGAGGTAAAATTCAGATCAAGCTGAAAATCATACCGAGGCAGATCTCATAATCACCAACATTCTGTCTTAGTTTTGTCGTGATTGGTCAATATTTGTAGTTGCTACAGTGAAAACAAAGTCAAAATAGAGCCGAAAATGGCAATTTTGTCAATTTCAAGGGCACATAACTCATGATATAAACTTAGATCAAGCTGAAAATTATACCAAAGCAAGATCTTATGGTCACCAACATTCAGTACAAGTTTTGTCTTGATTGGTCAATATTTGTAGTTGCTAGAGTGAAAACAATGCCAAACTAGAGCCGAAAATGGCAATTTTGTCAATTTCAAGGGCACATAACTCATGATGTGAAATTCAGATCAAGCTGAAAATTACACCAAAGCAAGATCTTATAGTCACCAACATTCGGTACAGGTTTAGTCTTGATTGATCAATATTTGTAGTTGCTAGAGTGAAAACAATGTCAAAATAGAGCCGAAAACGGCAATTTTGTCAATTTCAAGGGCACATAACTCGTGATGTAAAATTCAGATCAAGCTGAAAATTATACTAAATCAAGATGTTATGGTCACCAACATTCTGTACAAGTCTTGATTGGGTAATATTTGTAGATTTTAGAGTAAAAATAAAGTCAAAACCAGCTATTTTTGATATTCAAGGGCAGATAACTCAGGTTATTCTTATTCAATCCAAATTCTTTGAAGGAATCTGAGAGAGGGTCACCCAAGGATCATTCCTGTAAAGTTTAGTTGAAATCCATCCAGTAGTTTCTGAGAAGAAGATTTTTAAAGAAAAAGTTTACGGACGCACGGACGCACGGATGCACGACGGACACACTGCCATGACAATAGCCCGCTGGCCTGACGGCCAGTGGAGCTAAAAACGGGTTAAATCTCTTTATATAAAACAACTTTTCTATCAGTTGCCCTCAAAATAAATATTGTGTGCCAAGCCAGATATTTTAAAACCTGGTGAAATGAGACGGAACAACACCTAAATCTAAATAAACAAATTCCTCCTTTTTACTATTTCAACCCTTAAAAACAGTAAAAAAATGATTTTCGGCAATATTTGCCAGAGTACCTATATACAGCATAGGGGACCTCACTTGAGTATGCCAAACACGTTTCTTGATTTGTTTCTTTTGATCAGATGAATGTAGATGTAGTCTTCACTACATGGTATGTTTTCTTTCTTTTATAAGCGCCTTTGGGTGAAAAATAGCATTTTATTGATCGAAAATCGCTAAAAATGCAAAATGGTTCACTTGCAGGTTAGCAGCCGCAGGCCATCAATGACCTCTCATTCTCACTCAATATTGGTCAAATGTCTTTAAGGATATATGCATTGGATTCCCAGACCCTTGAAACATGGGGATAGACACCGAATTTACTCTGCTGGCACTATCAATACAAAAGTTATGGCAAATTTTGTGTTTTTTGGCGGCCATCTTGACGGCCATCTTGGTAATAACCCGTTTCTGTACATCATATTGGGCTATTTTCTTGTATGTGATAAAACACACCATTTGTTGTCATAATTGATAGTGAAATATTTTGTTACAATATTTGGGTGGTTTTGTGAGGAAATAAAATGAATTTCACAATTTCCCCACGATAACGCTTTTCCATGCGTTGCCATGGTAACAATTCTGGTAGGCCAGGCTAGATATTTTTTTGAACTTGGTAATCGAAGGCAGGACTATCCATAAATGTAAATAAACTCTGTCAATTAACCCTACCTTAGAAGATTTATGGCCATGAAAACAGCCAAAAAGTGCTTATTCAGCAATATTGCATTGGGTACCTACAACATAGGGACATCACTCGAGTATATCAGGTAATTTTCTTGATTTGTTTCTTTTAATAAGGAGAAGGGAGTAGTTAATTTCAGAAATCGGTATGGTATTATACTGTCGTATATGGATAATACTGATTTCCTTGGCTAAAAATGGCTAAATAAGGCAAATAATTTAACTTTTCTCACTCAGTTGAGCAACCGAAGGCCATCATAGACCTCTTGTTCTCACTTTATTTAAATAAACATTTGTTTCATCTCATTAAGGATGTCTGAATTAAATTCCTTGACCCCAAAAACATAGGGTTAGACACCAAATTTACTCTGCTGGTGCTATCAGTACAAAAGTTATGGCAAATTCAATGCTTTTGGCGGCCATTTTGGCGGCCATCTTGGAAATTATCGGTTTGTGTACATCAAATTTGAGCTAACTTTTTTGTAAGTGATAAAACACATCATTGGCTGTCAAAATTGATAGTTAAATATTTTGTTACAATATTTGGGGGGTTTTGTGAGGAAATAAAATGATTTTCAAAATTTCCCCACAATGCCCCTATTCTATGCGTTGCCATGGTAACGATTATGGCGGGCCAAGCTAGACATTTTTATAACTTGTTAACCGAAGGCAGGACTATCCATAAATGTAAAAAAATACTATCAATTTACACTACCTTAGAAGATTTTAGGCCTTGAAAAAGGCCAAAAAGTGCTTATTCAGCAAAATTGCATTGGGTACCTACAACAAAGGGGGCATAACTCGAGTATATTAGGCACTTTTCTTGATTTGTTTCTTTTAATTAGAAGCAGGGAGTAGTTACTTTTAGTAAATGGTAAAATATTATACTGTCATATAGGGATAAGTCTGACTTCCTCGGCTGAAAATGGCTAAAAATGATAGGAATTTTAGTCAAAATTCTGGGTCCTTAAATTCAAGGTGCCTGACATAGATGGCGCTCCATCAAACAGGTATCCATGGAGATATCGACAAAATATTTTGCAAATGGACATTTCGCCTATAGGTGGTTCACCATGCCAAAAATCATCAAGATCGGTGAAAAGTGCTTGTGGACTGTTTGCATGATTTTCTCTGAGACAAGCACTTAAGCAGTTTCCAAACAGCAAACTTTTACGGTGGTCCAATTTGAAAGCTGATGCAGACCACAAGTCACATTATCAAAAATGTGACTTGTGTATAGGCTATAATAGTACATGAAATATTGATAGTACGGGATAAAATTCTGGTTATCAGAATTTTCTCATTTTCTTTAAGGTATTCCATCCATCATTAGATACCAAACACATCGTGCAACTTTGGACGTCATTCGTAGCAACGGAAATTGACGCTGGGAAACCCTCGTCCTTTTCCATTGACACAGAAGACGCCAGAAGTTGTGAGATGTCGCCCTTTTCCATTGACACGGATGACGCCCGAAGTTGCACGAGGTTTTTTTTTAGATAATGATGGATGGGATACCTTACAATTCAGAAAAGATATTCGTCTCGAACGGGAATCGAACGCAGATTGAGAGTCCAACACATTACCAAACTTACATTGATCGCAGCCCGTGTGGGCGTCAAAAGTTGCGTGCGGGTGTCTGAGGTTTTCATCTAGTCAGAAACAAATTTGTTACAAGCAGTTTCTTCATTTTCCACAATGTTTTCCTTTCCAAATTAGCCATTACCAAAACTCAGCATGGGCTCGGTCCAGACGGGTGACAAAAGTTACGTGTGGGTGATTTCTCTATTCTTTGATGATCTGTTGTTTCAAGACATTTCATTTCCATCTTTCCCAAACAAGACCTTTGACGCCCCTATTAGAGAAGGCTTGGGAAAACATTGAGACAAAAGAAGAAAATGCTGGTGACCAGCATTTTCTTCATTTGCCTCAATATTTTCTTACCAATATCAAACATACAGGCCCGTAGGAACAGGGGGGGGGCTAGGGGGGGGGGGGGCTAAGCCCCCCCAATGTTGGCCAAAAATGCCAAATTTTCATTTTTTTACACTGAGAATTTTGGGAAAATCCAAATTAGCCCTCCCAATATTCAGGACAAGGACTTTAGCCCCCCAATATGAAATTGCTTCCTACGGGCCTGACATGAACAACATTTTTAATGACTTCCATTTTGTCTTCTATAGCATCTTTTGAAGCGCACCATCCTAAAGGCGCGTTCCCATTGCCGACCAAATCAACTCGATCACGAAGCGTTAGAGTACGATCACGAGCTTGGTCGGCAAGAGTGATCAGGACGATCGATCGTGGTCGTCAAAAATGTTCGGGAATTAATCGACAAGAAATAAAGAAGAATTCGTGTAAAAAAACATTTGAAGGAGTTTAATCGGATTTGATCGGGGAATTTAGGCGATCGGGTTGATCGAGTAGATTTGGTCGACAATTGGAACGCGGCCTAATATTTGTTGTTGTTTGGGAAACGGCTAATGAGCCCTAACCTGGGAACTGGTCTGACATATATAGACCATTGTGGAACAGGATTAGTTTGCTATCAAATACAGTCCGATTTGTGTCCATTTTGTATACTAGTATACATTCATACCTACTGCAACATGGCTACAGGACACGCCAAGCTGCCAAAAGAGAACTGTTGAACAGAACGGTCTTAATAGGACTGGTCTGAATTCAGGCAAATAGTAAATGTAGACCTAATAAATAACTGTCGTTTTTCTAAATCAAAGATCAATTTTAACTTTGATACTAGGGTTAACATTAAAAGTACATGTTCTGATTTATCTCGCCCCAATTATTCGTCTGTTTATGATGCTATAGCCTACGCGATCGAGTAGATAAAGTCGATCAATCAAATGGGATGGGTGGGCTAGGCGTTGTGGTCTGACCTCTGATTACCAACGCAATGTCCACATGGCCAAATTCATATGCATTTTGTATTCGGAAAGTACGTTAATAATCACTTTTTAACAATATTCCATCGATTACCTGTCTATACAGGGAAAAAGGAGAACAAGAGTTTGGAGGAGCTGTGCACATGTTACAAATTATTTATTTTACACGGCGTTTTCCAAAGCCATAATCTTATGATGATTCAAAAAGAGTTATTGTGTGGTAAGGGTTAAAGTTTAATTCACACAAAAAAGATAAAGAAGACTGAAGTTCGTCATGTAAAACGTTTTCAAGGTAACCATTAAGTGAATTAAAATACATTAGCTCATCACCATGAACATGTCAACAACTGGCACCTACCACTTTCCCAAACAACCCTTCATATTGACGTCCCTGATTAAATACTCTGGAAAACATCGAAACAAAAGCAGAAACAGCCTTTTCTCCTTTTGACTAGACATTTTCTTCCTTATATTTTTCACAAATCATATCTTAACACCTATTTCCTTTTATTTATCTGCAACAGCTTTCAAATTGCCAGCCTCGATAGTGCTGTGGTGAAAGCACTCGACTTGTAACCCGAGGGACTCGAGTTTGGTCCCTATCCGGGGAGGTGTGTCTTTGGGTAAGACACTTTAAATTGTCTACGCATCAGTCTACCCAACAGTATAAATGGGTAGCAGTGTGGTACTTTAACTCCAAAACGAGACCTGGTTTAACATCCCTATTTTTTCTAATCCTAGGAAAACATTAAGACAAAAGAAGAAAATGCTGATAATCATTTTCTCCTTTTGCCCCAAAGTTCTCTGTACTATAAAGTTTACAACTCCTACTTTAAGTGACACCTATTTTGTTATGCACAACAACTTTGAATTTGGACCACACTAAAATTTTGTCATTTGGTAATGGGCTAAAGTAGGTGTCCCTGTAAAAGCATCTTTAAACGTTGGTGGGTTGATAAGCTTGGAAAAATATAGAGAAAAAAGAAGACAAGAGCCGTCATAGAAGGATTATGCTCCCCGAATAAGTGTTTGTCACAAAATAAAAACTTTGATACATTAAGCCCCCTTTTCCCATGACAGATTTTTTGTACACACATTATTTATAGAATATGGTCTAGAACTTCTCATTTATCACATAAGTACAAAATTTCATTAAATTCTGCCTATTTTATGAAGAGAAATTAGAGAAAAACTAATTTTTACGTTAAGGCCCCTTTTTCCATGATGCAGCCTCAAATCATAAAACAGAGAAAGAGTTCCCTAGGAATTATCCTAGGGAGTTCACATGTGAAGTTTCATTGAATTTGGTCTAAGAGTAGCCGAGATCTGGCTGTGGACGGACGGACACACGGACAGACGGACATAGTGGCGATTATATGATCCCCCGAAATTTTTCCGGGAGCATAAAAATGCTGATAACCAGCATTTTCTCCTTTCGTCTCAACATTTTCCATGCTATATTTTACTCAAATTCTATCTTTATCAACATCCATTCTGTCATCTGCAGCAGCTTTCAAATTGGACCAACCTAATTTGGTCATTTGGGAAAGGGTTAAAACTGAAGCAATGGGACATGCCATCAACACTGAGGTTGTGACATTAGCTCCCGGAACTTAAAGGCCCGGACTTAAAGGCCTGCATCCCTAAAAAGGTCAAATTTGGAAAAGAATAACATGATATCTGTAAAACAATGCTTCTATTTCAAGATGGATGATTACCATTCTTATAGTCTCATAGTTTTAACCCTTTTCTAAATAACAAGATTTCAGACTGGTCAGTAAAATAAATATGTGTTGATATGAAAAAGAATCTTCTAAGCATTTCGTCAGTGTTATTGAAAAACCTCATAACCACAGCTTCATTAAAGCTGTAGTTACAAGGTTTTGCAATAACTCCAACAATTTGAAACTATTACCTCCGACACTTGTTATGTCGACTTCGGATAAGTCGAATTATCGCTTAAGTTGAAGTTCAAATCTGGCCCCGGTTTCTCGAAAAAACTTAAGTACGTTCTCAAGCGCAAATCTGAGCACCGTGCTCAAATCGCATGAAATCCACGTGAACTTCAATCGAATACCCTTCAACATTGGAGAGTATCCCTTTGATGTTGAGCATGTTCTCATGAGAATATACTTTACTTTTTTCGAGAAACCGGGGCCTGGTCCAATCCTCATCAATGGACATAATTTTTTCAAACAAAATTATTTTAATATAGTCATTGAAATTTAGTAGGAAAGGATAGAAATTGCTCGAAACGAGCAATTTTTTCCTTTTCCTACTAAATTTCAATGATAATCGTACTTGATTAGTTTCAAATACAGTCAAATATCAATTCTATCGAAACCAAAGAAAATTTGATGAGTCAAACTCCTGATATGTCGAGGTATTTTGATGGCTCCCTCCAACTTCGCCGCAACGAGTGTCGACTGTATATATCCAGATCAGTCTGTGTAAGTCTGATCAGAATCATAGTTACTCTCTTACAGTTGCAACTGATCAAAGAGTTTGAGTTTATTGGGGTTTTACGCCGTTTTCAACTGCCAGGGTCATATCCCAGTGGCTGAAGCACCTACCCATGGTTTCCTGTTGTTTCTCAAACCAGTACTACCACAACACCCTTACCAAGCCTCCAGCTGCTCGCCCACTTAGATTAACGATTTCAAACCCATTGGTGGGTGACAATTTTGTCAATTTTTTTTATTTGCCGCGGCCGGGTATCGAACCCGGGACCTCTCGAATGAGAGGCAGATGCGCTTCCAACTGCGCTAAGGCCCAAAAGATCAAGAAGGAGCTACGAATGAATAATATTGATCAGACTGTGTTTGTACCCAGGCTGATCTGGATCTATGTTACAATACAAATCCTTAACCCCTTGTCAAACAAGACCTGGTTTTGACGCCCCTTACCGAAAGGGTTTGGGAAAACATTGAGGCAAAAGAAGAAAGTGTCGATGACCAGCATTTGCTCCTTTTGCCTCAATATTTTCTGAGATACATTGTACACAAATCAGATCTTTAATAACATGTTTTGTTGTCTGCTCCAGAGAAAAATAGAGAGAAAATATTAGCCGTTTGGGAAAGGGTTAAAAGCAAATGAAATGCTGGTCCTCAGAACATTCTTCGTTTCTTTAACCCTTTCCTAAACGGAAATATTTTAGGGTGATCCACTTCAAAAACTGCCACAAATGACAAAAGGGATATTACTAAAGATAGGATTTGTGTAAAATATGGCACAGAAAATAATGAGACAAAAGAAGAAACTGCTGGTTATCAGCAGTTTCTTCTTTTGGTTCAATGTTTTCCCAAGGCTTTTCTACTAGCGACGTCAAAACGAGGTCTTGTATGAAAAAAGCTTAAATACATTACTAAAGTAAACCAATAAAACTTTTACAAAATGTTCATTTCATCAACTCCTTAGGCAAATAAAATTTCAAAATGCTAATAAAAAGGGAGTTTGTGAAACACAAATATTAAAGTGTTTTTACAAAAAGAAAAGAAAAAGGAAATATTTAAGTTCTACAGTCAGATTACCTGGCTGATTAACAGACAGAATACAGTAAAACAATGTACCCTTGGTTTCTCTATTTTAGGGCATAAAAACTGAATTATCAATTTGGTGACATGTCTGCTGCAGAAATTTCAATCCGAGACAGACAGAAAAACTAATTATGAATATAAGAAATCTTCTTCAAAATTTCATTAATGTAGCACAAAAACATGATTTTTATTGTACTTTCACTGCTTAACCCTTTCCCAAACGACAAAATTTTAGGGTTGTCCAAATTCAAAGCTACTGCAGACGACAAAATGGTTGTGGATAAACACATGATTCGTGTATACTTTAGCACAGAAAATATTGAGGCAAAAGGAGAAACTGCTGGTTATCAGCAGTTTCTTCTTTTGTTTCAATGTTTTCCCAAGCCATTTCTATTTGGGACGTCAAAACCAGGTCTTCTTTGGGAAAGGGTTAAAGCTTTCTCATTAATTAACCAGTTTTCAAACAGTGACTCTTTTTGACACATCTCACAGAAATAACTTGAGAAAATAAGGAGGCAAAAGCAGAGAGAGTTCTACTTTTGACTTGATACTTTCTGTTGTATAACACACACATTTTCTTTCAACTAAAGTGTCATCTGCAACTGGTCTTAACCCTTTCCCAAACGACAAAATTTTATGGTGATCCACTTCAAAAACAGCCACAAATGACAAAATGGATGTTATTAAAGATAGGATATGTGTAAAATATGGCACAGAAAATATTGGGACAAAAAGAGAAACTGCTGGTTATCAGCAGTTTCTTCTTTTGTTTCAATGTTTTCCTAAGCCTTTTCTATAAGGGAAGTCAAAACCAGGTCTTGTTTGGGAAAGGGTTAAATTTGAACAGTGCCATGGTCACAATATACGCGCCCCAGAGACTAAGTTTTAAGGAGGCATGACTCAGGCAAAAATAAATGAACCATAAAATCCTTCCTTCATGCATATCTACCAATTGAGGTGATATAATTGACCAAGTTTCAAAAAGATCAAGCAACAAACTTAGGAGGAGTTGCGCTCACAAGAAAAGTGGACTTACATATATACATACATACATACATACGGAAGGACAGACAAAGAAGATGAAACCCATATACGACCGCCTCCGGCGGCGTATAAAAACATTTATTGTTTGGGACAGCAGCATGGAACCAAATACATCTGAATAAGGTTCAATTACCTAAAGGCTGATATGAATCTTCATGTATAGGTTTAAAATAGCAATCACAGTAGCGTTCACTGTTATTTTTTTCCATTTCATTATCTAATGCATCACCAGGATACATCTAAGAAAAAAAGAAATTTTAGGACAGTAATTAAAACTTAACCCTGTCCCGAGCAAGACCTTTTTTAACCCACACATTGATGCTTGTGGATGCCCCACAAAATAAAGGCTTTGGAAAACATCTGTGGAAAATGAAGAAATTGCTTGTGACATTCAATTTCTTCATTTCCCACGATGTTTTCTACAAAGATAGACCAAACAATATTAAATTTTGTTCAATGAAAATTGTCGTCTGCAACACCTATGAATTTTAACTAGGCTGAAATTTTGTTGTTTGGTAATGGGTTAAACATATCTGGTAGAAATAATTTGGGAAAATATTGAGATAAAAGTAAAAATTGCTGTTTATCATCAATTTCTTCTTTTTCCTCAATAGTTTGTATGGAATAACACACACATTTTCTACTTTCGATATCATCAATTTTTTTAATGCAGCAGCTTTTAAACTGAACTCACCTAATATTGCATTGTTTGTAAATAAACCCTTTCCGAAACAAGACCTTCTATTGACATTCTTGTAGAAAATGCATGTAAAACATTGAGACAAACGAAGAAAATGCTGATGATCCCAAGCCTTTTCTATTAGTGATGTCAAAACCAGGGGCCCGTACTACTAACGATCGTACGTTTGATTTTTGCATAATTACTTGTAACAACAGCCCTGATTGGCTCAGTCGGATTTCTCGTGCAATCAGATGTCTTGTTACACAGTTTACACGAAAACTTGATCGTAAGATGTTTAGTAATATGGGGCCCAGGTCTTGTTTCGGGGAAAGGGTTTACAAGCCTAGAATTGTGTTGTTTTGGTTAAGGATGGTGTACATTATTAAAACTTAGTTGTTGAAATTAAAATTCGCAGCTAGTCGTCGTTTAGGCTTCTTCCCTGAGCCTGGAGTTCTTGGTTCAGTCTTTTTCGACGGCGTCTTCTCTTTTAAATTCTCCGCCAAATCTTTCTGTGGTGTCTTATCTGTCTCCATAAGTTTTTCTGTATTTTTTGTATCTGAAATCTGTTTATCACTACCGACATTTTCACTGTTTTCTGTTAAATGTTCGGAGAAATTGGAAGGCGACACTTTGTTGTTTGTTGGAGGAGAGTGTTCCGAGCCTGATTTTGTTGTCGTATCTTCAGATGTTGACTCTTTTCTCTGTTTTTGTGGAGTTTGCTTCTTGGTGACCTGAAGGTAGAGTTAATAGATTACCAGACAGTAAAATTTTGGACGGTTTCAATTTGAAAGATGTTGCAGATGACAATTTCAAGTGAATGAAGTTTTTGACATTTTTTTGTCTTTCTGAGAGAAAGTATTGTGGGAAATGAAGAAATTGCTTGTCACATGCAATTTCTCCATTTTCCACGATGTTTTCCAAAGCCCTTATCTTGTGGGGCTTCAAAAAGGTTTCATTATATAGGAATTGGTTAAATAATTCATAAGTGTTGGAATCAACAGTTCAAATATGTTTTTGACCCTTTCTCAAATGGTCAACTTTTAGGATAGTCAAATTTGAAAGCTATTGCAGACCACAAATGGCATGGTTTTGCAGATAAAATTTGGGAACAATTAAGCACAGAAAATATTGAGGCAAAAGAAGAAAATGCTTATTATCAGCATTCTCTTCTTTTACCTCAATGCTTTCCTAAGCCTATCCTATAAGGGACGTCAAAACCAGGTTTCTTTCGGAAAGGATAAAATATCATTAATTTATTCAATATATTTAAGCTCCTAGTCATTAAAATAAAGCATTTATTTTTCTCATTCTATAAAAACTGATCTTCCAATGAAATGTTTGTTTATCCAAAACTTATTACGAATCTTCATGCACTTCCTATTTGCTTCATAATTCCAGGTATTTTTTTGTGTAAATACCCAAATGAAATGGTGACTACATAACTAAAGTTAACATAGGGTTTTGAATTGAAATAATAAAGTTGGAATGTCTTCACCCCCTCTTTTTTGTTTCTCTGATATACATTTACCTGAAGTGGGACAAATGGTGTAACAACGCTTGTAGGTTTGGTTTTTCCTTCATTCTGATTGGTCAACCCAATCTTAGCTTTCTGATTGGTTGATGTAACATCAGGGACGGTTTGTTGAGAATCAGCTGGCTTTTCAGTCTGTCTGTTATTTTGGTTACTTTTACTGTTCCCAGAATTGTTGTTATTATTGTTATTGTTGTTGTTATTATAATTCTGGTGATTTTGATGTCGTCCCTGGTTCTGGTAATTCTGTTGACCACTGTTGCCATAGTAATTGTTATTCTGAAAATACTGTTGTCTGGGTGCCCCACCTCTCTGACCTTGACCTTGGTGACCTTGATGGTGTGACCTCTGGTTGTAGCCGCCATATTGACCTGGAATCATCGGCCCTTGGAAACCTGCAAGAAATTAAGCCATTACCAGACAGCAAAGATGACATAACAACATTGATGATTTATCAATAAAAAACAAGTAAACCTAGTCTATTTTTAGCACATAATTCATGCCTATTCAAAGATGATGCAGACAACAATTTTAAGTGAATGGAATTTACAAGTTCTTATGTGTATTTGGGTTGTTAATGAATCTAACATTTGTAAACATGCACCATTACAATGGTAACCAGAAGAGATAATGTCAAAACTTTACCTGTAAAGTTGCTGACAGGACTGAATGCCGAGTTGGGAGATGAGAACTGCCTACCCTGCGGTAACATTACACCTGGTGTGTATCCAGGTTGTCTCATGATGGGGTGTACCGGCATCTGGTGCATACTGCCTTTCTGTAATGGAATACAAATACATGGTGGAAAGATGACAACATTGTGGTAACATTACACCTGGTGTGTATCCTGGTTGTCTCATGATGGGGTGGACTGGCATCTGGTGCATACTGCCTTTCTGTAATGAATACAAACACAGTAATACTTTTATTATGAATAAACTATATACACTGCCCTCCAAAAGTTCCTTCACACTCAAGTTTAATTTTACTGAAATCAATGTAATACCTCACTTGTAAAGAAGCAAATCCTCGTGTCACGTAAAATAATTTTGCAAAAACGGGTTTTCCCTGTCTATGGAGAATACTTCTGAGGTCTAGTTGTCAATGATACCCAGACTACTAAAAGATGAAATCGCAGAATATGTCACATTTTCCGAACTTTGAAAATATGTGAAAAACACCCACTGAACGCAGTGTCATGGGAAAGTCCCATCACCAAGCAATTTTGTTTCAATTTTTGCAGATATCTGTTCAAAAATGTATTATCTAAAATGTATCAACAAAAATACAAAATAAATTTTATTTTAGTAAAGTTTATGACTGGTATGCAAAGGGAGCATTTTTGACGAATTTTCAATTTTCAGATTCTGAAGCCTCTATCAAGTTTCGGACATCCATCACAATAATTTTCAATGGATAACATAATTATGAAATTTTCTTTACAAGGACAAAGCAAAGTTTTGAAAAAATACTACATTTCAACTTAGACAACTATTTCTGACGAAGATAGGTATTTACATGGATTATAGAACAAGAAAATATCAGTGTGAAGGAACTTTTGGAGGGCAGTGTATATGGTGGAAAGATGAAAATTGTACAACATTGTAGTAACAGTGGAACACCTGGCGTGTATCCTGGTTGTCTCATGATGGGGTGGACTGGCATCTGGTGCATACTGCCTTTCTGCAAAACAGAACAAAACCCATCATAAGGACAGATTTATGGAAATTCCAATGTCCATAGTTATAATTACTTTCCTTTCTTTCATAAACATGACATTGATACATTAAAGCCTGAATCTAAAGGGGTCCTTATCACATTTAAACAGCTTCTTCCCTTGTTCTACACAGAGATCCCTGATATCTGGCCCCATTTTGTATGGTGACTACACTGTAATGTATCTCTATATGTAACAGTAAGGACAATTAACATACCATTTGTAGTAGAGCTACTCCAGCAGCACTTTCAGCAGCTTCTTCCCTTGTTCTACATAGAGATCCCTGATATCTGGCTCCATTTTGCATGGTGGCCATGCTGTAATGTATCTGTATATGTAACAGTAAGGACAATTAACATACCATTTGTAGTAGAGCTACTCCAGCAGCACTTTCAGCAGCTTCTTCCCTTGTTCTACATAGAGATCCCTGATATCTGGCTCCATTTTGCATGGTGGCCACGCTGTAATGTATCTGTATATGTAACAGCAAGGGCAATTAACATACCATTTGCAATTAACATACCATTTGTAGTAGAGCTACTCCAGCAGCACTTTCAGCAGCTTCTTCCCTTGTTCTACACAGAGATCCCTGATATCTGGCCCCATTTTGTGTGGTGACCACACTGTAATGTATCTGTATATGTAACAGTAAGGACAATTAACATACCATCTGTAGTAGAGCTACTCCAGCAGCACTTTCAGCAGCTTCTTCCCTTGTTTTACACAGAGATCCCTGATATCTGGCCCCATTTTGTGTGGTGACCACACTGTAATGTATCTGTATATGTAACAGTAAGGACAATTAATATACCATTTGTAGTAGAGCTACTCCAGCAGCACTTTCAGCAGCTTCTTCCCTTGTTCTACATAGAGATCCCTGATATCTGGCTCCATTTTGAGATCCCTGATATCTGGCCTCATTTTGCATTGTGACCACATAGTAATGTGTCTCTATATGTAACAGTAAGGACAATTAACATACCATTTGTAGAAGAGCTACTCCTGCAGCACTTTCACCTGTTTCTTCCCTTGTTCTACATTCCTGATATCTGACCCCCTTTTGTGTGGTGACCACACAGTAATGTGTCTCTATATGTAACAATAAGGACAATTAACATACCATTTGTAGTAGAGCTACTCCTGCAGCACTTTCAGCAGCAGCTTCCCTTGTTCTACATAGAGATCCCTGATATCTGACTCCATTTTGCATGGTGACTACACTGTAATGTATCTCTACATGTAACAGCAAAGACAATTAACATACCATTTGTAGTAGAGCTACTCCTGCAGCACTTTCAGCAGCTTCTTCCCTTGTTCTACACAAAGATCCCTGATATCTGGCTCCATTTTGCATGGTTACTACGCTGTAATGCAATCCTCCCTGGAATATCGGAATAATGTTATTACTTGTTTAATTTTCTGACATTACTAACGATTTCTATATTCATATTTGATAACTTTGCAACAAAGGTCCTATTTGAAGCCCATACTTCCAATGATTAGCAAAGACAACAAAACTATTTAGAATGAATGGCATGTGTCAGTGTCTTTGAATTAGGTCATTGTAATAAAACAACTGAAAGATTGTTCAAAGTAAAATAAATCTATTACACAAACCTTTAATGACAAGAAGTTAAAGACCACACAAAGTCTGACAGACAGAGAGAGACAACAATGTAAAATTGTGAGAGCAAATGCCAGCTGAAATAGCCTCTTACCTTTGGGATATAATCATAGATAGGTATACCAATCTGTAGAGACTGACAGAAACTCATCAACTCCATCACTGGGTTTCTGAAAACATACCAATCATGCTATTAAACATCAGCTAAGGCCATATTCACCAACTTTTATGAATCAAAACAAGAACTCTCACTGAGCATACTAATACTCCCTGCCTGCGTGGGTTACAAATATAAAGTCAAACAAGAGATGTTTGTAAAACATATATGCCCCCTCAAGGGCCTACATTTGATGTAGGTCAAACTCCAAGGTCAAGTTAACAAGGTCCAAGGTCATGGTCAAATATAAAAGGTCTTGCTAGGAGGTGTCTATGTGTGAAATATCAAAGCTGTATATGTAAAAGTAAAATAAAATATAGGCCAGGTTAAAGTTTTTAAAAGTAGGCCAAATGCCAAGGTCAAGGTCATAGTCAAATGTGAAAGGTCTTGGTTGGAGGTGTCCATGTGTGAAATATCAAGGCCGTAGGTGTAACAGGACATGATATATATGCCTGGTTTAAGTCTTTTTAAAAGTAGGTCAAACTCCAAGGTCAAGGTTGCAATATTAAAGGTTATGGTCAAATGTGAAAGGTTTTGGTAGGAGGTGTCTATGTGTGAAATATCAAGGCTGTAGGTGAAATAGGACAAAAGACAAAGGAAGATTTCTAAAAGTATGTAACAAGAGCTGTCTGAAGACAGCGCGCTCGACTTTCTAAGTTGCTTAGTATAAAGGGGGCATAGCTCCAAATATAGTGGAGCCAGGGTCATGGGCCCTGGTAGTAAGGTAGAGGGTGTGATGGTGAAAAAGTGTTCCAAGTTTAGGTTGAATTCCTTTGATAGTATGGAAGTTATTCATGTTTGAAAAAACTTTAACCTTCGTTGCAACACCAACGCCCGGGTGACAGTATAAGCTCTTATTTTCTTCGAAAAGTCGAGCTAAAAATCAAAGGTCAAGGTCACAGGCCAAGGTCATGGTCAAATGTGAAAGGTCTTGGTAGGTGTCCATGTGTAAAATATCGAGACTGTATAGGTAACAGGACATGAGATATAGGCCTAGTTTAAGTTTTTTAAAAGTAGGTCAAACTCCAAGGTCAAGTTCCAAGGTCATGGTCAAAAGTGAAATGTCTTGGTTGGAAGTGACCATGTGTGAAATATCAAGGCTGTATGTGTAAAATGACATGAAATATAGGCCAGGTTAATGTATTATAAAAGCATGTCAAACACCAAGGTCAAGGTCACAAGGTCAAATGTGAAAGGTCTTGGTCGTAGGTGTCCATGTGTCAAATATCAAGGCTGTATGTGTAAAAGGACATGATATATTGGCTAGGTTAAAGTTTTTTTTTTAAAAGTAGGTCAAAGTCAAAGGTCAAAAGGTCCAAGGTCATGGTCAAATATGAAAGGTCTTGGTAGGATGTGTCCATGTGTGAAATATCAAGACTGTATGTGTAATAGCACATGAGATATAGGCCTCGTTTAATTTTTTTTAAAGTAGGTCAAACTCCAAGGTCAGGGTCACAAGGTCCAAGGTCATAGTCAAATGTGATAGGTGTTGGTCGGAGGTTTCCATGTGTCAAATTTCAAAGCTGTATGTGTAAAAGGACATGATATATCAGCCAGGATAAAGTTTTTTAAAAGTAGGTCAAACTCCAAGGTCAAGGTCACAAGGTCCAAGGTCATGGTCAATTGTGAAAGGTCTTGGTAGGAGGTGTCCATGTGTGAAATATCAAGGCTGTATGTGTAATAGGTCATGAGATATATGCCCGGTTTTATATTTTTTAAAGTAGGTCAAACTCCAAGGTCAAGGTTACAAGGTCCAAGGTCATGGTCAAATGTGAACAATGTTGATAGGAGGTATCTATGTGTGAAATATCAAGGCTGTATGTGTAAAAAAAATGAGATATAGGCAAGGTTAAGAATTAAGTGTAAAAATCAACAAAGGGCAATAACTCCAAGAATATGATCGGCACGGTTATGGTTCTTGTGCACTGCACCTCTCCATAATAAAATCTATCCACCTGTAAAGTTTCATGATTCTACCTTACATACTTTTTGAGTTGTGCTTCGGACAAGAATCAAGTTATAAAATCAACAAAGGGCAATAACTCCAAGAATGTGATCGGCAGAGTTACGGTTCTTGTGCACTGCACCTCTCCATAATGAGATCTATCCACCTGTAAAGTTTCATGATTCTACCTTACATACTTTTTGAGTTTAGCTCCGGACAAGAATCAAGTTTGAAAATCAACAAAGGGCAATAACTCCAAAAATTTGATCGGCAGAGTTACGGTTCTTGTGCACTGCACCTCTCCATAATGAGATCTATCCACCTGTAAAGTTTCATGATTCTACCTTACATACTTTTTGAGTTATGCTCCGGACAAGAATCAAGTTTGAAAATCAACAAAGGGCAATAACTCCAAAAATTTGATCGGCAGAGTTACGGTTCTTGTGCACAGCACCTCTCCATAATGAGATCTATTTACCTATAAAGTTTCATGATTCTACCTTTAATACTTTTCGAGTTATGCTTCGGACAAGGTTTGGTCTACGGACAGACCGACCGACACTTGCAAAACAATATACCCCCCCTTTTCTTCGAAAGGGGGCATAACTATCTCGAGGAGGTTGACCTCAGAGAGCAAACAAATTGTTTCATGCGAATGTCCATGTCATGTTGATTGTTCATGTGAATTTTTGTCAAAATCTGTCAAGCCATTTTGGAGGAGTTGGGTTCACAAGAAATGTGGATGGACAGACGCAGATTACAATTCAAAGTCAAGTCATCTCACTTGGTTGACCTTGAAGAGCTAAGAAATGTCTTCGTGCTAATGTCCATGTCATGTTGATTGCTCACATGAATTTTCATTCAAAATCTATCTTTCTGTTTTGGAGAAGTTGCACTCACAAGGAATGTGGAAGGATGAATAAACCAATGGACAGACAAACTGACAGGGTGATTCCTTTATACCCTAAACTTTGTTTATGGCGGAGTATAATTACATTTCAGTCCATCTGAAAGGACAAGTCTTGGTCAATTAGATTGATTATTGTGTAATTTCATACTGGGATAGTGGGAGTTAGACTAGTTGCTTTATACTGTCCATGTGTTACATTTACTTTGTTTCATAGATGCATAGTTACTACTTGCTATTGTAAGTTGCCCCAAAAACATTTCTGTCTAAGTTAACAAAAAAACACAATCGAAACTAATAATTATTGTGTCAATGAATGGACTGGCTGTTGCATTAAAGGCAGTGGGCGCAATCCTCAATCATACTGAAGAAACCTTCTTATAATTGTTCTACCATTTTGTTTAGCATCTTTGCAATGGATAATAATTTTTATACCGTATTCAATCCTACCTATTTCCCCCTTGGTTTGGAGACATCATGAGTGGTGGTCGCTGTTGAAGACTAGGATGGACTTGCTGCTGCATTAAAGGTGGTGGGTGCAATCCCTGCTGGTGTCCTGTAGATTGTTGCTGACCCTGTTGTTGTTTTTGTTGTTTGTTGGAGCTGCCAGCTTTACCTCGCTTCTGCTGTTGAGGTTGTGAATCTGTTGTTGACTGTGGTTGAGATTTGTCTGCCGGCACCTTTTGTTGTTTGGCACCTGTAGTGAAGATTAAATCAACACTTTCCCAAACAAGACCAGGCCCTGGTTTCTAAAAAAAAACTTTTAATTCAGTACATGCTCATGAGTACATGCTAAACTTCAAGCGAATACTCTCCAACGTTGAAGGGTATTCGATTGAAGTTCACATGGATTTCATGTGATTTGAGTATGGTACTCAGATTTGAGTCTGAAAACATACTTAAGTTTTTTCGAGAAACCAGGGCCTGGTTTTGATATCCCTAAGGAAATAGGCTTTGGAAAACATTGAGGCAAAAGAAGAAAATGCTGGTGATCTATTTGTACACAGTCTATCTTTATCAACATCAATTTTGTTACCTACAGCAGCTTTCAAATTGGACAGGATCTACCATCATACTTTGTCATTTAGGAAAGGATTAAACAGAAATTTAAACAGACAAAAGCTCCTAGTTTAAATCATGCAGATCAAACCTAGGACCTTATGTGAGTGAGTCTGATATGCAACCAACTGCGCATCAAAAGGCGCATCAAAAAGGGCATCAAAAGGTGTAACTTTGTGGGTATGGATTAATTTTAGACCAAACAGACAAGAGTTTGCTCACAGATGTAGCTTTAACGGGCATCAAAACCAGGGGTTGCATTTATTCCAAGTTTAGCTTTAAAATTACACCCCAACCCATCTGATTGGTCGAGCCATACATCTTGTCCAATCAGATGACTTGTAATGTAATTTTGCTGTAGACAGGAGATTTAACAAGAGGGCCGTTGGCCCTAGGTCGCTCACCTGAGATGGGGTTTTATAACAGATCAGATTTCTTACAGGTAATGCAATAAAGGGTCAAAGATCATATGAACGCCGCTATGCGATTTCAAACCATAGAAAACCTAGAAAACTACCTTAGTGCAATATCATATGTAACTCAAATATGAAGTTTCATCCAATTCGGCTGTGTGGTTATGGAGAAATTGCTTTGGACAGATGGAATTAAAATAAAACATACAGACTGACAAACAAACAGAAATTTACAAATTGACCTAGATCTATGACCTTGAACCTACCTAAATATATATTTCAAATAGAACATCTACTCATGATAAAGAACACATTTACCCATACATTTTTTAAAATCCATGCATAAATGTAGATGCTATGCCCCTGATAAGCAGATTTTTACAAGAAGTCCCCTTTTTCTGTGACAAGGTTTCATATTGAAAAGCAAAGAAAAGTACCTCTTAGCAATATCATAAGCAGTGCAAATATTAAGTTTTGTCAAATTTGGCTCTGCTGTTATTGAGAAATTGCTTCTGACGGATTTCGTGTAATTTCTCTTTTTCTGTTGCCATGGCAACCAGAGTAGTTTTTTTTAATAAATTGCAATTCTGTTAGCAATTTTTTAAATGTGACTTCCTAAGCAATATTTCTGCCTAGTTTGGTGGAAATTAGCCTGTTATTTTAGGAGGAGATATCATTCTACGATGTCATTGAGATTTGGTGGAAAATCCCCTTTTCTGTTGCCATGGCTACCAGAGTTTTTAAAGCATTTCAATTCTTTTAGCAATTCTGAAAGAGGACCTCCTAAGAAACATTCCTGCCAAGTTTGGTTGAAATTGGCCAAGTAATTTCGGATGAGATGTCATTCAAAGAAAATATTGAGATTAAGTCAAATTTCTCCTTTTCTGTTGCCATGGCAACCAGAGTTTTTTTTATGGATTTCAATTTTTTTAGCAATTTTAAAAGGGGGTCACCTAAGGAACATTCCTGCCAAGTTTGGTTGGAATTGGCCCAGTAGTTTAGGAGGAGATGTCGTTCAAAGATAGTCATGAGATTCAGTCAAAATTCCCCTTTTCTGTTGCCATGGCAACCAGAGTTTTTTATGGATTTCAATTCTTTTAGCAATTCTGAAAGGGGGTCACCTAATAAACATTCCTGCCAAGTTTGGTTGAAATTGGCCCAGTAGTTTAGGAGGAGATGTCGTTCAAAGATAGTATTGAGATTCAGTCAAATTTCCCCTTTTCTGTTGCTATGGCAACCAGAGTTTTTTATGGATTTCAATTCTTTTAGCAATTCTGAAAGAGGACCTCCTAAGGAACAGTCCTGCCAAGTTTGGTTGAAATTGGCCAAGTAATTTCGGATGAGATGTCGTTCAAAGAAAGTATTGAGATTAAGTCAAATTTCTCCTTTTCTGTTGCCATGGCAACCTGAGTTTTTTATGGATTTCAATTCTTTTAGCAATTTTAAAAGGGGGTCACGTAAGGAACATTCCTGCCCAGTTTGGTTGGAATTGGCCCAGTAGTTTAGGAGGAGATGTCGTTCAAAGATAGTCTTGAGATTCAGTCAAATTTCCCCTTTTCTGTTGCCATGGCAACCAGAGTTTTTTATGGATTTCAATTCTTTTAGCAATTCTGAAAGGGGGTCAACTAAGGAACATTCCAGCCAAGTTTGGTTGAAATTTGCCCAGTAGTTTAGGAGGAGATGGCGTTCAAAGATAGTATTGAGATTCAGTCAAATTTCCCCTTTTCTGTTGCCATGGCAACCAGAGTTTTTTATGGATTTCAATTCTTTTAGCAATTCTGAAAGGAGATTCAGTCAAATTTCCCCTTTTCTGTTGCCATGGCAACCAGAGTTTTTTATGGATTTCAATTCTTTTAGCAATTCTGAAAGGGGGTCACCTAAGGAACATTCCTGCCAAGTTTGGTTGAAATTGGCCCAGTAGTTTAGGAGGAGATGTCATTTAAAGAAATTGTTGACGGATGACGCACGACGGACGACGCGAGACGCATGTACGCACGGACGCCGTACAAAAGGTGATCACAATAGCTCACTTGAGCACCTTGTGCTCAGGTGAGCTAAAAATGTTGATGAATATGGCCCCAAGTCTTATTTGGAAAAGGGATAAAGACAGCAAATTGCTGCCATGCTTACCATCAAACAACTCTTGCAAGGACACTTGTCTTCCATAGGACACTTTCTGGGTCGCATCTTGTGCAGGCTGGTCCGGATCTTCCTGTGTCTGATCTCCAATGTGTAACATCTTCTTTATCATGTCTGCACTCTCATCCTGCTTTTAAATTAGCAAAAAATATTTTGACCCTTTACCAGACAAAACAATTTTGGACTTGTCCAAATTCAAAGCTTTGCAGATGACAATTTAAAGTGAATGAAATTTTACATTTATTGGTATTTTTGTATACAAAACATCATGGAAAATGAAAACAAGAGTTGTCCGTGGACAACGTAGCTCGCCTATACGAGAGCTTGTCACAAAAAAAAGAATTTCAAGGTCAGAGGTCAAGGTCACTAGGTCAAAGTCATGACATGAGGTATATATATGTGGAATATCAAGGCTCTATCTGTAATAGTGCATGAGACGTAGGCCAGGTTAAAGTTTTTTAAAAGTAGGTCAAACTCCAAGGTCAAGGTCACTAGGTCAAAGGTCATGGTCACAAATGAAAGGTCTTGGCAGGAGGTATCCATGTGTGAAGTATCAAGGCTGTATCTCTAATAGTGCCTGAGATATAGACCAGGTTAAAGTTTTTGTAGACGCGACGCCAACGGCGACACTAGGGCTGTGACATTAGCTCCCCGGACATAAAGTCCCAGCTCGCTAAAAATTGCTTGTCACAAGCAATTTCTTCATTTTCCAAAATGTTTCTAAAGCCTTTATTTAGTGGGGAGTCAAAAAGAGTCACTGTGTGATAATGGGTCAAATCATTCCGGCACAGCAAAAATTAGGACTGTTCCAATTTGAAAGCTGCTGAAGAAAACAAGAGGCCCAGAGGGCCTTATCGGTCACCTGAATCAAATGAGCAGAAACAGTTAAGGGAAATGTTAAAAGTTAACTAATAGCACAACCCCCAGCACCACCATTTCTTGACAGTATTTTTTTTCTCTTGTACAAACTTATTTAAAGACTCAAATACCAAATGTGAATTCAATCCAACAATAGAACATTTCTTAATATGTACCCTATTTACCCCCTTTTGGGGCCCCAAAGGGAGATAACTCCATGATTTGTAAAAATCTGAAGCGGCTTCCCATTGGGATGCTTCCTGCCAAGTTTGATAGAAATCTGTCCAATGGTTCTTCAAAAGAAGTAGAAAATGTTCAAAGTTAACTAATAATGCCAAACCCTCCCATCCCCCATCCCCAGCATGGCCATTTCTGGGCCGATTTTTTTCTCTTGTACAAACTTTGTTGTCCTTGCCCTAAAGACTCTAAATACCAATATTAATAAATCCAAGAGCCAGTTCATAAGAAGAAGACTTTTTAAGATGTACCCTATTTAGCCCCTTTTTGGCCCCTTATGGGGCCCCAAAGGGAGATAACTCCATGATTCATACAAATCTGAAGCGGCTTCCCATGGGGATGCTCCCTGCCAAGTTTGGTTGTAATCCGTCCAATGGTTCTCAAGAAGTCGAAAATGTTAAAAGTTAACGCACAACGGACGACGCATGATGTTAGATGCAGGACGGCGGACGAAACATGGTCGCAATAGGTCACCATGACCTTCGGTCAGGTGACCTAACAAAATGGATGTAAATGAATAATATGGATTTTGTGTATATTGTAGCACAGAAAATATTGAGAGAACAGATTATCAGTATTACAGGGTGTCCCAAAATATGTGTCCCCATTTTAAACATCTATGAAATTCACAAATGTTGTCACTGAGTAAAATTAGTTACATAGGTATGAAGGGGACATGATGAAGTTTTGTTTGATATATAGAACATCTATATTTACTTTGAAATTTTATTCCACGTAACGTTCTAAAAAATATGTCATTTTTAACTGTTTTGCCAAATGACGTCAACGACGTCATCTTTTTCATTCGACAAAGTTTCTTTTTCCAAGCTAAGATGATCAAATTGATCCTTTAAATTTTGTCTTCCATGACTATTGTGGCTTAAGGACAGATCCTCCAGTTGTTACTGCGCAACTTACTGCGCATATCCTAAATAACGAAATAAAGCTGTTTCAGTAATTGGCCTTTTTCAGCAAATGTATTTCTTACATTTAATTAATGTTTGGTTGATAAATGACAAGACACTTTTCGGTTATTTCAATTTTCTCTGTTTGGTCAATTAAAGTGTAATAGTACTCGGATGGTACATTTCGCTTTCGGTTACGCATTCAAAATGTGGCGATAGCGATAGGAAACGGAGCAACAAAAGCAACGTGGTGTCTTTATGAGATAGTCCGCTTCAGATGGACACAAAAGATGACACGTTTTATTATCTAAAGCTGGTAATAAGGAAGAAAATGGATAAAAGTAGTGAAACAATTTCGGACAGAGTTGTAAAAAGTAAACCAAATTTTACTTATAACTAAGAAAAACGCTTGGTTTGACATATTTTTCTTTTTTTGTTTTTGTAGGTATGACCAAGCACTATGTCTATACCAAAAAAGAAAAAATTCTTACCGCTGGAATTTTTTTTATTACCAGAAACGTTGCGAAAAAAGAGCAATTTCAGCTACTTTTGAAAGAATGTTTTACTAAAAATTTCAAAATCATCACTAAATTTTCCCAATTTGATACTCATTTAGACAGAACAAAACATATTGAACACAATAAAGACTTATTTATGTAATCCTAGTCATTTCGAACACCTTTTTTGTGGGTATTTAAGTGACACCTCATTTTTGCAATTTTAGACAAGAGTAGTCTCCCTTGAAATTCAATAACTTTTTAATTCGCTTGGTGACCTATAGTTTTTTAGTCATTTTTTTACTTCTCATATATTTAAATATCAGTACAGAAAAAATAAAAAAAATCTTACCGTGGGAAATAAATGGAGGATCTGTCCTTAAATAGATGCAGCAAAAGTCTTAACATCATTAAATTTTGAAAGGATGAAAACAATCACACAAACTAGAGTTCGAAATGAGGAAAGATGTTGTTTCATTGAAATTTAATGATGTTCAGACTTTCACTGCATCTATTTAAGCCACAATGGCCATTGAAGACAAAATTAAAATGATCAATTTGATCATCTTAGCCTGGAAAAAGAAACTTTGTCAAATGAAAAAGATGACGTCGTTGACGTCATTTGGCAAAACAGTTAAAAATGACATATTTTTTTAAAACGTTATGTGGAATAAAATAACAAAGTAAATATAGATGTTCTATATATCAAACAAAACTTCACCATGTCCCCATCATACCTATGTAACTAATTTTACTAAGTGACATCATTTGCCAATTTTATAGATGTTTAAAATGGGGACACATATTTTGGGACACCCTGTGCTTTCTTTTCCTTCAATGTTTTCTGCCCCCCTCTCCTTCAAGGACATTAAACTCAGTCTTTGGGAAAAGTTTATTGCTTTTCCAAATTCAAACTACAATATAAACTGAGTATTTCATCGCTTTTCAACAAAAAGTTACGAGCTTTTTGTTGAAAAGCAGCGATTTGCTCCATACATTGATGTGGATTTAAACTTAAAACAACAATGCCCCTGAAATGGCCATTTTTCTAAAATGTTAAATCATTGTGTAAAGGGTTGATAAGGGTTAACAGATGACCTAGAGGAAGGTTAAATTGCATGGAACAGATAGATATCATTGAAAGGAAGATGCATACCAAATTTGAGCTTTGTATGTCAAATTCTTTTGGAGAAAAGGCAAATGTTAAGTTTTCTGAAAGACAGAAGGATGGACAGACAGACAGACGGACAGACAGACACGATTAAAACAATATGCCCCCTATCTTTCGATATAGGGGCATCAAAATAAAGGGAACATTACATTAACTTGTAAGGAACTGTTCAGGAACCCTTTACCAGGTGACTAATATCTTATTCAAATTAAAAGTCATTGAAGATGGCACAAAAAAATGCAACAAAAAGCGAATTTGTGTATAATTTTCTTTTGAAAAGATGCCTTTTAAAGGACATTAAACCATTACCAAACAGAAAAAAGTTAGACCCTCCAAAATTGAAAGATATTGCAGACGGCAATTTCAAGTAAACAGAATTTACATTTTGAGGATTTTCTGGTTCAAAAACATTGTTGAAAATGAAAATATTGCTTGTCCCCAGAAATTTCTTGTCACAAGCAATTAGGAATGGGTTCATTAAAGTATTGTATTACAAAAAATAAACATAAATTAAAAACTGACCTCATCTTGTTTGTCCTCCATTTCTTCATCATGTTTCGCTTGACCAGCTTCCAGAGATTTAAACATGGCTGCAAATTCATCATTGGAAACAACCTTTGTTGATGGCTTAGCATCTTTTTTGTCTTTTGCACTAGAATTGGACTGTGCCATAGATTTATTGTTTTCTGATTGGTCAGTACTCATAGACTGGGAGGCCTGAGAAAATAGACTGTCCACATCAAGTTTTGTCATGTTACTATTATTAGCATCAGGTTTGGTAACTTTGGGTAAGACAGCAGCTGCTTGTGAGAGTGACGTCCCCTCCCCGGAGTCGCTGGCTGATTGCAGTTGTTTCCACATGTTTGAGAATTCATCAGATGTTTGCTTGTCTTGTGGCTGAAAAGCAAAAATCAGTAGTGCCCAAGTTACGAAGTATCATACATAAAACTCAAATGCAAAGTGTATGTATAAATACAATTAAATGAAATTATTTATTAAAACATAATGGGAAAAGAAGAAAATATTTTCATGCAGAATCATTACTCAAAATGCTTTATTGAAATCAGTATTTGACTAAAAATTACCCAATATCTACAACAAATGGGGAAACCAAGAAAATATTGGAAACTGACTCGATGTACTATGCATGGTGTCATTTTCTCACTCGGCAGGTCCATAGTTCAATCCTCAGCCACACCAAAAATCATTTTAAATAATTGTCTCTCACCACTGTTTGGATAATTATAGTAAAACTATGTGGGTGTGCACCTGGAGGCTCCGTACATCTGTTATGGTAGTACTGGTGAAGGAAATGACAGGCTAATCAATTAATCAACCAAACAATCAGTGATCAATCAATCAACCAACTGACTAATCAATCAACCAAAGTCAATCTATCAATTAATTAATTAATCAATCAACCACAATCAATCCTCACCTTATTGTGTGTATTCAGAGGGAGTGTATCAGGTCTGTATGTGCCAGAATTACTCCTGGCCAGTTTTGGTGTCACAAAAGTTGGCTGAGATCCACTAGAACTTCCACCATTGAATATTTTACCAGACAAATCTTCCTTTGATTCTGGCGGCTGTGTAAATAGAAATACATTACACATTAACCCATTCCAAAATGGCAAAATTTTTAGACAGAGCTAAATTCAAAGATGTTGCAGACCACTATTTCAAGTGAATACAGTTTTACACTTTTAGGTCTTCTTGTGGACAAAACCCTGAGGGAAATGAATAAAGTGCTTGTCACATGAAATTTCTTCATTTCCTACAATGTTTTCTAAGCCAGTAGCTCAAGTGGCTTCTAAAGGTGTCACTATGTGGGAATGGGTCTAATAAATGACAACTTGTATGGGATACTAGTAGCCAGTTGTCTGAATAAAAATATGTATGAGTGTGGGGTAATGAAACAAGAGTTGTCCGCGGACAACATAGCTCGCCTATACAAGAGCTAGTCACAAAAAGAAAAGTCAAAGGTCAAGGTCACTGGGTCAAAGGTCATAGTCTCAAGGTCAAGGTCATTGTATGAGGTATCCATGTGTGAAATATCAAAGCTCTATCATCAATAGTGCATGATATATTGGCCAGATTAAAGTTTTTCAAAAGTAGGTCAAACTCCAAGGTCAAGGTCACTGGGTCAAAGGTCATGGTCTCAAATGAAAGGTCTTGTCGAGATGTATCTATGTATGAAATATCAAGGCTGTATCACTAATAGTGGCTGAGATATAGGTCAGGTTAAAGTTTTTCAAAAGTAGGTCAAACTCCAAGGTCAAGGTCACTAGGTCAAAGGTCATGGTCTCAAATGAAAGGTCTTGTCGAGATGTATCTATGTATGAAATATCAAGGCTGTATCTCTAATAGTGCCTGAGATATAGGCCAGGTTAAAGTTTTTCAAGTGAAGACGGGACGGGACGCCGACACTAGGGCTGTGACATTAGCTCCCCGGACATAAAGTCCCGGCTCGCTAAAAAGAAAGATAATGAATATGAATTCTGGTTGGAACCTTTTGCTTTTGGTTAATGTATTGCATGTTTTCTGCAGATCTACATATAAAATGGGGTGAAGGCATTCTAAATTTGTAATTTCAACTCCAAACTCCAAACCCTATGCTCATTGAGACGTTATAATGAGTATAGTCCATAAATATTGACCTGAACTTGTCGAATATGCAATGAGAAATTGTGATGAGGAATAATCACTCTCCGACATAATTATATTGACACGAGAAGCACATGCAGAATACAAAGTCACAATGCTTATGGAAACTATAGACTCTGTTTGACAGTGTATGATTGCTGGTGAATATTGATTATTCCGTGTCACAATTACTCATTGCATATTCGTCAGGTTCAGGTTAATATTTACAGACTATACCAAAAACTTAAGGATTGATTAATAATAAATGCAATAAAGCATTTCAAAAAGTCATCACCCCCTCTAATCTGTAGCCCTATTTAGAGAACATACTATAACTAAGATGTGACTTGTCTATTCTTCATAATACATGCTCAATTATCCCATCTGTTTTGTCATTTGTGGCAGTTTTTGAAGTCAGTCACCCTAAAATTTTGTCATTTGGGAAAGGGTTGATGTTGAACAAGTTTCAACATACAGTCGACATTCGTTATCTCGACATCGGATAAGTCGAAATACCGCTTAAGTCAAAGTGGAATCCTGGTCCCTTCCTCATCAATGAATACAATAAATATTAAATAAAACAAGCAAATTCGTTTAATTGATATCCCCCGCCGAACATATTTTCATTGTCAATAAAGTAGCGCGGAAACGAATATAACTCTGTATGTATATGGCTTCAACAGAACGAATATCACTCTGTATGTATATGGCTTCAACAGAACGAATATCACTCTGTATGAATATGGCTAAAACAGTCAGGGGCAGTAACTCTAAATTCGGCGGTGGAACCGGGTAACCCCGACGATATGCGCATGTCCACTTTGTAGTGAAGCTGTGTGCCAAGTTTCATCGAAATCCGGTCTACTGTTTTCAAGAAATAGCGCGGAAACGAATATCACTCTGTATGTATTTGGCTTAAACAGTCAGGGGCAGTAACTCTGTATTCGACGGTCGAACCGAGTAACCCCGACGATATGCGCATGTCCTCATTGTAGTAAAGCTTTGTGCCAAGTTTCATCGAAATCCGGTCTATAGTTTCCAAGAAATAGCGCGGAAACGAATATCACTGTATATATATGGCTAAAACAGTCAGGGGCAGTAACTCTAAATTCGGCGGTCGAACTGGATAAGCCCGACGATATGCGCATGTCCACTTTGTAGTGAAGCTGTGCGCCAAGTTTCATCGAAATCCGGTCTATAGTTTCCAAGAAATAGCGCGGAAACGAATGTCGGACGGACGGACGGACGGACATGGCAAAAACAATATCCCCCCGTCCGGGGGCGGGGGATAATTATTTTGAAATAAATGTAGCCATTGAAATATAGCAGGAAAAGGAAAGAAATTGCTCATGTCGAGCAATTTCTTTCCCTTTTCTACTGTATTTCAATTATGAACGTACTTGATGAGCATCAAAATGGCTAAGCATCATTTTCATAGAAACAAAGAGAAATCGGATGAGTCGAACTCCGGATATGTCGATGTATTTTGAAGGCCCTTCTGACTTCGACAAAACGAGTGTCGACTGTACCTGTGAATTCCTGTTGACCCTATTTTCATTTTTCCTGAGTGGAGTGTGACCTTCCTGCCCTGATCTAGAACTGCCCTGTTGGGGATTCCAGGGATTTTTATGTCTATCATCCTGACCCCTTCTGCCCCCCTGGTTGTCATAGTAACCTGAAGTGAAATGTCAAGAATTTGTTTATGTGCCTCAAAGGCTTTAAAATAGCTTCAAATATTTAACCAATTACCAGATGGCAAAATCTTAGACTGGTCCAAATCCAAATATGTTGTAGAAGACAGTGAATGAAATTCAATTGGTTGTTTTGGATAGAAAACATTGTGGGAAATTACAAGATGAATTGGACAGAAACAAGTACATGTATTTCAATAAAAATCAAAAAGTAAATATGTTGCTTCCCCAGAAAATATAATGAGAGCAAAGCCTTGGCCAATAATATCCTTATGTTTTTTCCTTCAAACACTGACAAGAGCTGTCTCGGATCATCCGAGTGTGTCTTTCAAGTGCTGGATAATGGAAAACTCAAGTCCAAGAAGGTAAAAATTCTGTTAGATTAACAAATCTTTGCCTAGAGGCTGATATTAATGTCACAGAACTATGCAAAGTTATAGAGACAATAGTATTTGTAGAAACAGAGATTGACAAATTTGCATGTGATAAATTAACCAAAGCATTTTGCCAATGCCGGTGTGACTAGAATAGTCCCCTATTCTACAAATAGTCAAGCAAAAAATTAATCTAGGGTGGACTTGATTGAACCACTCCACTCTCGTATTAGAGTACTCTGAGCAGCGATTTCCAATCAAGTGTTTTGGAGTGGTTTTGGAGTACAAAACAGATAATTTTTGCATTTAATAATAATAATCCTATCGCAAAATCACCAACGAACATGTCAAAGATGTTTGTTTAGTTTCTTCAGTAAAATGTGATGTCTTTTCAGTTGTAATTTTGTCTTTCATATCCCTTAAATTGATTGATAGAACATTATACCAAACTATGTCTATTTTTATCGTCTATCAGAAACCATGTTGATGACGTCACACTCCCAAACGCCCCTGCTCGGTAGGTGGAGTGCTCCGAGTAGATCCGAGAGTGGATTTTCTGCACTTGATTGGATTTTGGAGTGAAAAAGTTACTCCGAGTAAAACGGAGTGGCCCAATCAAGTCCACCCCTAAACAAGCTCATTACCTCCCCTGTTGTCCTGGTAACTGCCATATCCTGTCTGGTTCCTGGCATCATACCCTTGGTTATACTGGTTCCCCCTTCCATAGCCAGCCACCTCAGAGTAATTCCGGTTCCCTGCCATATTCCTGTTCTGCTGGGCACCATATGGTTGTGAGTTCAGGTCTGGCTGAGTTATGGCAGGTTTAACTCCATTCTTCCTCTCTCCGTGGGTCAGGTTCAGCAGCGAGGAGGGAGGCATTCTGTATCCTCTGTTTGAGGAATCCCTGTAAGTAAATAGTTTTGTTTTGTACCAGACATATAAGCCAGGATCTGGAAAAATGGTCCTTATAGCATTCTAGAAAACTGTTGTGTAAAAAATTCTTGAGTAAGAACACAGAAACAGGTGAATTAATAGAAATGGATAGACGGAAAGACAGACATAGAGAAACCAATACATCCCCTCTACTTCATTGGTCTGAAGGCTATAGTTACATGTATATTATAGCCTTATAATATATTGACTTCACAATCAAACAATCTTTACCTTTTTATTTCACCTACTGATAATACCAAAACATTCTCAAACACTGAAATATTCATTTGTTTTGTTACAATAAATATATGTTTCACTGTTTACAAAAGTTAAAATGAATACAACAATTCTGCACCAAATGAATTATCTGATTGGTTGATATCTTTTATTTCCCGCCAATTTTGTATCAACTGATACCTACCTAATAGAAATTCCTCCCATGAATTCCTCATCAAATATTACTTCATACACCGTGTTAACTTCAACATCGGCTGGGTGTATCCCAACGACGGTACCTCTCAGACCAAATGGCACAGCATAACCTTGCCGTATGTTTACAACTCTATCAAACAACTGATACATGGTTGTAGAGTCAGGGATAATGGCCCCACCAGTAGATACATGCTGGAACAAACAAGTATAGCTCACAATTAACGACCTGGCTAATAGTTAGAGACACACTCTGCCAGATCGTTTATCATGAGCTATACTATTACAACATATGCTGTCAAACAACTGATACATGGTTGTAGAGTCAGGGATAATGGCCCCACCAGTAGATACATGCTGGAACAAACAAGTACTATTCCATGGGCTACAGATAAGAGGGAGTAAAGGCTTTTAATAAAACACTATGTTGTTAGAACTCATAGGATTTGTCTTATCCATACAATTCAAATGAGTACCCACAACCCAAGGTTTGGTGTTAAAATAACAAATTAACCCATTCCCACAGAGTGACTCTTTTTGACTCCTTACAAGATAAAGGCTTAGGAAAACATTGTGGAAAATAAAGAAATTGCTTGTGACAAGCAATTTCTTCATTTTCCACAATGTTTTCTACTTGAAAAGAACAAAAATATTTGAATTTGGACCAGTCTAAAATTTTGCCATTTGGTAATGGGTTAGGAATGTCTTCACTCCCTCTTATATGCTGCTCTGAACTGTCTATTGTTTACAAAATTCCATGTTTCCATACACAAAAGCAAACAAGAGCTTCGCCAAGAGCTGTATATACGCCCAAGTGGGGCTTGTCAGTAATAATGGGCTATTCTTTCAATTCAAGGGCAGATAACTCAAGAACGAAAAGAGATATCTGCATTCCATAAGCGGTGTGCACAAGACAACATGGATATTTATTGTGGCAAGTTTGATCAAATTTCCATAGAAACTGTAGGACTTTCCCACACAAGAAATTGCTAACAGGCGGAAAGACAGACTGACGACCCAGGCCATAACATAATACCACCCTTTGGACGTATGATAAAACATTTAAACTGGTCAATTGGATGAATTGAATGGAGGGGAGTTTAACCCTTTCCAGAACAGGGTTTAACCCTTTCGAGAACAAGACCTGCTTTTGATTTCCCTTGTATGAAAAGGATTGGAAAACCATTGAGGCAAATTATAACTGGTGCTTTTTTTAACAATGCTTGAATTTACTGAATGCATGTTTTCTGGCATTACTGCCCTGTTTCTGTTTGTTTATTCAAGCCCATAAAAGCCAAGGCACAAACCATATTTATGCAATAATACAGTCGACACTCGTTATGTCGACATCCGATAAGTCGAATTTCCGCTTAAGTCGAAGTGAACGTTTGGTCCTGTCCTCTTCAACGGATTTTAAAAAATTTAAACAAACTTATTATGAAATAAATATGCCATTGAAATTTAGTAGGAAAAGGATAGAAATTGCTCGAGACGAGCAATTTCTTTCCTTTTCCTACTATATTTCAATTATGAATGCTTTTGATGAACAATAGAAGGGTCAAATGTCATTCAATTCGAAACAAAATGAAAACGGATACGTCAAACTCCGTATATGTCGAGGTATTTTGATGGCCCCTCTGACTTTGACACGACGAGTGTTGACTGTAGTTTGTTAATTGACTTACCCTAAACAGTAGATGTGGTTTAACCTGCATTTTTACCCTCTTCTGTCTTTTCTTGTTTATCTCCTGTAAGATAATCATAAACATTTACCAAAACAGCCAAATTTTAGACTCACAGCTACAGGTGCAGTGACTGGGAAAGGCCTGCGCCATGGGCCATAGTCACATTAAAATCCCAAATGTCACATTGTTTTAGTCAATGAGTGGGTCCTTGTCCCATTGAATTTTGTTGTAGTCAAGAAAGGAGAAATTTTACTCTATATTTGTCACTCGTACAGTTTTCAAAATGTCACATTGATTTTCTAAGAGGATGGGCCATTGTCACATTAAACAAGAGCTGTCACTGTAAGATGACAATGCCCCCGACACCGCTTTGATTTTAAATTATGGCCAATCTATGTTCAAGGTCAAGGTCATCCAGGGGTCAAGGTCACCAAAGTATGTGCCTACAGAAAGGTAATGTACCAAGGAATGTTGTGGTAAAGTATGAAGCGAATATGTTAAGTAATAAGGAAGTTATGGCCAATGTTAAAGTTTTTGGACGGAATGATGGACAGACGGACGGACGGACAGACGGACAAGTCAAATTTATGATGCCTCCCTATCGGGGGGGCATAAAAAATGTTTAACAAAATCACTGCAGGTGAGGGGAAAATGGCTTTTCTAAATGCAATACATGTAATTCATTGACTGTTCATCAAACCCTATGTTGTGGGTACTCATTGGAATCGTCTCTTTGAGATGATTCAAATGAAAACCCATAACATATGGTCTGGATTTGAAACAACAAATTTAGAGTGTCTTTTCCAGCTTTTATACGAGTTGGAAACATTGTAGGAAATGATAAAATTCTACTTTCTATATTTGAAATTTTCCAAAATTGTTAGTTTCAAATGAGATCTAAAAAGACCTGTTGAAAAAAAAAACTTCAATAAAATGTGAGCAAAAACTCAAAGAGCTATCAATTATGAATTACATTTAACCCATTACCAAACGACAAAATTTTGGACTGTTCCGAATTCAAGGGTGATGCAGACGACAATTCCAAGTGAATAAAATAGTACGTTTTTGGGTCCTTTTGTATGCAAAATATTGTGGGAAATGAAGAAATTGCTTGTCACAAGCAATTTCTTCATTTATCACAATGTTTTCCATAGCCATTTTCCTGTAAGGAGTCAAAAAGAGTCATTGAGTGGTAATGGGTTAAATTCAATAGCACATAACATGTTATAACACCTACCACAACCCTTTTTGCCTCATCTTGCAGGGCGGATATAGTTCCCTCTGATATAATGTCCGCTCCAGACTTCATTGGTTTGATACTAGAACATGGAAGTGACTTGATGTATTCTGATACATCCTTCAGGTTGTATGAACTGAAACAGCAAATATTTAAAATATGTAAAAACTTCCATAAAACACATCCCAACGCAAACAAATGTCGCATTTAGAAAATGAACACATGACATGTAACATAATCATGCAGTGACTGGGAAGGGCCTGCCCCCATGCACCATAGTCACATTGAAATCCCAAATGTCACATTGTCTTAGCCAATAAGTGGTTAATAGAGTAATTTCACCCTATAATTGTCACATCAGTTTTCAAAATGTCACATTGATTTTCTAAGAGGAAGAGACATTATTTCATTGAAAAACAAGATGTGTTTGTGAACACTAATGCCCCCAAAAGTGCTGATGTTAAGTTTTCATGCTAACTTTCAGAATGACAGACAGAAGTACAGACAGACAGACAAAGGTAGAACAATATTCCCCGATCTTTCGATATGGGGGTAATAAAATTTTAGAAAAGCTTCACTCCTGCATATCTGTAGCTCTGTTGAATAATGCAGAAGAATGAGTTGAGATTTTGTAGAAATATCGAGAAATAGATCAGATTTTAGCAGGGCCCAGCCAAATGTGACATTTATAAATAGAACATGTGTGAGGTCACATATCTAGGTATATCCAAACAGAGCAACAGATAAGAGGGGGTGAAGACATTCTAACTTTGTTATTTCAATTCCAAACCCTATGTTGTGGGTACTCATTTGAATTGTCTCGATGAGACGATTCAAATGAATACCCACAACACAGGGTTTGAGGAATAATAAATTAAATATTGCATTTTGAAAGGCATCAGCACCTCTTATCTGTAGTTCTTTTAACTCTCTCCCAAACGGCAAAATTTTAGGTGGAACCTCTTCAAAAACTGCCACAAATGACAAAATGGATATTGTTTATGATAAGATTTGTGTAAAATATGGCACAGAAAATATTGAGACAAAAGGAGAAACTGCTGGTTATCAGCAGTTTCTTCTTTTGTTTCAATGTTTTCCCAAGCCTTTTCTATTAGGGATCTTAAAACCAGAGGCGCGTTCTTTAGAGCAAGATTTTTTAAGATTTCTTTAGGAGTTTTGGATAAAGCGTTTTTAAGACCGAGACTTTGACCGAGCGGTTCCAAATGCTCCATATTTATACAAATGACGTCATCATGGAGCATTAGGAACACCGCGGTTTATGAATTATGGAGTGTTCTGAGCAACTCGGTCAAATCTCTTTTATATTGTTTGTACAGAGTTGACCGAGGGGTTCCGCACCAAGTATAGGGCAATGGCGCCTCCCATTCAGCGTCTTAAAAATCTCTAAAGAACGCTTTATCCTAAAATATCTTAAGAAATCTCAAGATATCTCAAGAAATCTCGGTCTAAAGAACGCACCTCAGGTCTTGTTTGGGATAAGTTAAATCGCTTACCAAGAGGAAGGAATGAGTTGAGATTCGTAGAAGATATCATTGCCCTTGTTGTTGGATTTACAAATATTGTCAAACATCTCCGGAAACCTGAAAGTAACACAAGAGCCGTCAGAGACGGACAATGCTCCCCGAATAAGGCATTGTCACAATAAATATATGCCATGCAGAGCTAATATAAAGCTAACAAATGTTAAGCCCCCTTTTTGCACGACATATTTTGTATACGCAAATTTTAAATAGTTTATTGTCAAGGGCATCTGATTTGCTACTCAAATATGAAATTTCATCAAATTCTGACCATTAGACTAGGAGAAATAAGAGAAAAACTGTTTTTAACCTTAAGTCCCCTTTTCCCATAACGAGGCCTCAAATCCAAAAACTGGGAAAAGTACAACGGCATTTTGTCATAGGGAGTTCACATGGTAAGTTTCATTTGATTTGGCCCAAGGGTTATGGAGAAATGGCTTCGGACGGACGGACGGACGGACGGACAGACAAAGCGGCGACTATATGCTCTCCCTTCGGGGAGCATAAAAAATATCATCATACAGTCGACACTCGTTGTGTCGAAGTCGGAGGGGCTGTCAAAATACCTCGACATATCCGGGGTACGACTCATCCGATATTGTTCGGCTTCGATAAAGTTGATATTTGACCGTTTTTGAAAGTAATCAAGAACGATTTTTATTGAAATATAATAGAAAAAGGAAAGAAATTGCTCGTGTCGAGCAATTTCTATCCTTTTCCTAATATATTTCAATAGCTATATTGAGTTCAAAATTATTTTGTTTGAAAAAATTATGTCCATTGATGAGGATGGGACCAGAATTTCACTTCGACTTAAGCGGAAATTCGACTTATCCAATGTCGACACTTCGAGTGTCGACTGTATTTGGTTTTGAAAAACCTGTTAGACAACCAAAAGATAGTCAGCAAAATAATCAAAACTGATATGATCATCATTAAACCATTTACACATAATGATGCCCATCGACACCCCACAATATGGGGAAAACATTGGCTTTGGAAAATATTGTCGAAAATGAAGAAATTGCTTGTTACAACCAGTTTGTTTTTTTCCATTATGATTATTATAAAACACAGACATTTTCTTTGATCAATATTACATTTCATTATCAAAATCACAACTTTCATAACAATTAAATCTGTCAATACTTTCATGATTTCTTTAATTTAAATTTTGACTTGAGGTCATCTATGCTCTCATATATCAATCAAATACTTGTGTTACTTCCCTAATTGTCAGAAGCATTTTTTAAATTTTGTAAATGTTTAACCCTTTCCCAAACAGCAAAATTTTTTCTCAAGCCAATTCTGTTAGGAACATCAAAACCAAGTCTTCTTTGAGAAAATGTTTAAGAAATAGTAGACTTACTTCTGTAAATATTCAGTCACTAAATCCACAACTTTTTGTGAGTAAGTCCACTGTCCGTCTGACATCTTTGTATACCCCGGCACTTCCTCTCCCTTCTTCGTAAACTTCAGGTTCAGTCCAATGTTCACTTTATGCGGGTTTTGTTGCTGCTCGGCCAGTTCCTGTTCGCCGGCTCCCACTAGGATGGTTCCCGTGATCCTTGATAGAATGTTAGAGCTGATGCCCAGCCTCTGTGCTGCGACAAATCCTAGCATATACCGTTCTGCATGTAGCTGAAAATGTGGGAAGGAAACTAATAAATACACGAGTGATCAAAGTTTAGCTACAACCTTACTAGGAATCAAAGAAATTGATTATATCATCTGTATTATTGCAAAATCTCATACCTCCACTCTAATTAACTCTTTCCCAAACAACAAAATTTTAGTGTGGTCCAATTTAAATGCAGCTGCAAATGACAAAATAGATGTTTATTAACAGAGGATTTGTGTACAATTTAGCTAAGAAAATATTGAGGCAAAAGGAGAAAATGCTGATCATCAGCACTTTCTTCTTTTGCCTAAATGTTTTCCCAAGTCTTGACGGTAAGGGTTGTCAAAACCAGGTCTTGTTTGGGAAAGGGTTAAGGCTGGGGTTACAAGGTTTTGCAATAACACCGACTATATAGTACATGTATTTTCAATTTTTATCATTTAATTTATTCCTGTAGGAAAGGGAAATGTTTGAAATATGCTTCAACAGAACCCTACAAACTCTAATTTTTTTTATTGTACATCGAACTTAAAAGAGTATATCTAGGAGATAATACATGTAGTGTGCTTTCAAGGATTGCAAGTCATTTTGCTTGTCTAGTGGCATCTTCCCATATTAACCCATTACCAAACAACAAAATTTTAGCCTGTTTGAAATTCAGAAGTTGCAGACGACAGCTTCAAGTGAATGAAATTTGATTATTTTTTTTTATTATCTTATGTAGAAAACATTGTGGGAAATGAAGAAATTGCTTGACACAAGCAATTTCTTTATTTTCCACAATATAATCCCAAGCCTTTTCTTGTGAGAGAGTCAAAAGGTGTCACTGTAATGGATACATGAAAGAGTGACAAAGTGTATCTAAAGCCTCACTAGGAATCAAACAAATTGATTACATAGTCTTTTCAATTCTTTATTATTACTTTTATTTCTGAGAGAAAGGCAAATGTTTAGAATATACTTCATCAGGTATCTACAAACCCTTTTTTTATTATTGCATATTGAATTAACAAAGTAGCAGAAAATTGTGTGTTTTTCAGTTTGCAAATCATCTAATCTCATCTTCTTACATTAAGAGCATTTAGAACAAGAAACTTTCTGTATTAAACAATCGCATTTCTGAATTCTAAGCAATAGCCAAATGAGCAAGTCCTCCTTCATGAAAGTAAAAACAACCAATGATATGTGAGCTTCACAATGTGAAATGATGTGTGAGATTCCATAGAAATTTCTTTCTCAACCAGGTATGTTAATATTATATTCTTAATGGAAGTGTTTACCTTTTCAACCCTTTTCCAAAACAAGACAAGATTTTGACAGAAGGGTTTGGAAAACAATCAAGACAAAACAAGAAAATGCTGATGACCATTTTCTCCTTGTCTCAATATTTTCTGTAATATATTGTAAACAAATCCTATCTTTATCGGCATTTTTTGTTGTCTTCACTTCAGCAGCTTTCAAATTGGAGCAGTTATATAAAGTGCTGTTTGGGGGTGGATTAAAACATAAGGGTTTCAGGCTTCAACCAAACAGAGAAGTATGTGTGAATCAGAAGTTAAAAATTTGTCAAAAAAACAAACAAACTTTTAATTCAATGCCAAAATATACTAATGACAACAAACATGTCATTATTTATGAACATAATCTAAATAGTTATATCTTTATAATAGTGAAAGGGAAACATGGAAACAAACAAGGCATTCCATGACAGATCTACAATGGAAAACAGTATGATTTGATGTAAGATGTGATTGCATGAATAGTAAAATGACAATTAATCCTAACCGGATGATTCTAGAGACAAATCTGTGTCCCTTTCGTTGAAAAAAAACGAGATCAGCCTGAAGATTCATACAGTCTGATCATATTCTACATGTCCTACTTCTTTTACCCATTACCTCATTGCAAAATTTTAGACAGGTTTAAATTGTCACAGACAACAATTTCAAGTGACTCAAATTTTGAAATGTTTTCGTGTTCTGTTTCGAAAACATGTTTGTAATGAAGAAATTGCTTGTCACAAGCTATTTCTTCATTTTCCATGGTGTTTTCAACAGCCTTTTTATCTTATGGGGTGTCAAAATGCATCATTGTGTGGAAATGGATTAATTCAGCACGACAAGGAAATAGAAAATGTAATAGGGTCATTCCAAACTTGTTTGGAATCAAATGAATAACAATTAAAATGTGATGAGACTGGCAAAATTCTTGATGGTTAAAAGCAAACCACAGTCAAGCCGCATCTTACCTGTAAATGCTACAACAAAACAACACAATCTACTAAAATTCTCAAAACACAACTAAATTTTGTCATGAAAAAGTCAATAGGATCTATTTATCCATATCCAGATGGCAAAATTGTAGACTGGTTCAAATTCAAAGATGTTGCAGATGACAATGCAGATGACAATTTCAAGTGAATGAATTTTTTTCTTAATTTATTTTTTTGTCTTTAAGGATAGAGAACATCACAGGAAATGGGGAAATTGATTATTAAAGTGACATTTCACGATTATTTTTACATAAATTTTACTTTTACTCTGTCTGAAAGAGCATGTTTTCTTATGAAAATTCTGAAAATTTCAAGTCAAAATATTGAACCGTTTACGAGAAATATATATTTTTGTGCCAAAATTAAACAAATTGTTGTGGACAACAGTTCAGATTTATATAGAATTTGTCATTTCTGTCTCAACTTTAAAGGCGTATTTTTCGCTTATAAATAACAACTGCAAAAAACTGATGGCATTTCTATGCATTAGAATTACCAATCTTTGCATCAAGACATACTTTAGAAAATGAAATAAATATGAAATGTCACTTTAAAAGCAATTTCTTCATTTTTCTATGATGTTTCCTGAAGCCATTATATTGTGGGGAGCAAAAAAAAGTCACTGCGTTAGAATGGGTTAAAAAATATGCACAGTATTTCATGGCAGAGTTTCTCAAGTTGCTTATATAAACTAGTGATGATAGCAAATATTACATCCTGGCAGCCTTTGTACATCAAAAGCAATTACTTTCTAAAAGATAAAACTTAGATAAATCTGATGATAGCTTTTCCTATCAAAGAACCATGATTAAACAGTCCTACTATTTGTCGTTTTATAATGAAATGACTAAACGCTTTCCCAAACAACAAAATTGTAGGTTGGTTTGCTTTGAAAGCTGTAGCAGACGACAAAACTGAGGTTAAGATATGATTTATGAACAATACTGCATAGAAAATAATGAGACAAAGGGACAGAAATAATATGTTTATTGCCTAAAGTGTAACAATGAGCTAACTTCACTTGGAACTATCGTTGCACTATTAGCTTCAAGCAAATGCTAATAGTCAGGTGTATTTGACATCATTTTGGCAGAAATAGTCTGACCATCCTCAAATCCATGGCTAGGAACCTGGACCATTATATCCAAAGGAAAGCAACTGACAAAACAAAGCCAATGTGAACAAAGATTCTAATTGGCTGAAGCATTATGCAGGGTGAATTTGAGAGATGGAACAGAGAGCCATCGTCCCAATAGTCCCAAGCTAAGTCAGCCAATATAAATCTATTTTTGAGAGTTTTTTGTTACCATTCTTTCTGCTCACTAACACAGCAGGACAAATAAGTACACTTACAGTTTGGTTATTGATGATAGACGTTAGTTTGGGTTCCTCAAATATAGACAGATTGATCCTGACACGTCCACTGTCATGGTCCACCTCCAACACTTCTCCCTGACATCCATAGTGAGGCCAGCCCAACATATACACAGGCGAGCTCTCGGGTAAATATTCCTTCAATGTCTTAAACTGGCAGAAGCTTGAGTCATGGACCGCAATATCCTGGAGAAAAGGAAAAGTTCATGTACTTTTTTAATAACCAACAAGAGCCGTCAGAGACGGACAATGCTCCCCGAATAAGGCATTGTCACAATAAATGTATGCCATGCAGAGCTAACATAAAGCTAACAAATGTTAAGCCCCCTTTTTGCATGACATAATCTTCATACCCAAATTTCACATAGTTTATTGTCAAGGGCATCTGATTTACTACTCAAATATGAAATTTCATCAAATTCTGACCATTAGACTAGGAGAAATTAGAGAAAAACTGTATTTTACCTTAAGTCCCCTTTTCCCATGACGAGGCCTCAAATCCAAAAACCGGGAAAAGTACATCGGCATTATGTCATAGGGAGTTCACATGGTAAGTTTCATTTGATTTGGCCCAAGGGTTATGGAGAAATCACTTCGGACGGACGGACGGATGGACGGACGGAATGACGGACGGACGGACAGACAAAGCGGCGACTATATGCTCTCCCTTCGGGGAGCATAATTAAACTGGTGACCATTTTGAAAGTTTTTTTTAGTGTTATGAATACATTGAGCATTTTGAGTGAATGGAAAGACAAAGTACTAAAAAAACAATTCATTCATGCACAAAGTACCTTTTTTGGTAAAATTTGACTTTTATTAATTTCACTGTTTTCCTAATTTCTACTCAATAGTTGGATCATGAAACAAGATGTGTTGGTGAAACACAAATGCCCCTGAAATGGCCATTTTTGTATAATGTTAAGTTTTTGCAGAGTTAAGGGTTGATAAGGGTTAACGGATGACCTTGGGGGAGGTCAAATTGAATGGAACAGATAGATATGGTTGAAAGGAAGTTGCATACCAAATTTGAGCTTTGTATGTCAAATACTTTTGGAGAAACGGCAAAGGTTAAGTTTTCAGAGTAAAAGGTTAAATTTTTGTAGAGTAAAGGGTTGATAAGGGTTAACGGATGACCTTGAGGAAGGTCAAATTGAATGGAACAGATAGATATCATTGAAAGGATGTTATATACCAATTTGAGCTTTCTATATCATATACTTTTGGAGAAACGGCAAAGGTTAAGTTTTCAGACAGACAAACGGACAGACAGACACAAGTAAAACAATATGCCCCCAATATCTCGATATTGGGGCATAAAAAAAATTCTTTTGAAGTAATACATGGCTTCTTTCCACAAAAAACCTTGTAACTGCCGCTTTAAACAAGTTGCAGTAATGAGGTTTTTGTTGCAAAGTGACGGCATTCCACTTACCTTAACTGTAGCTTGAAGGGCAAACGGTACAGGTCTGTTACCAAACTGTTTTTCTAGAGTTACTCTTCCATGTGATCCAAACACATATCTAGAAATGACAATGTTGTTCGTAAACATCATACAGTCAATCAACCACTATCTCTTTCACTTTGCTACAGACATATTCATTTGCTAATTTATTTAGATATGAACAACCTTAAAATTTGAAGAAACATTCTTTATAAAACAGTCTCATGAATTTATTTAATTGGTCAGCAAAGTTAAGATAAAACTTTGAAATTCAGAAGCATTTACTTGCCATTATCAAGCAATATTCTTATTATTATCATTTTCATTAGTATCATCTTAGTATCAAACTTTTCTGACAGACAAATGGACAGACAGATGGACAGACAGGGTTAAACAATATGTCCCATGACCTTTGGATACAGGGGCATAATAAAAATATTCACAACAAAAAAGAAACATAACTTACTTTCTGCCAGTCATGGGCAGTGCTCTAATCAGAATATCTGTATCTCCTATATTGATACCCAGTCTGTCTTTATATCTGAAGTACAAAACATTATTTATTTATAACACATTGGTTAGAGCCTTTCTTAAACAAGACCTGCTTTAAACATCCTTTCAAGAATTGGGCAAACATTGCAGGGGAAGACTGACAATTTTACCTTAGGGGCCTAGAATTGCAAAATTCAATACTAAACTTTAAGGGTATGGGCATTTTTATCTTAACGTTCAATTTCAGGGGCCCAGCCCAAAATCTAGGGGCCATGGGTGACTGGGCCCCTGGTAGTCTTTATCTCTGCATTGACCTATATGGCAAATGCTTCATGTTCAATAAGTTTTAGTAATGACAAAGCCTTACTATTTTGAGGTATCAAAATGCTTCAATGTGTGGTAATGGGTTAAAAATACTTTCACTCACTTTTCCTTGATAGAATGGACTTCTCTATACCATGTGTTGGTTGTATTTTCATCATTGTCATCTTTTTTCAGCTGTCGTTTCTCAGGTTGACTAGATTTTTTACCCTTCGTGTCTTTAGTTTCAACAAGACTATAGCTAAAAATGTAAACAAGATTTCGTTGCTTTTCAACAATATGTTCCAAATATTACAAAATTGCATGAAAGATTTCAACATCACATGAATCTTATTAGGGGTGGACTACCTTTACCAGCCTCTTCATCAGAAATGAGGCTATACATTATTTACCTATCTTCAAATGCACATTTACAATAATATTAAAAATATCTGAGACATATAATTGAAATTCAAATGTAAGTTTCTCCTTTTGCCTCAATATTTTCTGAGCCATATTTTACACAAATCTTATCTTTAACAACATCCATTTTGACATCTGCAACACCTTCAAAATATGAACAGTCCAGACGTTTGCCACTTGAGAAATGGTTAATTCAACAAGATATGTTTGTGAAACATAAACACCCCAAAATGGCCAATGTTAACTTTTCGGACAGACAGACAGAAGGGTAAAACAATATGCCCACAATCTTTCAACATAGGGATGTTAAAAGATTGCAAATTGTTCATACCTTGTAATATCATCAATGTAAAGCTGTAAAGGTATCATTTTACATTTGTTTAACTCTTTCCCAAACAACAAAATTTAGGGTGGACAAATTTGTAAGCTGCTGTAAGTTACAGAAGGTAAAAATTGTGAATAAAATATCACAGTAAACTTTGAGGCAAAAGTAGAAAATGCTGACTATCAGCATTTTCTTCTTTTGCCTCAATGTTTTCCCAAGTCTTTTCTTTCAGAGAGGTCAAAACCAGGTCTTGTTTTGGAAAGGGTTAATTAAGAAAGGTAGCAAATTGTTCTTACTTTGTAATATCATCACAGACGGCTATCACTTTAGCTTCATACAAGTGAGGCCAGCCCACAAATATCTCACGTCCCAAATAATCCTTCGCAACCTGTCGGATATCCTGAAAACCAGAGAAAATTCATTCAATAAGGGATTAGGTAGGCAAATAATCTACATTGTAGAAATTGCAATTAAAGTTGTTGTAGAAATTAAAATCATAAAGCAACTAGGCAAAAGGATCTCAAATAAGGAATAACAGATTGATGGTGTAGGCATTCTGAATATGTTATTTCAAATCCCTATGTTGTGGGCATTCATTTAATTAAATTGTCTCATCAAAATGAGAAATTCCAATGAACACCCAAAATATTGGGTTGGATGAACAATTAGTGAAATATTGCATCTTGAAAAGGCATTACTTTATATTATAAAGTAGCTAAAAGAAGCTTACTGGTGTGTCTTGCTCCTTGATGTTCAACATCACATTGAATCCTCGACTGTTCATCTGGAACACTTTTACACTCTCTTTTTTCAGCTCCGCCTGAAGGGAAAAAATACATGTTTACATAAATGCTTTCTAAGATCAAAGGAAACAATAATTAGTATTAAGATGGAAGACTGAATTGAAGTAATAATACTTGGCACATAAACTTGCTTGTCATTTAACATAAATAAAAGCATAAAATGTGTGTTTCCAGGCCACAAAAGGCATCATTACCAAAAAGAAAACAGAGCGGTTATCGAGATGAAACATGCATTGTTCAGTAAACCCATGTACCATCAAGGCTTTGTACTCAAATATCCTCTATTTTAGTGTTCAAAACAATAAATTGATATTTTCCCTCAATATGTCTCAATGCTTCATATTGCAAAGTCTAATAAGGAACAATGCCTTTTGGTGCCAAACCATGACATAATGTTTTTTGTTGATATCACTCATAACAAAACAAGGGTTAAAATCTACTCACAGAATGAGGTATGTGTTTGAGGGTAGGGAATCCAGCATAATATACATCTAGTTTAACCCCTGGTAATAGACCCTTAACTAACTGGTGTGAGGGCAGGATTAACCCATCTTTTGCTATCTTTGTTAATCTGAAAATAAACAGTGGGTATGGGTTAGTGTAATTTAAAATATAGCAAAGAAATGAAGTAAATCTTTAACTGGTAATTTTTGCGGGTGAAAATTTGTGCACATTTGGGCGAAAAACGGTAAATTTAATTTTGTCAATATAATTTTTGCAATTTCATTTCACAAATCTGTTTCATTTTGCCATTAAAGCCAATGTTTGTTTTGCAAATTTAATTTTTGTTGATAGTATCCAAGAAACTCCACAAAAATACATTGGAGCAGACATTGCCAGTCATACAGTATCTTCAATCAAGGCACCTACAAAATTGTACTAAATTTTTACTTTTGGCAAACCTTTGATGTGATTCGTTGAAATTCTTAAACCCCAAGGCTATGTATCAAATATGAATGCCTTATGACCTTGTCTAGAAAAAAATCTCTTTAACCCATTCCCACTCAGTAACTCCTTTTGACTCACTAGAAGAAAAAGGCTTTGGAAAACATGGTGGAAAATAGAGAAATTGCTTGTGACAAGCAATTTTTTCATTTTCCACAATTTTTCCAATCCAAATGGGCAAGATTTCTAAAAATTTAACAAATTGAAATTGTCGTCTTCAACACCTTTCAAATTGGATCAGTCCAACATTTTGCAGTCTGGTAATGGGTTAATGTTCCTTTTCTTTACTGAATATCCATATTGGCCTCTGCTGAAAAAAGGTTTTCTTTAAAGTTCTTTTTCATGACTGAAACAATTCAACCAGTCAGAATCATCTGTTGTTTGGTGTGTGTGTTTTATGTTGTTTTTGTTGTTTTTTTTAAATAAACCAAGTATAAAATTGAACTTTTCTTACTTGGAATGGTTCATCGCAATATCAGGAAAGGCATCTGGCAGAGAAGATGGATAGACGCCTGACGGTTCTTGGTTATATTCATACAATAAACAGGGGCCATGACAGTTTCTACTCTTTTCATCTGCAGACAACAAACTCTCCTTGGTTTTCATGGCGGTAAGCAGGCGGTTCTGGAAAAGAAACAATTTGTATAATCACAGAATTGTTAATTTATATTGTCTAGCAGATTATTAAAATCAATGAGTCTTATAACTTTGTGGTACAGTTGGCCAAAATTTTGGCATTGTTTGCTGATTTGCCGAATAAATTGACAAAAAGTTATATTAGTAACACCTATTCATATTAAAATGTAACAATTCCAAAGTGAGACAGTTCTTTAATCAAACAAAGTATAGAAAAATTTCCATCTAGCAAAAGGTTAATGTAAGGTTAAAACATCTACATTTCTACAAACTAGTCAAGTAGCAAAACTGTCTCAGAAGTATGAAATACAATGCTAGAATATCTTTGTATACATACAGCTAAAGATAAGTGGGGGTGAAGACATTCTAAATTTGTTATTTCAAGTCCAAACCTTCAATGGGTACCCACAACACAGGGTTTGATGAACATGTAGTGAAATATTGCATTTTAGAAAGCTATGACCTCCCCCCCCCCTCATCTGTATAGTATACAGATGCATTTTGTAGGCATACCTCATCAATAAATGGTATAAGAACCACAGCTTCCCAGTCCTGTTGTTTACCATTGAGATCTGTGTCAAAATTGAGAGGGTAGAAATCTATCACAGGTGAGCTGTCCATTGTCATCAATGTCTGAAAGAAACAAACATGAACTTATAATCACTGAAATGTATCAATCAAATATGCAGAAGTTATCATTCAAATATGTCTTAACCCATTATCAGACAGCACAATTATGGACGGAACACTTCCCGTTTAGCGGTCTCTACCAAAATGGTGTCCATTCACCATGTCCACTTGAAGGTATTTTTGGGGGCTGCCACCCCCACACCTCTTCTCATTTTCCTTTTTATTGGTGAAACTTACACTATTCTATCCCTTAACTTCCTAATGTTCGGTAACAGAATGGCGGCCATTTTGTCTGAGGACCACTAAACTGGAATCTACCCATATGGACATTTCTTAATTCAACAACTGTAAGTGAATAAAATTTTACATTGTTCGGTCTTTTGGGGTAGAACATATTATGGGAAATAATGAAATTGCTTGTTACAAGTAATTTATTCATTTTCCACAATGTTTTGCAAAGCCTTTATATTGTCAGGCATCAGAAGGTGTTGTCATGCAGGAGTGGGTTAGGATCAGAACTGATCCAGGGGCCCGTATTATCAATGATCATACAATAATTTTTTCACGTAATTACTTGTAACAATGAACCTGATTGGCCCAATCTGATTTCTCATGCAATCAGAACACGGAACACTGAAAATGTGGTCATACGATCATTGATAATACTAGCCCTAGATCAATAAGATCAAATGTACTCATAGAAACTTCACCGTCAAGGCTAAGGCAATTGATGCGAGTAATGTATTATCATAGCTCACAATCAATGACATGGCAGAGCATCTCTAGGTAATAGCTAGAGATTGTCTGCCAGGTCATTTATCATGAGCAATATCATAGACTAAGCACCTCGATGGCTCAGCGCGAAACGGTTGTAACTGCCTATAAACATATAGGCAGTTATAACCGTTTCGCGCTGAGCCATCGACCTAGAACTGTGTTTTTGTTTGTTCGTTTTTAATGCCACCGAACGAAATCTGTCTGTCCGAAAACTACAAATTGGCCTTTTCCAGGCTGTAAGTGTTTCACAAACACATCTTTTTTTTTCTCTCTCTTTTTATGAAAATTCTTTTTCACATGAAACAAGATAAAACCTTACTTGAAAAGGTGGTGGTAATAATTCTTTACTAGCAGCTGGAAGGACTGCCATGAGTTGTTCAAATGGTAAAAATGGCGTCCCCAAATCAAATGTTATGTTCATATTCTTGAAGTCTTTCACATCACTCATGTAGGGAGCGTAGTGATGTGGGTAAAACCTGTAATAATGAATGATGGTATGTTTCTCTAATCCATTCCCACTCAGTGACGCTTTTTTGGCGCCCCTCAAGAAAATGAATGGGAAAACATTGTGGAAAATGAAGAAATTGCTTTAACAAGCAATTTCTACATTTTCCACAATGTTTTCGTATCCAAAACGTAAAGATTTTTAAAATTTCATCAACTTGAAAATGTTGTCTGCATCATCTTTGAATTTGGACTAGTCTAAAATTTTGCCGTTTGGTAATGGGTTAAACCAATTTCCTCACAGTGACGCTTTTTTGGCGCCCCTCAAGAAAACGAATGGGAAAACATTGAGGAAAATGAAGATAAATAATTGGTATTATAGCAAAACCTCGTAACTTCAGCTTAATTCAAGCTGTGCCTATATGATTTTGCAATGACACCAACAATTTAATGCAGTATGACGGAATAGACTTACCAACTTCAAGATGGTAAAACAATAGTAATACAACAATACTAAAGTTTGTATGTTTGGGAAAGCATGCGCGGATCCAGAGGGGGGGTCAAGGGGTCATGACCCCCCCCCCCCTGGAATTTGGTGAAAAAAGGGGTTATAAAAAAATTGTTGGTTATGTCCCATATAAGCTGCGCCATTCGTCCCTGTGTGCCACGACAAACCATTGTTATATTTAGTCCTTCATGGTATGGCATGTATCTGCTTGAATCCAGGGGTGGTCAGGGGCCTGAGTGACCCCCCCTGAAATTTGGAGAAAAAAGGGGTTAAAAATCGGACCCCCCTGGGAAAATTACCTGGATCCGCGCTTGGAAAGGGTATTATTGCAAAACCTTGTCACTACAACTTTGTTCATTTTTAGGCAATATAATAAAGTATGATACAATACACTTACCAACTCCAAGATGGCACCCCTTCATAGTAATACAGCAATATCCACTGTAGTCCTCTCACATAGCCTTCTGCTTGATCCTTCAATACCTCTCTGTGGAAATAAATAAGCAGCTTAAAGTTGGGGATTTTTTTTGTTTGTTTTCAAGTCTGAATTTCTTCACCAAGTTTGTTTTTTCTGATAAAACTGTCTTTTTTGTCAATTCTAAAATCATGCTGTAGTAATCATATGCAACAAGAGCCGTCAGAGACGGACAATGCTCCCCGATTAAGGCATTGTCACAATAAATGTATGCCATGCAGAGCTAAGATTAAGCTAACAAACGTTAAGCCCCCCCTTTTTCCATGACATACTTTTTATACACAAATTTCAAGTAGTTTATTGTCAAGGGCATCTGATTTGCTACTCAAATATGAAATTTCATCAAATTCTGACCATTAGACTATGAGAAATTAGAGAAAAAGTATATTTGACCTTAAGTCCCCTTTTCCCATGACGAGGCCTCAAATCCAAAAACTGGCAAAAGTACATCGGCATTATGTCATAGGGAGTTCACATGGTAAGTTTCATTTGATTTGGCCCAAGGGTTATAGAGAAATCGCTTCGGACGGACGGACGGACGGAATGACGGACGGACGGACGGACAGACGAAGCGGCGACTATATGCTCTCCCTTCGGGGAGCATAAAAATCCATTTCAAATAAATAAAGACAAAGTCCTGAACAAACAATATGTCCCAAATTGCCAATGTTTTTGGACAGACAGATAGACAGAGAGACACAAGTAAAACAATATGCCCTTGATCTTTCGAAACAAGGGCATAAAAAAATTTATACTCATTTCAAACAGATTATCACAACATTAACCTTTGATCGAGCCAAGATACCTGATTCACTTGAATAATACCTGGTAAGAAATGGGTTATCTTTAACAGGGTTGCCACAAGTCACCGAAAACAAAATTCCCTGACAATTCCCTGACAAATTTAGAAATTCCCTGACATGTTTCGTCACATTCATTTAGCTTTGACTCACGAAGTCTCGAGACAATTTTAAAAGATGTTGAAATCATGAATTATATAATACAGCATCTTATTTTTTCAAAATTCCCTGATAGTGACAATTCCCTGACATTTGCCAATATTTTCAAATTTACCTGACAGTTCACAAAATTCCCTTACAATTCCCTGACCTTGAATAAAATTAAATTTCTCTGACTTTTCCCTGATGCGTGGCGACCCTGTTTAACTATTTTCCCTTTTGCCTTTACCCGTTTTTCTACAAATTTGTTCCCTCTTCTTTTGATAATTCGATAATTAGTAATAGGTGCAATATAAAAGCTCATAGGTAACTTCTACTTACGGAGTGACTTTCTGATAATCCATTTTAGTCATGTAGTAATATCGTTTGTGGTGTCTAAACTCGTCACCAAGAGTGTCACCTGAGTCTTCGTCCGACAAAATTTCTTCTGTAAATGGGAAATGATAGATTCAATCCAGGTAAGGTCACATTAACTGTTTCCCAAACCGCTAACAAGAGCTGTCCGAAGACAGGGCGCTCGACTTTCTAAGTTGCTTAGTATAAAGGGGGCATAACTCCAAATAAAGTGGAGCCAGGGTCATGGGCCCAGGTAGTAAGGTAGAGGGTGTGATGGTGAATAAGTATTCCAAGTTTGGGTTGAATCCCTTTGATAGTATGGAAGTTATTGATGTTTGAAAAAACTTTAACCTTTGTTGCAACGCCGACGCCAACGCTGACGCCAACACCCACGCCCGGGTGACAGTATAAGCTCTCATTTTCTTCGAAAAGTCGAGCTAAAAATGGATTTTCCCCATTTGATAACAGCTATAGAAGTAAAACTGGGTGCTGATGGAGATAAAATTTGTGTACCATTATAACACAGAAAATGTTGAGGCAAAAGCAGAAAATGCTGGTCATCAGCATTTTCTTCTTTTGCCTCAAAATTTTCCCAAGCCGTTTTTGGGGGGTTGTCAAAACCAGGTCTGGTTGGGAAAGGGTTAAAATAAAACTCGCATCACTTAATGACATACATGTAACTTTTCTTACCGGTCATTTATTTTGAAATTGCAACAATTGACCAAACGCCAATCGACAGATCGCTCCGCCTAACATAGAATTTAAGGCAAACAATGTGTATGTGGTCGGTAATAGGGAACGATTTTATCCAGTTAATCGTGATTTAAATTCGGACAAACAAAGTAGTATTTCGTAGTTGTTGTTATAAAATCTCGTAACTACGGCTTTATTTAAGCCGTAGTTACGAGATCTTATAACAACACCGACGCGGTTTATCAAAACATAACAGTGAACCTAGTCTATTGTTAGCACAAAATTCTTTGCCATTGGTATGTCGATTGTTTTGATTGTCAGTCGATAAATCGATACAAAACCATGTGCAACGATGAACAATTGGGGCATAACATTTTTGTGATCGTCCACTGGCTAATCGATGTTTTTGATTGACAGTCGGCGTTTGGTCAATTTCACATGATATGTGCCTCATGGAAAACCCAGCATTTGTATCCTACCAATAGGTAGATAATGGTAGCAGGGGGCACATGAAATGTTGTGGTAGTGAAGTGGTAGTCTATATAGTACTATACTGGTGAAATATACCAAAGGAATCCATGGTTAGGTTCTTCAGCAGCAATGATATGACTTTACGTGTTGAACTCCATTCAATCAACCAATAAGCAACACTAGATTTAATTTAACCTATTCCCACATGATGCTTTTGGACGCCTTCCAAGATAAAGGCTTAAGAAAACATTGTGAAAAATGAAGAAATTGCTTGTGACAAGCAATTTCTTCCTTTACCCCAAAGTTTTCTACACAAAAACACCAAGAAATGTAAAATTCCATGCATTTGATATTATCGTCTGCAACACCTTTGAAATTGGACAAGTCTAAAATTTGCCAATTGGGAAAGGATTAAGATACAAACCACTTATTTCCTCTGGGCTGAGATCATACGACTCGTCAATCTTTTCTTCCCCCATAAAGTCTTCAAGATCTTCCGAGTTATTGGCAAAAGCTGCAAACCGATTCTCTTCCTTTTTCTGCAATATTTCAACAAACATTTGATAGGAATATTCTGACTGATTTGGCAGGCTACAAATAAACAGATCAGGAAATAAGCAAAGTAGAGTTATGCTCCATGTACAGTGCATTTCTCCTTGGTGAGATCCATCTACCCATGAAGTTTCATGATCATAGCTACATCACTTTCAGAGGTATGCTTCGGACAAGTATTTTGTACTCGGACAGACAGACAGATGGGCAGGCAGGCTATAATTACAGGGGTAAGTTGAATATTACCATATTTTTCCTGAACTTTCTGGCAGCTGAGATCAGTTCAGCTTTGTCTGCATCACTTTGAGCTTTCTTCCCTTCTAACCACTTCAAATCTCCAGCTTGTTCCGAGAATGTGTCAAAATCAAACTGAAATGATAAATTTATGAAATTTGATTGTCCTGCATTGTTTATTCAGGTATAAACTACTTAAGACATGACAAAGAGTATCCTATATTTAGGGCATGTTGTCAATGATAACATTAGATAGGAGGGCTCATTTGGAAATCCTCCTATTGGAGCATGCAGGCCAGTTGACTCAGTCGAGTCAACTCGCCTGCATGTTCTCATTGATGGATTGCATCTATACTTTAACCCATTACCAAACGACAAAATTTGGACTGTTCCAATTTGAAAGGTTTTGCAGACGACAATTTCAAGTTGATAAAACTTTAAAAATCTTACCATTTAAGGTTGGAAAATAATGTGGAAAATGAAGAAATTGTTTGTCACAAGCAATTTCTTCATTTTCCACAATGTTTTCTCTAGCGTTTATCTTGAAAGGTGTCTAAAAGCGTCAATGTGTAGGAATGGGTTAACTGGATTGTGCCATCTAAATGCAAGAATTATCCATTTGTACGGGTACCCGGTTACCCGCGGGTAATTGTTAAACGGGTACACGGGTAGAAATTTTGTACCCATTTAAGCCCTAATTAGAACAAAAATTTTTAAGTAAGTTTTGTAATTCTACTGACCTGTGAGAGAGCCACAATGTATTTTTCAAATCTTTCTAGATTGAGATATCCTCCTTCATTAATGTAACCTGAAAACATGCATGGATTGTTTATGAAATAATAACAAGTTTAGCGGTCTTTATTGCGCAAATAAAAACCGATGTGCAACAGACTACATGTGTAGGTAAAAACCGAGGCGCACAGCGCCGAGGTATTTGCCTTAACATGTAGTCCAGATCACAGAGGTTTTTATTGCGCAATAAAGACCGCTAAACTTGCTATTATCTCCATTATAACACTCTAAATAACAAAATGCTCATTCGAAATGTGTTATTTTGTGAAGATTCTGCCATGAACTAGTTTTCGGCGTAGGAAACGCATTGGCGGTTAAGTGACGTCATTCATGACGTCATTTGACGTTACCTTGACGCCACGTTACGTTTTGGCGCATGCACAAAGCATTATTACATAGAGTCTTTATTGTATAAACTAGAACTGTCGCAAAGCGGACAAATACCCCCCACTAGCACCTTGTAACTGGAAAGTGCTATAGGTCAAAAGGTTCTGTAGTTTGAGCACGGAAACGAATTTTAAACAATGTCCAACTGTGACCTTGACCTTTGACCTTGGTGACCCAAAAACAATAGGGCATCCCCTTGGGTCATGGGCAACAACTGTGTAAAGTTTCATGATCCTAGGTCAACCGATTCTCGAGTTAGAGCACGGAAATGGATTTTAAACAAAGTCCGATTGTGACCTTGACCTTTGACCTTGGTGACCCAAAAACAATAAGGCACCTCCTTGGATCATGGGCAACAACTGTGTAAAGTTTCATGATCCTAGGTCAACCGGTTCTCGAGTTAGAGCACGGAAACAGATTTTTAACAAAGTCCGATTGTGACCTTGACCTTTGACCTTGGTGACCCAAAAACAATAGGGCATCCCCTTGGGTCATGGGCAACAACTGTGTAAAGTTTCATGATCCTAGGTCAACCGGTTCTCGAGTTAAAGCACGGAAACGGATTTTAAAGAAAGTCTGATTGTGACCTTGACCTTTGACCTTGGTGACCCAAAAACAATAGGGCACCTCCTTGGGTCATGGGCAACAACTGTGTACAGTTTCATGATCCTAGGTCAACCGGTTCTTGAGTTAGAGCACGGAAACGGATTTTAAACAAAGTCCGATTGTGACCTTGACCTTTGACCTTTGTGACCCAAAAACAATAGGGCACCTCCTTGGGTCATGGGCAACAACTGTGTAAAGTTTCATGATCCTAGGTCAACCGGTTCTTGAGTTAGAGCACGGAAACGAAAAAGTCTACGGACGGACAGACAGATGGACAGACGGACAGACATGGTGAAACCAATATACCCCCCTCTACTTCGTAGGTGGGGGGTATAATAAAACCTGATGCAGTTCTTCTTTCGCTATATATGGATTTCAAGGAAACGTGTTATAATAGTAAATTAGCTCTATTGTTATATCACATGGATAATTTTCTGGCAAATTCTTTTGATTCTAGTTCATAGATTCATTTTCTGTGAAGACATTAAGGTGGAAAAGGGTAAAATATCAAAATGGCTTTTCAGCAAAAAGCATAAAACTATTTGCCAAATTTGGACTTTTCCTACTTGAAAGCTGCTGAAAACGACAAAATAGATGTTGTTGAAGATAAGATTTGTGTATGATATAGCACAGAAAATATTGAGGCAAAAGGAGAAACTGCTGGTTATCAGCAGTTTCTTCTTTTGCCTCAATGTTTTCCAAAGCGATTTCTATAGGGGACATCAAAACCAGGTCTTGTTTGAGAAAGGGTTAAAGTAAAGCTAAAGTATAGATAAAATTTACAGAGTACATAAAATCCATCACCCAAATATACTTTTTGCATACAACACAGAATCTTTAACATAGATTGTTATGAAAACTAGAATATCACTGAAAGTGATCATACCCCCCCAAAAGCGCTGTGTTTGTGCATAAATTGAGATGTACATTTCCTATGAACTGTGAAATGATCACATGAGAAAAAGAGCAAACAGACTGACCAACACATGGTAATGTTGCAAACATTGCTTACTTTCAACAAAGGACCATAATTCAGTCAAAAATCAACAAGAAAATTCACTCAAGGGCCATATCTCCGTTAAAAATCAATGAACCATAACCAAAATATGATATGCACATCTACACTTGGTAATGACTTCACATGTGAAGTTTGAATAAAATGGGAGCAATAGTTTATGAGAAATAGAGTGGACAAAAAGTTGAAAAAAACGATCAACACATGTTGATTTTGCGTAAAATGGCAATTTTAAGCAAAGGGACATAACTCAATTAAAAATCATTGCGTCATCACAAGAATTTAATATGCACATATTTGAGAGCTACCAAGCATAACTGTAAAGGTTTTTTTGAAATCCATCCATTGATTTCCGAGAAATTGAGCGGACAAAAAAATTCACTCAAGGGCCGTAACTCCGTCAAAAATCAATGGATCATGACCAAAATATAATATGCACATTTACACTTGGTAATGACTTCACATGTGAAGTTTGAATAAAATTGGTGCAGTAGTTTATGAGAAATAGAGTGGACAAAAAATTGAAAAAACGATCAACACATGTTGATTTTGCGTAAAATGGCAATTTTCAGCAAAGGGCCATTACTCGGTCAAAAATCAATGAATTATCCTCAGAATTTAATATGCACATATTTGAGAGCTACTAAGCATAACTGTAAAAGAAATTTTGAAATCCATCCATTAGTTTCCAAATAATTGAGCGGACAAGAAACTTCACTCAAGGGCGATTACTCTGTCAAAAATCATTGAACCATGACCAAAATATTATGTGCACATTTCCACTTAGTAATGAGATCACATGTGAAGTAAGACCAAAATTGGTCCAGTAGTTTATGAGAAATAGAGTGGACAAAAATTGAAAAAACCGATCAACACACCCTGATTTTGCGTAAAATGGCAATTTTCAGCAAAGGGCCATAACTCAGTCAAAAATCAATGAATCATCACCAGAACTTAATATGCACATATTTGAGAGCTACTAAGCATAACTGTAAAGTTTATTTGAAATCCGTGAATTAGTTTCCGAGAAATTGAACGGACAAGAAAATTCACCCAAGGGCCATAACTCCGTCAAAAATCAATGGACCGTGACCAAAATATGATATGCACATCTCCACTTGGTAATGAGTTACCATGTAAAGTTTGAATTAAATTGGACCTGTAGTTTAGGAGAAAAAGAGCGGACAAAAAAGCTACGGACCAACCAACAGACAGACAGACAGACAGACAGACCAACGGACAAGCTGACTCCTATATACCCCCCAAATTGAATTTGGGGGGTATAATTATCAAAACTGAAAGAGGGCTCAAAATATGTCAACAAGAATATACTTGACTAAACTCACTAAAATACCTCCACATGATGACAGAACAGCAATGTATGTTTTCCACAACAAAGGTTAACCCTTACCCAAACAATACCTGGTTTTGACATCCCTAATAGAAAAGGCTTGGGAAAACATTGAGACAAAAGAAGAAACTGCTGATAACCAGCAGTTTCTCCTTTTGTCTCAATGTTTTCTGTGCCATATGATACACAAAACCTATCTTTAATAACATCCATTTTGTCATTTGTGGCAGTTTTGGAAGTGGATGACCCTAAAATGTTGTCGTTCGGGAAAGGGTTAACTTCAAAATACAAATTATAAGTATTTACCTCCACACGATGGCAGAACATCAATATATGTTTTCCAGAGTGATGGTAATGCATCATGATTGATATGAAGATTAGCTGGGTGGGGTATAAAATCATTCAGGTAGGCAGCATAGACCAAGATTAAACTGCATGTATATGCAGGCTGATCTTGGTCAATGCTGCCTGCCAAATCAAACTAATTTTGTCTATTTTAACTTCTAAACAAAAGTTTTTACCTCCACACGATGGCAGAACATCAATATATGTTTTCCAGAGTGATGGTAATGCATCATGATTGATATGAAGATTAGCTGGGTGGGGTATAAAATCATTCAGGTAGGTAGCATAGACCAAGATCAGACTGCATGTATATGCAGACTTATCTTTGTCAATGCTGCCTTCCAAATCTTAATCATTATTTCTATTTTAACTTCAAAATACAAATTATAAGTTTTTACCTCAGCACGATGGCAGAACATCAATGTTAATTTTCCAGATTAAGGTAAAGTATTGTGGTTGATATGGAGATTACCGGTAGGTAGTTGGGGTATAAAATCATTCAGGTAGGTAGCATAGACCAAGATTAGACTGCATGTATATGCAGGCTGATCTTGGTCAATGCTGCCTGCCAAATCAAACTAATTTTGTCTATTTATACTTATAAATACAAATTAAAAGTTTTTACCTCCGCAGGACGGCAGAACATCAATATAAGTTTTCCAGAGCAATGGTAAAGCATCATGGTTGATATATGCAGATTAGTTACACGGGGTATAAAATATGCAGGCGGATCTTATGTCAATACTGCCTGCCAAATCAACCAAATTTTGTCTATTTTAACTTCTAAACAAAGTTTTTACCTCCGCACGATGGCAGAACATCAATGTAAGTTTTCCAGAGTAATGGTAAAGCATCATGGTTGATATGAAGATTCGGTAGGTGGGGTATGAAATCGTTACCGACTAGAAATCCCATCAGTACCCAGTCATCTATAACGCTCTCAAGGTTGTACGGAAATGGTAAACTTTCCTGAAAACATGAAAGAGAAAGGTTAGTTTATGTTTCCCTTCCCTTTTTACCGAGATAAGAATAGCATCTAAAGAATAATAAATGTGAAGTTAATTGGATTCAAGATAAACTTTTGACCTATAGGTCCCACTCAACAGCTAATGCTTTATTTTGATCTTTGCATATGGCATACTACTATAAGAAATTTGAATTTTGGCCATACATCTATGAAATGAACCACATTTGTCCATTTTTCAGGAGAAAACTTTGATTTTTTTTTAATTCATAAGACATGTTAATTCAAATAAACATTACGCAAAACACAAACTAATAATGTCTTTGCCTAAATATAACAAGGCCTACTAAAAAGAGGTTCAAATTGATAACACTGCTATCATAAAATTTAATCTGCCTTTTTTTATCATATGTAGGAATTCTGTACCATAACATTAATATATTTACCTTTAATGCGGAAAACTCGAAGTCTAGATATTCCCTGAACAATGAGAGATGTAGAAGGTGAAATGTGGTTTCTTCTGCTGTTGTCGGTCTGAAAAATACAATGTATACAAAATAAAGTTTATTATTGTACAACAATGTACTTAAAGTAAAAACAAGAGTTGTCAGCGGACAACGTAGCTCGCCTATACGGGAGCTTGTCACAAAAACAGCTAATTTCTATAAAGTAGGCCAAACTCCAAGGTCAAGGTCACAAGGTCAAAGGTCATGGTCCAAAATGCAAGGTCTTGGCAGGAGGTATCCTTGTGTGAAATATCAAGGCTTTATCAATAATAGTGCATGAGATATAGGCCAGGTTAAAGTTTTTAAAAGTAGGTCAAACTCCAAGGTCAAGGTCACTAGGTCAAAGGTCATGGTCACAAATGAAAGGTCTTGTCGAGATGTATCCATGTATGAAATATCAAGGCTGTATCTGTAATAGTGCCCGAGATATAGACCAGGTTAAAGTTTTTCAAGTGAAGACGCGACGCGACGGGACGGGACGGGACGCCGACGCCGACACTAGGGCTGTGACATTAGCTCCCCAGACATAAAGTCCCGGCTCGCTAAAAATTAAAGCCTGAAGTTTACAAACTCATGGTCATATTCTGCCGACTTTCCACTTTACCCCATGATCATCGAGTTTCAAATCAGCTGTTTACAATTGGTACCTCTGGCAGTCACAGATCTTTAAACTCTTCAGTGTACCAATTTACACACATGGGTGAAGAGGAGAGACATGGTGTAGCTTTTTTGCTCAGAAAAATTCCCATGGCACTGGCAGATTTGAACCCAGGACCTTTTGATCTCAAATTAATCGTCTTACCAATAGGCAATTCAAATGAGTACCCACACTAAACAGTTTGGGTTTAACAGAACTAAGTTGGAATGTCTAAGAACCCTCTTATCTGTTGCTCTAATCAATTTAACCCATTCCCAAACAACAAAATTTTAGGGTGATCCACTTCAAAAACTGTAACAAATGACAAAATGGATGGTATTAAAGATAGGATTTGTGTAAAATATGGCATAGGAAATATTGATACAAAAGGAGAAACTGCTGGTTATCAGCAGTTTCTTCTTTTGTTTCAATGTTTTCCCAAGCCTTTTTCCTTAACCCATTACCAAACGACAAAATTTTGGGGTAGTCCAATTTGAAAGAAGTTGCAGACAACATTTCAATGTGATGAAATTTCAAAATTTTAAAGCTTTTCGGGTAGAAAGCATTGTGAGAAATGAAGAAATTGCTTGTCACAAGCAATTTCATCATTTTCCAGGGTTTTTTCCCCTACTATAATTAGTACCTGTAAAAGGAACCTTTCCCAATGACTACAGGCTCTTTCCCAATTTTAGTACAGGCAGTTTCCCAATCTCCATAGCTACCGTTCCCAATGATCTTATGTGCCGTTCCCAATGGCCAATCATGCCATACATTTTAGTTTGACTAGAAATATCTCATCCAAACAGTTTATATGGGTTACTGAGAAGTTGAATTCTTTTTAGACAGATCCAAATTCAAAGTTCTAAGCTTTCAACAGACCAAAGCATCATTTCCCAAAATAGAAACACTTCCAAAGTAGCTAGGAAAAGATTTAGATTAGAACATATAGAAGAATTTACATCTACAAACATTTTGTGTTTAGCTCCAATGCTTTCTTAACCCTTTCCACAATGTCTTGGAATGGTGTCACTGTGAAAATAACAGGAATTTTTTATGCAGACAACACAATTAATGTTACTTTAAATGCCTGGAAAGTATTGAGAGAATTGGAGTGAATGCTGGATTTCAGCATTATCTACCTTTCAACAATTTCTAAATATATAGAGATATAATAAATGGTCAAAATATATGGTCACAAGTATGTTCCTGTTTAAACCAAGACCTTACAATTATATGTGGTGCAAAATTTAGCCGCTAATGATAGATTAAGATGCACCTTTAAGATTCCCAATCCATCAATTTTGCGAATTAATCTTTTCCCAATTTGAAGATTTCACGACACGAAAAATTCCCAATGGTAGGGGTATAGGTACCTTTCCCAATTGGCCAGAAAAAACGCTGTTTTCCACAATGTTTTCCAAAGCCTTTAACTTGAAGGGCGCCCAAGAGTGTCAATGTTTGGGAATGGGTTAAGGGACGTCAAAACCAGGTCTTGTTTGAGAAAGGGTTAACACAATGTTTATTCAGTAATTGAAATACAATTTGTTGATCTTTGTCAATATAGTTATATATGCCTTATATTTTTTTTTTTCAAACTATTGTGTTGCCAAAATATCAGTGTGTGGAAGTCAATTAAAGAGTCAAATAAATACCTTTTGTGTTTGTCCTTTTTCCCACCAAATCTGACTTCTTCTCTAAGCAGAGAGAAATGTGGATCATGAGTGGCCAGACCCAGCATCATCTGAAATGGGTAATTGTGTATATTTAACCCTTTCCCAAATGCTGCAGACAAAAAAATCAATGATACTTCGTGTGGAATATATGAATATTATAGTATGGAAAATATTGAGGCAAAAGGAGAAAATGCTGATTATCATCATTTTCTTCTTTTGCCTCAATGTTTTCCAAAGCCTTTTCTACTTGGGTTGTTAAAACCAGGTCTTGTTTAGGAAAGGGTTAATGCTCTATTTATCCCTTTCCCAAACCATGAAATCTTAGGGCAGTCCTATTCAAAAACTGCTGCAGACGACAAAATCGGTGTGAATTTATTTTAAGTTTTAGTACACTATAGCACAGAATATATTGAGACAAAAGGAGAAAATGCTGATTATCAGCATTTTCTTACTTTCAGTAACCAGAATTTTCTCCTTTTGCCTTGATATTTTGCAAGGTCTACCCTTATTATAACAGGGACGTCATAACCAGGTCTTGTTTCGGAAAGGGATAATCTTTCTGTAGACAAGAAAAAACATTTTTTTTCCTCAAAAGAATTGAGCATCAAGATTTACAATAACATTACTTGCAGAGAAATTGTTAGTAGATTGTTTGAATAAATGTGACCTGTCACGCTAAAAGGGACCTTATCGGGTGTGTGAAAATATCGACCCTAGTCAGTCTGCGCAGTCCGCGCAGCCAGACTAGGGCCGACATTTTTCACTTGTATGTACTTTTGTATATCTGGAATGTTTTCCCTATCTTACTTTACGTTCATTTTTCATTTCAAATACAGTATCTGGTTGACCTGTGCTGAGTTTGACAAGTTTGTCAAAATTTGGATTTTTGGAGTTCGGATAAGGTCCCTTTTAGCGTGACAGGTCACAAATGAAAAAGATGGTATAACTTACCAGATCAGCATCAAGTCCATATAAGCAGTGTCTCGTGTTGGGATCATACCCTGTCTGTGACCTCTCATGGCGAATAAAGTCCATAATCTTGTGTTCTCCTTCACCTGGGGTCTACAAAATTTTAAAACACTTTCTAGCAAAATCTGAAATAGACCTTAAAAGTTCAAATCTAATTTAAATCATTTAAACATTAAATAATTGTAAAGGTACAGGTTTAAATTCTGTATATCAAGCTATTTTCACAGACTCAGTGTTGTGCCTAGGTCAGAATTTTTGGGGGACACAGGTGTCCCCCTAACTAAATTTCAAGGGGACATTGGGAAATTATGGGGGACAAGGTAAAATAACAATTATTTTAGTAATGATTCTAAACAAGTATCGCATTGCATGTCAACATCAGACTCGCGCAACCACGGAATTTTACAAACTGATTCTTCTGAAAATTTTGGTTTGTGCGTTTTATTAGTCTATAAGAAAGACGATTGATTGATTTCGCTGTATGCATTGGCAAATGACACAAGACATTGTGTTTTAACACCGGTTTGTCGATTGCACATCGTCTGCTATTAAATGCTTTTCAGTCAGTCAATTTATTTCGGCAACAATTCTAAGACTGGCTCTCGATATTTTATATCAAAATCAGCTGAACCACTAACTAAATTTTGGGTCACAGTCAAGTTTTTGCAAGTGCGCGATGGGTTTATAATATTTAAACATTAAAATCGGCTGAATTGGAGCATAAATTTTCAGTAACAGTTAAGCTTTTGCATGTAACGGTGTACGCGTAATGATTATACAATGCGTTAAATATACAATCATAACAACAAATGACAATCGCTTAGGAGTTTTCTTTTTAAGTTACGAAGGAAAATAAAAGATCTCGAAATTCTGAGCGCGCCCAAAATCCCGCGATGGCTTAAATTTTAAGGGACATTGAGAATTAATTTGCGGGAATCCCGCAATGCGCCGGCCTAGGCACAACACTGCAGACTATACACTTTAAGCCTTGATCACCAAGTTTCAAGTCGGCTATTAACAATCTGCGCCTACGGCTAGCAATAAATTTGATTTATTCAGGTTTAACGCCGTTTTCAACTGCTATGGTCATATTGCGACGAGGCTAGCCACAAGACATTGACTTTCACTCTGATGTGTACCCATTCATGATTTATTCAATGGAGTGAATCAAATAGACAGGACAGCAAAACTATAGCCCAGAATGTCTTGTGCTAAGTCAGCACAGGTGAAAATATTTGCTATATATATATATTTGTATAACCCATTGCTGTGACATTAACTTCATGGACATAGAGTCCTAGCTTCTTAAAATTTGCTTGTTGTATGTTGTACCATGCTCGTTGCATGTTGTACCATAATTGTTGTTACCTTTCCATAGGATGGAAAACAAGGGCAATATTATGCATAAAAGTGAGCTACAAATAAGTGGGGATTAAGACATTCTAAAATTGTTACTTCAAATCAAAACTCTGTGTTGTTGGTATTCATCAGATGATTCGGATGAGTATCCATAACATATGTTTTAACCCTTTCCCAAACGGCAAAATTTTAAGGTGATCCACTTCAAAAATTGTCACAAATGACAAAATGGATGTTATTAAAGATAGGATTTATGTAAAATATTGCACAGAAAATATTGAGACAAAAGGAGAAACTGCTGGTTACCAGCAGTTTCTTCTTTTGTTTCAATGTTTTCCAAACCATTTTCTATCTGGAACGTCAAAACCAGGTCTTGTTCGGGAAAGGGTTAATGGACACTACATGAACTATTGCATTTTGAGAAGCCTTTTCCCCCTCTTATCAATAGCTCTGCATTACCACATTACCTCATGTCCTGACAAATATACCCTAACACTGTGCCACAATGGGTCTGTACTCAGCTTCTTTACTACAAAATACTTCAGTTGTTCTTGTAGCCGCACCATGAATGGGGTACCTATAACAGATATCAAACAATACAGTGTCCTGCCCAACCCAATAAGCTGTATCGGCCCCACTACAGCTTCATGTAAATCAGTGTAATGCCACTACAGCTTCAAAAGTACCCCTACAGCTTAATTCCTTCAAACAAGAGGGCCAAGATAGCCCTAGATCGCTCACCTGAATTCATAGTTGAGATACTGGCATGACCATGAAATCAATCTTATAACATTAGAAGAATATAAAAGAATGACAATGGCAATTTTGCCAAATTCAAAGGCATAAAACTAAGGACTTTCTGTGCTGAAACAATTTGGAAAGGGCTTAAACCTTGGCTGGGAAAGGGCTTTATCTTTACCAAAACAGAAAAGAAATAGACTGTTCAATTTTGAAATAGCGCGGCAAGAGGAGAAAATGCTGATTATCAGCCTTTTCTTCATTTGACTCAATAATTCCCCAAGCCTTTTTTAATAGGGACATCATAGGAAAGGGTTAAGACATGTAGCTCTATCATTCATCAGATAAGCGCTCCATTTTCAGATAAGGCAGCCCTTTATTTATTTGGACGGTCTATTATTGACCTTAGACAGTCTAACTATTTACTTATATAAGCAATGATTGCTGATAAGCTGATACCTGGTCAAAATAAATTTGTCTGAATTCCTCACTTGAAAATTCCCAAACCCACAACATAGGGATTCTTTGCTTGTAAAGTGATGGTTTGAACAAATTCACAATGATTGAGCAAATATTGTAATAAATTCTTACAGCAAAAACAAGATTTGACCCACTGACCCAGTTTTTGACCTTGCATGACCCAAGTTTTCAATGACCTACAGAATATAGACATCATCAAAATAAACGTCCTGAGCAATTTTCAAAATAATTGAGCCAAAATTGGAACTTCCACAGCAAAAAAAAAAGGGATTCATTACCTTTGACCTTGACTAATAAATGGAAATCTTGATATTTGACCTTGTGCCCTAGTTTTTGACCTTGCATGACAAACTTTTTACATGACCTTTATATCATTAAATCAAAGCCCTGAAGGGCCTGAAAGTCGCTTCAACAGATGTATTAGTTAAACAAGACTTGCTTTTTATGACCCTATCAGAGAAGGCTTTAAAAAGTATTGAAGGAAATGAAACTAATATTGAATTGTAGATAACAAGAGAAGTTTGTCTCTTAAAAAATAGGTCTATGAGCAGCAGAGTAATGGTTCTTCTGCATTGCACCTCTCCACAATAAATTCTATGCACTTTTGATTTTTCAAAATTGTGACCCGTCACGCTAAAAGGGACCTTATCCGAACTCCAAATTTCGACAAACTTGTCAGACCCAGCGCAGGACAACCAGATCCCGTATGCGAAAAGTGAATACAGAGTAAGATAGGGTAAACACCCCAGATTTAGAAAATTACATAAAAGTGAAAAGTGTCGGCCCTAGTCTGGCTGCGCGGACTGCACAGACTGACTAGGGTCAATATTTTTCACACATCCGATAAGGTCCCTTTTAGTGTGATGGGTCACAATTATACATGTACCTTTATCAGTATTTGAGCTATGCGCAAGACAAGATTTGTACATGGACAGACAGACAGGCTGATGCCAGAATAATGTTTTCCCAATGCGTTTCTATTACGGACGTCAAAACCAGGTCTTGTTTGGGAAAAGGTTAAGGATTAGAACCCAATAAATTCAGATTAATTTAAACAAGAAAAATGCAAGTTAAGAATCTAATGTTCAGTTCAAATTATATCTACTTCCTGTGTGTAAGTATACAAATTAATAAAAATGCAAGTTAAGATTCATAAGGAATACAATATTTCAAACTGCTGTGTAACAACAATTCAAGAAAGTAACGAAATATATATATTTCAAACTCCTGTATAAGGATGAGGTTCAAACTCCTGAGTAAGGACAAAATTCAAGGAAGAAAATAATTATGGATCACTCCAGAATACTAGCATATTTCAAACTCCTGTGCAAGGATATAAGAATATGAATCTAGGATAACAAAATTTTCAAGAGGTCCTGGTTGGGGGGGGGGGGGGGGGGGGGGGGGGAGTCATTTGGCTTTGATTAGATGATAATTCCACTATTTTGTGATTGAATGTCTGTATGAAAAAAGGCTACATGAGGGGGCGTGGATCTGCAATTGACTTTAATCCAAAGAAAATGTCAGAATACAATTCATGAAAATCGTCAGAATACAATTTTCAAATTCAGTAAACAGGTAGATCTTATAGAAGAACTTCTTTCAATGTTCATACAACAATGAATGGTTTTAGAAATACCCTCAAACAGCTGTGAATATTATTAGATCTACCTAAAGAAGACCAATAATTGGGTGAAAGTTAGAAAATTTCAAAATACTGAACTTCAGAGCTGGGGTCCAGGGGGCGGAGGCCCCCGGGAGCTCTCGAGAAATAGCGTTTTAAAAAACCCAGGAAGGCGTTCATGGCGCTATACAACCATCTTTTAGTGCAAGTTTTCCAGATCATTTATCATTCAGTTTCAAACTATAACTCAATATGATGCACTGGGTTTTTTTCTTTCATTTTTGAAATAAGTATTGTTGATTCTAGTATGACATGGCAACAATTTTCAATGTGCGCATATTTCAGGGTTTTGCTACCATTGAGTCATTGACAGATCAGTCTTGATTTGTGAAAATCAAGTTTGGATTTTTTTTTCGGATACATCAATGCAACTACACTTAGCTATATTTGAATAACTATTGGAAGTTGATAATCTCAAAATATCTTGTAAAAGGTTAATACGACTCCCCCCCCCCCTCCGAAAACAATCCTCGATCCGTCCTTGCGAGTCATTGAACACTGCTTTTGTGTTAGCTGCGATATCGTAGCCACAAACTTGATGACAGATATTGGTTTGTATTGGAAACCCAGATCAAAATTCAAAAAGATTTCGGTGATATTTTTTCTTATGTTTATAATAGTATTTTAACTACTTTTGTGTACACGAAGTTTCCGAAATTGCACTTTTGTCACCCCTCTTGAGGATATTTCTCGTAATTGATATCATTTCAGTTCAGAAATATGTACGTAATATTTAAAACTCACAAAGATAACCAATGTGTAACTTTGGTCTTTTTACGCTCGTTATTACACAAAGTCGTGATAAATCAAGACTTTGATTCTCCAATTAACGTTTTATTCACGAATCAACTCCCTTTCTCTCTCCACAAGATTATTTTTATTTCACGTTAATTTTTCGGTGATAAATAATAAGAGATTTCATCGCAGAAACGTCGACTGCATCGACGGACACTCGATCATGTCGATGATTAATTTGAACGCTAAATCATGCCGATTTTCTGGTGTAAAGTTGTGCAGCTAAAGCAAAATAATAGATCTAGGTTATTTAGATTTTGGTCGGAAAGCGATAATTTCATTATGATACGAAGAAAATGATACCTTGTTAGTCTATTATCCAAAATTTCAACGGTAATAATCCAATCAACGTACTATGAAACAGTCACCGAAATAACTGAGCAAGTGTTCGCGGTGTTTTTGAAGTCACTATTCAAGCCCAGATTGAGTAGACGCTACGTCATCATGACGTCATACTGTTTTTTTAACACGAGAAATCCGACTGTACCACGTGTTTATTTGTCTGAGAAGCATGTCAATCAACTTGCAAGTCAATGAATGGGCGGGGACAATCCTCTTTTTCAACCAATCTGTGTTTTACAAGCATTGTTTAGTAAAAGATCTAGAAGTCAATCGTCGACAAAGAAAATTTACCCCGAGTCTCTTTCTAAATCGATCACCCGTTACCGCTTAAGAATATTAATCAGAATGGAGACTAAGAGTAGACAGATTTAATAGAAAATTAATTTCACGGAGAGTTTTCAAAAGAAGAATCAGTAGCGTAGGAAGGTTTATAATATGGGGGGGGGCAAATGTTAAAGTAATTGGAAATATGGGTGTATTATGGGGGGCCATAAGGGGGGGGGGGGGGGGGGGGGGGCAGGCCCCTTTTCTAAATTATTCCTACGCCTATGAGAATGATATTCAAAAGGTCGATTTTTTTGTGAAAAGAAAATTTCTTGCAGATGCAGATCTACCTGACTCGTGCTTATACTTGCCGACGTTCGATCCTTTCACAAACAAGACTTGATTTCGACGTCAATGGAATAAATAGATAAGGAAACATTGAGAGAAAAGAAGAAATCATCGATAATCAGCCATTTCTCCGTCCCCACGATAAATACTTTCCATGCTATAATTCAATCGGTTTCTTTTTAAAGTAAGTTATGTCAGTGTTGGTAATCACGTGATTTAAGTTTGGATTCATCACACGGAAAAATGGCGACTATCGGGTTAAATTGGCAGTAATTCTGAAGGTAAGCGGACATTTCTTGATCTGTAGGCAATGCCATCCTGAAAGTTATATCCCATGTCCTGGCCCACAAAATGTCTGACCTAATGGTACCAAGATATTATCGCAAAGATCCGTACTTTCAGCAAACACGTTTCTTTGATGTGGTCCCGTAGGTTTTCCCATTGATAAGCTGGCCAGGTGTGTAATAAAATGTTTTTTTTCTGGTCTTCCAGGTATTGACTAAAATATTCATGAACCTGCAACACTACCCAGAAGAAGCTTTGAACTCGCCCTGGATTTTGTATTTTGGTCCTTGTCGAGTTGAAGGGCCTTGACGCGAATCCCGATCCTACTTACAACATAGCCACTTGCCCGTAACTCCAAAATCCAATCATTCAGATCATTTTCCTGTGGCTCATAGGGACTGATCCGAATAACCCTCCATTTCTGCGATTTTGGACAATCACAGATCTTTGTCTTGTTTTTTCGCCAGTCTCTCACTAGCTTTCCACTGATGCCGAAATCACTCTCAGCCGCACAGTTTTTCGAATTTTCGGCAAATTTGATCACACGATTTTTTAAGCTATTGTCATCACCAAGTAATTGCAGATTAAAACAATATGCAGTTACGAGGTTTTCGAAGAAAAGTGACGACTGCTTGTTGTGTACAATTATGTCGTGTGTTAATTTAGGGCATATTAATTGCGAGATTACGCGCTTGAAATGGCAGAACGATGCATATCAAGCAAGACACCTTGTTAAAATGGAATTTATTATTATAAAAAGAATCAAGCAAATGAGTATTCCGTCGTTGTCGTATGTTTATTGTCGCCGAGTCATAAAGTCGATGTCTATTTCCCCCACATTCTGAATATTACACTATCTAAGGGAAGTAACTCTTTCATGAAACTGTCTAATTTAAACCTGGTTATTTCCCTTAGACCAATATACCTCAGAAAACGGAATTATTGCGCGCGATAAATTTTCTCCGCCAAAAAAGTAGTTCTACATAAAACGTATAATTTCCTCGTTTTACAATGATTATTTGGCATGTCAGTTTAGAAATTGTAGAAAGTCGAATTTCAATATTAAATCAAAGTGTGGACAAGAAATCAGAGATCTACTTTGTCTAAAAACAGAAATACAGAAGAAGTTAAGAGGTCCGTCTTTGTCCTTATTTGACCTGTCCAGAAAAACTCGTACGGCCCCAAAAAGTCGCAGCGCGAGCGCTAAGCGACTTAAAAAAAATTCTTAGCAATTTTCATAATAATTTGGCCAAAAATGGGCACTTCTGAGAAAAAAGAAGGATTTTATCAAACAGACCTAGTGACCTCATTTTTGACCTCACATGACCCGATTTTTAAAAGAACCTAGATATCCACCAAAAATACATTCTGAGCAATTTTCACAAGATATGAGCCAAAGGTAGCACTTTTAGAGCAAAATGAAGGATTTTAAAGGACAAGGTTCACTTTGGGCCAAAAATGGCCCCATCTCAAATTTTACTGAAATGTTGATATTTGATCACTCCAAGCACCCTATTCGCAAAAACGTACGAACCACACACATACGACGTACGTGGTTGCCATGGTAACCAGATTTATAATTTCCCTAACAATGACACAGGAAATAGACAAATTAATCATGAATTCTAAGAAATAACATATTTTCTCATATCCAATAACATGTTTATAATAACAGTAATAATATACGAAAGTTTTGGAAATGAGCAGGCGCGAAATATTATAGAATTTCATGGTAATTATGGTATTTCCATGGCAACAGTATGTAAAAAATGACACTTAAATCACAGAATTGACCATAACTTGGAAATGATACAACATATTGCTTTCATATTTGGCATAAGTGATGACACAGATAGGGTCTATCTTTTGAGTGGCAAGTCAAGGTCATTTGTTAAGGTCAAGGTCATTTTTCAAGGTCAAATTTTGCAAATACAATTAAAGTGGCCAAAAAGTTTGTAGATCATTTGATAGGACAAAATAAGCCAAATCTATAAATCTATCATGGTGAGATGCAGCTTCTGTCATGAAACAAGTGTTGCTTTTTAAAAATAAAAGTGGAAATCAAACACATTTGACAACATGATTATTGTATTTCCATGGCAACTGTTTGTCAGAAAATGGCAATCAAATCTTGAAATTGGTCATAACTTTAAAGTGAAAGAGCTTATAGCTTTCATATTTCTCAAATGTGATGTAACCGGAAAGGCCTTTCTTTTAAGAAACTAGTCAATGTTATTCATCCAGGTCAAGGTCATTCATCCAGTTCAAGGTCATTTGTCAAGGTCAAATTTTCCAAAATTGACAAAAAATGACTTTCTCAAGAACATATGGTCATACATGTTTAGGCAAATTTTGGTCATGATTTAATAAAACTTGTGGAGTGTAAACAACAAATTGTGAACAGATGGACAATGGACAGTGAGTGACCACAACAGAAGTACTCAGGTGAGCTAAAAACAATGTTTCAAAGACTTCCTCGGCTGTTCTAGTCTGAAACTAAATGTGGATCAGTGTGAAATTGTATCTTTTCAAGTTTAGAACCTATTCTTTTCAGAAACAACAAAGTTTACAGGTCCAAATAGGAAAGTATTGAACGCAACCAAATAAGTATAAGGGAATTTAGAAAGTGTGCATGCTATAGCCTTAAGATTATTGTGGGAAAGGGAGAAAATGCTGGTCATCAGCATTTTCCTAATTTCCCTTAATGCTTTCATAGAAAAAAACTTTATAAGGGGCATCAAAACAAGTCATGTTTGGGAAAGGGTTAAGAGAACTGGTTGAATGCATGGAGTTTATACCATTCCAAAAGACATAAAATTAGACTGTTCCAAATTGAAATCACAAAATTGATGTAAATAAAGATGTGATTATGGCACAATAAAGCACAGGAAATCTTGAGGCAAAAGATTAAAATGCAGGTTATCATTATTTTCCTCCCTTGTTTCAATATTTCTATAAACTTTTCATTAGGGACACCGAGTCCAGTTCTTGTTTGGGAAGGGTTAAGCAACATCCATTTTTTTGTCTTATTGAGCCAGCTGATGACCTAACAATGTGTTCCTGGCAATTTTAACAACATTACAAACACAACATCCACTCTGAGCCACTACCATATTTGCTCATCCCATGCAGACAATTCATTATTACTCATGCACATTCGAGAGACAAATGTCTAATGCCAGACATTGGTAAAACCCGGATTCAAAGCCACAATCCTTAATACACTACCAGACAGCAAAAGTTTAAGCTTGTCCAAATTCAAAAATGTTGCTTATGACAACTTTAAGTGAATGAAAGTTTAGCTTTCTCAGTCTTTCTAGATAGAAAACAGTGAGGGAAATGAAGAAATTGTCATGAGCAATTTCTTCATTTTCCACAATGTTTCCAAAGCCTTTGTAGTAGTGTCAAAAAGTGTCATTATGTGGGAATGGATTAGCTACTGACTGAGTCAATTATCACAAAAGCTTCAAGAATATTAACCCTTTCAAAAACAGCTGAAATTTAGACTGTTCAAATTTGATAGCTGCTTCAGAAAACATGAATTAACTATGGTAGGGTCCAGAAAATATTGAGGCAAAAGGAGAAAATGCTGCTTATCAGAATTGTCTTCTTTTGCCTCAATGAATTCCCAAGCCTATTTCTTAGAGGTGTCAAAACATGGTCTTGCTCAGGAAAGGGTTAAAGTAGGAAAGAAACTGATCATCAGCAATTCCTAGTCTTTTAAAATTGTTTTATAACTTTATAACTTCAAAATAGGCATATTTTTTACATGAATAAGTGAATATCAGAATGTTTGGAAATAGATTAATTAACAGTTTTACAAGTGAAATATCAAATATTTTCCAAAGTTATTCACTTTGGATGATCTATTGATAAAAAATTTATTGGCTTTACAAAAAACAATTGAATTAGTCTATGTAAAAGTTAAATTGTCAATGTTATTTTCAAATTCCAAATTTTTCACTTAGCTATTTCGTTGAATTTTATCATTTCTATGAAAATTTCAATGAGCACCTACAGCTGGTGCTTAACCCTTTCCCAAACAAGACCTGGTTTTGACGTCCCCAATAGAAAAGGCTTGGGAAAACTTTGAAACAAAAGAAGAAACTGCTGATAACCAGCAGTTTCTCCTTTTGTCTCAATATTTTCTATGCCATATTTTACACAAATTCTATCAATAATAACTTTCATTTTGTCATTTGTGGCAGATTTTGAAGTGGATCACCCTAAAATTTTGCTGTTTGGGAAAGGGTTAAATTCTGTATGATGATCCATGCTAAAAAGAAATCTTAAAGCTGCATTTATATTAAAAATTGTATGATCCAGGGGCCAGTTTCATCAAAACATTCAAGACGTATTTTTGTCTTAACAATGACTTACAAGTTTAGGGCAAGAAACGCGTATCTCCAATTTATCAAGACCTGTGTTACGTGGTTGTTGTTTTAAGCGTTATCTAAGACATTGGTAAGTCAAAAATATGTCTTAAATGTTATGAAGAAACAGGCCCCTGATCCCATTACATATATGAAGTCTGATCAGGATCCATATTGGGTCTTAAATGCAACAAAGACCACCTTCACAGATACTAGCTCAGAAAGACTTCATTTACCAGAGAGATTTTCAGTTGATCATGGTTTAACCCTATCCAAGACAAAACTATATGATCTATAATACCATACACATTGTTATTTTCAATAATGAATGTCTAGTAACTGTAAAGTCAGTTATGATTAGAAAGAATGATTATTAGTTAACATCACTTCTCCAACTGTGTGTCAAATTCTTCTGATTAGCCCGAATACAACAGCTTTTACAGTAGACATATGTCCAATCTTATCCCAGATTGTTTACCATGTCATCTCACGAGCTACATCCAACCAAATTGGGCTTGTTATAGATGTGGTTCATTTCTTCTGTAAAGAGAAATCAAAAGTAAATGAGAATTTGTATGAGTATGACAAAAGAATGATAGAGATCTCTAAAGGAGTAAAAAGACAGGTATAATGATTGCCAGATTCTGCTGCTATCAAAAATGAACAACATCTAACATTTTGACATGTACAAAAAGCCTGGACAAATAGGGAACGATTTTATCCTGTTAACCGTGACGTAATTTCGGACAAACAACCGTATTTCGTGGGTGTTATCATAAATCTCGTAATTACAGCTTGACTTGAGCGGTAGTTACGAGATATTGTAACAACACCGACGGTTTATCAATACATTACGGTAAACCAAGTCTATTTTTAGCACAAAATTCATTGCCAATAACTGCATTGATTCAATTTGGAAGCTGGTGTAGGCCTAGATGACAATAATGATTTCAAGTTCATTTACAAAATATTGCACAAAATATTGAAGTAAGAATATAAAATGCAAGTTATCAGAATCTTCCTCTTTTGCTTCAATGTTTCCTCACAAGCTTTTTCAAGATTGTTTTAAGTGTGCCAAAATTATGTCTTCTTTGGGAAATGGTTAAGAGAATAAACTACAAGTTGAGAAAGCAGGATATAAAAATATCACTCACCACATCGAGTTATTTTGACATGTAAAAACATCCAATCAGACTGTCGGAGTGTCCTACATTGGAATCCTTTTCCATGTTTGTTTTTAAGTTTAATCCTGCATTCCTGCTGATTCGATTCGTCAACGATGTTTGCCGATCGGATGCATGACTGGTTGTGATATCAAGTGTCCAATAGTATGCATCGGAAGTTTAGTCAATGTCGAACTCTGGAGAATTGTTGAGAAAGTGAAGCCGATCATATCCGAACTGCTGAACGTCCGAAAACTATACCACTGAGAAAGTTTCGATTTTTCATACAGTTCCCGATCATAAGCACTGGTATCACTTGTTTTAGGCTTATTATCAAACCTTATGAATACATTCTGACGATTATTTTGTGACGAATAAGGTACAGAAAGTTTGCTTCCATTGTTTGTTGTGATTTTCCGGGTTCTAAATCGAAAGTAGAAACCTGGGAAATGACGCGGTACGAAGTTGTGCAGTGACGTCGCATAGCAACAACCCTTACCCGACTCGGAAAAATGTATCGATTTTTCTTTTTACCCTTAGGCCGCAAGACTCGCCCTTCAAAGTAACCATTCAGACCGCTGTGCAATTTCTTTTAACATAGATTTATTTTCTCTTTAGCTTGGGCAAGGGCTGCGCTCTATTAAAACTTTAGATCAGAATGCTGGCAAAATAGGCAAAATCCGCAAAAAAGACCAAACTACCCTTACTTTGACGACGATTTAGACGTACAAATTTACGATTTTTCATTGAAAAAAATCACTTTTCAGGAGGTTGAGATGTCATTCTTTCATTTTAAATGACCAATTCTTTTTGAAAAGACACTTCATTTTTCTGAAAAATTGGGGCCGATTTATGAACAAAGTGAACCTTGTCCTTTGACCTAGTGACCTACATTTTGACCTGGCATGACCTACTTTTTAAAATGACCTAGATATCATCAAGACAAAGATCCTGGTCAACTTTCACAATGATTGAGCCAATACTGTGACTCCTAGAGCAAAAATAAGATTTGACCTAGTGACCTACTTTTTGAGCCCATTCTGACCCCGATCCCAATTCTTTGAAGTATTTTGAAAAAGGATGACCCTAGGATCATATATGTGAAATTTCATCCAATTCTGCCCAGCACTTTAGGAGGAGAAGATTTTTTTATGATTGTGAACGGATGGACGGACAGACAGACAGACGCCGGACAACAGACCCATCACAATAGCTCACCTTGAGCACTTCGTGCTCAGGTGAGCTAAAAAGTCACCAGATAGGGGGATTTCTAAGCATTAGTGTCATAAAGTGATAACTTATGTATTCTTATACATTTGTTGTAATATAAAATGTAATAATTCTGTATAAAAACATAATGGGAAAAGAAGAAATTGCTCAAATTGAGCAATTTCTTCTTTTCCCATTATGGTTTTATTCACTATTATTTGCGTGAACACAGTACATTTCAAGGTTTACCAATACTTATAATTTGCCACTACAGCTTCAAATTATTCTGGGGAGAACCCTGAACATAGACTCCTCACATGCATCAGGACTAACAAAACAAGATGTGTCTGTGAAAGACAAATGTGCCAGAAATGACCGATATTAAGTTTTCAGACAGACAGACTGATGGACAGAGATGAGTAAAACAATATGCCTTCGATCTTTCAATATGGAGGACATAAAAAAATGAAAAAATAACTGTGTTCATTGTGCATGAAGAAATTGGTGTAATTAAAGGGGGAATAACACTTAACATCTTACAAATTTTCCGAGAACTTCGTGCAAAAAAATAAATATGTATTATGAAAATATGGCCTTTAAATTGCATCTATGCCAAATCTTAGCTTTCTATCTTGTGTATTGGCTAGGATGTTGACGGATTTAAAACCCCATATGTTCCATTTCTGTAAATATCATCCCCGGGACAAAAAATCATGGGGTTTTAAATCTGTCGACATCTAAGCCAATACACAAGGTAGAAAGCTAAGATTTGGCATATATGCAATTTAAAGACCATATTTAATAATATATATTTATTTTTTTGTACGAAGTTCTTGGAAAATTTGTAAGATGTTAAGTGTTATTCCCCCTTGAACGAAGAAACTATGACAGAACAAAAGTGATCTAAATAAGACTGTTGTTAACCCTTTCGTTTGCAGAATGATTTCCCAGAAATGACTATATTCCCTATTTCCAAGCACTTCGTGTATACACATGCATAATACATAGATTTTACCGGCAGAATACCCATTAACCTATATATCATTTGAAAGGTTATTCAATTTCCTTTAACAATATGATGAATAACTGATATAAAATATGCATCTCATCAAAATCTTGACATCAAGCCCCATGACCCCTGTCAGGCCCCCTGCCACGACCCCCAACCACCCCAACCCCTACGATTTGGGACTGGATTCGGTTTACGGTTATCAGAATCACTATCGGAGTCACTATTCAAAGTCTACGAAACATTTCTAATGTTCTAATGTTCAAATCACCTTTTTACCCCCAAAAAATCAGGGTAATCGCTATCATCATCGTCCGGCACTGACATGATGATTCGCCGGACATCTTCTGCAGAATATAGAACACTCCTGGCCATCGTTACAGCTCATAACAAGAGCTGTCCGAAGACAGTGCGCTCGACTTTCGAAGTTGCTTAGTATAAAGGGGGCATAACTCCAAATATAGTGGAGCCAGGGTCATGGGCCCTGGTAGTAAGGTAGAGGGTGTGATGGTGAATAAGTATTCCAAGATTGGGTTGAATCCCTTTGATAGTATGGAAGTCATTGATGTATGAAAAAACTTTAACCTTTGTTGCAACACCGACGCCGACACCGACGCCCGGGTGACAGTATAAGCTCTCATTTTCTTCGAAAAGTCGAGCTAAAAACCCCCAAAACTGTGTTTTTCTTCACATTTTACAAGAACAAAACAGTATTGCGCAATATTTCAGCATTTATCCGGTGTCATAATAACTTTTACAGTGTAAGAATTGCTTTTAAAAGCCAATGCCCCCCTAAACAGTATAAGCGTTCCTGAACCACGCTTTAAAGCGCGCCTGCAAACGAAAGGGCTAACAAAAATAATTAGTGACTCTATAATTAATCCTTTCCCACTGGGGCCAGTTTCATCAAAACATTTAAGACTTAATTTTTGTCTTACCAATAGCTTACCACAAGTTCAGGGCATGAAACGCGTATCGCCAATCTATCAAGACTGGGGCTATCCGAAATTCCGAATGTTGTTTTAAGCGACTTTTAAGACATTGGTAAGTCAAAAATACGTCTTATATGTTTTGATGAAACAAGCCCCTGGTTTTGATGTCCCTATTAAACAAGATGTGTTTGTGAAACACAAATGCCCCCGAAATGGCCATTTTTCGAAAATGTTAAGTTTACGTAGAGTAAAGGGTTATTAAGGGTTAACGGAATACCCTGAAATAGGTCAAATTGCATGGAACAGGTAGATATCATTAAAAGGAAGTTGCATACCAAATTTTAGCTTTGTATGTCAAATACTTTAGAAGAAAAGGCAAAGGTTAAGTTTTCCAATTAAAAGGTTAAGTTTTCGTAGAGTAAAGGGTTGATAAGGGTTAACGGATGACCTTGAGGAAGGTCAATTTGCATTGAACAGATAGATATCATTGTAAGGAAGTTACATACCAAATTTGAGCTTTGTATGTCAAATGCTTTTGGAGAAAAGGCAAAGGTTAAGTTTTCGGACAGACGGACAGACAGACGGACAGACAGACAGACGGACAGACACGGGTAAAACAATATGCCCCCGATCTCTCGATACGGGGGCATAAAAAAGGCTTGGGAAAACATTATGGCAAAAGAAGAAAATGAAGATAACCAGAATTTTCTCCTTAAACCCCAACATTTTCCAAGCTATATTTTACACAAATTGTATCTTTGTTAACACCCATTTTTTCATCTGTAGAAGCTATAAAAGTGGAATCATCCTAAAATACAGCCGTTAGCGAAAAGGTTCCATTTTAAGCTTATAAATATTAATGAGCCGGGATCTGGAAAAACATCCTTTAAAGCATTTTTCGGAATTGAGTTTCAAGATCAGCCTGTTGTCAAATAAAGTCCAATATGCACCGATGCTGCTCTCTTTACGTTACTACAAGACACGAAGAAACAATTAGAGAACAACATGGATCCTGATCAGACTGTGTGTATGCACACGCTGATCAGGATCTATGTTGGGCTCAAAAGCCTTAAGGGACATTTTTCCAGATCCTGGCTCTAATGTTCTGTAGATACTAACCTGGAGTGATACAGTTAGAATCAAACCGTTTTTCTGTAGGCAGAGTTTCTCCTTTTTCCTTAGCTTTTCTCTCGAGCTCTTCTGCTTCTCTGGCAGACCTGTGAAAATAAAGGAGTACATGTATAACTCAGTCAGAAATTTAAGGGAACGTGTTGATATCAAAACAATTTGACTAATAAATATAATATATTTCTATTTCCAAAATAATGCCTGAATTCATGTTGTTCAAAGAGGAGGCTGTTAAAAACTTTGAAAGAAAATGTTATTTTACTGCATTTTCTCTTATTAACTCTACTTATTCTCTTTCTTATTGCTATCGAGTTCAATCTTTGTACAAACAGCATAATTCTTTTAACCCTTTCCCAAACAAGACCTGGTTTTGACGTCCCTGACAGAAAAAGGCTTGGGAAAACATTGAGACAAAAGAAGAAACTGCTGATAACCAGCAGTTTCTTCTTTTGCCTCAAAGTTTTCTGTGCCATATTGCTCACAAACCCTTTCCTTTTTAACATGAAATTTGTTCTCTGGAGCAGCTGTCCAATTGGATGACCCCAAGACTTTGTCGTTTGGGAAAGGGTTAATCTAAATGAGGTTGTAACAAGAGCTGTCACTGTAAGATGACAATGCCCCCGACACCGCTTTGATTTTAAATTATGGCCAATCTATGTTCAAGGTCAATGTCATCCAGGGGTCAAGGTCACCAAAGTATGTGCCTACAGAAAGGTAATGTACCAAGGAATGTTGTGGTAAATTATGAAGCGAATATGTTAAGTAATAAGGAAGTTATGGCCAATGTTAAAGTTTTTGGACGGAATGACGGACAGACGGATGGACAGACAGACGGACAGACGGACGGACGGACGGACGGACGGACGGACAAGTCAAATTTATGATGCCTCCCTATCGGGGGCATAAAAAATTCCCCTCAAGTTCCTCTCTTTAATACCACAGACCTTGGAATTCCGAATAAACAACTTTGTGCCACGAATAGGAATTCAGAAATGGACATCATCTTTAATGCAATAAACATAATTAAGGTAGTTCACCCATATTGAGATTCACCAGATATCGGAATTATTCAGGTGATGTTGTTGACATTCAAAGATGGAACATTCCACCACTGAATGTTTACAATGTTGCCCAATTAGTTCAAATACATACAACAAATGATAACAATGTCATACGAAAAATTCTGTCATGGCATGAATCTCATTGGGGGTGCAGGGGTTTCCCCCCTAAGAAAGTGACACTGGTTTCCAGCGTCTTCCCCTCCAGAAATAATGCACTTTTTTCCCAAAAAAATAATTTTTCCCCAAGACATATTTTCAAAAATCACACTAGAAACCCAAATAAAATAACAAAGAAACCTTTTCCATAATTGCTGCAGCTTTATAAACTAGCACTGCTGGTTCTCAAGTCTACAGTAGTGTGTATATGAGGGTTTTAGCCTATCAAGTGTACTTTTTCTATATCATACAATTTCCCCCAAAACTAGGATGCCGCATATGATTTTCCCCTTTCTACCAGCGTTCTGTGTCTTCCCCCAATACTGAAAAAAAGCCCTGGGGTGGGTTAGCTGAAACAAATGTACTCGTATTTTGACGTACCTAAATCTGCGCCCTCTCTGCTGGTTCATTTTAGCTCGGGGCGCTACACCATCAACGGCCATAAAGAATACCTTCCTAGGTTTGATCATTCTGAACAGGAACTGAAATGTCACAAACAAGACAATTCGATTAATGTCTGATTAGAGCAATCACATATTTCTTTTTCATTTATGGAATCATGCATTTACTTTACGTTTCATTTCAATGGCGTACAGGGGTGGAGGTGGTGCAGTGGTAATGCGGTGGACTTAACACGGGTCGCTGGTTCGATCCCCCACCTCTCCAGTCTTTCGGATGAAACTGTAAACTAAGGTCCCGCCTTCATATGACCTTAGCTGTTGAGTGGGACATAAAATTCCATTCTCTCGAGGTGTACATTAGCTAATTGTTGGCTTTAATATGTAAATGTCTATTATTCTTTTATCTTTTTACACCCACTGGGCCAGATAATGCACAATATCAGATATCTTTTCTTCCAAAATTCATTCTGTAGTTTTAACAAATATTGAATTACAGTCAACACTCGTTATGTCGACATCGGATAAGTCGAAATTTCGCTTAAGTCGAAGTTCAAATCTGGTCCCCACCTCATCAATGGACATACATTTTTCAAACAAAATAATTTCGAACTGAATATAGCTTTTGAAATATAGTAGGAAAAGGATAGAAATTGCTCGAAACGAGCAATTTCTTTCCTTTTCCTACTATATTTCAATAATAATCGTACTTGATTAGTTTCAAAAACGGTCAAATATCAACTTTATCGAAGCCAAACAAAATCGGATGAGTCGAACTCTGGATATGTCGAGGTATTTTGACGGCCCCTCCGACTTCGACACAACGAGTGTCGACTGTACATTGATAAAGAAATTGAAAATATAGAGGGAAAAGCAGAAAATACTAGAGTAACTATTACCTCAAGGTAGTGCATGATGTCAGAGAAGATTTTTTCTTCTGTAATTCTGAAGTGTGGATTATCATCTTCCGGATGTGAACATACGTGGATGATTCCATTCATGTCCAGGTACAAATTGTCAAACTCCGGAATCTGCAAAATACAAAATAGCAGTTTCATCCTATAAACCTTTCCAAAACAGCAAAATGGCCTTTTCTCAAAAGACAAAATTTGACACTGCTCCAAATTGAAAGCGGCTGCAGAAAACAAAATGGATGCTATGAAAGATTGGATATGCAAACAATGTAGTATAGAAAATATTGGGGCAAAATGAGAAAATGCTGATTTTCAGCATTTTCTTCTTTTGCCACAATGTTTTCCTAATCCTTTCGGGTTAAGAACGTCAAAACAAGGTCTTGTTTGGAAAAGGATTAACAATTAGGAAGTCAATCATATTTCAGATGTGAACATACATGGATGATTCCGTTCATGTCCAGGTACAAGTTATCAAACTCAGGAATCTACGAAACAGTAGTTTCATTTTATAATCCTGTAGCAAACAGCAAAATAAAACTTCCCCCAATAACCAAATTTGAGACTGCCCCAATTAGAAAGTGCAGCTTTTTTGGAGTAACTTTTAAATTTACTATGGACAATTACAGCACAACTCACGCGTTTTAGCCTATTACCACGCACCACCGCGATAAGTTTAAGGGTGAAAAAACGTAAAGGCCCCAGCAAGCATGTTTTTCCATCGGAATCTCGAGACTCACCGCGATTTTCCACTAAACCACCGCAAGTCACAGTGATATGCGCAGACAGGTAATGATGTTAAATGTTGATCTTACCTGGCATTTCCAACTTAACGCAGTGGATCGCCACAATCACTGCGATATTACATCTACCACCACGATTCGCGGTGATGCGCTGATATTTCGAGTGGAAAAATGCGGTGGTCAAGAAGGCAAACCACCGCAATTTCCCACCTGAATTTAAATAAGTCTGTGGTGAGCCAGTGTATTAGGCAAAAAACATGTGAGCTGTACAGTACTGTAACGAAGCATTGCTAATTAACCCTTTCCCAAATGGCAAAATTTTAGTGTAATCCACTTCAAAAATGTATGTCATAAAAGATAGAATTTGTGTATAATATGGCATAGAAAATATTGAGACAAAAGGAGAAACTGCTGGTTATCAGCAGTTTCTTCTTTTGTTTCAATGTTTTCCCAAGCCTTTTCTATAAGGGACGTCAAAACCAGGTCTTGTTTGGGAAAGGGTTAAATAATGTACTCATTCTCACAAAATACTTGGATAAATAAGAACTGTTAGAAAGTATGTCTTGTAGGTTTCGGAATCAACAAGCACATTATATTGTTTCCATCACATGATCTCCAGTCAACTCTCGCCACCAGGGGTTGGTAAAAACAGCGAGATCACTGTTTCAAGACGTCACCTTCACAGTTGCCACACTTTCACCACCAGGCCTTTCTAGGAACCAGCTGCAAATCTTCTCAATAATCACACCTATATGTCACCACATCACATTGACTTATCCCATTGAAACCCATCCCCAGTGAATGTCAAAAACTAATTTGATGTTCAAGAAATTTTAGCTCTTTGTTACTCTACAATCTGGCAGTCACGACAGTATGGCAATTCCCCTAATTTATCTATCTATCTATATGTACCACAGGTTAAAGATGCGGTGATTGGTCGGTGGGCTATAGCCCCCCGCCCCCACCTACCCCCTCCACCTTAGAAAATTAAATATGGGACCTCAGAATCACCTATAATTATCTTTTTTTATCAAATACAGTCGAAAATAATTATGATTTTTTTCTCATTTTTCTATCAATGTTCTACACAACAATGATAGAACAAGAGCCGTCATAGACGGATTATGCTCCCCGAATAAGTGTTTGTCACAAAATAAAAATCATCATACATTAAGCCCCCTTTTCCCATGACAGATTTTTTGTACACATGACATATTATTTATAGAATATGGTCTAGGACATCTCATTTGTCAGATAAGCACAAAATTTCATTTAATTCTGTCCATTAGATGAAGAGAAATTAGAGAAAAACTAATTTTGACATTAAGGCCCCTTTTTCCATGACGCAGCCTCAAATCACAAAACAGAGAAAAAGGTCCCTAGGGATTATCCCAGGGAGTTCACATGTGAAGTTTCATTGAATTTGGTCCAAGGGTTACTGAGATCTGGCTGTGGACGGACGGACGGACGGACGGAAGGACGGACACACGGATGGACGGACAGCGTGGCGACTATATGCTCCCCCGAAATTTTTTCGGGGAGCATAAAAATGAGAAAAAAGTCATATTATATTATTTTCATTTGTATTTGATAAAAAAGATAATTTTAGGTGAAAGTGAGGTCCCATATTTATGCTGGGAATACATAATTCTGTTGATGTAAGAGAAATAACTGTGAAAGCTTTTTTTTACTCATAATGGCTGTATAATTTTGAGTCAAAAATGCTGATTTGATATCTCTTTGACAATTCAAAATGATTTTCAATGCAAAAAAGAGCCTTTCTTGTCTTCCACAGGGTACTTTACTCACGAGGCGAAGACCTGAATATGTAAATGAAAACACCGAATTACCGGTGATTTGGTTTTAGATAGATTTTTTTAATCCAAATAAGGCAATCACATGACATCATTTCACGTGAAAAAGGGTGGAGGTCATGTAACAGCTGATAGGTGTCACTGTTGTCAATTCAGTATTTCTATATCGTTTTAGGGGGTTTATATCGTTGGAGATCAAGAGAATTGTTTATCTATCAGAGTTTCCATTCACGCAAAATTGTGCGTGAAACACGCATATTTAAAAGAAATCACGTACAAAATTACGGCCCCGTACGTGATTTCACGCACAAAAATTTGGATCAGCATCTTTAGGTGCCAGTTATTAATAGATCTAGATCTATATCAAACAATTCCGAAAGTGAAACTAACCAAGGAAACTCCGGAAACTAGAGTAAATCTGTGTTACTCATATGTGATGATTTGAGCAAGATCAAAAACGCCGCAAACACAGTCAATTGATGACGTAGTCATTCCAGTTTCAATATAACCACGTGATGTTTACGCACCCAAATAAGGTTACGTTTTACTATGATTTGTTTACAAAAGTCGCGCGCGCAACAAAGGGCGGGAAATGGGATGAAGCAATGAAAACAACACGCTATCTACGAAGTAAATACACTGACGTTAGATGGTTTTAGCACCGAGGCGTTGTCTCTTTCTTTCATGCCGCAACGCGATTACACAAATTGACTCTTGATTACACAGATGAATTCTGTCTACATATTAAACTGGTGTGCTTGCTCGACCATTTAGACAGCAAATCTAGCTTTCGAATTATAAAAATAAAAAAGTAAGTGTTGCCAGTAATTTAAATTGGCGATTGATTTATCATTTACAGTAAATGATGGAGTCAAGTCTGAGCCACATTTGATTTTTGACCCACTTTTTTAAAAATATTTTTTTTATTGTCGCCTTACTCGCTTATGGCTTTTGAAGACAAAGTGGCGATCGCCAGCACGTACCCTGTCTGTCATTTATACCGAAGAAACAAAACAAAAATACAATTTTTTGTGTACTTTGATATAATTTTCGGAAACTACCGAAGATTCCCGAAAAACTGATATTTCCAAATCGTACCACGTCGGCGAAGGATATCGGAATATAGCGATAATTCCGCGCAACTCTTTTAATAAGCGTGCATTGCAAATTTCACACATATTTCATTGTTTTATTGGTTTTTACCCCTATTTTCTGTCCCATACCCCCATTTTTCAATGACAGTGCGTGCAAAACCCCTAAATAAAAATCTGAGTAGAAACACTGTCTATGGAATTCTTAGAATAGACAGATCTTTTCCTTTGAACATCAATAGAGTATTTTTGTAGACAAAAAATAGGCATTGCCAGAGTTTCCATTCACGCCAAATTGTGCGTGAAACACACATATTTGAAAGAAATCACGTACAAAATTAGTCCAGTGCGTGATTTCACGCACAAAAATTTGGATCAGCATCTTCAGGTGCCAGTTATTAATAGATCTAGATCTATATCAAACAATCCCGAAAGTGAAACTAACCAAGGAAACTAGAATAAATCTGTGTTACTCATATGCGATGATTTGAGCGAGATCAAAAACGCCGCAAACACAGTCAATTGATGACATAGTCATTCCAGTTCCAATATAACCATGTTATGTTTATGCACCCAAATAAGGTTACGGTTTACTATGGTTTGTTTACAAAAGTCGCGCGTGCCAAAAAGTGCAGGAAATGGGATGAAGCAATGAAAACAACACACTATAGATCTACAAAGTAAATACACTGACGTTAGATGGTTTTAGCACCGACGCGTTGTCTCTTTCTTTCATGCCGCCTCGCGAATACACAAATCAACTCTTGATTACACAAAGGAATTCTGTCAGTTATTTGTACATGTATATTAAACTGGTGTGTTTGCTCGACCATTTAGACAGCAAATCTATCTTTAGAATTAATAAGAAGTAAGTGTTGACAGTAATGTTAATTGGCGATTGATTTATCATTTAGGGCCTACAGTAAAAGATGGAGTCAAGTCTGAGCCACATTCGATTTTTTGACCCACTTTTTTTCAGAAATTGTCGCCTCACTCGCCTATGGCTTTTGAAGTGGCGATCACCAGCGCGAGCCCTGTCTGTCATTTATACCAAAGAAACAAAACTAAAATGCAATTTTTTGTGTATTTTGATATAATTTTCTGAAACTACCGAAGATTCCCGAAAAGATGATATTTCCAAATCGTACCACGATACCGGTATGTATCGTCGGAGAGGGTTATATATCAGAATAAAGCGATAATTCCGCACCACACTTTTGATAAGCGTGCATTGCAAATTACACATATTTCATTGTTTTATTGGTTTTTACCCCTATTGTCTGTCCCATACCCCCATTTTTCAATGACAGTGCGTGCAAAACCCCTAAATAAAGATCCGAGTGGAAACACTGATTGCTCAACGGTCCATATCAAAACAAATAACTTTGGGCGGAAGTGAGTGTTTTCATCGGTGCATATGTTGGTTATTCGGATATATCGGCTATTACCGGTATTTCGTATACGCCGGTATTAGGTATATGCTCTTGTCTGGTGGATTCGTGGGTCTTAATATTTCAAGCGGCGCATGCGCATTACTTCAGCGTGTCATAATTTTTTTTAATGAAGACAACAGGGTCCAACATTAACCTTTTTGGTTACCAGACAGGGGTCTCATTTGCCAAAATTTGGGGCCGTTATTGGGCCCATTCCCAATGGCAAAAAGTATCTTCTTTTCCCAATTCTCTGGTGAAAATTCCCAATGAGGACCCAGAATGTCCCATGTTAAGACCTCATCTTCATTTACAAACATTTTGAAGAGTGTTTTAGAGTAGATTCTTATACAAGAGTATGTACAAACGCATTTTACACCACTACAGCCTAATTTGCAGCTGAAACTGAGTGACAGTATGAATATAAACTTGTTTTAGTTTTTCCCAATTTTGGTAAAAACATCGTTATTTTTCCCAATTTCACTGGCCCCTGGCCCCAAACAAAAATTGGTAGCAAGACCCCTGCCAGACAGTCGGGCTAGTTGCTGCCAGATGCTGCTAGCCCTGACCAACTATGCACTGGTCCTGACCAAATATTTGGATAATTGGGAAAAGGTGTAAACAACAATAATCCTTTCATAAGCTAAAAGACAAGTATTGAATCACAAATGAAAGAAAATTTGAAGGGCCTCTGTTCTTGTTGTGTCACATATCCCATGTTTTTATTATGGTAATTGTGACTGAGATTGAAATGAGGCTGACCAGTCGGTCTTGTATCTTGGGGATCTAACTAGCCCTGACCAAGCAGCAGGCAGTAAATGTCTGTCGGGCACAGGTTAATGTTGAACCCTGGACAATATCATAAAAAGTTAAACTTGTTTAACAATAAGAAAAAGTAAAAAACCAGCAAAACCGACAAACTTTGTAAACATTACCTCGAATTGGGTCAATGTCACCAGATCTGGGTCATTCCGAAGCTTCCTGTCAGATTCGTGGTATCTAGGTCAAACTGCAAATACTGGGGCCCCAAAGGGGTAATTTACATGGGACTTTCTCCAACAACTTTATTCACTTATTCGAAGTATTTTATTCGGCGTATTTGTTCATATTATTCCAAGTTCATTATTTTAGCCATGATTTTTTAGTGTAAGCCCCCCTGATCTTTAAATGTTCTATAAATGACATGAGTTATCGTGTTTGAAATCGACGTGATAAAAATTCCCTCTCACCCTTATCTTACCAAACCAAAGTTAGAATAGTAATTTATCATTCCTTTTTGCACTGTCTTTAATTTATACCCTTTTTGCTATTCTATACAAGAAATTAAACTTGTTTATTGTAAAAGCTCCCCCCCCCCACCACCACATGTAGGACTATTTGTCCGAGTAAAAAATATCAGACACCGAATTTTCTTTTCGGCCCCAAGAAACTTACAACCTGATTCATATTTTTGCAGTTGGTAAGCAAGTTAAATCCCATATGCCAGTATTTACCTAAACCCAACATGGAACTTATATTACCAAGTCTTCTTTTATGTTTCTTTGCACTAGGCAACAGCTTATTACCAAACCAGATCTTCCTGAGTGACATAGAAATTGAATACCAGGAAATCCCAAAGTTCTACACCATTTTCATAGCTAATAAAAGCTACAGAAATAGGCACCTGCCCACCAAAAGTAAGGTAACCCTCCTCTTTATACACTGCTTGTTGATCTGTCGATGTGGAGACGTCGAAACAAACCCGGGACCAAGCAGCTTTTCTTCACAATACCCCTGTGGGCAATGTGGAAATTCGGTGACTTGGGACCAAAAGGGCATAATGTGCGACAGCTGTGATGTTTGGTTCCACTGTGATTGTCAAGGTATAGGTGATTCCACATATGACCGTCTGTCTGATTCTCGTTTTGCGTGGTTTTGTAAACACTGTGGTAGCCAGAATTTTTCAAACTCACTTCAAGAGTCACTAGACACAATCAATGATAGTAACATGTTTTCTGTCCTACAAAACAGCCACCTTGTATCTAACGTGAGCTATGCTACGGACACATCTGCGTCATCCACCAACATAAGCACATCATCTCAAGTTCCTTCCTTACCACCCGAAGCATCTTCTACACCGAAAAGGCAGCTGAAAGGTAATCGTCCCAAACTCAAACCAAATGAAAGGATAACGATAGCTAACATCAACTGCAGGTCCATAAAGAACAAAATACCTGACCTCCATCACGTTATCGACCAAATCAAACCCGACATCATTTGCTGTACTGAAACTTGGCTTAAACCAGAAATACACACATCTGAGATCTTTCCAAACAACCTACAATACCAAGTTTTCAGAGATGACAGAACATCAGGTCAGGGTGGCGGGGTTCTTACAGCAATATCCCGTAATTTTATCAGCCAAGAGCAACCTGATCTGAAAACCAATTGTAACCTCACCTGGGCCAAAATATGCATACCAGGCACTAAAGATATCTTTGTAGGTACTTTCTACAAACCGCACGAAAATGATGCAGAAGCACTAAATGCACTGGGCTTATCACTATCCAAACTCCCCAAAAACTGTATTACATGGTTACTTGGAGATTTCAATCTCCCAGATATTGATTGGTCAAATGAATCAACCAAACCCAAATGCAAATTTACTCAACTGTATGAAACCTTCCTCGACTGCATCCGCCATAACAATTTACAGCAAATGGTCAACCTTCCTACCAGATGTGACAATGTTTTAGACCTTTGTCTAACAAATTATCCAGCATTAGTACAATCCACCAAAACACTCCCAAGCCTGGGGTCCTCAGACCATGACATTGTTTTCCATGAACTTAACATCAAAAGAGGCCGCCCCTCTCAACCCATCAGACCCATTAAACAATACAAAAAAGCTAACTGGGAGGCATTTAAGCATAGATTGCTCACTTTTAGCAAGGCCTTTGAGCAGTCCAACCACAAAGACCCCAACACGGCATGGCGAAGTTTCAAATCCGAAATCCAACAACTAACGGCAGAATTTATTCCAACTAAAATGTCAAAGCTGCGCCGTGATCTACCCTGGCTTACTCGACCCATACTCAAGCTTATCCACAAAAGGGACAAGCTTTACACTAAGGTAAAGAAATCTAAAAACGACCCAGTTCTAACCAGTCACCTTAAAGCTCTAAAGTCCTCCATCCAGAAACAACTAAGACAGAGTTATTGGTCATACTTAGAGTCAGTCATTTTTAGTGGTGATTCACAAAGTAACAATAAAAAGTTTTACTCATTTATAAAATCGCAAAAAACTGAGAATAGTGGCGTTGCCCCCCTTAAGCATGAAGGAATCACTTATACCGATCCCACCGACAAAGCTAATATTCTAAATAAACAGTTTGAAAGTGTCTTTTCCAAACCCCAACCTCATAGTCTAAAACAACTCTGTGATGAAATGATCCCTGACTTATCAATACCAAAAATGCCGCCTATCACAGTATCATCTGAAGGTATAGACAAACTCCTTTATGGTCTTTCCCCTAGTAAAGCTGCCGGCCCCGATGAAATTTCACCCAGAATTCTCAAAGAACTACACGCTGAAATCGCCCCAATTTTCAAGGTCATCTTCAATCTTTCGCTAGAAACTGGTATTGTCCCTGACGATTGGAGAAGTGCAACAGTAGCCCCAGTCTATAAAAAGGGTCCAAAGTCAAAAGCTAGCAACTATAGGCCTATCTCCCTCACTTGCATTGCATCAAAAATTATGGAGCATATCTTGGTCACAAATATCATGAGTCATTTCGATAAGAACAACCTACTAAGCCAGTTCCAGCACGGCTTCAGAGCTAAACATAGCTGTGAATCACAATTAATTAGTTTTACCCAGGAAACCTATGATAATCTTGAAAATGGTCAACAAACAGACATAATTGTAATGGATTTTAGCAAAGCTTTTGACAAGGTTGATCACAGCAAACTTATCTTCAAATTAAATAAGCTGGGTATCCATCCTCTGATCTCAAGATGGATTAGATCTTTCTTAAAGGATCGTTCTCAAAGAGTAGTAGTTGACGGCCATTCATCTACTACTCTCCCTGTTCTCTCAGGGGTCCCTCAAGGTTCAGTGCTCGGTCCATGTCTCTTTTTAACTTACATCAATGATCTCCCTTCCTGTATCCAAAGTAAAGCAAGACTTTTTGCAGATGACACCATAGTCTATCTAACTGTCAAGTCCGAGTCAGATGCAAATATCCTCCAAAACGATTTAAGAGCACTGGAAAAATGGGAACGGGACTGGGCAATGGAGTTCAACCCGGACAAGTGCGAGGTCTTGAGAATCACCCGCAAGAAAAGCCCGTTCACCTACCCCTATATGCTCCATAATGTCCAACTCCAAACCATTGAGGCTGCCAAATACCTAGGGGTCACAATTAGAAACGATTTGAACTGGTCAACACACATAAACAATATCTCTGCAAAGGCAAATAACTCCCTCAGGTTTATCAGAAGAAACATTCGTACCCCTAACCAACAAGTTAAAACACAAGCATACACAACATACGTCCGGCCGCAGCTTGAATACTGCTCCTCCATATGGCACCCTTGGCAAAAAACCCACTCTTTGAAATTAGAAAAAATCCAAAGGGCTGCAGCACGTTATGTCCTTAACAACTATGATTACACAAGCAGTGTCACCAGTATGCTCGAATCCCTTCACTGGAAAACCCTCCACCAACGGCGTATACAATCTTCTCTGATATACTTCTATAAAATAAGAAATGGCCTAGTATGCGTCGACCATAACCACTTAACCCCAACCCGTTACCCCAATTATCTTATTCCACAGTCTCGAACCCAATATCATATGAATTCATTCTTTCCTAGAACCATCAGACTGTGGAACTCCCTTCCATTTGATGTGAAATCAAGTCCAAGCCTGGCTATGTTTTCATCAAGGCTGGACTCGACAATCCCTATGTAATTCTAATCCCTCTTTTACCTTTTATCATTTTTACCCTTTCATTCTTTTAGCGCAAAACTCTTTTACTAACACGACCTGGTGATAGGTGTCCCCTCCCATTAATGATCAGTATTGATTGCCTGGGAGTACCCAACAGATACAGATACAGATTCCCCTATTGCGCCCCGCCCAAGCGCTATTGTGACTAGGAACAAGTCACGTGACATGTGACGAAATGGCTGGCGTCGGCTGGAAACCATAGACAAATTTGCAAAGTGCCGTTCTTATTTTAAAAATATGTCATCAAAAAAGTCCACGAATCGATAGGGTACCACGAATCGAGCAGAAAGAAGGATACTCACCATAATTTTCTAAGGTGGAAGGGAGGGGGGGGGGGGGGGAGGGGGGGCAATAGCCCACCGACCATCACCGCGTCTTTAACCTGTGATATGTACTGCCTAACTCCCCTTTCGGATATTACTATTCATAATTACTACAATGTCGATAATGAAATAATACAAAAACGGACATATGCTGTAAAACTTTGAAAATTGCAATGTTATGAAATCAAACGAAACTAGGTGTTTTCGCTTTGTTCCACATATCTTACCTGGAATTCTTTGACAGTTTCAGACAGACATGGATATCTCTCAGATATCCACCGATAAAACTTCGGGACACCCATAGTTGGCTTTCTTTTCTACAAGATTTTCAGTATGAAAAGTAATATTTCTCTATTTTCATTTTCTAAATTTCAAATCTCGAGTTTTCCCGTTTGTCACGAGAATGGTGATCAAACGCTTGCAAATCAATCAAAGTACTTATAGTACTGATAACCAGGACTGCAGGTAGCAGTGCACTCATAATGGCTCATATATAAATCTATGTAAAATCCCCATTTTCAACACTTTATATAAAGGTGTCACTCCTCAACGAAACGGGCCTATTAAATATATAGTAAAATGGGTCAATTTGGCAGCTTCTAGCTCCTCTCAGATGTCTTTGTGGCACCTTTTACTTAGTCTGCCTGACAGACCATTTCTTTGTCTTTAATTTACTACCAAGAAAGTGGTATCAATAGCACCATCAGCTAAAATCACGCACCCGTGAACACAGCCACCCTTGAAATTTGCCATCCATTTCGGGATCTGCATGTGACACACCCCCATGAAAGGTCACGACCGCGCAAGAAACTAGTTCCCGACAAATTCATTAAAATACATCCTAGCAGTACACTGATGGTCTGCCAGTATACAGAACCACATTTCATGCATCTGCCTATTCTATAGACACAGAATCAATGCAGCAAAAGGAGCGAATCCATTTTTGACGGAACTATGTTTGTATACTACGACCCGGAAGCATTTCCCGTTGTGGAGTGTCTCCTTATCATACTTTTCACTAGAGCTGGGATAAGTACCCGGGGATACTAGATGGAGACACTCCACAACGGGAAATGCTTCCGGGTCGTAGTATACAAACATAGTTCCGTCAAAAATGGATTCGCTCCTTTTGTTGCATTGATTCTGTGTCTATAGAATAGGTAGATGCATGAAATGTGGTTCTGTACACTGGCAGACCATCAGTGTACTGCTAGGATGTGTTTTAATGAATTTGTTGGGAACTAGTTTCTTGCGCGGTCGTGACCTTTCATGGGGGTGTGTCACATGCAGATCCCGAAATAGATGGCAAATTTCAAGGGTGGCTGTGTTCACGGGTGCGTGATTTTAGCTGATGGTGCTATTGATACCACTTTCTTGGTAGTAAATTAAAGACAAAGAAATGGTCTGTCAGGCAGACTAAGTAAAAGGTGCCACAAAGACATCTGAGAGGAGCTAGAAGCTGCCAAATTGACCCATTTTACTATATATTTAATAGGCCCGTTTCGTTGAGGAGTGACACCAGATGGTTTAATTCCATTTTGTCTAGTCTACTCCCAATTCGTCTACTCCCAATTCGTCTATTATTTTGGACATAATTCCCATTTCGTTTACTTTTCTAAACTTTGTATATTAATATGATATTATATGATTTTTACTTAAATGTTTGTATTTCTATTTAATTTGTGAATATAATGACAAAAATGATACTGATTACTGTTACTGATTACTGTTAGCGTTAACGTAAACAATAATACAATATTATAATGTAGCGTTTAATTTTTTTTACATTTTTCTCTAGAAAAAGGCTACTACGCCAAAATATTGAGATAGAGCAATTGTTTAATATTTATAAAAATGATATTGTTTGTTGATGATTTGACATGAAAGTAGACGAGTTGGGACAGTAGACAGTAGACAAATTGGGACTCAAGGCACTAAAAGAACAGTAGACGAAATGGGAGTAGACCAATTGGGATGTTGCATACTAGATCATTACCCGGTACCCAGTTTCGTACATTATCTAATATAGGCTTAAGTAAAAACTTTGATGTTAACATGTTCATGATATATATGCCTTTTTGACCATGATTCAACATTTTACTCGATTATGAACTGGCCAAAGACCACCCAAAGAGTTTGAAATGATTACACCCCTGTCAGTACTGTATAAACTGTATAAACTGTCTATTTGGAGGAAGATGTTAGAAAATTCGGACTGGGGTAACTTTTCGTTCTTTAACCCTTTACCAAACGACCAATTTTTAGGGTGGTCCAATTCAAAAGTTGCTGAAGATGGCATTATGGCTAGTGTTACGGACGGTATTTATGTACGATAAAGCTCAGAAAATATTGAGACAAAAGGGGAAACTGCTGGTTATCAGCAGTTTCTTCTTTTGTCTCAATGTTTTTCCAAGCCTTTTCTACATGGGACGTCAAAACCAGGTCTTGTGTGGGAAAGGGTTAAGGTAGGCCTACCCTAATTGTAACAATTGTCATGAACACGAACTATAAATTCATGTTAGGGACCTATATCTTTTAATTCCAGCTTATTCAAGCTGTACCTACGAGGTATAAATCGCCAAATAATTAATTCGGTCGGCACAATCCTTTCAGCCAATCAAAAACGTCGTCAGCGGACCTGCACTCATTCGGTGGAGGTGAAAGCTTCGGTCTTTTTCGTTGAAGCATTACCAACTTTCAGCATTAATATCTCGACGACTACGCCTGATTATTAAAAATGCGTTGGTAGTTAGAAAGTTTAAATCACATTCTTTAAAGAAAGACTTTTGTTTATGAATTTTAACGATGGATTTTTGGAATAATCTGCCTCAAAGTTGGTATCCCGTAACGATAAAGACCGAGGAAGTACCCTCGATGAAAAGATGAAAGTGAGGCTATGACGTCATGCCGACTGATTCTATGGAAAAAGTATTAGATCTAACAATTCACCAATGTTTTTCAGTAAGATACGTGTCTGTGATGACCTGACCCCGGTTTCTAGAAAAAAAAAAAAAAAAAAAAAAAAAAAAAACACTTAAGTACGTTCTCAGACTCAAATCTGAACACCGTGCTAAAAACACACGAAATCCACGCGAACTTCAACATTGATTGGTATTCAATTGAAGTTGAGCATGTTATCATGGGTATATAGCCTACTTAAGTTGTTGTTGTTGTTTTTTTTTTCGAGAAAGCAGGGCCTGTTTTTTTTTTTTTCTTTTTTTTTTGTTTGTTTTTTTTGGGGTTTTTTTTTGGGGGGGGGGGGGTGGCAGAATAGTACTAAACGCCGGTATGTATTTTGAGATGTACATATCCAAGATGGTTGAACAAAGAGACGAAGAGAAGACTAAATGTAAAATTTACGATTTAGATTTGTCTTGCAGAAGACTAAAATTATCGAACTTCGCTTTTTGAAGAAGATTTTGACGAAGCGTGGTTATTTGAGACCATGTTTAGCAAACAAGTGACAGGCTGAAGAAAGATGGATAAAACTTGGTGTTTTTAATCACCATCGGGTACTCGAGTACCCGCTGGTAATACGACCACGGGTACCCGGGTACAAAATTTCTACCCGCTCCAGCTCTACTTTTCACAACATATCGTTGATCTAAATTTCGCCTTAAATGGCACAGATTAATTCTTGCCCTTTAGAATTTTTCAGAATATAGACCACCTTATATAGGCTAAAATACAAAACATAATGAAATCAGCAACCCAAGCTATCATGCAGGCAAAATATGACTAATATGAAAAAAGGCAAAATCTCTGACCGGGGTCAAAAGCTGTTATTGACAAAAAAATAAGAACTACGCTTTTGAATTTGTAAGAAATCGTTTAGTGTTGTAAGTCCTATGGTAGAAGTGCCAAGCCCAGATAGCTAGTCGGTGACGGGAGTCTGTCTTGGTCGAATTTCAGTTGTCAGGTTGTTGATCAATTTTCCAAATTGTTTTAGTATGTTTGTAGTTTGTTTTGGTCTTTTTGGTTTTTGATTTGTGAGTAGTTAGAAATGTTTGTATACATTGATAAGTAAAAATATTTTACCATCTTACTTTTTTTTAATTTTGTGAATCTACGGGAAGATAACTTGCTTAACCCATTACCACACAGTGACTCTTTTTGACTCCCTGCAAGATAATGACTTTAGAAAATATTATGGAAAATGAAGAAATTGCTTGTGACAAGCAATTTCTTATTTCCCACAATGTGTCTACCCATTTAATGACCATGAAATTATAGTTCCATCTACTTTAATTGCCGTATGTAACATCTTTGAATTTGGATAAGTCTAAAATTTTGTTCGTTTGGTAATGGGTTAAAATTAAGTTTGCATTGAATGCAATGAGATACTATCTATCTTGTCAATATTTTCAAAATTTAGCTACGTTGTTTGTTTGTTTGTGGATTCTCCAACCCGGTAACCCCCCCCCCCCCGTTCAGTGAGGCACTGCCAGCTAGTATATGTGTATGATAACTAATCTACATGTTACTGGTGTTCTGTTTTCAGTGAATAACATTGAGCACAAACAAACTTTTCCAACTTGAAACATTTTACATGCATAAGAGAAAATAACAGAAAATATTTTTCTGTATCCAATTACGTATTGTAACGCCGGCTGTCAATCAAAACCAACGATAAACCAATGGACGATCATAAAAATGCCACACACCCATTATTTGTCTTGAATTCTTCGTTGCACGTGATATTGTATCGATATATAGACTGACAATCAAAACAATCGACATGCCAATGCTTCCCATTGTCTGTCCTAGATTCTACGTTGGGCGGAGCGATCTGTCGACTGGCGTTTGGTCAATTGACCAAACGCCGACTGTCAATCAAAAACATCGATTAGCCAATGGACGATCAGAAAAATGTCATGCCCCAATTGTTCTTCGTTGCACGTGTTCTTGTATCGATTTATCGACTGACAATCAAAACCATCGACATGCCAATTGCAAAGAATTTTGTGCTAACAATATACTAGGTTTACTGTTATGCTTTAATAAACCGTCGGTGTTGTTATAAAATCTCGTAACTACGGCTTGAATCAAACCGTAGTTACGAGATTTTATAACAACACCAACGAAATACTATTTTGTTTGTCCGAATTTACGTCACGGTTAACTGGATAAAATCGTTCCCTATTAACGATCACATCCCCATTGTTTGTCTTAAATTCTATGTTGGGCTGAGCGATCTGTCGATTGGCGTTTGGTCAATTGACGAAAGCCTTAAATTTATCTTATTGGCGCATTTTAAGACAAAATTAAAACGAATCAAAGTAGGCCTATAGTTAAAGCTTAAGAAATGCAAAATACATAAACAGTGGATTATTTCTTGAAATATGGTCATGTCTTTATAAATCACATTAGTTTGAACAGAGAGTAGACATTAAACGCACAACTCAATCGTCTACGCAAAAACTTCAAGGTTACGCAATTTTTCGAATAATGACGTTCGCTAGTTTTACGTTATATTTAGTTCCCCATTATCATGCGCAACGCCAAATCGCTCGTATCGTACTTTCCTAGATTGCATGTGCGTGTTTAAAATCGAAAGTGCAATATTTCAAAGGTCTTTTATGTTCATGTCGCTTTGCAAAATTTTGAAGAAGGGACTTGGGAAAACTTTGTTCCAAGGGGTGGGGGGGGGGGGGGGGTAGGGGAGTGCTGAGGACGGCATTTCCTCCTTCTGTCTCAAAGTTTTCTACGAATTGTTAGACGCAATTCAAATCTTCATCGGCCCTCTTTTATGGCTGCAATAATCTTCAAAACAAGTCTAAACTAACCATGTCTGGAAAACATTTGAGCCGGGATCTGGAAAAACGTCCCTTATAGCATTTTTAAAAATTGAGTTTCAAGATCAGCCTCTCGTCAAACGCAGTTCAATATGCATCCATGCTACTCTCTTTAAGTTACTACAGATCACGAAGAAGCTATTAGAGAACAGCATGGATCCTGATCAGACTGTGCGTATGCACAGGCTGATCTGGATCTATGTTGGGCTTAAAAGCCATAAGGGATATTTTTCCAGATCCTGGCTCATTTGAAATGTGTTGTCTATCTAATTGTTAACTTATTGTATAATATTGCTGAATACTTCGAAATGCCCAAACAGAAAATGCTTGATTCTCGATGATAGAACCTCAAATGACTATGACAAGTAAGATCTATTTTAAGCATAAAAACATCAAAAACAAAGAAGTTTGCTTGTCGTCCTGTGTCGTGAACGTGCGGCACATACGATTGCGCGTTCACGACCTGTTCGACTGGTCAGCAAGTTACGTATGAGTCTTTTTCAATACCAGCCCCCTCATTTTTCTTCCTCTATAGGGCCTATTTTAACTGAATTTGAATTAACCACTCGTCACTTATTTGGAATTGAATTTTAAATATCCTTGTAAAGATGAAAGAACTAATAAAGGAAAAATTGAATTGGGTTTGTAAACGTAACCGTTTTTACATCTTTTTCAAGTAAAACGCCACCCTGGCCTGGGAACCGTGTGGTGTCCGTAGTTGAGGGGTAGAGCGTCGGCCTTGCGACTAAGAGGTTCCGAGTTCGATCACCGGTAGCGGGGGTTGTTCAAGGCTTCTCATTGGCCCACACATTCGGTGCGAGTACTGGTGGATTTCCAGGAAGCTCAATCGAGAGGGATTAAAATAAGTTGAAGAAACTTGCTTCCCAATCGATGTAAAATAAAATTTGTGCGTCCAAAGGAACGTCTGAAGAGAAGAGAACCGAAGGATTTACCCCCTCGTCCATTGGTGAATTTCACGCTTAGTCATTTCGTACAACACCGTACCTTCGTTCTACAAAATGGCGGTTATGGTTGAATTTTGAGTTTTGAAAACAAGAAAAAAAATGTTTTCAGCTTAAAACAGAAAATAATAAAACTACATTAAGTTGTTTTAAGGTAAAAGTAATAACTTTTTGTCATATCCCTGAACATATCAAGCTGTCATTGACGTATTTTCCCAAATAAAGAGGCATTGCCGGTGCCGACATGTGGTTCTCATTTCGAAAAACGTAAAAAATAAATTTTACAAAATCTTCTGTTCATTTGACTACACCTGTTACTTTAAAATTTTTATTTTTTCTACTTATGTTTTTAGTTACTTATCATTTTAAAGAAATTGTCGTTCTATGTTTGCGATTTTCCCACAATAAATGAAAATGTCACTAAAAATTGTCCAAAGCCGCGTGCGATTTAGGCCAAAATTGGTCTTCCGAAAGAGGAAGACCATTAATTCTGTTCGTTTTAGCTTTTCTGAAATCAGAAGAGTCACGTGACAAGGACTTCCGACTAAATCAAACGGGCCTCTTCTATTTCTGGAAGCTCTTCTAGCTCTTCCATTTTTGAGCAGAAGACGGAAGATGTCACGTGGTTGGCAACATGAGAGCGTCTTTAGTTACAAAGCACAGATTTTCTCAATTACCTAAAATCGCTTGTTTACAGGTAGTTTGTATTAGTTTTGGGATCAAAACGAGAACAAAACTTGTGCTTTTGAAAAAGAAGTGCCTTTATCAGTACAACGTAGTAGTATCAGGAAGGGTATCCAGTCTACCGAATTGGAGCTGGCCATTCTAATTTCCTCCTTTTTGAAGAGCTTTTCGATAGAAAAGCCACTTCCGTTTTCAAGACATGTTCGATTTATTTTTGGCCTTCTGTCTTCTGCTTGTCTTCTATCACGTGACTTAGTCTCTTCTATGATGTGTTCTTCTGGAAGAGGAAGATGTTATATCGCACACGCCTCAAGTTAGCGTTTATTGTGGCACGTAAAAGAGTAGCGGAAGGGTTTATTCATTCATCTTATCTTTTTGTGTACCACTTTTATATAAATAAACAGCCATTTTGTTATTTTCATGTATTTCATGATTTAACTTGTTGCAGTGAAGATTCTCTCTTTCACTCTTTGTATGCAGGGGCAGTCAAGATGAGACCAGGGGCTGCGCCAGTAGTGCAGAACTTCAGGCTGTTCCATCAGTCCACCTTGTCATGTTTAGAGGACCAGCCATCTGGTACCTTTTCAGGAATATCAAAGTGTAAGAGATTAATTCTTTACTACTTTGTCAATATTTCAAACAGAGCTCCAGACAAGAGGGGCCGGGTGAACGCACCTCAAAATACAGTGATTTTTTTTCTTAAAAAAACGGTCGTTATTGGGCCCTTTTCCCCTCTCTGAGGAATATACTTTTTTCCCCCATTTCAGATCAATTTTCCCCTCCTGGAACTAGATTTTTTGTTGCAAAGAAAAATCCAAATTATGTTAAGATTCTAGGCATCTCTAACAGTTCCAATGGTTGTTTGAATGCCCCATTTTGATATACAAGCAAGTTAAATGCATTTATAACCCTGTATTTGAGAGTACAAGCATGTATTGAAATTTCCCCATTTTGGGCATTCACACGCAAATTTCCCCCCACCTATATGGGCCCTGACCCCCTTCCCCTAAAATAAAGAATAAACACTGAAATACAATATTTCTAATTATTCATTAAACCCTATGCTGTAGGGACTCATTAGATTCGTCTCGAGACAATTCAAATGAGTACCCACAACATAGGGTTTGTGAGTGAAATAAAAATTTTTAGAATGCATTCACAACCACTTATCTGCAGCTCTGTTCAAGCAACAAATAATAAATTGGAAGATTATCATTGATTGAGTATATGGCTCATTGGCAGCTATACAAAATAAAAATAATTAATTCTTGTACTTTAACCCTTTTATATAAAGCAGCAAAATTTTAGACTGTTCCAATTTGAAAGTAAATGCAGATGACAATATTATGAATATAAATAGATATAAAAATATGGGTAAATAAAAGTACAGAAATTATTGAGGAAAAGGAGAAAATGCTGATTACTAGAATTTTCTTCTTTTGCCTCAATGTTTTTCCATGTCTTTTTCTATTAGGGGCGTCAAAACTAGATCTTGTTCGGGAAAGGAAAAGGTTAAGTCAACATTTTTAGCTTGACTTTTTGAAGAAAATGAGAGCTTATACTGTCACCCGGGCGTTGGCGTCGGCGTCGGCGTTGCAACAAAGGTTAAATTTTTTTCGAACATCAATGACTTCCATACTATGAAAGGGATTCAACCCAAACTTGGAATACTTATTCACCTTCACACCCTCTACCTTACTACCAGGGCCCATTACCCTGGCTCCACTATATTTGGAGTTATGCCCCCTTTATACTAAGCAACTTAGAAAGTCGAGCGCACTGTCTTCGGACAGCTCTTGTATGATATATAATTTCTGTTGTACAGATGGGACAGTTTGTTGGATTGCCAAAGGGGCTCACCTTGAAGTTCTTGACATGGCTACCATGAACCGGCGTGCAGCCTGGCAGTTTGGTCGAGTGACGGACGATCCTAACACAACCATCACCGGTGTGGAAGAGGTCACAATAAAAAACGACTCCAGTCTGAAGTTGCTGGTCGGAATCTCTAACTCCTCACCCAATGGAGTTCTATGCCTGTTTGATGTTAACACAACCATGATTGAGAAGACCATTGAACTGCCATATCCTGTAAGTCATAATCATTACTTTAGGGTTAATTCATGTTTTTGAGGTCGTTAACATTCGCAGAGGCCCAAGAAATATGTTAATGCCCGAGTGCGAAGCATGAGGGTTATTTTCGTATTTTGCGGGCATCTGCGAATGTTAATGACAGAAAAATACTTGAATTCACGCTATTATTGCATAAAAAGCATAAAATTCAAACTTACCCCAAACCCCTTGATATGTGTGAAAAATGAACCGAGGTGAGATAAGAAAATGTCTGCCATTTTTGTTTTGTTCTGATAAATCTTCCGAGAATTTTTTGTTATGCGTGACATCGGTATAACGATGTTACGTCATAATTTGGCCCCAAAAGGCAAACATCGCTTATGTAACGTAAGACGTTGAGAATTGTGAGGGAAAAGAGACAATTGTTTATTTTGAAGGGTCAATTTGAGGATATTTGAGTGCAAAGCCGGTCCGATATCGCACTGAATATAGACCATTTTGGCGATGTCAGACCGATTTCTTCTCGTTATTCAATGCTAATAACGGACTGAAAACACACATTTTATGCAATTATCTTTGTTATTTTCAATTTGAAGTCATTCATTAAAATATTCATAGTATCTGGCTTGACATATATTTTATTAGCTCACCTGAGCACGAAGTGCTCAAGGTGAGCTATTGTGGTCGCTTTTTGTCCGTCGTCCGTCCGTCCGTCCGTCCATCTGTCCGTCCGTTCACAATTTCTTTCAACATCTTCTCCTCCTAAACCATTGGACCAATTTTGACCAAACTTGGCAGGAATGTTCCTTGTGTGATACTTTTCAAAACTTGTTCGTGAATTTTTGATTTGTCAAAAAATGTGGGCGTGGCAGGCAGAAAGGGGCTTATCAGACTAGAAATCATAAGAAAATTCTTTAAAAATCAACCATTGGGCCCAATTGAACCAAACTTGGCAGGAATATTCCTTGAGTCACTCTCTTCAAAATTTGTTCACAAATTTTTATATTTGTCAAAAAATGTGGCCGTGGCAGGGAGAAAGGGGCTTATTAGACTTAGAGAAATCATTAGAAAATTCTTTAAAAATCAACCATTGGGCCAATTTGAACCATACTTTGCAGGAATGTGCCTTGAGTCATTCTTGTCAAAATTTGTTCACAAATTTTTTCATTTGTCAAAAATTGTGGCCGTGGCAGGGAAAAAGGGGCTTATCAGACTTGGAGAAATCATAAGAAAATTCTTTAAAAATCAACCAATGGGCCAATTTTAAGCAGACTTTGCAGGAATGTTCTTTGAGTCTCTCTTTCAAAATTTGTTCACAGTTTTTTTCATTTGTAAAAAACTGTGACTGTGGCAGGGAGAAAGGGGTTTATTAGACTTAGAGAAATCATAAGAAAATTCTTTAAAAATCAACCATTGTGCCCGATTGAAGCAGATTTTGCTGGGAGGTTCCTTGAGTGACCCTTCTCAAAACTTTTTCGCGGATTTTTGATTCGTCAAAAAATGTGGGTGTGGCAGGGAGGAAGGGGCTTATCGGACTTTAAGAAATCATAAGAAAATTCTTTAAAAATCAACCATTGTGCCCAATTGAACCAGACTTTACTGGAATGTTCCTTGAGTTACTCTTTTCAAAATGTGTTTACAAATTTTTCCATTGGTCAAAAAATGTGGGCATGGCAGGGAGGAAGGGCTTATCAGACTTAGAGAAATCATAAGAAAATTCTTTAAAAATAAACCATTGGGCCAATTTTCTATTTCCCTTATCTGTTGCTCTCAGGCTGGCCCCATGTTTATCTTATGTAAACAAATAAGGGATTGGCTTTAGCTTATCAGATGGTAATCTTTCACTAAATTCTATCAATCACAGACAAAATCTTGTTAATTGAGCCTATCATAAATGATCATTCTCTAACAGATCAGTATGCTTTGAAAATTAGCCCTATGTTGTATATTGCGAAATCATGAAATAATTGTTGAAAATTAACTAACTCAACAATTGTGCTAATTCATACCCAACCTTACAGGATCGATTGGAACAAAATTATTTCTTAATTGTTTCCCAACAGAAAGTCCTTATAAGTTTCATGCCTTTGAATTTGACAAAATTGCCATTATCACTCTTGTCATCTTGATTCAGGTGAGCGATTTAGGACCATCATGGTCCTCTTGTAAATTATTTGATGTTGAATGAGTAAAAAAAGCAATTCTAATATTATTTTTTTTAGCTGCCTATCAAGGTAGACTTTTTAGCTCGACTTTTCGAAGAAAATGAGAGCTTATACTGTCACCCGGGCGTCGGCGTTGGCGTTGCAACCAAGGTTAAAGTTTTTTCAAACATCAATAACTTCCATACTATCAAAGGGATAGAACCCAAACTTGGTATACTTGTTCACCATCACACCCTCTACCTTACTATCAGGGCCCATGACCCTGGGACCACTCTATTTGGAGTTATGCCCCCTTTATACTAAGCAACTTAGAAAGTCGAGCGCGCTGTCTTCGGACAGCTCTTGTTATATGGAATTAGAAAGATTTCCTTCCTTTTTGGATAAAACAACTTTGTGCCGCAAAACATTGTAATGGTTTAACCCATTCCCACACAGTGACACTTTTTGATACCCCTCAATGAAAATTCTTTGGAAAACATTGTGGAAAATAAAGAAATTGCTTGTGACAAGCAATTTCTTCATTTTCCACAATGTTTTCTTGCCTGAAAGACAACAAAATGTAAAATTTCATCAACTCTAAAATATCGTCTGCAACTTATTTCAAGTTGAATAGGTCCAAAGTTTTTGTCATTGGATAATGGGTTAAAAATATCTTACACAAATCATTTTCAGGTGACCGCCATTGACATTGTAAGCACTGCTATGGGTGACAGTGTACCACGCTGGGCCATGAGTGAACATCTGACCTACTTCTGTGGTATTGTGGCTGTAGGATGTAGCAGTGGTCATACATTCACCCATTCCCTCTCATTGACACTTTTATTGCCCCTCAATGAAAATGCTTGGGAAAACATTGAGGAAAATAAAGAAATTGCTTGTGACAAGCAATTTCTTCATTTTCCACAATGTTTTCTTGCCTGAAAGAAAATGAAATGTAAAAATTTATCAACTTGAAAATGTTGTGTGCAATTTCTTTCAAGTTGAACTGGTCCAATTTTTTTGTCATTGGATAATGGGTTAAAATATCTTACACAAATCATTTTCAGGTAACTGCTATTGACATTGTAAGCACTGCTATGGGTGACAGTGTACCACGCTGGGCCATGAGTGAACATCTGACCTACTTCTGTGGTATTGTGGCTGTAGGATGTAGCAGTGGTCATACATTCTTAGTTGGTAAGTCAAACATTGTTTAAATCTTTCCATAACAAGGTTTTCGCTGACTTTCAAATCTGGGGGTAGAAACCATACTTTAACAGCATGCTTGTACGGGCTGCCCCTCTATTAGAGACAAAGAAGGCTGCTTGCAAATACTGGAGGTTAAAGATTCATTTGGGGGTAAAAACCCACATTTGGGGGGGGGGGGGGGGGGGGGTAAAAAACCCACATTTGGGGGGGGGGAACCCACAAGGGGGGGGGGGGTAAAAACCCACATTTGGGGGTAAAAAAACCCACATTTGGGGGGTTTTGGACACCATGCAGAACAATACCTACCATAAATTTGATGCTTCCGATATAGATGTTTTTTGATAGCATTTAGGAAAAGGAAATGAATTGTAATGACCAGTACTTTCTGCTTTTCCCTCAATGCTTTCCATGGGATGGTGTTTAGATATAATGCAGTTTGTAACATTATTTTTGCTGTCTGCAACACCTTTCAAAATTGACTAAAAAAATCATGTTGTTTGGGATAAATTGTTTCCTCACTGGTGTAACTCTTGACATGTAAATAAAGCAACTTAATTCCCTACCCTTTAATTGGCAAAAAATACAGAACAGTGTTCCCACTGCCTTTTTGAACTGGGGGTTTCCTGTACCCTCTCCACATCCATATTTTCAAATTTGGGGGTACCAAGACAAAACTGGGGGTACACCATATTTTGTCCCCCCCCCCCCCCCCCCCCCATTAAAAAGTTCAAAGTGGCATAACTCTAAAACTAATCACTCGATCAAGATGAAAAGCAACCAGGAAAACAATGATAGCCACGAATTTTGGAACTTTTTCACCTTCTTAGCGGTAGCCTTTGCTGTGACGATCTCACTAGTAGATTTAGATGGTGTGGGAGTTTGATTGTCTGCCGAGGTTGACTGCCGCGGAACTTGTCCCCACAGACGTGTTAGCGTGTTTTGTTTGGTCGCCATTTGCAGAAGAATTATATTTTAATGACGTCACGGGTAGGAATGACGCAATGAGAAGCATTCGGGAACACTCGGCAACAATCGGAATATTTCTCGACCATTTACGACATTACGTAAATGCGATTCTACACTAATGAAAACGGCAGAAAGAAGTCCGAAAAGCAATCGGATATTTCCGTAAGACTTTATCACCCACTACGGAAATACACGTTATATTTACGACTTGGTGGGGATTTCCAATCGTTTTCCGATAGGTTGCTTTTTTTAAACACCGGAGATTCAGAAAAATGACATGCGCAGATGTATCAAGTACGAGTAGCCTTGTTGACATTTAACATGGAGTCTCTTTATGTACATCAATTTGACTAATTTCATGGGGAATTAGCTTACGTGCCGGTCACGTAGAGCGTCTTTTATTTTTGAAAATTTGTACGTTCTGTCAAAAAAATTTACGTGTTTCACGTAAAATATTACGTGAATGGGAACGCTGCAGAAACACATGAACTTGTTAGGATGGAGCTTCAAAATTGTTAAACAGAATTTAAGAAATAAAAGAATCTATTTGAATTGCAGATCTGCGGTTGGATGACAAGGAAGTAACATCAAGTGAAGAACAAGCCAGCAAGGTTCAGTTTATTTCACCAAGAAATCGTGATGTAGAAAACCAGAGACTTCAGTGTCTGATGAAAGGACAACATTTGTGTATTCCTATCAATGGTGAGATTGCTTTCTAATGCTAGGTTCCCACTGCCGATCTGTTCAACACGATCAACACGACCTCCTAATTTCCCCGATCAAGCCCGACCAAATGTCTGTACACGACTTCTTCTCGATCTCTAGTCGATCAAACTAGACCCCCACCCGAGCAATCCCGATCATTTCCCGATTGAAACCCGACCATCTTTCCGATTTCTACCCGATCACCCCGACCTTAATTCGAGCCCTACACGACCAAGACCCGACCATGTCGATCTATACACGACCAGATCGAGCTGATTCTAGTCTAGGTGTTCTGAATGAAAATCTTTCTGCAGTGTTTGTGATTATCACATATTCATGATCATTTCATAATATTGTCGGTTTAAACATATACATAATTTAAATGTGACGTAAATGTACTTTTAGCTATTGACTCACCCTTAATCCGATTAAATATAACACTCGGGCTTGCTACTCGAGTTTTTATGCCCCCGTATCGAGAGATCGGGGGCATATTGTTTTACTCGTGTCCGTCTGTCTGTCTGTCTGTCCGTCCGTCCGTCTGTCCGTCTGTCCGTCCGTCCGTCCGTCTGTCCGAAAACTTAACCTTGGCCTTTTCTCCAAAAGTATTTGACATATAAAGCTCAAATTTGGTATGCAACTTCCTTTCAATGATATCTATCTGTTCCATGCAATTTGACCTTCCTCAAGGTCATCCCTTAACCCTTATCAACCCTTTACTCTACGAAAACTTAACCTTCTATACCGAAAACTTAACCTTTGCCTTTTCTCCAAAAGTATTTGACATACAAAGCTCAAATTTGGTATGCAACTTCCTTTCAATGATATTTATCTGTTCCATGCAATTTGACCTTCCTCAAGGTCATCCCTTAACCCTTATCAACCCTTTACTCTACGAAAACTTAACCTTCTATTCCAAAAACTTAACCTTTGCCTTTTCTCCAAAAGTATTTGACATACAAATCTCAAATTTGGTATGCAACTTCCTTTCAATGATATCTATCTGTTCCATGCAATTTGATCGTCCTCAAGGTCATCCCTTTACCCTTGATAACCCTTTACTCCACGAAAACTTAACATTTTAAAGAATGGCCATTTCGGGGGCATTTGTGTTTCACAAACACATCTTGTTTTGACATGCAAAAATAGTTGAGTGCGATTGAGCACAGAAATACTCGAGAAGCGATTGTGTATTGATCGGGTAGAAGATCGACCTTATCGAGAATCACTCGGGTCTGGAGATCGAGTATGATCGGGTTGATAATCTGTATTCCGACCTGCACCGAACGTGCACTCGATTACCTTGACTTGTACTCGAGTAATTTCCGACCACATCCCGATCAACTCGACCTCTGATTCATCTGTTCACTCGACCAAATCGAGTGAAGAGGTCGGGTTTGATCGACTAGAGATCGAGAAGAAGTAATATGGTCGGGTTTGATCGAGGACATTTAAGGGATCGAGTAGATCGAGTTGATCCACTGCCATAGAGCAGTTGGAAGCACTCGATCACCTCGACCTGTACGAGTAATTCCCGACTGCTTTCCCGATCAACTCGACCTCTGCTCCATCTGTTTATCCAATCAAATCCTAGTAAAAGATATCGACTCGATCACACACAATCTCTACACGAGTAATTGTCGATCAGCTCGATCTTCTATACGATCGATACTCGAGCAACTTCCCGATGTGTTTTCTACTTGACCGCTACACGGATTTTTTTGACTTGTCAAAACAAATTGGCAGGATTTCCGATCTCTGCAGACCATACTCGATCATCTCGACTTATGCCGATCACCACTGCCGACTGACCTGGATCGCTTGATCGGGTTTGGTCGAGTTAATTTGATCGGCAGTGGGAACCTAGCATTAGCTTTTCCTTTTGTCCTTTTGTCAAAAACGGGCCGAGCCCTGATTGTTCAGTTGGTTACGTCAGAGTCTTCAATTCACGGGTCGCGAGTTCGAATCCTGGCTCTGCCAGTGTCTATTCTTACATTTGACAAAAGTCATTTGTCTCCCACCAATGGGTGTGAATCATCTAAATGAGAGAGCAGCTGGAGGCTCGGTTTGGGTATTGTGATGGTATTGGTGAGAGAAATAACAGGAACCCATGGTTAGGCGCTCTAGCCACTGCGATATGACCAGCATTTGAAAGAGGCGTGATACCCCAGTAAATCAAACATATTGTCAAATAATACTTTTAGCTCTGATAATGGACTCAATGATACTTCCAACAGAAAAAGGAAAGCAATTATAATAAACAATATGTTACATAGAAGCTTTGAATGATACAAGTAAGCCAGTGATCAAAATAAATGTTTGTGTCCCTGCTGAGGCAGGTCAAAATAATGCTGTGCAGCTGTCAGCTATCACTGTATTGTCAAAATCTTATTATCGTTCACATAATTTTATTTGATGTTATTTTTTGCATGTAAATGTAAATTATAACAGCCGTTCCTATTTTCTGCTCATGAAACTTTGTTGCTTTTTCCACTTGCTCAATATTCAAACAACATAGGGGTACATCTTTTCATTTGTCCATTCTTTAATTTATTTATTTTCAGAGAGTCTGTTTACTGAGAATGGGTTTGAGTATCAGAAACCTGATGGTGTGGTCATGAAAACATTCCGTCTAGAACAAGTCACGGTCACATGTTTAACTTACATTCCACAGACGGGCATACTCGCGATCGGATACAACTTTGGTTGTTATCAGCTGTGGAAACTGCAAGTCCCAGTCTTAGAGTAAGTTGAAAATGCATGATATGTATCAACCCTTTCCCAAACGACAAAATTTAAGGCTGATCCAATTTGAAAGCTGCTGCTGAGGACAAAAAGATGTTGTTAAAGATAGAATTAGTGTATAATACAGCATGGAAAATATTGAGACAAAAGGAGAAACTGATGTTTATCAGCATTTTCTCCTTTTGCCTCAATGTTTTCTTAAGTCTTCTAGTAGGGACATCAAAACCAGGTCTTGTTTGGGAAAGGAATAAATTTCTATGAAAAATTGAAGTAGATTAATTAATCGTTACATAAAGCGCAGTCATTAACATTGGAGCCTAAAATCTAGGGATTTTTATTCTATGAATCGTAGCCTTTCCCCAATCTTTCCTGATATTTGACATGTCAGGGCTTTTCTTCCAAGAATTGGGAAGGACCCTTATCAGTCATTTTGGGAAATTTTAGCTTGATTTTGGTCAAATTGGGAAATATGTTAAGACACAGGAGAATAAATGTACACATGATATGACATTAATACTTTCTTAAACAGCACCAAATATAAACAGAATAACTGAATAATAGAACACACGCTGCTTCTACAGTTCAGAACATCATGAAATTGACATTCTGAGTGGAATGGGAATGTTTTATGAGCGAATGAATGGATTAATGGAATGAGCCTTTGGAGTGGTTTTGTGTTTCTAAAAAATCGATAACACGCCCACGATAACTGTTCAACCAATCAAACATGATCTTTAAATAATAACAGCCTGATATTGGAAATTTACCGATATTATAGGTATGAAGATTTATCGATAAAACGCCCACGATAATATTTCGGCCAATGAAATGCCTTCTTTTCATAACAACCTATTTAACCAGTGAACGTTTATTGAGCGGTGTGACTGTTTTATGAGCGTTTTGAGTGTTTTTGTGATCGGAATGAATGAACGCTGGAGTGGAATGCTTTTGATCGGAATGGAATGGTATAAATGTCAATTTCATGATGTTCTCAACTGTATGTGACTAAAATTGACAGTAGGTAAATGATCATTATTCAATTTCCAATTTTAGGAATTTTAGTCTAGAAAATTGGGAAATTCTTAGTTTGAAATTGGGAAAAAAAGAGCCCTTTTCCAATTGGGAAGTTACCGAAGTTTGGCCTCTTTTATAGAAGGAAGAAAAGCCCTGCATTTCATTTGTCAAATAACAAAAAGCATCTACTCAAATCATAGTTTTAGACTCTTGACTGTTCCCACGGCTATACATTTACTCCCCTTGTTATATAGCCACAATTTGCTTCTTGCATAATGACCCTTACACAATCATGCTTATAATGAAAAGCATAAGCTTGCAGCTGGTAAACCTGTAACGAAATAGCATCATTTTACTGCATGGACTAAGCCGGAGTTGACTGAAAAAGTTTGATATGTGGGACTGATAAGGTAGAGCTACTTGGAGAAGCTGTTTGACTGCATTAGTCTTAGGACTAATTTTAGACGGGCTCAAATTCAAAGATAATGCAGATGATGGAAAGTATTGTGGAAAAGAAGGAAATTGCTGTCACAAGCAATTTCTTTATTTTCCAAAATGTTTTTTTTACATGGAAAGACCAAAAATATTTAAAATATCATTTACTTGAAATTGTCTTCTTAGACCAGACTATAACTTTGTCATCTGGTATTGGGTTAATCATTAAACATAACTATTTTAGATACAGCAGTAGATTGGAGACAGATCCGATGCCAGTGACCCACATTGTACATCAAGAACCAGAAAATGATCCTAAAAACTTTTGTTATCTCTGGATAGCTAGAAGTCAACTTGATCCTGAAGAAGAGTGAGTTTTATTGGTATTTTTAATTTCTCTGTTTTATAGCCTTCGTAACCAAGATTAGGAGGCATATTGTTTGTCTGTCAAAAACTGAACATGAACTACATGAGTTATTATTACTCATTTGTATTTGCACACAGTAATCCCTTATTACCACATTATTAAGCATGTCATGTCGCTTGTCAAGTTGGCCATTTTGAGATTGATTGAATTTTGGAATATTACCCTTATACAGTATGATTTAATTTGAAAGAAAATGAACATAATAAATTGATCTGTAATTTTGAAATATATTCAAAACTTAAAAAAATAAAAAAAAAGGATTAAAAAGATCAGTTTCACGTTCTATTTGATATTTCAGGTACTCCAATACAGTAGCCTCTATAGCTATGTACCAGTTTTCATTTGGTCGTAAAGCTCATTACAACAGCTACGGAGTGTTCTATGATGACCTGACCTCGATCTGTCTACGTCTCGACCATGAACTAACGCCCCAGCCAATACAGTATGGGACAAACTATGAAGGGACAAGTAGAGTGTTAGCGTGTTATACACTGGGTAGTCCATATTATCAACCCCCGTCCAGGCTGACAGAAGATTCATTTGATGAAAGTATGTTGTTTACATTTCTGATTAAAATCCGGGTTGGAAAACTTTGATCCAAAATGTAAATTCAGCTGTAGTTCTAATGCTATGTCTATTTTCTTACCACATAGTAAAGGATTAACCCTTGTCCTGCTGACTTTTAACTCTGTTTAAAGCAATTTGCCCATATGAGAGACTTTTTAATAAGTTTGTCACAAGTTTATGCAACAATAACTCGGTAGAAAGCAGGAATTGTAGACTAAGATCATACTGCACATCTGTGCAGGCTGATCTTAGTCTATACTGCCTGCCAAAGCTTTGGCCACAACGTCAATATGACATGAATAAAATGAGAAGGGTTAATTTAAGATTGGCCCACATGTATGCCCAAATTTGCCCTATTTAGCCTGAGTAGTGAAGTCAGAATTTACCAAACGCCGACTCTTAATCAAAAACATTGATTTGCCAATGGACGATCAGAAAAGGTCATGCCTTGCACGTGTTATTGTATCGATTTATCGACTGACAATCAAAACAATCGACATGCCAATGGCAAAGAATTTTGTGCTAACAGTATACTAGGTTTTCTGTTATGTTTTAATAAACCGTCGGTGTTGTTATAAAATCTCGTAACTACGGCTTAATTCAAGCCGTAGTTACGAGATTTTATAACAATACCTACGAAATACTATTTTGTCTGTCCGAATTTACGTCACAATTAACTGGATAAAATCGTTCCCTGGGCAGGTTTAAAAAAAATGTGACCAAAGTGTGACATTTAGATGTTAAGAATAACAGCTAATTTTACAGAATATCATCCAGATTTCTTAATTATGGCGGCTAAAAACTATTCTAAATGGTTAAGCAGTGCCCAAATTATATTTTAAATTCATGTTCACTCCTTTTTAGTTAAAATTGTGTGTACAATCATGCAAAATGACAACAAAAAAGCATTTCACTCCTGACAGCATATATATTGCACAATATGAGAAATTGTAACCCACGAATCACTAAAAAGTAGAGTGCAGAATGCCCACAAGGTTGATGGCTTCCTAAAAAAATTTGAGTGGTAGATTTCTGGCTGAATAGACAAAAATGAGAACACATTTTGAAAAATAAAAGTGTTTCACTCCTGACATAAAATTCAGAGGGGTATTGTATAAAACAGGCTCCACATCCTAAACCAATGAAGATAAGATAAAAAAGTAATTTTAAGATGATGATGCACATGTTGTTTTATGAATTATAATTGCTCATTGTAGTATCCTGTCACTGTCTTTTATTTACCATAGCTTAGAAACTTGGTAAAACTGTTAAGTGTCACACAAAAACGTTTCACTCCTGACATTTTTGACATGTTTTAATGACATATCTTTTTTATTTGTGAAGCGATTTTCTTTAAACTTGGGACCCAGTATATAGACACAATAACACATCTTTTTAGCCTTGATTGGGTTGAATATGTTTCTCTGTAAAAGCTGTGGCATGTAAAAAGTGAATGGTCACATTTTTTTTTAACTTGCCCCCCTATTAACGATCACATCCCCATTATTTGTCTTAACTTCTATGTTGGGCGGAGCGATCTGTCGATTGGTGTTTGGTCAATTGTAACACAGTTGCCCTTTGTTCACAGGTTCCTTTGCTATTCTGATATTTGGAATGAATCTCTTTACCATAAGTCTCCATGTGACTTTACTTGTTTGATATGATACAACGCTTAATGAATCAATTAAATATCTCATTATCATGGTCGATAATCATGTGATACAACAAGCTCAGAAAATGTTCAATAATTTTGTTGATAAGGGACTGACTTGAATTTGGTTTTAGCAGAGAAGGGGGACAGACGTCACACATTAGATAGACATGGTGGATTTTTGATAAATCAGCTGATAAAAAGGTTCATGAAGATGAAGGTCAACCAATCTTCAATAACTTTTTTGTCAGTTGATTATTCAAAGGTCCATCACGCCCAGCTTATTCATGGCATTTCCACACCTCTGCTTCAAATCAAATACGAATTGGTCAAGTATTATAAAAAATATTGATGATTTTCTGAAATTCTGAGTCACATGATTAAGCACCATGATTATATCACTGTTACTTTCAGGTAATCATGGACCAGACCTGAGTCTGTGTGTGTTTGTATGGGAAGCCTCGGAGGGTACAAAAACAGGACATCATATGGCTATATTTGACATCAATAGGTGGTATCATGCTCAGATGCCAGCACATATCAGGTAAAAATACAAGCGATGTTAGAATTATTCTGGCAATGTTAAAAACATTCGGCGGTGGAACCTTCCACCACAGAATGTTTACAACATTGCCCGAATAGGTTGGATATGTAACAAATGTTAACGATGTCACACAAAAATTCCAACTTTACATGAATCTCATTGAGTAGACTACCTAATGTATTTGTATAGGAAGCCTCAGAGGGTACAAAAACAAGACATCATATGGCCATATTTGATGGTATTATCGATGGTATTATGCTCAGATGCTAGCACATATCAGGTAAGAATACATGTTATTGTAGTGCACTTAAGAATTTTTATTTTGTTGCATTTATAGCTTTGTTTCGTGTCAACAGTGTTTTCTGTCAGAATAAGACTTTGGGCGTCAATTTGACCCCCGCCTTCAAAATAGGGGTCATTTCTCCAACTATGTGGGTTAAATTTTATAAATACTTCAGGACTTCAAGTGAATCGTACAAAAAAATAGATTTTAAAACTTGCATCATTGATTACCACCAGGTATATTTCTAAGGGGTCATTTGTGTCAAAAATGTGATATTGATGTGCGGTATGTGCATCATGGAAAACCCTGGGTCAATTTATTGAGTTTAAAAGTTTGTTGTTCTGGCAATGAAATGATTTCCGATTTTGACCTCTAAAGTTTTTAACTCTGATCAAATGTTTCATAATGGTGTTACTGCACCAGCTCTCTTAGAATGCATATGCTTCTTCATCAAAAAGGACACTGTTATAGATAGGTGTAAATGAAGGAATACATACTGTGTGATACATATTGTTTTACCATCGCAACATATAAAGTAAATTTTAAAAGCACTATTAACACTTCAGCTTTTTATGGCCCCCGTATCGAAAGATAAGGGGTATATTGTTTTACTCATGTCCATCTGTCTGTTCATCCCTTTTTCTGTCTTTCCAAAAACTAAACAATGGCCATTTCTGGGGCATTGGTGTTTCACAAACATCTTGTTTCTTTCAGATATGTGAACAATTCTGTGGAGACCTGTTCCTACATGTGTTTTTATAAGCTAAATGAGACTCAAGGTCTGGATGCAGAAAACCTGTTGGTAAGTGCAACATTGATTATTTATGTCCTACTTTTTAAACCATTATCACATGGTGACACATTTTGGCGCCATCAAGAAACATGCATGGGAAAATATTGTGGAAAATGATGAAATTGCTTGTGACAAGCAATTTCTTCATTTTCCACAATGTTTTCTATCAACAAGACCAAAAAAGACCAAAAATATACATTATTTTTAACTTGAACTTGTCTTCTGCAACATCTTTGAATTTGGACCAGTCCAACATTTTGTTGTCTGATAATGGGTCACGAGCCTATCCATGAGAAAAGGTACAAATTAGTGAACATTTTTACTTCTTGTCTCCATGAAATGTTATGGCAATGTCATATAAATTGTTTGAAATGATTCAGATGTTATAGTCAGAAAAATAATTGTAGAAAACATCTCCAAACCATGTTTTGGAAATACAGAAATTTTTGCACACAACAAAACAAACAACACAGATTTCCAACTAAATGATGTCATGCCAGCATTTACCCTTTCAACTTCAACTTTCCTTCACTTGCCCTTATCAAGGTTTGAACATATCAATGACCATTTTAGCTGATATAGTTGATTGATAACAGAAAGTTGAAAAGTATATGAATTTTAAAATAGCCTGTAGCGTTCTATAAGTGAGCCAGGATCTGGAAAAACGTCCTTTATGGCATTTGAGAACAACCTGGATCCAGACCAGCCTGTGCATACGCACAGTCTGATCAGGATCCACGCTGTCCTCAAATAGCTTCCTCGTGATGTGTAGCAACTGTAAGAGAGCAGCATTGATCATGATCAGACTACTCTTAGGTATATGCTGATCTTGAAACATGGTTGTCTAGAATGCTATAAGGGACGTTTTTCCAGATCCCGGCTCAAATATGAAATTGTATTACAGACAGCTTACATAGATCCAGACAGACTACAGAAGTTTCACAGCAACTCATTGTTACCTCCAGAACAACATTTCTATCCCTCATCTTTAGGCTTTGGTAAGATTTCAATCTCATTAATATCCGGTGTTAACTTATTTTGTATTACAGACAGCTTACATAGATCCGGACAGACTACAGAAGTTTCACAGCAACTCATTGTTACCTCCAGAACAACATTTCTATCCCTCATCTTTAGGCTTTGGTAAGATTTCCTGATGATTAACCCTTTCCCAAACGGCAAAATTTTATGGTGGTCCTACTCAAAAGCTTCTGTCGATGACAAAATTGATGTTAATAACAAGGGGATGCAAGTACAATTTAGCTCAGTAAATTTTGAGACAAAAGATGAAAATGCTGATCATCAGCATTTCGTTTTTTGCCTCAAGTCTCTTCAATTACGAACGCCAAAACCAGGTTTTGTTTGGGAAAGAGTTAAAATCTAGTGTTAACGTAATGTTACATCTGACAGGCACCATGCTTAATTGAATTATGAAAGTGATTAAAACGGTAAACAAGGCCACTATGACATCATATTTCACTGCAGAACCATGTGTTTGCATGGAAAATTGTACATGTATAACTCAATGTAAATCATGTCTAAAAAGAGACATGAACGTGAAAGAAATCTATTCAATGGCTAAAGTCAAATCCATGAAAACTGTTTCATTTCTTTTCAGATGCAACACTGATCTACGACTCTGGTTCAGCCAAGGTCGCATATTTAGGGGACCAAGGTCAAGTGCTGTCCAACCTGAAGAGAAAGGGGCCACTGGTTCTCGTTCAACCACAGGAAATGTACAATTTGTGTTTATATGTGGGGCTATTAGCTAGGCCTATTGAAATAGTGTCTACCAATATGAATACAGTAAGTGGTTATACAAATCATTGTAGAAAAAAGAGCATTGGTTTTATTGCAATCACAAGAAATGTACAATTTGTGTTAAAGTGACATTTCACATTTCATATTTTATAAGTATGTCTTGATGCAAAGATTGTTTACTCTAATTCGTAGAAATGTTATCAGTTTTTATGCCCCCCGTATCAAGAGATCGGGGGCATATTGTTTTACTTGTGTCCGTCTGTCTGTCCGTCTGTCCGTCCGTCTGTCCGAAAACTTAACCTTGGCCTTTTCTCCAAAAGTATTTGACATACAAAGCTCAAATTTGGTATGCAACTTCCTTTCAATGATATCTATCTGTTCCATGCAATTTGACCTTCCTCAAGGTCATCCCTTAACCCTTATCAACCCTTTACTCTACGAAAACTTAACCTTCTATTCCGAAAACTTAACCTTTGCCTTTTCTCCAAAAGTATTTGACATACAAAGCTCAAATTTGGTATGCAACTTCCTTTTAATGATATCTGTCTGTTCCATGCAATTTGACCTTCCTCAAGGTCATCCCTTTACCCTTAATAACCCTTTACTCCACGAAAACTTAACATTTTAGAAGAATGGCCATTTCGGGGGCATTTGTGTTTCACAAACACATCTTGTTTGAAGTTGTTACTTGTAAGCGAAAAATATGCCTTTAAAGTTGAGACAGAAATGACAAATTCTATATAAATCTGAACTGTTGTCCACAACAATTTGTTTAATTTAGTACAAAAATATATATTTCTCGTAAACGGTTCGATATTTTGACTTGAAATTTTCAGAATTCTCATTAGAAAAGATGCTCTTTCAGATAGTATAAAAGTAAAAATTATGTAAAAATAATTGTGAAATGTCACTTTAATATGTAGGTCTACTAGCTAGGCCTATTGAAATAGTCTCTACAAACATGAATACAGTAAGTGGTTATACAAAACATTGTAGAAATAGGGGTCATTGGTTCTGGTACAACTACAGAAAGTGTACTCTAGTGATGAATTTTGTGCTAAAAATAGACTAAGTTTATGTAATGATAAATCATCTGAGTTGTTTTAACACCTTGTAACTACAGTATAGATCGAATAGTAGCTATGAGGTTTTAGATTTACACTGAAAATATACTTTGCAAGGTCCATTAAAAGTTTCAAAGTTCCATGTATCTAATTTCAAATGAAAGTACAACTGATCAATACCAAGCTGTTTCTAGGCTCTGAAGGGCATATCTTAAGGTCAAGGTTATACATTTATACCAAGGTCACTATATCACACTTTATTTCTATCTTACAGAGTTATCAAAGAGAGAGCCTTCTGTCCCTGGCACTAGACTATGATATTTTGTCACTCTTCAAAGCCTGTGTGACATATATCACACTTTATTTCTATCTTACAGAGTTATCAAAGAGAGAGCCTTCTATCCCTGGCACTAGACTATGATATTTTGTCACTCTTCAAAGCCTGTGTGACATATATCACACTTTATTTCTATCTTACAGAGTTATCAAAGAGAGAGTCTTCTGTCCCTGGCATTAGACTATGATATTTTGTCACTCTTCAAAGCCTGTGTGACATATATCACACTTTATTTCTATCTTACAGAGTTATCAAAGAGAGAGTCTTCTGTCCCTGGCACTAGACTATGATATTTTGTCACTCTTCAAAGCCTGTGTGACATATATCACACTTTATTTCTATCTTACAGAGTTATCAAAGAGAGAGTCTTCTGTCCCTGGCATTGGACTATGATATTTTGTCAATCTTCAAAGCCTGTGTGACATATATCACACTATTTCTATCTTACAGAGTTATCAAAGAGAGAGCCTTCTATCCCTGGCATTAGACTATGATATTTTGTCACTCTTCAAAGCCTGTGTGACATATATCACACTTTATTTCTATCTTACAGAGTTATCAAAGAGAGAGTCTTCTGTCCCTGGCATTGGACTATGATATTTTGTCAATCTTCAAAGCCTGTGTGACATATATCACACTTTATTTCTACCTTACAGAGTTATCAAAGAGAGAGCCTTCTGTCCCTGGCATTAGACTATGATATTTTGTCACTCTTCAAAGCCTGTGTGACATATATCACACTTTATTTCTATCTTACAGAGTTATCAAAGAGAGAGTCTTCTGTCCCTGGCATTGGACTATGATATTTTGTCACTCTTCAAAGCCTGTGTGACATATATCACACTTTATTTCTATCTTACAGAGTTATCAAAGAGAGAGCCTTCTGTCCCTGGCATTAGACTATGATATTTTGTCACTCTTCAAGGCCTGTGTGACATATATCACACTTTATTTCTACCTTACAGAGTTATCAAAGAGAGAGCCTTCTGTCCCTGGCATTAGATTATGATATTTTGTCACTCTTCAAAGCCTGTGTGACATATATCACACTTTATTTATATCTTACAGAGTTATCAAAGAGAGAGCCTTCTGTCCCTGGCTTTAGATTATGATATTTTGTCACTCTTCAAAGCCTGTGTGACATATATCACACTTTATTTCTATCTTACAGAGTTATCAAAGAGAGAGCCTTCTGTCCCTGGCTTTAGATTATGATATTTTATCAATCTTCAAAGCCTGTGTGACATATATCACACTTTATTTGTATCTTACAGAGTTATCAAAGAGAGAGCCTTCTGTCCTTGGCATTGGACTATGATATTTTATCACTCTTCAAAGCCTGTGTGACATACATCACACTTTATTTCTATCTTACAGAGTTATCAAAGAGAGAGCCTTCTGTCCCTGGCATTAGACTATGATATATTGTCACTCTTCAAAGCCTGTGTGACATATATCACACTTTATTTCTATCTTACAGAGTTATCAAAGAGAGAGCCTTCTGTCCCTGGCATTAGATTATGATATTTTGTCACTCTTCAAAGCCTGTGTGACATATATCACACTTTAATTCTATCTTACAGAGTTATCAAAGAGAGAGCCTTCTGTCCTTGGCATTGGACTATGATATTTTGTCACTCTTCAAGGCCTGTGTGACATATATCACACTTTAATTCTATCTTACAGAGTTATCAAAGAGAGAGCCTTCTATCCCTGGCATTGGACTATGATATTTTGTCACTCTTCAAAGCCTGTGTGACATATATCACACTTTAATTCTATCTTACAGAGTTATCAAAGAGAGAGCCTTCTGTCCTTGGCATTGGACTATGATATTTTGTCACTCTTCAAGGCCTGTGTGACATATATCACACTTTAATTCTATCTTACAGAGTTATCAAAGAGAGAGCCTTCTATCCCTGGCATTAGACTATGATATTTTGTCAATCTTCAAAGCCTGTGTGACATATATCACACTTTATTTCTACCTTACAGAGTTATCAAAGAGAGAGTCTTCTGTCCCTGGCATTGGACTATGATATTTTGTCACTCTTCAAAGCCTGTGTGACATATATCACACTATTTCTATCTTACAGAGTTATCAAAGAGAGAGCCTTCTGTCCCTGGCATTAGATTATGATATTTTATCACTCTTCAAGGCCTGTGTGACATATATCACACTTTATTTCTACCTTACAGAGTTATCAAAGAGAGAGCCTTCTGTCCCTGGCATTAGATTATGATATTTTGTCACTCTTCAAGGCCTGTGTGACATATATCACACTTTATTTATATGTTACAGAGTTATCAAAGAGAGAGCCTTCTGTCCCTGGCATTAGATTATGATATTTTATCACTCTTCAAAGCCTGTGTGACTGACTGGGCGAGTGGAGGTAGGTCTTACTCATCTAATATCCATTCTGTATCCCTTTCCCAAATAATACATGATTTTTAGCTCCACTGGCCGAAGGCCAGCGGGCTATTGTCATGGCGTTGTGTCCGTCGTGCGTCTGTGCGTGCATCCGTCCGTGCGTCCGTCCGTTAACTTTTTCTTTAAACATCTTCTCCTCTTATACCAGTGGGCCAATTTTGAGCAAACTTGGCAGGAATGTTCCTTGGGTGACCCTTTTCAAAACTTGTTCGTGAATTTTTGATTCGTCAAAAAATGTGGGCGTGGCAGGGCGGGGCTTATCAGACTTTAGAAATCATAAGAAAATTCTTTAAAAATCAACCATTGGGCCAATTTGAACCAAACCTGGTAGGAATGTGCCTTGAGTCATTCTTTTCAAAATTTGTTCACAAATTTTTACATTTGTCAAAAAATGTGGCCGTGGCAGGGAGAAAGGGGCTTATCAGACGTAAAGAAATCATAAGAAAATTCTTTAAAAATCAACCATTCGGCCAATTTGAACCAAACTTGGCAAGAATGTGCCTTGAGTCATTCTTTTCAAAATTTGTTAACAATTTTTTACCTTTGTCAAAAAATGTGGCCGTGGCAGGGAGAAAGGGGCTTATCAGACTTAAAGAAATCATAAGAAAATTCTTTAAAAATCAACCATTCGGCCAATTTGAACCAAACTTGGCAGGAATGTGCCTTGAGTCATTCTTTTCAAAATTTGTTCACAATTTTTTATATTTGTAAAAAAATGTGGCCGTGGCAGGGAGATAGGGGCTTATCAGACTTAAAAAAATCATAAAAAATTCTTTAAAAATCAACCCTTGGACCAATTTGAGCCAAACCTGGCAGGAATGTGCATTGAGTCATTCTTTTCAAAATTTCTTCACAAATTTTTACATTTGTCAAAAAATGTGGCCGTGGCGGGGAGAAAGGGGCTTATCAGACTTAAAGAAATCATAAGAAAATTCTTTAAAAATCAACCATAGGGCTGAACCAGACTTTGCAGGAATGTTCTTTGAGTCTCTCTTTTCAAAATTTATTCACAATTTTTTTACATTTGTCAAAAAATGTGGCCGTGGCAGGGAGGAAGGGGCTTATCAGACTTAAAGAAATCATAGGAAAATTCTTTAAAAATCAACCAGTGTGCCCAATTGAACCAAACTTTGCAGGAATGTGCCTTTAGTCGTTCTTTTTAAAATTTGTTCACAAATTTTTAAGTCGCTGAGCGCTCGCGCTGCGTCTTATTGGTGCCGTACGAGTTTTCTGGACAGGTCAAATAAGGTCAAAGACGGACCTCTTAACTTCTTCTGTATTTCTGTTTTGAGACAAAGTAGATCTCTGATTTCTTGTCCACACTTTGATTTAATATTGAAATTCGACTTTCTACAATTTCTAAACTGACATGCCAAATAATCATTGTTGAACGAGGAAATTGTACGTTTTATGTAGAACTACTTTTTTGGCGGAGAAAATTTATCGCGCGCAATAATTCCGTTTTCTGAGGTATATTGGTCTAAGGGAAATAACCAGGTTTAAATTAGACAGTTTTCATGAAAGAGTTACTTCCCTTAGATAGTCAATATTCAATACTGTATATCTTTGGCTATAAGTCAAGGAAAAAAAACTATTCAGAATGTGGGGGAAATAGACATCGACTTTATGACTCGGCGACAATAAACATACGACAACGACGGAATACTCATTTGCTCGATTCTTTTTATAATAATAAATTCCATTTTAACAAGGTTTCTTGCTTGATATGCATCGTTCTGCCATTTCAAGCGTGTAATCTCGCAATCAATATGCCCTAAATTAACACACGACATAATTGTACACAACAAGCAGTCGTCACTTTTCTTCGAAAACCTCATAACTGCATATTGTTTTAATCTGCAATTACTTGGTGATGACAATAGTTTAAAAAATCGTGTGATCAAATTTGCCGAAAATTCGAAAAACTGTGCGGCTGAGAGTGATTTCGGCATCAGTGGAAAGCTAGTGAGAGACTGGCGAAAAAACAAGACAAAGATCTGTGATTGTCCAAAATCGCAGAAATGGAGGGTTATTCGGATCAGTCCCTATGAGCCACAGGAAAATGATCTGAATGATTGGATTTTGGAGTTACGGGCAAGTGGCTATGTTGTAAGTAGGATCGGGATTCGCGTCAAGGCCCTTCAACTCGACAAGGACCAAAATACAAAATCCAGGGCGAGTTCAAAGCTTCTTCTGGGTAGTGTTGCAGGTTCATGAATATTTTAGTCAATACCGGGAAGACCAGAAAAAAACATTTTATTACACACCTGGCCAGCTTATCAATGGGAAAACCTACGGGACCACATCAAAAAAACGAGACTTAACTACTCGGCTGGTTCCGTGATGTTGACGATCCCGAAATATGCAAGATGTGCATATCCGACGATTACTTTAAACAAAGGGTTTTACGTCGCCGGATTTACGGAAATGAAATTGTTGATTTGCAGGGTTGAATCTCGCGACCGGTAGGCGATCATAGACGGCACAAAAGCAGCTTTGCAAGTCACGGGCATTTTGTATGATACGGTTCCCCCGAAAGATCGCAGCTAAAACCTTACCTTCGTTTCAGATCAGAATAAATATTTCAGCCCACACGTTTTGATTTTTGTGTATGTATGGATAATCGTTAGCCCCAAAGTGTAATTCATGGATATTTACATTCATGTTCAATTTTCGTCATTTTGTTTACCCCAAAACAGAAATATTTTTTAGACTGCTCCATTTTGAAAGCTGTTGCATGCATACGACATAACTTCTTAAAAAAGATTGAATTACATCATGGAAAGTATCTCGGGTGAACGGAGAAATGGCTAGTTATCGACAATTTCTTCTTTTCAATGTTTTCCAATCTTTTTGTTCCCATGATTGTCGTCGGAATCAAGTCTTGTTTGTGAAAGGATTTAAGAGAGAGGTTATATAGACGAACGTCGGCAAGTATTACTCTCCAAAGCCGATGTCTATTGATTAGATCATCAAAATACATTACTAATTACATATCATTTCATAAGAGGTAATGTACTGTACTTTGTTTTAAGAGAGTAGCAAGTATAAGCACGAGTCATGTAGATCTACATCTGCAAGAAATTTTCTTTTCACTAAATACACTGAAATAGTCTACCCTTTGAATTTCGTTCTTCTTTTGAAAACTCTTTATGAAGTTAAACTGTCTCTTAAATCTATCTACTCTAAAATTTAAAAATGTAGAGGTCAACACTCTAATAAATATTCACTAAAATGTGACCGATTAAGGGAGAGACTCGGGGTAAAGCTTCTTTTTCTGACGATTGCCCTTTGAGTTCTAGATCTTTTATGAAGCAATGCTTGTAAAATTTATAGGCCTACAGATTGGTTGAAAAAGAGAATTGTCCCCGCCCATTCATTGACTTACTAGTTGATTGACATGCTTCTCAGATGAATAAGCACCTGATACAGTCGGATCCATTTTGTTAAAAAAAACAATATGACGTCTTGATGACGTAGCGTCTACTCAATCTGGGCTGGAATAGTGACTTCAAAAACACCACCAACACCTGCTCAGTTATTTCGGAAACTGTTTCAAAATATGTTAGTTGGATTATTACCGGTGATTTTTTGGTTTGGATAGTAGACTAACAGGTATCATTTTCTTCGTATCATCATGACATTATCGCTTGCCGACCAAAAACAAAATAACCTTCTAAACCTAGATGTATAATTTTCTACTTTACATCATAAAATCTGCATGAATTACCATTTAAATTAATTTGTCGAGCGTCCGTCGATTCAGTCGACGTTTCTGCGATTAAATTTCTTATCATTAATCTCCGAATAATCAACGTGAAATAAAATAGTTTTTGTGAAGAGAGGGGAAGTTAATTCGTGAATAAACCATTATTGGAGGCTCAAATTATCGATTAATCACGACTTTAGGCTTGCCGCAATAAACAGTTCTAGAGATTATTCATTTCTGTGACTGTAAAATATTGCGTACCTAAATGATATCAATCTTGAGAAATATCACGGTCACCATTTCATACTAGAACGTATAAGTTCTTATTTCGAAATTGAAAAAAAAAAAATGATGTAAAAAAGTGCATCATATTGAGTTATAATTTGAAACTGAGTGATAAATGATTTGGAAAACTTGCATCAAAAGATGGTAGAATTTATAGTGTCACGAACGCCTTCCTGAGGGTTGAAAACGCTATTTCTCAAGAGCTCCCGGGTGGCTCTGGCCCCGTGGACCCCTGGCCAGGGCGTTTCCATAGACCCATCGGGGGCCCTGTGGTCCATGGCCCCCCAGCTGTAAAATTCAGTATTTTGAAAGTATCTAATTTTCACCCAGGGTCGATGTTTTAAATGAAATAGTTTGATTTTGAGGGGTTTTAGTTAAGTGAGGAATGCGTTATGAAGTATAGATCTATTTTATTCAATGAATTTCTGTGACATCTTCTGAAATTGGGAAATCTGAATAGAACAAAATGGGTAAATATTTCATTTAAAACATCGTTCTTACCCAGAATTTAGTTTAGTATCAATTCCAGTCAATTTACGGGACATGCAGCCAAAACATCACAACTACAGATTAAAGGGGGACCTGCTAGGCTGTCGAAAATGCAAATGGCACAAAAATTACAAACCAGATATAAACGTATGAAATTACAAACCTGAAGGGGTCCATTGTTAGCACTCATTGAGCTTTATCAAGTATAAAAATCCAAGTCAATGAATAACGTGCAGATCCGCATTTTATTGTCCTTGGTTTTTGTTTTTAAACGGTTACACATGCCCAACCTTCAAAAGGCAATTACGTCAGAGGTACGTCATCGGTGCTCAGCGAGATTCAACACACCGTACAACCGGCTGCGTCGTCAACGAAGACAGATTCGGCATCTGATGTCAGGTGCATGGTAGGTCAAATTAATTTACTTTTATGAATAAACGAAAGGATCTTTGGTATTCTATAGTTGATAAATACGTGTATAAATGTTCAGTGCTAACTGCTTCTACAAAATAAACCTTTCCACGCATCCCTCGCAAATAAGGTCACAGTCATCGACGCAGCCGGTTGTACAGTGTGTTAATACTGCTGGGGATGTGTCTCGTTGACCTTGACCTTGTCTCGTTTCGAAGTAAAAATAGAATCTGTAAACACGCTTGTAAAGGATTGATCTATAGCAAAGGAAAGATGGATATTCGCCGTGATTGAGGTTTTTATGCATTGCAAATTGTTTTTCCATGTACAAATATGAGTTCCCGAATAGTTCAGAAGCATAAAAACGTAGCATGGGCTCCTTTCAGAAATCTGTAGTTACGATGTTTTTACTCCCAATCACTAAACACCCCAAAATTACCTACAAATTGGACCAATCTAACATTTTGAAAATAGATCTAGCTTCCACTGCTTTTCATATGTAGCATTCATTTTAACGATATAATTATTTATGGATTTGCTGTAGCCTATGGTATTATGAATTTGTATATATAGATATGGATGAAAAATAAAGCTGTGTTTCTCTGTAAATATTCTATAACTTGTTTTGTCTTTCATTTTATTATTGTTTTTTTTTTTTTTCAATTTGTTTCTAAAGAATGTGATCTAATCACGAGTTCGGTCATCGTTTATAAACTTTATCGTCATTTTGACAAGATATATTTTGCGTACTTAAAATGGAGATCTAGGTCTTGTTTACATTGCATAAAACTTCATAGGTAAGAATTGATACTCTGTCAATCATATTTTTGGGTTTTTGCCCTTTGTTGATTTTCATATTTAATTGTTTGTCAAGAGCATTACTAAAAATTATGCGAGGTAGATTCGTGCAACTTCATAGGTGGATGGTGTCATTATGTAGAAGTGTGTTGTACAAAAATATAACTCTGCTGATAATGTTCGTGGAGTTATTGCCAATTTTCCCTTTTCATTCTTGATGTAAATTAATACTACAATTGCACTACTTCAATTGTTAAAGGTTTACCCTTGTGGGGGCATACATACATTTCATTCAATACTTCAAAGCATTCTCTGATAGGATCATGAAAAGCAAATCTTGTTTTACAAATAATTCTGTTGTAGCGACTTTCAGGCCCTTCAGGGCTTTGATTATATTTGTCAAAAAAATGTGTTCGTGGCAGGGAGAAAGGGGCTTATCAGACTTAGAGAAATCATAAGAAAATTCTTTAAAAATCAACCATAAGGCCAATTTGAACCAGACTTTGCAAGAATGTTCTTTGAGTCTCTCTTCAAAATTTATTCACAAATATCAAGATTATTAAATGAATAAGCGTTATTCATAATGACTGGGGTGTCGTAACTGGGGTCTATTTAGGCCACAGTTACAACATTTTTGTCATTTAATTAGCAATGCTCCAATAATTGATATTAGAAGTATCGCTTTGCATTCATTCATGCATAGATTGTACCTTCTTTTTCTTTTCATTTTTTGTCGGTCACTGTAAATGCTATTGTATTTGTTTGTATTGTCATGTCTGTTTGTATGTTTGTATTGTCATGCTCTTCTTTTCAAGGAGGAAATAAAAGAATCAATCAATCAATCAATCACTTTAACCAGTGGAGCGATTCAGGCCCTCCTGGGCCTCTTGTTTAGCGAGCCGGGACTATATATCCGGGGAGCTAATGTCACAGCCATAGTGTCAGCGTCGGCGTCGCGTCTTCAAAAACTTAAACCTGGTCTTTATCTCAGGCACTATTAGAGATACAGCCTTGATACTTCACACATGGATACCTCCTGCCAAGACCTTTTTTTGGGACCTTGACCTTTGACCTAGTGACCTTGACCTTGGAGTTTGACCTACTTTTAAAAAACTTTAACCTGGCCTATATCTCATGCACTATTACAGACAGAGCCTTGATATTTCTCATATGATTACCTCATGTCATAACCTTGACCTTGAGACTATGACCTTTGACCTAGTGACCTTGGCCTTTGACCTTGAACTCTTTTTTTTGTGACAAGCTCTCGTATAGGCGAGCTAAGTTGTCCGTGGACAACTCTTGTTTTGTCCCTAATATAGAAAACAATCTCTTCATTTCTCTTAATGTTTTTTCCTAGAAATACCAAAATATGTAGAATTTTTATGCCCCGGTATCGAAAGGTTGGGGACATATGTCACATTGTTTTACAAATGTCTTTCTGTCTGTCTGTCTGTTTGAAAACTTTTCTCCTAAAGTATTGGACATATAAAGCTCAAATTTGGTATGTAACTTTCTTTCAATGATGTCTATCTGTTCCATACAACATGACCTTCCTCAAGGTCACCCTTATGAAACTTTTACATGAAAACTTAACATTTAAAAAAAATGGCATTTTGGGGGCATTTGTGTTTCCCAATTTTGTATTTACATGAAATTGTTGTCTGCAACATCTTAGTATTTCCACTAGTCTTGAATGTTGCTATTTGGTAATGGGTTTGTATCATCTTTTTTCTTTTCAGAATATTTACAACAGGGCTGCTCTCTGAAGTATTTGCTAGACTGGGCCTGGCAGAAAGTGTCATCAATAAAACATCAAATAGACACTACTTGTAAGTAGAATAGGGAACGGTTTTTTATCCAGTTAAAAGTGACGTAATTTTGGACAAACAAAAGTATTTTGTAGGCGTTGTTATAAAATCTCATAACTACGGTTTGATTCAAGCCGTAGTTACGAGATTTTATAACAACACGGACACTTTATCAAAACATAATAGGGGAGAATCTAATCTATTTTCAGCACAAAATTTGTTGCTATTGTTATCTTTTTCAACATAAAGACAAGAAAAAGACTTGCAACACTGGACTTAAAATTTATGGGTTATGGATTTTAATTTTCACTCTCAACTGTCTTAGAATTTGTCTTGACTTAAAAATGCCTTTATGTGTTGCTGATGTTCATATTTCATAAACTCAAGTCTGACATCCTCTTGTCTTGCCTTTTTGTATTCACTCACCTTTGGGGAAGTCATATTTAATGGCCTTTTTAACATTTTCTCAAACAAGACCTTGTTTTGATGTTCTTTATAGAATTAGTTTGGGAAGACATTTAGGCAAAAGAAGAAAATGCTGATAACCAGCTTTTTCTTATTTTGCCTCAATAATTTCTGTGCCAAGCTGTACGCAAATCCTACATTTATCAACACCAATTTTGTCTTATACAGCATCCTTCAAATTGAACTAATCCTAAAATACTGTTGTTCGGAAAATTTAGAAAGGTTCAACCCTTTCCCAAACAAGACCGAATTTTGATTTCCCTGGTAGAAATTCCTTGGGAAAACATTGAGACAAAAGAAGAAACTGCTGATAACCAACAGTTTCTCCTTTTGTTTCAATATTTTGTGTGATTTATTTTACACAAATCCTACCCTGTTTAACACTGGTTTTGTTGTCTACAGCAGTTTTCAAATGGTATCACCTCAAAATTAGGCTGTTTGGGAGAGGGTTAAATCAACCGTCTCATTTATTTACCAGGTGTTAACTTGTACAACTGGTCTGGGTTGATCCTGGATCAAAGAAGCTCCAAGACTCTACACCAATGTGAACAGAAGCTCATTCATCTTGCCAGCATATTTAGAATGTTTACCAATCAAGCTATTCCAATTACTGAACAAGGTATGCAATTTTTACTTCATTTTCTGCAATGTTTTCTGTTGTTCTTAACCCTTTCCCAAACAAGACCTGGTTTTGATTTCCCTTATAGAAAAGGCTTGGGAAAACATTAAGCCAAGTGGCATAAGAAAGTGTGAATGCACAGGAATGGGTTAAACATAGGTCATTATTTCTCTGCAAAACAAATTTTTTCGTAGGTATCCTGGAATATGTTTGTCTGTACATGTACAAAATGGAAACAATTTCAGCTTTCATTTTACATTCCAGAGTAATGAAAGTTTATACAAATATTGATCACATGTTAACATTTTGCAAGGAACAATTTTCATGTCATACCCCCCCCCCCCCCCCCCTTAAAACGTAAAGTGTCCGTTGATTGGTAAAATAAACTCTTGTGTCGTAAAAACACCTTTCTTATAACCAAATATGAAAGTTTCTACAATTTCAAACATTAGAAGTGTTTTTATTTCGTCTTTTAGATTGGATATTTTGGTCTTTTCCGATCTTTACCAAAGAAAAAGCGCTAAATTTCCGATTTGAAGTTATGACGTCATACCGGTTAAATAATGATGTCATGGTGGGAAAAACGGGAAGTCATTTCCCGGAAAGCCTGAGGTTTCTGACAAAGTTAAATGTCCGACTTTTCTGTCATAAAGCGGCTTCCCCAATCAATACTCAAAACACGGAATTCATCCTTAGTAAATGTTAGAAACAATGATAAAACAGTCAAAGAATATGTCGTTAGTGAGGGAATGAATGTGCCAAAGAACGTTTTGAGTTTGTCTGTATTACTCTGACGATCGAGAAATGGATAAAAACTGAGACTTCGCTTTATGACAGAAAAGTCACACACTTTATCTTTGTCAGAAACTTTATTCTCTAGATTGGGGGCGGAGTCAAGCCATTGTATGACACAACTTCGTGGCAATTTTACGGAAATTGCAGATCTTTTTTTATGCTCCCCGAAGGGAGAGCATATAGTCGCCGCTTCGTCTGTCCGTCCGTCCGTCATTCCGTCCGTCCGTCCGTCCGTCCGTCCGAAGCGATTTCTCTATAACCCTTGAGCCAAATCAAATGAAACTTACCATGTGAACTCCCTATGACATAATGCCGATGTACTTTTCCCATTTTTTGGATTTGAGGCCTCGTCATGGGAAAAGGGGACTTAATGTCAAAAACACTTTTTCTCTAATTTCTCATAGTCTAATGGTCAGAATTTGATGAAATTTCATATTTGAGTAGCAAATCAGATGCCCTTGACAATAAACTACTTTAAATTTGCGTATAAAAAGTATGTCATGGAAAAAGGGGGCTTAACGTTTGTTAGCTTAATCTTAGCTCTGCATGGCATACATTTATTGTGACAATGCCTTAATCGGGGAGCATTGTCCGTCTCTGACGGCTCTTGTTCGGGGAGCATTGTCCGTCTCTGACGGCTCTTGTTTTCGAAAATCAGTATCTCTTAATCATAAAGAAAAGCAAAAAAAAAAAAAAAAAAATTAAAACAAACGACTTTGGCGGATTTTTTATAAAACATGTTAACTTAATGATTTTCTTCCAATATATGGTGAAATCAACTGCCTAGGGTGGTAGCCTTTAATACATAATTTCCTCTTTGTACCCATATTTTTGTAATTTTTTGTTGGGAACTGCTCATTCTGTTTACAATCCCATTACTCTTGAAGTGCTTGTGGGGTATTAATAATAAATCACCTTCTTTGACAAGCTCTAGTTTTGATTGAAGTTCTATCTATTTCAGGGGAGTTTGAAATCCAGAATAGAATCTTTGTATCCAGCCTTCTATCTCAAAAGTTCTATCTATTTCAGGGGAGTTTGAAATCCAGTGTAAACTCTTTGTATCCAGCCTTCTATCTCAACAGTTCTATCTATTTCAGGGGAGTTTGAAATCCAGTGTAAACTCTTTGTATCCAGCCTTCTATCTCAACAGTTCTATCTATTTCAGGGGAGTTTGAAATCCAGAGTAAAATCTTTGTATCCAGCCTTCTATCTCAACAGTTCTATCTATTTCAGGGGAGTTTGAAATCCAGAGTAAAATCTTTGTATCCAGCCTTCTATCTCAACAGTTCTATCTATTTCAGGGGAGTTTGAAATCCAGAGTAAAATCTTTGTATCCAGCCTTCTGTCTCAACATCTGAGTGTGGTTCTGTGGTTTGTCCATGTGGGATTACTGCCAGAAAATGATGGTAGGTTACCCTTTCTAGAAAACAATGATAAACTTTCAATAATGTATCTTTAAAGTGACGTTTCACAGACATTTTTTCGTAAATGTTACTTTTATTTTTGTCTGAAATAGCACATTTCCTTATGAAAATTCTGAAAATTTCAAGCCAAAATATTGTGCCGTGTACGAGAAATATATATATTTTTTGTTGAAATTAAACAAATTGATGTGGACAACAGTTCAGATGTATATGTAATTTGTCATATCTCAACTTTAAAGGTGTGTTCATCGTTTATCAGTAACAACTTCAAAAAATGATTGCATTTATGCACATTAGAATAACCAATCTTGGCATCAAGGCGTACTTTAAAAATTGAAATGAGAATGAAATGTCCCTTTAATACCATATGATAAATGAAAAAAGATCTGTTCACAGATAGGAATTTGATCAAGCTGGAATTTATACATTCTTCATGTCCATTCATATGTCTGTTTATCAAAGTTTTTATGAACATCACTTTTCGGGGAGGATAATCCATCTTTGATGGCTATAGGAAGGAAAAGCTTTAACAGACAAAATGTACAAGGCTATTGTAACTGCCAAAATTTGAACAAGATGATGTTCTTTTAATATTAACCTTTTCCCAAATGGCAAAATTTGATTGAAATTGTGTGTGATATACAGTCGACACTCGTTATGTCGACATCGGATAAGTCAAATTTTCGCTTAAGTCGAAGTTCAAATTTTGTCCCCTCCTCATCAATGGACATATTTTTTTCAAACAAAACAATTTCGAGCTGAATATAGCTATTGAAATATAGTAGGAAAAGGATAGAAATTGCTCGAATCGAGCAATTTCTTTCCTTTTCCTACTGTATTTCAATAATAATGGTACCTGATTAGTTTAAAAAAACGGTCAAATATCAACTTTATCGAAGCCGAAGAAAATCGGATGAGTCGAACTCTGGATATGTCGAGGTATTTTGACGGCCCCTCCGAATTCGACACAACGAGTGTCGACTGTAATCAAGAAAATATTGAGGCAAGAGGAGAAACAGCTGATTATCAGCAGTTTCTTCTTTTGTTTCAATGTTTTCCCAAGCCTTTTCTTTTAGGGACGTCAAAACCAGGTCTTGTTTGGGAAAGGGTTAATATTACCCTTTTCCCAAATGGCAAAATTTTAGGGTGGTGCATGTTCAAAGATGTTGCAGACGCCAATTTCAAGTGTATTTAATTAAATATTTTCTGGTCTCTTGGGGTAGAAAACATTGTGGGAAATGAAGAAATTGCTTGTCACAAGCAATTTCTTCATTTTCCACGATGTTTTCCCAATCCATTATCTTGTGGGGAGTCAAAAGGAGTCACTGTGTGGTATTGGGTTAACAGACAAAATGTACTAGGCTATTGCAAGTTTGACATTTTAAACAAAATTATGTTGTTTTAATATTGACTTTTTTTTCAGACACTGAAGTGATGACAGGTTTCAGATACGCTTTCCCAGTCACTAACTTGGTCTCTGCGTATAAAACAAGGAGGAATGAGCTACAGAAGCTGAACAGGTAATGCTGATTGACACATTTCCACACTGCGATGCTTTTTGATGTCCTTCAAGGAAAATGTTAAACCCTTTACCAGACGACAGATATTTTTACTGTTTCAAATTTAAAGATGATGCAGACGACAATTTCGAGTGAATATAATTTTATATTTTTTGGTCTTTTGGGATAGAAAACATTGTGGAAAATGAAGAAATTGCTTGTTACAAGCAAGTGTTCCAATTTCTTCATTTTCCTCTGTTTTCTAGAGCCTTGAAGGGTGTCAAAAAGTGTCATTCGGTGGTGATCGGTTATGAAAATGTTGTGGAAAATGAAGAAATTGCTTGTAACAAGTAATTTCTTCCAGGCCTGATTTCTTCTTTTTCCACAATCATTTTAAAATTATGATTTGCAGCATCTCTGAATTTGGACCAGTGTAAAATTTTGCCATCTTGTTATTGGTTAATACATGCAAAAATATGTTGGTGAAATCAGTGATTTAGTCCTCCATTCATTCCTTCAAATAAAATGATGTGACAATGTTGATGTCTCACTTTTAGTTCATTTCTAAAAATATCATATTTGAAAAATATGATTGCCACAGATTTGAATTAAGAATTTTCTTTAAATTTATTTTTTTGAGAAAATGCATTTATTTCAAGATCAACATTATGACTGGGCTTTAGGCCTTAAATATAAAGATGTTCTTGCTTTTAATGTTTACTAGAAATACTAATAGATAATGAAAAAGAACATGTAACACCAGATTACATAGATATTTTCTTCCACAGTGATACAGATCTATTAATGATAGATGGATTAGTTGCGTCATGTGAAGGTATCGTAGATCTGTGGGACAGAGAAGGGGGTGACAGATTATATCCTCCTCCTAGTTTACATGTAAGTTAGCCCTCATGGTTAGGCTGCCATATCCCAACTTGTAATTTGAAATATAGTCATTCTTTTTTAGTGAAAAACTTGTTCTTTCAAATCTAACGGAACAATTTAAGTCTTAAAAATCAGATATTACATGGTATGGTTATGTATATTTTGTTTTCCTGTCTGCAGTTTGTCTAATATTCTAGTCGTGTTGGAAGTAACAATCTTTTACAAATACAACTTGCATTCTTAAGGAGTCAGACTCAATGACCAGTTTTGCAGACTCCTTATCTTCATACTGATGCAAATTAATTCTTACAGAAACTATATAATTGTACTGGATTTGTATTTGATATTAAAAATCTTATTTTACAGGCTTTGTTATCCACCTATTTGCTGGAAGATGTTGACATGGCAACCAAACACAGCCTTACTTTGTATCTGCTGCTAGATTTAGTTTCCATGGAAACACCAGAGGATAATGTTACTGTAAGTTATTAATGTTTTCATCTGTTTTCTGCATATGATGTACAGAGGTCCCGCCTCCATATGACCTTAGCTGTTGAGTGGAATGTAAAACTCCATTAAATCCAAGTACATAAAGTGAATTGATGAACAATGGTGTCATTTTTTTTTTCAAAAGAAAAAAATGAAAAGTCAGAGAAAATGCTTCTTGTTCCTGTTAAATTTCTCATAAAATTTTAGTGGATAATGCAGAATTTTTGAAAATCATGTGATTGATTGAGAATTTCTCAATTAGGAAGTCCTTTATTTTATAAAATAGGAATAAAATGTCAATGGGGGCAAACTTTGAGCTAAAAATTGACTAGATCTACTGGTTTTTCCTGATAAATCATTGGTGAATTAAGCCGTAGTTGAGAGATTTTTATAACAACACCTACAAAATACTATTGTTTGTTGGAAATTAAGTCATGGTTAACTGGGTAAAATCGCCCCCTATTTATGATTTGTGAATAATTTAATGACATAGAAAACAAAACATTTTCTGTTATTCTGTTCTGTTACTTTCAGCTTTCAGACAAGATAGTTGGTTTTACACAGAGATATAATCTATCACAAACCCTCGTTAAACAAGTACAGGCCTACTGGTTGTTGGATCACAAAGATTTTGAGGTAGGTTGACTATTCACAAATTGCTGATGTCTTGGGAAATGGTCTGACCAAACAATTATTTCATCCATAAACTATTTCCCAAATGGCAAAAATTTAGACCTTTTCAATTTGAAAGATGATGCAGACAAAAAATGTTGCCAAAGATAGGATTTATGTATAACATAGGTCATAAAATAATGAGGCAAGAAGAGACAATGCTGATCATAATTCTTCTTTTCTTGCAAGGTTTTCTAAACTCATATCATGGATTGGGAATGGGATATTATGTATATATCTGACATGCTTTAACACTACATCAAAACAGAAGTGTTTACAGCATCATAAAGCTATGGTAAATTGTTGATACTTTGAGGATTCTTATCTGTCCTTTGGTTAATGTAAATTGAATTAATGTTACAGAACCATAAATAAAATGATATACAGAAAGGAACAGATTAACAAAATTCTGAAATTTTATCATTCATACGTTCTTTAATTTATTACCAGACGACAAAATTTTAATGATAAAAGGCAAAATCTTAGACTGATCCAAATTTAAAGATGTTGCTGACGACTATTCCAAGTGAATGGAATCCTACACTTTTTGGTCTTTCTGTGTAGAAAACATTGTGGGAAATGAAGAAATTACTTGTGACAAGCTATTTTTTATTTTCCACAATGTTTTCCCAAACCCTTTCTTGTCAGGGAGTCAAAAGGCATCAGTGTATAGTAATGGGTTAACAACACATTTTGATTTTGTTACCTGCTGTTTGTTTACAGGAAGCAATGTCCCTGCTGGAGACCTCCAATATGACATCAGACTTTACACACTGGCAACATCGCTGTATACTGAAGTCCCTGTTTTATCAAGAAGAAATCAGAATGGCACTGAGATACCTCTATATAGCCAACCCACCTCTCTATACTCTAGAAGATATAAAACTGAAGATTACAGTCTTATTGGCTAATGGGTAAATTAATTATTACAACTTCATAATAGTTCATGATAAATGACCTGGCAGAGCATCCCAATCCAATTGCTCTGCCAGGTCATTTATTCTGAGCTATATACCACTTCAAATGCTTGTTATGCCCCTGTTTGTCAAAGTGAGTTTTGTTAATACTTCTTTGTCTAAGTTCCATACCTGTTCTTAAATCAGTTGATATGCAAATGGAGAAATACAATTATGATTTTCAAGTAATAAATCTAAAGACTTTATGGCTATGGTAAATTGAATATTATTTCATCTTAGTCGTTCTATCTCATGTTTTGTGCTTTTATTATGCATCCATATTAAAAGACTGGAGGCATATTGTTTTACTCGTGTCTGTCTCAGTGACTGGGAAAGGCCTGCGCCATGGGCCATAGTCACATTGAAATCCCAAATGTCACATTGTTTTAGTCAATGAGTGGGCCCTTGTCCCATTGCATTTTGTTGTAGTCAAGAAAGAAGAAATTTTACTCTATATTTGTCACATCAGTTTTCAAAATGTCACATTGGTTTTCTAAAAGGACGGGCCATTGTCACATTAAAAAAATGTTTAAAAAAGTCACTGCTGTCTGTCTGTCTGAAAACTTAACATTGGTCATTTATGGGGCATTCGTGTTTCACAAATACATCAAATCTTGATTAATTTTTATGCTCCCCGAAAAAATTTCGGGGGAGCATATAGTCGCCACGCTGTCCGTCCGTCCACAGCCATATCTCAGCAACCCTTGGACCAAATTAAATGAAACTTCACATGTGAACTCCCTGGGTCAATACCTAGGGACTGTTTTTTCCGTTTGTAAATTTAAGGCTGCGTCATGGAAAAAGGGGCATTAGTGTAAAAATTAGTTTTTCTCTTATTTCTCTTCATCTAATGGGCAGAATTTAATGAAATTTTGTGCTCATGTAATGAATAGGATGTTCTAGACCATATTCTATAAATAATGTGTGTACAAAAAAGCTGTCATGGGAAAAGGGGTCTTAATGTATGATAGTTTTTATTTTGTGACAAACACTTATTTGGGGAGCATAATCCGTCTGTGACGGCTCTTGTATTGACCTGTATGTATGTGTATATCTGTTTTAGGTTTGTATCAGAAGCCCTAGCCTATCACAGAAAGACTTGCACTAAAGCTAACACCAAGGATCTCCTTACACATGTGTTCTATGGGTGTCAACAAAGTGAGCCATTTGATCTTAACCCTTTCCCAAACGACAAAATTTTAGGATGATCCACTTCAAAAACTGCCACAAATGACAAAATGGATGTTATTAAAGATAGGATTTGTGTAAAATATGGCACAAAATATTGAGACGAAAGGAGAAACTGCTGGTTATCAGCAGTTTCTTCTTTTGTTTCAATGTTTTCTCAAGCCTTTTCTATAGGGGACGTCAAAATCAGGTCTTGTTTGGGAAAGGGTTAAATTATGTTTCAGTCTTAAGATGTTTTAGGTACATGCAGGGTTCACATAGACTTGAAAAGTACTTGAAAATAAAGGGTAGTCTTGAAAAGTCCTTGGAAAAAAAAATTGTCAGGGGTCCATTTTACTAAAGCACTTACAAACATTGTCTGTTCAAATGTGAACATGTATTTATTAGTCCCCCACCGGTTACCGGTTGGGGGACTATAGGTTTGCTCGATTCCGTCTGTCCGTCCGTCTGTCCGTCCGTCCGTCCGTCTGTCCGTCACACTTGTCCGGGCTATATCTTCTAAACCATATGTGCTAACATCTTCAAACTTGGTACACTTATAGATCTCATTAAGGAGAAGTGTCATGTTCAAGAACCGTTACTCTGCCACGTCCACTTTTTGAGTTATCGCCCTTTGTTGTTTTTACCCTTACATTCTTGTCCGGAACGTATCTCCTTAACTATGTGTCCTAGCAACTTCAAACTTTGTACACTTATAGATCTTATTGAGGAGAAGTGTCATGTTTAAGAACCATAACTCTTCCACGCCCATTTTTTGAGTTATTGCCCTTTGTTGTTTTTAGCCTTACATTCTTGTCCGGATCATATCTCCTAAACTATAAGTGCTAGCAACTTCAAACTTTGTACACTCATAGATCTCATTGAAGAGAAGTGTCATGTTTAAGAATCATAACTCTGCCACGCCCACTTTTTGAGTTATTGCCCTTTGTTGTTTTTAGCCTTACATTCTTGTCCGGATCATATCTCCTAAATTTAAGTGCTAGCAACTTCAAACTTAGTACACTTATAGATCTTATTGAGGACAAGTGTCATGTTTAAGAACTGTTACTCTGCCACGCCCACTTTTTGAGTTATTGCCCTTTGTTGTTTTTACCCTTGCATTTTTGTCCGGAATATATCTCCTAAATCATAAGTGCTAGCAACTTCAAACTTTGTACACTGATAGATCTTATCGAGGACAAGTGTCATGTACAAGAACTGTTACTCTGCCATGTCCACTTTTTGAGTTATTGCCCTTTGTTGTTTTAAGTCTTACATTCTTGTCTGGATCATATCTCCTAAACTAAAAGTGCTAGCAACTTCAAACTTTGTACACTTATAGATCTCATTGAGGACAAGTGTCATGTACAAGAGACTGTTACTCTGCCACACCCACTTTTTGAGTTATTGCCCTTTGTTGTTTTTACCTTTACATTTTTGTTCAGAACATATCTTCTAAACCATAAGTGCTAGCAACTTCAAACTTGCTACACTTATTGATATCATTGAGGACAAGTGTCATGTACAAGAACTGTCACTCTGCCATGTCCACTTTTTGAGTTATTGCCCTTTGTTGTTTCTATCCTTACATTTTTGTCCCAAACTTATCTCCTAAACCATAAGCCCTAGCAACTTCAAACTTTGTACACTGGTAGATCTCATTGAGATTTTTGAAGTGTAATGCACAAGAACTGTTACTCTACCACATCCACTTTTTTAGTTATTGTCCGTTGTTGTTTTTTATCCTTACATTTTTGTCCGGACCATATCTCCTGAGCCATCAGTGCTAGCAACTTCAAACTTGGTACACTTATAGATCTCATTGAGGACAAGTGGCATGTACAAGAATCATTCTTCTCCGCCCACTTTTGGAGTTATTGCCCTTGGTTGTTTTTACCCTTATATTTTTGTTTGGGACATTTTGTCCAAAACCTAATGTGCTAGCAACTTCAAATTTTGTATACAGTTATGGATCTAGTAAGTAGGAGATATATTATAAGAAAGGATTTTTTGTTATCCAGTGGGGGACTCCTGTATTGCATCGCAATCTGACATGCACTTGTTTAACATGTTCTTCTACTTCAACTTAGCCGTGGCCATGGTGCAGTTGGTAGCGTATTGTACTCTCACTGGTGACGTCCCAGGTTTGATCCACAGTTGCGGCAAATATTTATGGAATCTATGTTTAGGTGCTTCAGCTTTTGTAGTACAACCATAGTTCAAAATGGCGCTAAACGGCTGTAAATTTAATCTATACCCAGACACCGCAAATATCCTTTCTGACAAAAATGTCTCCCATCAATGCTTTTATATCATTAATCTATTTGGGTGTGCGTTAGGGTGTTGTGGTGCTGGTATGAGAATTTTTATGCCCCCTTTCGAAGAAAATGGGGGTATATTGTTTTGCAAGTGTCGGTCGGAAGGTCGGTCGGTCGGAAGGTCGGTCCGTAGGTCGGTCGGTCGGTCCGTAGACCAAACCTTGTCCGGAGCATAACTCAAAAAGTATTAAAGGTAGAATCATGAAACTTCATAGGTGGATAGATCTCATTATGGAGAGGTGCAGTGCATAAGAACCGTAACTCTGCCGATCATATTTTTGGAGTTATTGCCCTTTGTTGATTTTATAACTTGATTCTTGTCCGGAGCATAACTCAAAAAGTATGTAAGGTAGTATCATGAAACTTTACAGGTGGATAGATCTTATTATGGAGAGGTGCAGTGCACAAGAACCGTAACTCTGCTGATAAATTTTTTTGAGTTATTGCCCTTTGTTGATTTTCAAACTTGATTTTTGTCCGGAGCATAACTCAAAAATTATGTTAGGTAGAATCATGAAACTTTACAGGTGAATAGATCTCATTATGGAGAGGTGCAGTGCACAAGAACCGTAACTCTGCCGATCATATTTTTGGAGTTATTGCCCTTTGGTGATTTTCAAACTTGATTATTGTCCGGAGCATAACTCAAAAATTATGTTAGGTAGAATCATGAAACTTTACAGGTGAATAGATCTCATTATGGAGAGGTGCAGTGCACAAGAACCGTAACTCTGCTGATCAAATTTTTTGAGTTATTGCCCTTTGTTGATTTTACACTTAATTCTTAATCTTGCCTATATCTCATGTCCTTTTACATATACAGCCTTGATATCTCACACATAGATACCTCCTATCAACATTGTTCACATTTAACCATGACCTTGGACCTCGTGACCTTGACCTTGGAGTTTGACCTAAATTTAAACCCGGCATATATCTCATGACCTTTTACAAATACAGCCTTGATATTTCACACATTGACACATCTTACCAAGACCTTTCACAATTGACCATGACCTTGGACTTTGTGACATTGACCTTGGAGTTTGACCTACTTTTAAAAAACTTTAACCTGGCCGATATATCATGTCCTTTTACACATACAGCCTTGATATTTGACACATGGAAACCTCTGACCAAGACCTATCACATACGCCTATGACCTTGGACCATGTGGCCTTGACCTTGAAGTTTGACCTACTTTTGAAAAAATTAAACTGGGTCTATATCTCATGTGCTTTTACACATACAGCCTTGGTATTTCACACATGGACACATCCTACCAAGACCTTTCACATTCGACCATGACCTCGGACTTTGTGACCTTGACCTTGGACTTTGACCTACTTTAAAAAAAACTTTAACCTAGCCGACATATCATGTCCTTTTACGCTTACAGCCTTGATATTTTACACATGGACACCTATGACCAAGACCTTTCACAATTGACCATGACCTTGGACCTTGTGACCTTGACCTTGGTGTTTGACCTACTTTAATGATACATTAACCTGGCCTATATTTCATGTCATTTTACACATACAGCCTTGATATTTCACACATGGTCACTTCCAACCAAGATATTTCACTTTTGACCATGACCTTAGACCTTGACCTTGGAGTTTTACCTACTTTTAAAAACTTAAACTAGGCCTATATCTCATGTCCTGTTACCTATACAGTCTCAAGAATTTACACATGGACACCTCCGACCAAGACCTTGCACATTTGACCATGACCTTGGCCTGTGTGACCTTGACCTTTGATTTTTACATACTTTTAGAAATCTTTAACCTAGCCTTTATCTTATGTCCTATTACACCTACAGCCTTGATATTTCACACATAGACACCTCCTACCAAGATCTTTCACATTTGACTATGACCTTGAATATTGCAACCTTGACCTTGGAGTTTGACCTACTTTTAAAAAGACTGAAACCAGGCATATATATCATGTCCTTTTACACCTACAGCCTTGATATTTCACACATGGACATCTCCAACCAAGACTTTTCACATTTTACCATGACCTTAACCTTGGCATTTGGCCTACTTTTAAAAACTTTAACCTGGCCTATGTTTCATTTTACTTTTACATATACAGATTTGATATTTCACACATAGACACCTCCTACCAAGACCTTTCATATTTGACCATGACCTTGGACCTTGTTAACTTGACCTTGGACTTTGACCTACATCAAATGTAGGCCCTTGAGGGGGCATATATGTTTTACAAACATCTCTTGTTTGGAATCTGTGGTTATGGTTTCAAAACGCCACAATATGACCATAGCAGTTGAAAAGGGTGTTAAACCCCAATCAATATATCTACTTTAACTGATATATAAACCGATGTAAACCATGTTTAGATTGCTTCATTAACCCTTTCGTTTGCAGAATTATTTCCCAGAAATTACTATTTTCCTGATTTCCAAGCACTTCATGTATAAACATGCAAAATAAATAGTTTTTACTAGCAGAATACCAATAAACCTATATATCATTGGAAAGGTTATTCAATTTCCTTTCACAATATGATGAGAAACTGATAAAAAATTTACATCTCATCAAAATTTTGACCTTTAGCCCCCACGACCCCTACCAGGCCCCCAGCAACGACCCAACCACCCCACCCCTACCATTTGGGACTGGATTCGGTTTAGGGTTATTGGAATCACTATCGGAGTCACTATTCGAAGTCGCCGAAACATTTCTAATGTTCAAATCACCTTTTTTATCCAAAAAATCAGGGTAATCGCTATCATCATCGTCCTGCACTGACATGATGATTCGACAGACCTCTTCTGCAGAATATTGAACCGTCCTGGCCTTCGTTTCAGCTCAAACAAACCCAAAAAACTTCATTTTTCTTCGTATTTTACGAGAACATAACAATATTGCGCAATATCCGGTGTCATGATAACTTTAACAGTGTAAAAATTGCTTTTAAAAGCCGATACCCCCCCTATACAGTATAAGCGTGCCTGAAGCGCGCTTGAAAGCGCGCTTGCAAACGAAAGGGTTAAAAAGCCTTAGTTGTTACGTAAAGTGTTGCTTAGGTTTGATTTTGATCAAATTTCAGCCAAGACAGTAGACAGGTTGCTTGGTCAGCTGAGAGTGGAAGAGGAGAGAATGCTAGAGGAATATTTAGAGAGTAATGACCCCACTAGCATGGACTTGCTAGTGATGCACTATCTACAGAGTTCTAGAATTGTGGAGGCCTTCCAATTGAATGAAAAACTCAAACAATATACAGTGGTATGTATAAAGTCTTATAATTTTTACCAGGTTGATTAATCGTGTACTAAACAAGTCCTTGTTTTGAAATAGAAAAAATGCTTGGGAAAATAGTAAGCCAAAACAAGAAAATGCTGATGAACAGCATTTTCTTCTTTTTCCTTACTATTTTCTGTACCTATTTTATGCCTCTGTATTGTAAGTTCGGGGGCATATTGTTTTACTCTTGTCCGTCTGTCCATTTGTCTGTCTGTCCGAAAACTTAACATTTGCCTTTTCTCCAAAAGTACTGAACATACAAGGCTCAAATTTGGTATGCAACTTCCGTTCAATGATATCTATCTGTTCCATGCAATTTGACTTTCCTCAAGGTCATTTGTTTACCTTTATTAACCCTTTACACGAAAACTTAACATTTCAGAAAAATGGCCATTTCGGAGGCATTGATGTTTCACAAACACATCTTGTTTCAACATGTATTTTGCCATCTGCAGTAGCTTTGAAATTGGAAATGTTTGAATTTTGCTGTTTGGGAAAATGTCAATAAAATATCCATAGACTAATCAGACGAAATATTTTGTTAGAAAATGAAGCATGTCTCCTACAATTTCAGACATGAATGTTTATGTTTTACCTTATTGGGACAAACAAAGATTTCAGTCTTGAAGGTTGTGTGTGGTGTTGTGGAATTTACTGAATATTTACAGATTCTTAGTATCACTTTCCTACATTTCAAGTTTAATCAAAGAACAATCAAGGGAAATTGTTATAACATACTTTAAATATGATAGAAATTAGTAGCATTTGTAGTTTCTGTAAAAGTTCTGATGTAATTGTCTTTAATGTATTCCTACAGACCGAGTCCAGTTCAAAGGCTAGAGAAAGAGCAGCAGCTAGGAATGCTATTGTAGACAAATACATCTCTATCTACCCTGATATACAGAGACAGCTGCTGTTTGAACAGATCCATGTACCGAAAAGAAACACACAGTGGCGCAGAGTTGGTGAGAAATTATACTTGATTATAGCCAACTAATGATCAAAAGCATTGTCATTTCAAGGATATAAATTTTGTTCACATTTTTTTGTCCCCGTTTTGAAAGATTTGTCTGTCCGTCCATATGTCAATTCAAAACTTAACACAAAAATTTAACATTGGACTTTTGGGGACATTAGTGTTTCACAAATGCATCTTGTTTTGATAAAATCATTTATATGACTTTGATAACTTTTCTTTGGTTCAGACATTTATGAAAAACTTTGTCAGATAATTTGTATTTGATAATTAAATTCATGAATGCAAGTTTACAATTCAGCTGTTTCTTGTTACAGTTCAAAGACCAACCCCACTATCGACGAATATCACGAAAAGTAATGCCCAGATAATGACACAATCTTCCTATATAATGAAAATCATGGACACTATACAGGATATTGAGCCAGAAGAAACCTCTCCGTAAGTATTGATCAGTCAGTACCTGAAGCACAGTTGGTAGTGCACCAGACTATTATGCTTGAGGTCCCGGATTCCATCCCCTGCTGCGGCAAACATCCTTCTGACAAAATTGTCTCAAATTGGTAAGGTACTCCAGCTACATCAATATGACCATAGCATTTAAAATAAATGTTAAACCCCAATCAATCGACTTGTGCATGATAAGAATGTATACATTGTCTAGGTAATCTTTATCCTGCTTTGCAATCATATGCTCAGTATTACTTCTTTGGCCTCTTTGAATTACCTCAATGAATCCTTAATAAATCCCCAACTTGTCACATTTCCTTTTTTCAGGGACAGAACGATGAACAAGTCAGTTGGACCTTTCTTGTGTACTCCAGTGGTGCCCTCGAGAAAGTCATTCATGTAAGTTGTCCATCTGTTAAGCCCATTACCAAACAACAAAATTTTAGGGCGGTCCAACTTGAAAGCTGCTGATGACGACAAAATAGATGTTGATAAAGAATTTGTGTAAATTATAGCCTAGAAAATATTGAGACAAAAGGAGAAACTGCTGATTATCAGCAGTTTCTTCTTTTGTCTCAATGTTTTCCCAAACCTTTTCTATAAGAGACGTCAAAACCAGGTCTTGTTTGGGAAAGGGTTAAAGTTTGCTGTACAAATTATCCTGCTTCCATTTTCGTGTTCTTATTTTAACTGATACATTTTGAATAAAATTAGGAGAAAATAATCATGGAAAATAAAAAAAGACTAGCCATGTCTATAAATAATAAGAAAAAATGATACATTTAGTGAATTAAAAGTTTCACATATCAGAATTTTGTTTTACAAAATTTTTTTGATCACATTTTATATTGTAACTACGGGTATATAAAGGAATTATCTTCTCTTGAATTTCAAACTCATTACCAGACGGCAAAATATTTAACTGGTCCAACTTCAAAGATGTTGCAGACGATAATTTCAAGGGAATCAAATTTTACATTTTTTGGTCTTTCTGGGTAGAAAACATTGTGGGAAATTAAGAAATTGCTTGTCACATGCTATTTCTTCATTTTACACAATGTTTTCCTAAGCCTTATCTTGTGGAATATTACACAGCGTAACTGTGTGGTAACGGGTTAATTTCTAGGTAATTCTTGTCATTATGCTCCCCGAAGGGAGAGCATATAGTCGCCGCTTTGTCTTTCCGTCTGTCCGAAGCAATTTCTCCATAACCCTTGGGCCAAATCAAATGAAACTTACCATGTGAACTACCTATGACATAATGCCGATGTATTTTTCACGATTTTTGGATTTGAGGCCTCGTCATGGGAAAAGGGGACTTTTTCTCAAATACACTTTTTCTCTAATTTCTCATAGTCTAATGGTCAGAATTTGATGAAATTTCATATTTGAGTAGCAAATCAGATGCCCTTGACAATAAACTGCTCTCCATGGCATACATTTATTGTGACAATGCCTTATTCGGGGAGCATTGTCCGTCTCTGACGGCTCTTGTTATACATTACAGACAATCACCAACAAGTGTCCTTCTTGACACAGATAGGACTGACCACTTTGGTACACCAAAAAGTACAGATAAAAGGTAAATTACTTGTACTTTAAACCCATTCCTTCATAATGTCACTTTTTGATGCACCCTCCTTTGAAAAAGGCTTTTGAAAATATTTTAGAAAATGAAGAAATTACTTATGACAAGCAATTTCTTCATTTCCCACAATGTTTTCCACCAAGAAAGACCAAAAAATGTAAAAAATTGTTCACTTGACATTACCTACTGCATCCCTCTTTAATTTTCGAGCAGTCTATAACTTTGCTATGTGGAAAAAGGTAATTGCACGTTTTATCATTTCTGGTTGAGGTAATTTAGTTCTTGTTCTCTCAATTGGCTTTCAACTGAAAGTGATAAGGTTATCAAATTCATATGCATATATGGTCCATAGACTGTCACACTGATTCCAACATTGTTTTAGTTCTAGATCAAATATGAATATCAAAGTTATTGCAAGCAGTTAACATTGTTTGATAATATTGTGAACTTGATCTATTTCCAGACGCAGTTATTTCTCTGCCAGCTGTTTGACCTTGCTTCAGACTCCGAAGGTGAAGAAGGTCACACCCGAGAAACAGCGAAGGTCAGCTACCAATACTGTCACCCCTCAGTCAATTCTGAAAGTGAGGAACTTGGTCAACATTACCTCTCCTAGTCCACATAGTGGGGGAAGTACTCCTAGCTCACAAGGTGAGTTAATCCTTTCCCAAACAAGACCTGGTTTTGACGTCCCTAATAGAAAAGGCATGGGAAAACATTGAAACAAAAGAAGAAACTGCTGATAACCAGCAGTTTCTCCTTTTGTCTCAATATTTTCTGTGCTATATTTTACACAAATCCTGTCTTTAACAACATCCATTTTGTCATTTGTGACAGCTTTTGAAGTGGATCACCCTAAAATTTTGCCGTTTGGGAAAGGGTTAACCCTTTCCCACACCATAAAACATTAGGGAGGTCCAATTTGGAAGGCAATGCAGACAACAAAATAAATGCTATTAAAGAGAGAATTTGTGTACAATATACCATGTAAAATATAATTGAGGCAAAACAAAAAAGATGATGATAGCCAGTGTAAGACTATACATGATAAGGAGAAGACAATTGTTACTATATCAGATAGATAGACTCCCTTCATTAAATCCTTTCCCAAACAAGACCTGGTTTTAATGTCACATATTGGCCAGAATTTTCTCCTTTTGGCTCAATATTTTCATTGTTCTAGTTTAAAGAAATCGTATCCATTTCATCATCTGAAACAGCCTTCATATTGGAAAGGTCAAAATTATTGTCGCTTAGGAAAGAGTCAATTCAGCATCTACGTATTCAATAGGGCATTGATCGTAATTATGCTTTTCATACAACTGTTAATGAGATTTCAGAAGTAATTTGAACATTACAACCTTCAGTATTTGTACGAAGAATCTCTATACATGTAATCACATTTTCCAGAGACTGGCAGTGGAAAGAAGAGACCCAGAAAACTTGGATACAGTTCACAATCTGGTACTCCCAGATCAGTAGGCTTGGCTGATCAGTCACTCACTGGAATACCTCGACATCTCAGGATGGAAGTTCAGGGCTCATCTCAACCCACAACACCAAAGTAAGTTCTTAGTCCTTTATTGTCCCCTAATGTACTCCCAGATCAGTAGGCTTGGCTGATCAGTCACTCACTGGAATACCACGACATCTCAGGATGGAAGTTCAGGGTTCTTCTCAACCCACAACCCCAAAGTAAGTCCATAACCCTTTATTGTCCCCTAATGTACTCCCAGGTCAGTAGGCTTGGCTGATCAGTCACTCACTGGTATACCACGACATCTCAGGATGGAAGTTCAGGGTTCTTCTCAACCCACAACACCAAAGTAAGTCCATAACCCTTTATTGTCCCCTAATGTACACCCAGATCTGTAGGCTTGGCTGATCAGTCACTCACTGGTATACCTCGACATCTCAGGATGGAAGTTCAGGGCTCTTCTCAACCCATGACACCAAAGTAAGTTTTTGACCCTTTATTGTCCCCTAATGTAGACCCAGATCTGTGGGCTTGGCTGATCAGTCACTCACTGGAATACCCTGACATCTCAGGATGGAAGTTCAGGGTTCATCTCAACTAACAACACCAAAGTAAGTTCTTAATCCTTTATTGTCCCCTTATGTAGACCCAGATCAGCTGGCTTGGCTGATCAGTCACTCACTGGTATACCTCGACATCTCAGGATGGAAGTTCAGGGCTCTTCTCAACCCATGACACCAAAGTAAGTTTTTGACCCTTTATTGTCCCCTAATGTACTCCCAGATCTGTAGGCTTGGCTGATCAGTCACTCACTGGAATACCTCGACATCTCAGGATGGAAGTTCAGGGTTCATCTCAACCCACAATACCAAAGTAAGTCCATAACCCTTTATTGTCCCCTAATGTGCACCCAGATCTGTTGGCTTGGCTGATCAGTCTTTCACTGGTATACCTCGACATCTCAGGATGGAAGTTCAGGGCTCTTCTCAACCCACAACACCGAAGTAAGTTCTTAACCCTTTATTGTCCCCTAATATGCACCCAGATCTGTTGGCTTGGCTGATCAGTCATTCACTGGTATACCACGACATCTGAGGATTGAAGTTCAGGGTTCATCTCAACCCACAACACCAAAGTAAGTCCATAACCCTTTATTTTCCACTAATGTACACCCAGATCTGTAGGCTTGGCTGATCAGTCACTCACTGGAATACCGCGACATCTCAGGATGGAAGTTCAGGGTTCTTCTCAACCCACAACACCAAAGTAAGTTCTTGACCCTTTATTGTCCCCTAGTGTACACCCAGATCAGTAGACTTGGCTGATCAGTCATTCACTGGTATACCTCGACATCTCAGGATGGAAGTTCAGGGCTCATCTCAACCCACAACACCAAAGTGAGTTCTTAACCCTTTATTGTCCCCTAATGTACTCCCAGGTCAGCTGGCTTGGCTGATCAGTCACTCACTGGAATACCTCGACATCTCAGGATGGAAGTTCAGGGTTCTTCTCAACCCACAACACCAAAGTGAGTTCTTGACCCTTTATTGTCCCCTAATGTACACCCAGATCAGTTGGCCTAGCTGATCAGTCACTCACTGGAATACCCTGACACCTCAGGATGGAAGTTCAGGGCTCTTCTCAACCCACAACACCAAAGTAAGTTCTTGACCCTTTATTGTCCCCTAATGTACTCTTAGTGGGCCTAGCTGATCAGTCACTCACTGGTATACCCCGCCATCTCAGGATGGAAGTTCAGGGCTCTTCTCAACCCACAACACCAAAGTAAGTTCTTGACCCTTTATTGTCCCCTAATGTACACCCAGATCAGTAGACTTGGCTGATCAGTCACTCACTGGTATACCTCTACATCTCAGGATGGAAGTTCAGGGTTCATCTCAACCTACAACACCAAAGTAAGTCCATAACCCTTTATTGTCCCCTAATGTACACCCAGGTCAGCTGGCTTGGCTGATCAGTCACTCACTGGAATACCTCGACATCTCAGGATGGAAGTTCAGGGTTCTTCTCAACCCACAACACCAAAGTAAGTCCATAACCCTTTATTGTCCACTAATGTACACCCAGATCTGTAGGCTTGGCTGATCAGTCACTCACTGGTATACCTCTACATCTCAGGATGGAAGTTCAGGGTTCATCTCAACCCACAACAGGCCGCGGCCTTAGCGCAGTTGGTAGCGCATCTGACCCTCATTCGAGAGGTCCCGTGTTCGATACCCGGCCGCGGCTAATACCCTTTCTGACAAAATTGTCACCCACCAATGGGTTTAAAATCGTTAACCTAAGTGGGCGAGCAGCTGGAGGCTCGGTAAGGGTGTTGTGGTAGTACTGGTTTGAGAAACAACAGGAATCCATGGGTATGTGCTCCAGCCGCCGCGATATGACCCTGGTAGTTGAAAACGGCGTAAAACCCCAATAAACTCAAACTCAACCCACAACACCAAAGTAAGTTCTTGACCCTTTATTGTCCACTAATGTACACCCAGATCAGCTGGCCTGGCTGATCAGTCACTCACTGGAATACCACGACATCTTCGGATGGAAGTTCAGGGTTCATCTCAACCCACAACACCAAAGTAAGTTCTTGACCCTTTATTGTCCCCTAATGTACACCCAGATCAGCTGGCCTGGCTGATCAGTCACTCACTGGAATACCACGACATCTTCGGATGGAAGTTCAGGGTTCATCTCAACCCACAACACCAAAGTAAGTTCTTGACCCTTTATTGTCCCCTAATGTACACCCAGATCTGTAGGCTTGGCTGATCAGTCACTCACTGGAATACCGCGACATCTCAGGATGGAAGTTCAGGGTTCATCTCAACCCACAACACCAAAGTAAGTTCTTGACCCTTTATTGTCCCCTAATGTACACCCAGATCTGTAGGCTTGGCTGATCAGTCACTCACTGGAATACCGCGACATCTCAGGATGGAAGTTCAGGGTTCATCTCAACCCACAACACCAAAGTAAGTTCTTGACCCTTTATTGTCCCCTAATGTACACCCAGATCTGTAGGCTTGGCTGATCAGTCACTCACTGGTATACCTCGACATCTCAGGATGGAAGTTCAGGGTTCATCTCAACCCACAACACCAAAGTAAGTTCTTGACCCTTTATTGTCCCCTAATGTACACCCAGATCAGCTGGCTTGGCTGATCAGTCACTCACTGGTATACCTCTACATCTCAGGATGGAAGTTCAGGGCTCATCTCAACCCACAACACCAAAGTAAGTTTTTGACCCTTTATTGTCCCCTAATGTACACCCAGATCAGCTGGCTTGGCTGATCAGTCACTCACTGGTATACCTCTACATCTCAGGATGGAAGTTCAGGGCTCATCTCAACCCACAACACCAAAGTAAGTTTTTGACCCTTTATTGTCCCCTAATGTACACCCAGATCAGCTGGCCTGGCTGATCAGTCACTCACTGGAATACCACGACATCTTCGGATGGAAGTTCAGGGTTCATCTCAACCCACAACACCAAAGTAAGTTTTTGACCCTTTATTGTCCCCTAATGTACACCCAGATCAGTTGGCCTAGCTGACCAGTCACTCACTGGAATACCGCGACATCTCAGGATGGAAGTTCAGGGCTCTTCTCAACCCACAACACCAAAGTAAGTCCTTGACCCTTTATTGTCCCCTAATGTACACCCAGATCAGTTGGCCTAGCTGATCAGTCACTCACTGGAATACCGCGACATCTCAGGATGGAAGTTCAGGGTTCATCTCAACCCGCAACACCAAAGTAAGTTCTTGACCCTTTATTGTCCCCTAATGTACTCTTAGTTGGCCTAGCTGATCAGTCACTCACTGGAATACCACGACATCTTCGGATGGAAGTTCAGGGCTCTTCTCAACCCGCAACACCAAAGTAAGTTCTTGACCCTTTATTGTCCACTAATGTAGACCCAGATCAGCTGGCTTGGCTGATCAGTCACTCACTGGTATACCGCGACATCTCAGGATGGAAGTTCAGGGTTCATCTCAACCCACAACACCAAAGTAAGTTCTTAACCCTTTATTGTCCCCTAATGTACTCCCAGATCAGTTGGCCTAGCTGATCAGTCACTCACTGGAATACCTCAACATCTTAAGATGGAAGTTCAGGGTTCATCTCAACCCACAACACCAAAGTGAGTTCTTAACTCTTTGCCAATCAAGACCTGGTTTTGATGTCCCTGTAACAAATGGCTTTGGAAAATATCGAGGCAAAAGAAGAAAATGCTGAAGACCAGCATTTTCTCCTTTTGCCTCAATATTTTCCATGCTCTTTTGTCTAAAAATCTAGTATATCAACACCAATTTTGCTATCTTCAGCTGCTTTCTAATGGTAATAATCCAAAAGAGACCTAGAAAGCCTGGGTACAGTTCACAATCTGGCTGGCTTGGCTGATCAGTCACTCACTGGTATACCTCGACATCTTAGTATGGAAGTTCAGGGTTCATCTCAACCCACAACACCAAAGTGAGTTTTTGACCCTTTATTGTCCACTAATGTACACCCAGATCAGTAGGCTTTGCTGATCAGTCACTCACTGGAATACCCTGACATCTCAGGATGGAAGTTCAGGGTTCTTCTCAACCCACAACACCAAAGTAAGTTCTTAGTCCTTTATTGTCCCCTAATGTGCACCCAGATCTGTAGGCTTGGCTGATCAGTCACTCACTGGTATACCACGGCATCTCAGGATTGAAGTTCAGGGCTCTTCTCAACCCACAACACCAAAGTAAGTTCTTGACCCTTTATTGTCCCCTAATGTACACCCAGATCTGTAGGCTTGGCTGATCAGTCACTCACTGGAATACCACGACATCTTCGGATGGAAGTTCAGGGCTCTTCTCAACCCACAACACCAAAGTAAGTTCTTGACCCTTTATTGTCCCCTAATGTACACCCAGATCTGTAGGCTTGGCTGATCAGTCACTCACTGGAATACCACGACATCTTCGGATGGAAGTTCAGGGCTCTTCTCAACCCACAACACCAAAGTAAGTTCTTGACCCTTTATTGTCCCCTAATGTACTCCCAGATCTGTAGGCTTGGCTGATCAGTCACTCACTGGAATACCACGACATCTTCGGATGGAAGTTCAGGGCTCTTCTCAACCCACAACACCAAAGTAAGTTCTTGACCCTTTATTGTCCCCTAATGTACTCCCAGATCTGTAGGCTTGGCTGATCAGTCACTCACTGGAATACCACGACATCTTCGGATGGAAGTTCAGGGCTCTTCTCAACCCACAACACCAAAGTAAGTTCTTGACCCTTTATTGTCCCCTAATGTACACCCAGATCAGCTGGCCTGGCTGATCAGTCACTCACTGGAATACCACGACATCTTCGGATGGAAGTTCAGGGCTCTTCTCAACCCACAACACCAAAGTAAGTTCTTGACCCTTTCCCAAACAAAACCTGGTTCTGACATCCCTATAACAAATGGCTTGGGAAAATATCGAGGCAAAAGAAGAAAATTCTAATGACCAGCATTTTCTCCTTTTGCCTCAATATTTCCCATGCTCTTTTGTCTAAAAATCGAGTATATCAACACCAATTTTGCCATTTACAGTAGTTTTCAAATGGGAATAGTCCCAAATTGGAAAATAATCTTCAATAATTTTGGTAATATATGACAGTTACAATTTGTTTTGAAGCTGAGGAGATAAGGGAAAGCCAAGGATTTTCTGGATTTGGATTCAAATCGGTCATATGTCAACAGAATTATTGAAACATATGGAAAAGGTTATATCATGTGATCCCCCACCTTTGATTTGATATAAAAGGTGATAGCTTGACATTGTTTTATGGTCCACTTATGTACTTTTAGACTTTTAGATCACTTGGCTTTGCTGATCAGTTGTTCATTTGTATACCTCGGTATTTTATGATGGAAGTTTGGGGTTCATGTCATCCCCCCTGTTGTATTTTGAAGCCTCTTCTGTACCTTTGACATCAGGCACCCTGATTGGACTTTGCCCAAGCCCAGACTGATCTGTTCAACGTATTCCAATGCATTGACACTTAAACCCATTTCCAGGACAAAAATTTAGAATGGTCCAAATTCAATGGTTTCAGATGATAATTTCAAGGGAACGAAATTTAGTATGTTTTGTTCTTACTGGGGAGAAAACGGTGGGAAATGAAGAAATTGCTTGTCAGAAGCAATTTCTTGATTTTCCACAATGATTTCCAGAGCCTTTATCTTTTGGGGTTTTAAACTAAACTTAGAAAAGGTCCGTTGAGGGCAAGGGTTGTTAATGAATTTGTGTTTCATTACTTAACTTTCAGATCTGTATCATTTGTGGAGCCGTCAAGTCCATTAGATTCACCTCCAGTCAGAACTCCAAAACAAGGAACGTCACAGCCGAGCACGCCAAAATCTGTCAGTTTTGCAGAGAAAACTTTCTTCTCAGCTGCTCAATTAAAGCCACTAGCGACCCCTAAAGGTGACCTTTCTACTCCAAAAAGATTGGGCATTGTGACCCCTAAAAGTGATGACCTTTCAACCCCTAAAAGTGCAGACATTACAACTCCGAAAAGAATGGAGAGGAAAAAGATGCAAAGATCTCCACCTGCTCCAGCAAAATCTGTGTCACCACCAAAAAGCCCTCGATCAGTTAAGGAAAGAAGCCCTACTCCTGAAAGGTAAGCCGTTTACTTACAAATCATTTATACAATGTACTTGTATTGGTATTGAAAACTTGATTCTTATCCAAGTGCCATTTAACCCTTTCCCAAACGGCAAAATTTTTGGGTGATCCACTTCAAAAACTGCCAAAAATGACAAAATGGATGTTATTAAAAAAAGAATTTGTGTAAAATATGGCATAGAAAATATTGAGACAAAAGGAGAAACTGCTGGTTATCAGCAGTTTCTTCTTTTGTTTCAATGTTTTCCCAAGCATTTTCAAATAGGGACGTCAAAACCAGGTCTTGTTTGGGAAACACCTTGGACCCCTTTTACCAAAAACTTACTAACTTTTTTCAGTATATTTGAATGAAAGATTATTTATAACAATACAAAAAAGGAATTTTCTTGGAACTTACACTTTTTTGTAAGGGCTTTAGTAAATTGGGCCAAACCTGGATAGCATAGTTCGTAATGTGAAAGTCTATCGATCCAGGGACTTGCGTTCAAACCTGGCTCAACTGATATCCTCACTGACATTTGACAGAAGAAATTTATCTCTAACTAATAGGTGCACCAGTTGCTGCAATATGACTGGAAAATTCTGGAACCTTGTTATTAATTTAATCAATACAATGGGCTCCAGTACTGGCAAAATTGAATAGATGAATGATCAGTCCCAGGGTCCATCTACACTTTCAGACACTCTGGATATCTTGACCGTGACAGGACGTGAAGGCAGCAAATTTAGACTGACCTTTTAACCCATTACTGCTCAGTGACGCCTTTTGACTCCTCCAAAAGAAAAGACTTGAGAAAACATTGTGGAAAATTAATGAAGAAGTTGCTTGTGACAAGCAATTTAAATTATTTCTTCATTATCCACAATTCTTTCTTACCCAAAATGGAAATATTTTCAAAATTTCGTCAACTTGAAATTGTCATCTGCATTATCTTTGACTTTGGACCTGTCTAAAATTTTGTGGTCTGATATTGGGTTAAACCTTGCCACAGGAAAAGAATCACCTACCATTGTACCGACATTTTCTAAATGATTAAAAATTGACAAGGTTTTGAATGTGTTTTATTTGCAGTAGTGAACGATCCCCCAAGTTTGCTGAGCAGTTGGACCAGCTGTGTCGAAGATCTATACACGATCACTCACCGTCAGATGTGAAACATGATGAGAATGTGGCAGAGAAAATGGAGGAGAGTGATGAAAATATCAGTGATGGTAAAAAACTATGCTTAACCCATTTCCACAAAGAGACACCTTTTGACGCCGGCTTTGGAAAACCTTGTGGAAAATGAAAAAAAATTCTTGTCACAAGCAATTTTTAGCTCCACTGGCGGAAGGCCAGCGAGCTATTGTCATGGCGTTGTGTCGGTCGTGCGTCCGTTAACTTTTTCTTTAAAAATCTTCTCCTCTCAAACCAGTGGGCCAATCTTGACCAAACTTTGCAGAAACCTTCCTTGGGTGACCCTTTACTTCAGTTGTTCAAAGAATTTTGACTGGTCAATAAATATGGGCGTGGCAGGGCGGGGCTTATCAGACTTAGAAAAATCACAAAATAATTCTTTAAAAATCAACCATCTGGCCAATATTGACCAAACTTGGCAGAAATGTACCTTGGATGCCTCTTTACTTAAGCTGTCTGTGAAATCTTGATTGGTCCATAAATATGGGCATGGCAGGGCGGGGCTTATCAGACTTACAGAAATCACAAAATAATTCTTCAAAAATCTTCTCACAAACCAGTGGGCCAATTTTGACCAAACTTTGCAGGAATGATCCTTGGGTAACCCTTTACTTAAATTGTTCAAAAGATTATGATTGGTCTATAAATGTGGGCGTGGCAGGGCTAGGCTTATCAGACAAAAATCACAAAATAATTCTTTAAAAATCAACCATTCAGCTAATTTTGACCAAACATAGCAGAAATGTTCCTTGGGTGACTCTTTACTTTAATTGTTCAAAGAATTTAATTGGCCCATAATTGTTGGCATGGCAGGGCAGGGCTTAGACTTAAGAGAAATCACAAAATAATTCTTTAAAAATCAACCATCTGGCCAATTTTGACAAAACTTGGCAGAAATGTACCTTGAATGACTCTTTACGTAACTTGTCTGTGAAATAGTGATTGGTCCATAAATGTGGGCGTAGCAGGGTGGGGCTTATCAGAATTGGAGAAATCACAAAATAATTCTCTATAAATCAACTAATGGGCCAATGTAGACCTGACCAATTCTGGCAGTAATGTTCATTGGGCAGCCCTTTACTTAATTTGTTTATGAAATTTTTATTAGTCCATTAATGTGGGCATGGCAGGATGGGGCTTATAAGAATTAGACAAACCATGAAATAATTCTTTAGAAATAAACCAATGGGCTAATTCAGACCAAACTTGGCAGATATGTTCCTTGGGTGACCCTTTTCAAGATTTGGCAGTGCGAGGCTTACAGGAAGTCATGAGATAATTCTTTTCCTTTAGCCAGTGGAGCGATTCAGGCCCTCTTGGGCTTCTTGTTTTATTTCCCATAATGTTTTCTACACAATAGCACCAACAAATGTAGAATTGCATCCTATTAACCCATTACCACACAGTGACTCTTTTTGACTCCCAATAAGATAATGACTTTTGAAAACATCGTGGAAAATGAAAAAAATTGCTTGTGACAACCAATTTCTTCATTTCCCACAATGTTTTCTTCTTAAAAAGACCAATAACTTTTAAATTTCATGCACTTGGAATTGTCGTCTGCAACATCTTTGAATTTGGACAGCCCTAAATTTTGTCGTTTGGTAATGGGTTAATAATGTTGTCTGTAACATCTTTGAAAATGGATTGGTTTAAAATTTTGCCATCTGGAAATGGATTAGATATTGCAGAAGTCTTCTTTTACAATTTGCTACATTAACTGTATTTTACTTTTGAAGTTTTATTAAAAGCTGAGCATTTAATCCTTTCCCAAACAAAACCTGATTTTGATGTCCCCTGTAGAAATTGGTTTTGAAGACATTGAGAGAAAAGAAGAAATTGCGGATATTCAGTATTCTGCAACTCCTTTTTAGATTAACTAGTCTGATGAAACAACTCTGTTTGGGACTGGGAATGAATGGTGAAAAAACAGTATAATAGAATTTGTAATATTACATTTGAAACTTTGTTGCGGCAAATTGTTTTTTCACAAAATTAACTGGATCTTTTCTCCTGGATGTAATTCAAACAACAAAATAAAAAGTAATTGAGCAAAAAATATAATTAGACAACTGAAACAAAAAGATTGATCAGAGACTGTCAAATACTTCAATATTAGTTCACAAGTGAAGAAAATTTGTATTTGCAGAAGACATGGAAACGGAAGAATCAAGTCCGAAGAGTAAGGTAGAAGAACCTAGTCTAGATACGAGCGTCACGTCGGGCGAATCTGTCATCTTTGTTACGTCACAGAGTCCAAAATCATCACCAACAGGAATGTCAACAAGACAAAGTCCAAAACCATCTCCGAAATTATCCCCAGCAGGAGTTCCCACCAGAAGCAGTCCGAAAGTTTCTGATGAGCAACTATCTCCGAAATCTGTTGATGAAAAGGAGCAGAGTTCAACGAAACAATCAGAAATGGAAATTGATGAAGAAGGAATTGTTGTGTCATCTAGTAGAGAGATATTTAGTCGTGAAGAAGAGATAAATGCGGAACCAAGTAACGATGTTGAAGAGATTTTAGAGGCTGTGACGAGTTCAAATGGTTATGATAAAGAAATGGAAAGTGTGGCGGTCAAACAGGAAGTAGGAGATGATTTATACGAGCCACCGCCGTTATTCAGGCAGTTGACACCACCTAGTTCCATGCAAGAGGTATATAATGGCTAATTACCAAATTAGTTCTTCAACCCTTTCCCGAACAAGACCTGGTTTTGACGTCCCTATTAGAAAATGTTTGGGAAAACATTGAAGCAAAAGAAGGAAATGCTGATCAGCATTTCCTCCTTTAGCCTCAATATTTTCTGAGCTATAATTTACGCAATTTCTGTGTGAATTTACACCAACATTTTCCTCTGTAGCAGTTTTTAATTTGGAACAGTCTTAATTATTGCCATTTGGGAAAGGGTTAAGAGATTTGTATGATAATGATATGAAAGATTGTCATCTAAGATCAGAATGATTAGTTTGATCTTTGTTTATACAGCTTATACTGAAATTGTATTTCCTCTACCTACTGACGGGCCGAAGCCTTAGCGCAGTTGGTAGCGCATCTGACCCTCATTCGAGAGGTCCCGGGTTCGATACCTGGCTGCGGCTAATACCCTTTCTGACAAAATTGTTACCCACCAATGGGTTTGAAATCGTTAACCTAAGTGGGCGAGCAGCTGGAGGCTCGGTAAGGGTGTTGTGGTAGTACTGGTTTGAGAAACAACAGGAATCCATGGGTAGGTGCTCCAGCCGCCGCGATATGACCCTGGCAGTTGAAAACGGCGTAAAACCCCAATAAACTCAAACTCAAACTCTACCTAGTGACAACCCTGTAAAAGAAGACCTTCACAAATGAGGCTTTTCAGAATTGAAAAAATTCCCAATGTCTTATTCACTTATAGTTGTCATCTGCAAATCTCTCAGTATGGACAAGTCTTAAATTTTGCCTCTTGGTAATGCATTAAAACATTTGTTTTTATTCTGCAGAGATCTCCAACAAAGAGAGAAATAAAGGATTCACCTCCAAGTTCAGCCTATGATGAGTCAGCAAGCCCTTCAGATATCAAAGTTCAAACTCCTGTCTTTGAAAAGATCACGGATGATCCAGAAACTTTGTTTGGTGACTCTCCGGATATACAAGAAGAAATACCAGCATCAATACCTGGTCGCAGTGGTCTTAAAGGAAGAAAATCAAACGTGAAAGGGGTGTTTAAATTAGACGACATTGTTTTGGAAGATCCGTTCTTAGAACCATTAAAGGAGGAAAGTGAAATGGATGAGGATAAAGCGCCAGTCACCCCTACACGATCTTCTAGGCTTAAAAAGGAGGCGGAAATAGTTCAGAATGAGGCTGAAACTGTAATGACCCCAACAAGGTCATCGCGAAGATTATCAATGAGGGTCGCGGCAGGCCAGACAACTCCTTCTAGAGTGGAAGAAGCTGAAGCACCTTTGACGCCAACTCGATCATCGCGAAGATTGTCTATGAGAGTCGCGGCAGGTCAGGCAACTCCGTCAAGATTGGAAGAGGCTGAGGCGCCTTTAACGCCCACGCGATCATCGCGAAGATTATCCATCAGAAATGCTGCGACTGCAGGTCCATCAACTCCGACAAGGTCACAGAAGAAGACTAAAGCTGAAAAGACAGAAGTTATAACTGCTGTCTCACCTAAACCTTTTAGTTCTAAGGCTAAACAAGCTGTACAAGAATCACTCATATCTCTATCTAATGAACTTAAAACTGTAAATGAAGCTTCTCCTAGTGAGATGACTAAAATCAGGGAAAAATCTGAAAAGGGTCAGTCCCCGTCGCGGACCCCAACTCGCTCTAGTAGACGGAGTACCACTCCAAATGTAGGCCTAAACACAGAGGACCAAGTAGAGAAGGCCACTCCAACAAGATCAAGGGGTACAAGAAAGGGGAGTGTGGCTAATGAAAATATAGATCAGGAACAACCAACAACCCCAACTAGGGGCAGGAAAAAAGCAGAAACTAAATCTCCAGCAAGGCAGAAGAAATCTCCGGCTAGGGATAAGAATACAAACAATGTTGAAGCTAATGAGAGTCCAACTGGAGGACCAGTTGAATTAATTGAAAGTGAAACTGTACAAACAATTCCTGTTACTCCTACCAGGAGATCTAAACGAAGTATAGAAAAATCACAACATTCACAAATGGATATAGGACATTCAGACATTCCTGTTGATTTAGTGGATAATGTGGAAGAACCGGGCACACCATCAAGGCGTTCAAGTCTCGGTCGATCTTGTAAACCTCCTGTTGATGAAACAGCACCAGACACTCCTTCCAGAAGACGAAGTCTTGGACGATCAACAAAGAAGCCTGCAACAGACAAATCACCAGATAAGGTAGAACAAAAGAAAGATACAGAGAAACTGAATGAAACAGAAGCACCAAAAACTCCAACAAGAAGGAGTAGAGGTAAAGTACCAGACACAACAGAGAAGACAGACAAATCAAGTAGTGATACAGAACATGTGGCTACCAGAAAATCACCTTCAAGACGCGGTAAAACTAACTTAATGAAAGACAATGTTGAACATGTTGATACAGAAGCTAATGATGAGGACGTCAAAACTGAAGTGCAGAAAACACCAAGAAGGGGTAGACCTAAAAAATCAGAGGACGTCAAAACACCTCCTCTACAGGATGTAAAGATTTCAGATGAGTCGGAAAATGAGGGAAAGAAAACTCCAAGTAGAAGAGGTCGAATTAAAAAACAAACTGTGTCTGACGGTGAAGAAAAAGGAGTAGATAAACCTGAAGTAAAAACTCCATCACGGAGAGGGAGATCGAAGGAAGAGAAAGAAGTAGGGTCGGAGACGGAGAGTAAAGCTAAAGTAACGCCGTCCAGAAGGAAACGAGCCAAGAAAGATACGGACGTCACAGCTGAAACTACTAGTGTACCTCAAATTCCAGGTACATCTTTATAAAATTTTTATCTGTCATGCTAAAAAGGACTATTGGGAAGTCCCATTAAACCAAATTCCGAGAAACAGATGAGACTAAGATGTTGCAAAATGAACATATAGATCTTGTAGGATAGAAAAAAAGCAATCTAGATCTGAAAAAATTATGATTGAAAAGTTTTTATTCTTGTCAAGCCGCATGCGATTTAGGCCGGTAGAGCTCTTCTAGAAGTGGTAGCGCTAGTCTGGTTCCCGCCTCTGATACACTATGTTGTATTTTTTCTACAACGTGGTGTATTAGAGACGGGAACCAGACTCTTCTAGAAGAGCTCTACCGGCCTAAATCGCACACGGCTTCAGTCTGAAAGTAAGCAGCTGGAGGCATGGTTAGGTTGTTGTGGTATTACTGGTTACTGAGACAACAAGAATACATGGTAAGATGCTGCAGTCACTTTGATGTGACCATGTGGGTGAGCAGCTGGAGGCATGGTTAGGGTGTTGTGGTATTACTGGTTACTGAAACAACAAGAATACATGGTAAGATGCTGCAGTCACTTTGATGTGACCATGTGGGTGAGCAGCTGGAGGCATGGTTAGGGTGTTGTGGTATTACTGGTTACTGAAACAACAAGAATACATGGTAAGATGCTGCAGTCACTTTGATGTGACCATGTGGGTGAGCAGCTGGAGGCATGGTTAGGGTGTTGTGGTATTACTGGTTACTGAAACAACAAGAATACATGGTAAGATGCTGCAGTCACTTTGTTATGACCATGTGGGTGAGCAGCTGGAGGCATGGTTAGGGTGTTGTGGTATTACTGGTTACTGAAACAACAAGAATACATGGTAAGATGCTGCAGTCACTGCAATATGACCATGTCAGGTGAAAGAGGTGTTAAACCACATTCAATCAAGAATTACACACAAAGCAGATGGTTCAACTTTTCATCTGGCCGTGGCCATGTGGCAGTTGGTAGTGCATCTGCCTCTCATTCGAGAGGTTCTGGGTTCAATACCCAGCCGCGGCAAATACCCTTACTGACAAAAATGTCACCCATCAATGGTCGTCAATAGCACGCTATTCCGCAAGTCGACGTAACGTCACTATAACCAACGTTATGTTGGTGTCTGACTTTATGTTAACAAAATATGTTTACGCATAATTTGTTTATGCTTGTTAAAACCAGCCCAATGTCCGATAATTTTAAAATCTGGACACTAATGAAAATTTCTTATGGGAAAGGTTTGTGAAAACAGTGAATTTTTGATAACAAGAGTTTTCTCATTTTGACGCGATATTTTTTTCAGTGTGTCAATAAATCCATTTATCAACATTTGTTTTGTTTTACGATTCAGCTTTCAGAAAAACTGTTCATTGCTTGAAAAAGACCTTTTATTGTTTGATTTTATTAAAAATTAATTTTGGAAAACATTTAAGCAAAAAGAGAAATACTTATAACCAACATGTTATCCCTTGCATCAATTTGGCAATATATCTTTTACCCAGATAAAATTTTTATCGATGTGTATTTGAGAATTAAAAGAACATTGTACATGTAATGATCGATAAGAAAATCAATCTCTTTACTTACAGAAACAACAACTTTATCCTTAGTTTTTATATAAAACCCACGAATTGTATGAACAATTTTGGTATTACAGTATTTCAAGTTACACACTAAACAGCGCACGTCTATGATATAACGCTACAACGACGTCGCGCGTCGGGTAGAAAAAATGTAATTTTAAAATCATGATTGAATTTATTACATGTTTAGATTAATCATATTGTATTATATACTGTATAAAAGCTTATTATTTGTACTTTTTGTCAGTAGTAATAGCATGTGCTGATTTTTGCGTGTCGATTTAAACAGGAAAGTTTAAGAGATGAATCCCATTTAGATAAACACAATTTTTGAGCAGGGTAGAAAATTTGTAATTTTTCTACGTTTTTGTTTCAAACATAAATATTCAACCTTTCAAATATAATTTTATCATTCCTTTTTGTTGAAACAATGTTCTTTTATATGAAATGAAAATCATCGAAGGGACGTAGCGGAAAATATAAGAAAATTCATTTTTACATACTGTAGCCGACCTATGACGAAAAAAACGTTACATTGGTACATGCTGCCGTTGTTTACCTTGTTTTGACGCAAATAACAATTCTGATGTCCCTCATGCAAATGTCATATTTACGCACGATATAAGAATTCCGACGTTGAAAGAATTTTGAAAATCGACCGAAGATTAGCAGTTCTATTGCATTTTATATCTGAATTATATTTCAATTTCGTTACGCGTTACGTGAAAATGTAAGCATTTTTTGTGAGTAAATGTAATTGTTGGGAAATAGTAGAGCAACGTCGGGTACTTTCGGACAGTTAAGCGATCGTCAGCCATTATTTAGATAGGTGAAGAGAAAAACTGTATCTTATGTCACAATCAGAAAATTCTAAGCCTTTTCCCCGGCATCGGTAATGAGAAGTATGTATTACGCTTTTAAAACCGGGTACCATAAGGAAAATGAAATGAGTCATCAACGACGGGTTATTTCGGACACATCGGGTCTGATCGGAAAGGCCGATAATCGAGCTAGATTTATTTCAAATAATTATGTTTGCATCTATTACGTAATAAATTTGGAACAATCTAACATTTTGTTTGGAATGGGTTTAGGTAAGGTAAAATACAAACGAACGATATAAGATATTTATTTGCATCGAGTATTTCATAGAAAAAAATAAAAGTATACGCCGATGACAGGAAACGAACGTCGGATCCCCGAGTTCTGAGACATCGACGTTACCGCTCGACCACTGATCTTGTTGTACTAATAATATATAAATAATATATAAAATCACTATTTGTCCGGTAAGACCCGACGGATCAATTTTCCTTCGGGTCAGATCGGACACCATTTTATTTCCGAAAATAACTAATATTTCTACCATCGACAGGTAAAAACCTCTTGAAAACCTTTTAATCTTCTTTTTAAACCAGACTAAAAAAGATTTAATCGCAATAATACATCGTCATAATCTTGCGTCTGCAGGGTATCTAATTATAGATTATTGCTTACGAACCTCTACGAAAATTTTGATTCGGGGTTGATTCGGGGAAAACCCACTAAATGTTGAGTATTGGTGGCGAAGAAGAATTTCAAAAGAATAGCTGCGTTGGAACTTTTAAAGCATGTACAGAGGACATAAAAATTCGCGCGCATGTAGCGTTAAGCACACATGTCCGAGTTGACACGACGTCCGAAAGTACCTGACATTGCTCTATATTTCCTAAGATTGACTTCTATTTTTGTACCTAATTAAAGTATGTTGATAATTCTGAGAGAATATAGTGAAAAACGTAAAAATTGCAGAATAGCGTGCGATTGACGTGGTTTGATATCGTGAACAGCTGGAGGCTTGGTAAGGGTGTTGTGGTGGTACTGGTGTGGGAAACACCAGGAATCCATGGTTAGGTGCTCCAGCCACCGTGATATGACCTTAGTAGTTGAAAACGGCGTAAAACCCCAATAAATCAATTCATCTCATGTGTATCTCCATGGTAACCATGGTCAAGAGGTAGAGCATTGACATTGTGACCAAGAGTTTTGAGTTCAATCCTCAGTAGTGGAGGTAGATCTTTAGCTTTTCATATTCGGTGTGAGTACTGGTGCAGTTTCCAGGAAGCAGAATCAAGCGAGACTGATTTAAGTTGTATTAACTTGTTTCTTGATTGATGTGAAATAAATTCCAAAATGACAAAATTTTAGGGAAGTTCCATTTGAGAGCTTTGTACATGTTTGATTTGTTCACAAAATATTTTGTATAATATTGAGGCAGAGATAATCAGCATTTTCTTCTTTTGCCTCAATGCTTTTCCAAGCTCTTTCTATGAGGGATATAAAAACAATGTCTTGTTTGGAAAAGTGTTAACCCTTTCCCAAACGGCAAAATTTAAGGGTGATCCACTTCAAAAACTGTCACAAATGACAAAATGGAAGTTATTAAAGATAGAATTTGTGCAAAATATGACAGAGAAAATATTGAGACAAAAGGAGAAACTGCTGGTTATCAGCAGTTTCTTCTTTTGTTTCAATGTTTTCCAAAACCTTTTCTACTAGGGACGTCAAAAGCAGGTCTTGTTTGAGAAAGGGTTGAATGACTTATTTTTATGTGCTGATATATTCAAAGATGGGGGCATTTTATTTTACTTGTGTACATCTGTCTGTCTCTCTGTCCAAAAACTTAACATTGGCCATTTCGGTGGCTATCATGTTTCACAAACACATCTTGTATAATTCCAGAGTTGTATGATATACAGTCAACAAGTTTCCAGTTTTCTAACCCTATGGAAGTGGACAACACACAAGGTAGGACAATTCTTCATGCCAAAATTAACCCATTCCTAAAAAGCAAAATTTTAGTGTGGTCTAACTTTAACCCATTACCAAACAACAAAAATTTGGACTGTTCCAAATTCAAGGGTGATGCAGACAACAATTTCAAGTGAATGAAATAGTACTTTTATGGTCCTTTTGTATGGAAAATATTGTGGGAAATGAAGGAATTGCTTGTTACAAGCAATTTCTTCATTTACTACAATGTTTTCCATAGCCATTTTCTTGTAAGGAGTCAAACAGTCATTGAGTGGTAATGGATTAAAGGCCACATAGAGGACAAAATAGATGTTAAAAAAGATAGAATCTATGCAAGATATAGCATGGAAAATATTGAGGCAAAGGAGAAAATGCTGATTAGCAGCATTTTCTTCTCTTGCCTCAATGTTTTCCAAAACCTTTTCTATTAGGGATGTCAAAACCAGATCTTGTCTGGAAATGGCTTAAATGAGCCAGGATCTGGAAAAATTGCCTTTATGACATTTGAGACCAACAATTACATGGATCCAGATCAGCCTAGGTACACACACAATCTGATCAGAATCCATGTTGTTCTCTAATAGCACCTCCATAACCTATAGTGACTGTAAGGAAACAGTATAGATCCTTATCAAGCTGAACTAATGCACAGGCAGAATGTGAAAGAACATAGTCTAAGATACAATAAACACCCTAAAGTTCTCCATACAAAAATTGTTGTAGTAGCCAGGTATTATACTTGAACCCTTTCAGAATTATTCCTGCATTTAATTTCAGCGTCTGAAGCTCCCAAGTCTTTCACACCTGTCAAGTCATTTGTATTCTCGCCGCCCATACAGCATGCGCGATCCAGACTGGAGGCACCGACGGAAGAATCTAAAATAGACACAGATGAGCCTGCTGTGCCAGAAGCCGATGATGCTGTCAACGTTAAAGAAGTGAAGGAAAAAGTTGAGACCGTTAGAGCAACCAGGAAAAATACGAGGTTTGAAACTAAAAAAACAACTTTCGGGCTTAACCCTTTCCCAAACAAGAACTGGTGTTGATGTCCCTTATAGAAAATGCCAGGGAAAACATTGAGACAAAAGGAGAAACTGCTGATAAACAGCAGTTTCTCCTTTTGTCTCAATATTTTCTATGCCATATTTTACACAAATTCTATCTTTAATACCTTCCATTTTGTCATTTGTGGCAGTTTTTGAATTGTACCACCCTAAATTTGTAGTTTGGGAAAGGGTTAAAGTTGTATGAATCGTGTACTAATCATCCCCTTGGTAGGATGCAATGGTACAGAGGGGAATTATGTGACACAACAACAATTGCAGAAAATCATTTTGTTGAATTATTAAACTGATTTGAAAATGGCTTTGAAGCAGGGAATGAGGGGGTGGGAGGATCCAGGAATTTTCTGGATTTGGTGGATCTTTTAACCCTTTCCCAAACAAGACTGTGTTTTGACGTCCCTGAAAGAAAATGATTGGGAAAACATTGAGGCAAAAGAAGAAAATGCTGATAACCAGCATTTTCTCCTTTTGTCTCAATATTTTCTGTGCTACATTGTACACATATCTTATCGAAATCTCCATTATATTATCGTCCGCGGCAGTTTTTAATTGGACCACCCTGAAAGTTTGTCATTTGGGAAAGGGTTTAGCAACAGCTGATAATAATAAAGTAATTGCTATGTAATGATTTTAGAAAAAAAAAGATGATGTTGAAACATGTGAGGATTTTGTTTTGTAGATACATTAACACATTACCATGGTCCAGATTTAAAGATGATGCAGACAATAATTTCAAGTGACTGAAATTTTACATTTTAAGCTCCACTGGCCTTTCAGGCCAGGCGGCTATTGTCATTTGGTTTCCCTGGGCAGGATGTTTTTCAAAGCAGTAATGTTGTGGGGCACGTCAAAAAGCGTCATTATGTCTGAATCATCTGACAACTTACCATGTGTCAAAGTTTTTATGTTAAATAACAATTAGAGAGCATAAAAGAGTCTTAGGGCTTTCCCGAAAAACGAATTTTTGTATGTTCCAATTCAAAAGCTGCTAAAGACAGCAAAATGGATGTTGATATTGATTAAATTTATGTGTGATACAGCATAGGAAATGTTGAGGCAAAAAGAGAAACTGCTGGTCATCAGCAGTTTCTCCTTTTGTCTCAATGTTTTCCCAAGCTTTTTCTATAAGGGACGTCAAAACCAGGTCTTGTTTGGGAAAGGGTTAAGGCTTCAGTAGACCCTTTCATGCCGCGTTTTATACCACATACGAGGGCTGATCAAAAAGTTCGTATAATTTCTTCATAACTTTTTCTCCTTTTGGCACATTGTTTTGAATTTTGCACGAATGAAATTTTTATATTTTAGCAATGTTCTGGCAAAAATTTATTACTTTCTGCAAACAATAAATTTATTCTTTTGTTGTTTAAAAACAGCAAGGTTCGTTACCCCGGAGCACTCTGTATAATCGCCTTTTCCGATTTTATTTGCGCAATTATATTTTAAAATTTGTCGGATCAAATTTCCTGATAATTTGTACACGTTACAAATGGTGCCAAACAATGTCGCGTGCGAAATTTCATACATCACTTCCGAAAAACAACGTGGCAACAGCAGTTTTTGTATCGCATTTCAAATTAAAATTTACGTAAAAATGGCTGCTCCGGAAGTGGTAGAAATGCCCGCTGCAATAAAGTTTTGCGTTGAATTGGGATATACGCCGACTGAAACATACGGTTTGATTAAGAAGGCTAGCGATGCACCAGTAATGAAGAAACCATCAGTGTTTAAGTGGCATGCTTGGTTTAAAGAAGGCAGGAAAAGCACAGAAGACGACCCGAGGAGTGGACGTAAACGTAAAATTGACGAATCCCTTGTGACGTGCGTTAGCGATGTCGTAGAAGAAGACCGCCGGCAAACAGTAAGAGAAATTTCTAATAAAGTTGGAACTTCATACGGAACTGATACACTTGTTTTGCTCAATTAGTTAAACATGAATAGATTATGTGCACGTTGGGTTCCGCGGTTATTAACAAAAGGAGAGCAAGGAAGTAGAGTGCATGTCTCGAACCAGTTCTTAAGGCGGTGTCGCACGAAGGAAATATATTTTTAAACAAAATAATTACTTGTGATGAAACCTGGCTCTGTCTGTCCGATCCCGAAACTAAGCAGCAATATTCGCAGTGGACGGAGAGGGAAAATCAAACTGTCCAACAAAGACACGTGTCACCAAAAGTGGAGGGAAATGCATGTTTATAATGTTTGCTGATCGATATGGAATGATATCACTTGGAACCCCAACAGTAAATACCACGTACCCTACCTGGTACCAGGATATTTACCAAAAATGGGTGGATCGACATTGGAAATGTGTGGAATCCAAATGACAATACATTGAGAAACTTTGAATCAGTTGATTGATATACATATAACATGAACAACAACGATGTGTAACGGCGTTGTTAGAGCAGATTTATGACGTTCCTGTAAAACGACGTCAACGTCATGACGTGCTCCGGGTTGCCGTACTACGCTGTAATAAATGAATCACCGTTTCCATAATTTTTGAGTGATTTCATTCAAATTTTAAGAATGTACTACAAATATATCAATCTTAGAAACTAGAAAATTTCGTTTGATTCCTACAATCCATCCCGATTTTGTAAACAAATTATACGAACTTTTTGATCAGCCCTCGTACATAGCATGTTATATTCTGAAGTCCTTTTAGCACATGCGCAAGTTTGGACTGGTTATTGATTGGGTACAACTTTGTGTTTCAACCCTATCCCAAATGACAAATTTTTAGGGTGGTCTGATTTGAAAGCTGCTGCAGACGCTAAATAGTTGTAAATTAATAAAGTTTTTGCGTAGGATTGCCTGGAAAATATTTAGACAAAAGTAGAAAATGCTGGTTATCAGCATTTTCTTCTTTTGTCTCAGTGTTTTCCCAAACCCTTTCGTCATGGCATGTCAAAACCAGGTCTTGTTTGGGAAAGGATTAAAATATGTGATGAATCAGGGAAAATAATGTGTCCAAATTTCTGCATGCACTAAAGGAATTCTGAAGGTGGAATGTTTGGTAAAATAGGCAGCATGAAAGTCTTCAATTCTTTTTACATACTGCAAATGAAGTCTGGGGTGGAGGGGGTATTCTGGAATCGGCTTGTTGGTTGGTCTGTCTGTGAAACATTTTCCGGACAACTCCTCCTACAGTTTCTGATTTGATTCATACTTGGCACTAGGATCTATAGATGTGCAAGATGCAAATACTGCAAAAATCCAATAGATAATTCCTGAGTTACAGCCCCTGATTCAACAAAAAGGCTTATCTGGACAAAAGTAGTGGCAGGGCATTTTTATCACCTTTAGTGATGTATTTCTTGTTGTACCGAATATTATGTAATTATGATCCTTAGCTTTCAATTTACATTTCATAGACTGAAGAAACTATACACCAATGAAGAAGTGATGTTGAAAGAAGAGATTGTTTTGCTTAGCGAAGATTCCGACGTTGGCGACGACGGACTGGCCGTCATGACGGGAACCAGGGTCACAAGGGGACGAGGAAAGAAAAAGGACGATACAAAAAAGGTCTTACAAAATTTGACACTGGGAATGAAAACACGAAAAACTTCACATAGAGTTGGTCCTATAGTCAGAAAGAAGTGAACGTTTTGAGAAAAAAAAAGAAAGGGATGATGGGAAAAAAGGTCTTTGTGAACAAACAAAAAATTTCATTTGGTGCTATATGAGTGCTGCCACTGGTGACAAATTTTATGTTTATAAAGATAGAATTCTTGTCCCAGAAATATTAAGGCAAAAGGAGAAAATGCTTGTTCTCAGCATTTTCTTTTGCTTCAATGTTTCCCAAGCCAATTCTAATAGGGATGTCAAAACCATGTTTTGTTTTGGAAAGGGTTCCCTGTAAAAGGGCCAAGAAAAAACATACCACAGGACTAGGCTTAATCCATCCCCAAACATTGATGCTTTTTGACGCCCTTCAAGATAATGGCTTTGGAAAACATTATGGCAAATGAAGAAATTGCTTGTCACAAGCAATTTCTTCATTTCCCACCATGTTTTCTTTGAAAAAAGACCAAAAGTTTTCAAATTTCGTCTGCAACATCTTTGAATTTAGACCAATCTTAAATTTTACCGTCTGGTAAGGGGTTAATGTCCAGAAAAACTGGAAGTGTTCATAATCGTCATGACTTGACAAGGAATCGTCAGCAGTCAAAAGCACATTTCCAGACTACAAAATTAAAAGCTTAACCCTCTCCTGAACATCAAAGGTTAGGTCTATTCAAATTTGAAAGAAGCTGCAGATGACAAAATAGATGTTGTTATATATAAGATTTGTTCAAAATATAGCCCTGAAAAAAAATAGAGACAAAAGGAGAAAATGCTTATTATCAGCATTTTCTTGTTTTGTCTCAATGTTTTCCCAAACTTTTTCTATTAGGGAAGTCAAAATCATGTCTTTGTTTGGGAAAGCGTTTACCAATACCAAAGTAAATTTAGACTGTGATTTCCTAAATACCCAGTAACTGTGGGAGAATTGTTGTAATAGGTAGGAGAACATTGAAAGAGAACAAGAAAATGTTGGTTATCAGCCTTTTTAAGCGAGCTTGGACTTTCAGGGTTTTCCCTATGGTTCAGAATTTGGGGGTCATTGTGATTCCCTTGCCTTCAAAGTTTTGGGTCATTTGTACAATTTTGGGAGTCAAATTTTATATAATAAACATCTTAGGATTCAAGAATAATAAGAAAATTCAGACTTTAAAACCTGCGTCATTAATGACCCTCAGGTAAATTTCTAAAGGGTCATTTGTTTTGAAATTGCGACAATGACGCACAATTTGTAGGTCATGGAAAACCCTGGACTTAATGTCAGGGGAGCTCATGTCACAGCCTGTGTGTCGGCGTGGAGTCGTGTCTTCACTTGAAAAACTTTAGCCTAGTCTATATCTCGGCCACTTTTAGAGATACAGCCTTGATATTTCACACATGGATACTTCCTGGCAAGACCTTTCATTTGGGACCATGACCTTTGACCTTGTGACCTTGGACTTTGACCTACTTTAAAAAACTAGACAGCCCTGGCGGTCTGGAAGCGTTCCACAGGCCTGATTGTTTGTCTTGTTGAATGCAATTTCAAAGGTTCAGGCTGCACAAACAAGCAAGCTGAAAATTTCAAGCAAGTAAGATCTTATGGTCAATAAAATTCTGTGAAAGTAATTGTATTAATTAATTAATACTAATGGTTGTAAAAGTGAAAATAAAACCGAAAATGGCAATTTTGTTAATTTCAAGGGCACATAACTCATGACGAAAAGTTCAGATCAAATTGAAAATTATACCAAGGCAAGATCTTATAGTTACCAACTTTCTTTACAAGTTTTCTCTTGATAAGTCAATATTTGTAGTTGCAAGAGTGAAAACAAGTCAAAATAGAGCCGAAAATGGCAATTCTGTTAATTTCAGGGGCACATTTACTCATGATATAAAATTCAAATCAAGCTGAAAATTACACCAATGCAAGATCTTATGGTCACCAACATTCTGTACAAGTTTTGTCTTGCTTAGTCAATGTATGTAGTTGCTAGAGTGAGAATAAAGTCAAAATAGACCCGAAAATGGCAATTTTGTCAATTTCAAGGGCATGTAACTCATGATGTAAAATTCAGATCAAGCTGAAAATTGTACTAAGGTAAGATCTTATAGCCACCAACATTCTGTACAAGTTTTGTCTTGATTGGTAAATATTTGTAGTTCTAGAGCGAAAACAAAGTCAAAATAATGGCAATATTGTCAATTTCAAGGGCATATAACTCATGATGTAAGATTCAGATGGGCAAGTTTAAAAAAAATGTGACCATTCACTTTTTACATGCCACGGCTCTTACAGAGAAACATATTCAACCCAATCAAAGCTTAAAAGATGTGATATTGTCTCTATATACTGGGTGCCAAGTTTAAAGAAAATCGTTTCACAAATAAAAAAGATATTTCATTAAAACATGTCAAAAATGTCAGGAGTGAAACGTTTTTGTGTGACACTTAACACTTGTACCAAATTTCTAAGCTATGGTAAATAAAAGACAGTGACAGGACACTACAATAAGCACTTGTAATTCATAAAACAACATGTGCATCATCATCTTAAAATTACCTTTTCATCTTATCTTCACTGGTTTAGGATGTGGAGCCTGTTTTATACAATACCCCTCTGAAATTTATGTCAGGAGTGAAACACTTTTTTATTTCAAAATGTGTTCTCATTTTTGTCTATTCAGCCAGAAATCTACCACTCAAATTTTTTTAGAAAGCCATCAACCTTGTGGACATTCTGCACTCTACTATTTAGTGATTCATGTGTTACAATTTCTCATATTGTGCAATATATATGCTGTCAGGAGTGAAACGCTTTTTTGGTGTCATTTTGCAAGATTGTGCACACAATTTTAGCTAAAAGGTAGTGAACATGAATTTAAAATATACTCTGGGCACTGCTTGACCATTTAGAATAGTTTTTAGCCACCCTAATTAAGAAATCTGGATGATATTCTGTAAAATTTGATGTTATTCTTAACATTTAAATGTCACACTTTGGTCACATTTTTTTTTTAAACCTGCCCAGATCTAGCTGAAAATTACACCCAAGCAAGATCTTATAGTCACCACCATTCTGTCCAAATTTTGTGTTGATTGGTTAATATTTGACGGACACAGCGCCATGACAATAGCCCGCTGGCCTGTCGGCCAGTGGAGCTAAAAACTAGAAGACCTGAAGGTCTTGAGTCGCTCCACAGGCCTGAGTTTCATGTAATATTTAATCCAAGTTTTGATTAGATTGTTCGATGCTTGTGTTTCATAGAGCAAAAAGAACTTTACAAAACTAGATTGTTCAAAATGTTTGGTTCTTCAAGCAAAGAAAGTAAAACTATATGTTTGCCATTTGAGAAAGGGTAAAAGGAAATGGTAGAACATTCCAGCTTAGGATGATATTAGCAATTAAAATTTTCCATCTTCCAAACACACTGGTGGTGAACTCGGACAAAGCGAGGAACATTTTTCATGAACACAAGGTACAGATACTTCATGTTTAAATGCGCGTTTAAAAACCAGTTTTACTAGTTTGAGCATGTACACAACGATTTGCACGTGTTTATCCGCCCAAAACAATATGGACGAGTTGGAGAGACACTTAGAGGCTATTGTAATTTTTTTTATTTCATTTCTCTGACTGATTCTGAAGTTGGTATTACAATTCTTGGAGTAGAAGTTTTTTTCCGGTGTGAAAATCGTAGTTAACGTTTTTTGACGGGGACTTGTACGGTTTATTCATGACACCGTGAACATTTTCAATGGCTGTTCGAATTGCAATGACTTTTGTCCTAACAATAGAATGGGTTTTCGGTTAAATATGGATAAATCGTAGGTGTTGTTATAAAATCCCGTAACTACAGCTTCAATAAAGTTGAGTTTGTGACGTTTTAGATTTACACCGACGAAGCATTAGTGTTTGTCCGAAAAAACGTCACTAGGTCTATATATAGTAGATAAAAATTATTCTTTTTCAAAGACGAATAAATGGTATACAATAATCATTTCCAAAACAATAGGCATATCTGGTATTGCAGCCCCCAATTAGAAGGCTTTCAGTAATGACCACCATAAAGAAAGTGCTTCATTTGCCCGTCCGTCCGTTTTTCTACCCGTCCGCCAAGTTCTGAAGCTGACTGCTCTGGGTGTCAAAATACATTAATTTATTATGTTGAGAGTTAAAATGGGTGTACTAAATAAGAAAATATGAAAGGAAAATATTAAGAAAAAAAGAGTCAAATTATTTTCAGTATAGATCTATTCTTCTTTTGATTCAATGTTTTTCCAAACCTTTCTAAATGGGGGAAACTGTTTCGGAAATACAAAATGTATTTCATTGCTTCGTCTTTGAATATGGATCAATTTTATCAAGAAAGCAGTGATTAATTTCGGACTACGATGGCATTCCGTAAATGTAAATGTAAAACGTCGCAACTAGAGCTTGTTTGAAGCTGTAGTTACGACATTTTATACCAATACCAACGGTTTATAAAAACAGAACAGTAACCAAGTCTATTTTAGCACACAATTGATTGCCATAACCGATATCTCTTATTCATGTGTTCTTCCTATTGATGAGTGAAACATTTTAACCCTTTCCCAAACAATGATTTTGACGTAATCTGTCAACAATAATATTGGGGAAAATACAAAAGTCGGAATGCATAGCGACGAAAATTCTCTTGAAAACTGTCTGAAAGTTTTTTGGACTGTCATATTTACAAAGTCATTGTACATTAAGTATTAGTGTGGCCTTTCGAAGCAGAACTTAAAAAATATATAAACATAGGTATAAGAATTAAATATATAGAAATAGGAAAGTTCCACCGTCCTAAATTAAAGAAATCACCATGGAAACATGCCACATGCGTATAATAATATACACAAAAATATGCTAATTTCAATTTTGATTTTAGTTTGTATATCCTATTGGACATTGTATTTTTAAGAGGTTAAACTGAAAATTGAAAAAGTAGAAGTTGTATGACAATAAGCTATACGTTCTTCAACGCCAATTACACAAAACGCGGGAAAAACGTCGTATTGTTTGGCGGCGATGTTATAAAGTCATGAAAACAGAGGTGCGTTCTTTAGACCAAGATGAAAAATGGGCTCAATGAGATTTCTTAAGATGTCCTAAAGAACGCTTTCCCTCGGTAAGCATCTTAAGCATGAAAACGTTCTAAGTTGTCATGACATATCAAAATGGCGTCAAACCTAAAAGCCGCGTTGGTTACGTTACGCTTTGAGGACGAAATGTCCGAGGCCGTTGCGTCTAACTATCTAATCAACCACAATCGTGCAGGTCAAGTGATGATAGAGACAACTGGGCAGGAAAACACTCGGAAGAAGCTACGTACAATCAACTTCTTTGAAGTAACCGTGCCTTCATACACACCATCGGACTTTAAGTCTCACTTTAGGATGCTCCCCCGGTATTTGAGGTAATTACATGATAGTTATTTTTACCCGTGTCACCGTTTCCGTTGTTTTCCCCCATTGTCAGATGCGATTTTAGGTTTATTCAGATATATTTAGTAAATTCAATACTTATTGTCAAAATGAAGAAAGAATGGTTACACCGTAGCGCTTAATTGATGTTCGAAGATAGAAAATGCAGCTGAGACACTCTTCTAAATGGGATAGGCCTAAGTATCACATTTCGATTAGGTCAAGTTTGACCCAATTTTCAAATTTGCATTCATTCAATGACATTGGTGTGATTTAGGCTTAGCAATCTCAATTGTTTTTATTTCAAGTGAGGTAGAGCATCAATATATCAGTTTGGCTAGCTAAGATGATGGCAGAGCGTCGGTATCAGGCCCGTAGGAACAGAGGGCTCGGAGGGGGGTGGTGGTAGCTGCGATATCGTAGCCACAAACTTGATGATGGGTATTGGTTTGTGGCTACGAATCCACCCTATTCCTTCCTATGGAGCAAGACAAAAAATTGGAAAACACATTGTCTTGCATAAATATTTGAATTCTAACATATTGACCCGGTCGGCACAATTCTTTCAGCCAATCAAAAACGTCGTCAGCGGACCTGCACTCATTCGGTGGAGGTGAAAGCTTCGGTCTTTTTCGTTGAAGCATAACCAACTTTCAGCATTAATATCTCGACGACTACGCCTGATTATTAAAAATACGTTGGTAGTTAGAAAGTTTAAATCACATTCTTGAAAGAAAGAGTTTTGTTTATGAATTTTAACGATGGATTTTTGAAATAATCTGCCTCAAAGTTGGTATCCCGTAAGGATAAAGACCGAGGTTGTACCCTCGATGAAAAAAATGAAAGTGAGGCTGTGACGTCATCCCGACTGATTCTATCTAATCAGATGTGAATCCCATTAAAAGATATTCCATGGCACAAATTCGGTTAAAAATATCAACAAGAATTATTATCAATATTTTTATCCAATGCAAAATTCAAGTCTAAGTTGAATAAAATGGATGGGTACTCAGCTCCAAAATTGAATTGAACTTTATTTGAAAGTGATTTCAACATAAAACTATGTTGGATTGACAGGAAAATGGTTAACCTGTTGTCAGGTAACATTCTTACTACATTCCATAGCTTTATTTTGAAGTTCGAGTATGCCAAACTTGCTGGAATGAATCATTCCAGCACCTGCTCCATTGCAATGAATAGGAAGGAATTGTAACCGAAACCCAGATCAAAATTCAAAAAGGTTTCGGTTACATTATTGCAACTAGGGTGGTGGCTAAGCCCCCCCCCCCCCCCCCAATGTTGGTTGAAAATGCGTAGAATCTAATTTTGTTTATTTTACACAGCAAATTCAGAGAATATCCGATTTAGCCAACAATCCCCCCCCCCCCCCCCCCCCCCCCAATATTCAGACACAGGGGCCTGGTGGACAATGGAAAATTGCTTGTGACAAGAAATTTCTTCGTTTCCCACAATGCTTTCTGCAGAAATTATCTTGACCCTTTCTCAAACGGCAAAAAATGAGTGTGGTTCAATTTGACAGCTGCTAAAGACACCAAAATCAATGCTTTTAAAGGCAAGATATGCATATCTTAATAAATCCCTTTGATAAGATGTAAAATGTTGAGGAAAAGGAAGATTGTATCAAATATTTTCTTCCTTTTCAATTTCATCAATATTTTCTTAATGTTCAACACTTGGTTAAGTCAGCATGTTACTTGTATCATTCATTGTTTGGGAAATGATTGTATTCATTTTTGTCATTATTATAATGCCTTTGTTTGAATAAATCTTTCTTATATTTTTCAGGTGATGTTAATCTTCCATAACAGACACCTGACCGTAGCAGATAGATCAGTATCCAGGTCATGATGAATTCCGAGAAAGAATTGACATAACTTTATGAATTCATTGAGACGGCATACCAGAAATGTTACCTTCATAAATGAAGATTTTTATGAATGTTTGATTTCTGTAAACACACTGTAAAGATGGATGCTATTGATTTATGAAGTTTGATACAAGATGATGAAAACCACAGTCAAGCTTCAAGATAGTTTCAAGGATGATGGTTCCCAGTCTGGCAATGCTAATGACCAGAACTACAGATTTTTAACCCTTTCCCAAACAACACAGTTTTTGAGTGGTTCAATTTGAAAGCTGTTGTTAAAGATGAGATTTGTGTATGATATAGCTCAGAAAATAATGAGGCAAAAGGAGAAACTGCTGATTATCAGCAGTTTCTTCTTTTGACTCAATGTTTTCCCAAGCCTATTTCATTAGGGACGTCAAAACCAGGTCTTGTTTGGGAAAGGGTCAAAGGAGTTAAATTAACCCTTTCCCAAACCTCAAAATTTTAAGGTTGTCCAATTTTAAAGTTGTTTCAGAGACAAAAAATAGATGTTGATTAAAGAAGGACTTGCCTAAGATATAGCTCAGAAAACATTGAGACAATAGGAGAAAATGCTGGTTATCAGCATTTTCTTCTTTTACCTCAATGTTTACTCAAACCATTTCTATTAAGGACTTCAAAGTCAGGTATTGTTTGGGAAAGGATCAATTAAGCATTTTGTATTCTTATACTATTTGGTGTTCTTCCTCATTACAGAATAAAATCCTGTCAAACTTGTACGATGTGGTACTGTATAATCCTTCCCAAGACAACAAAATTTGAGTTTGGTCCCAATTCAAAGATGTTGCAGACAGTAAAGTGAACAAGATTTTTAGCTCACCTGAGCACAAAGTGCTCAAGGTGAGCTATTGTGGTCGCTCACCGTCCGTCGTCCGTCCGTCCGTCCGTCTGTCCGTCCGTCCGTCCGTCCGTCCGTCCGTCCACAATTTCTTTAAACATCTTCTCCTCCAGAACCATTTGGCCAATTGTGACCAAACTTGGCAGGAATGTTCCTGAGGTGACCCTTTTCAAAACTTGTTCGCAAATTTTTGATTCGTCAAAGAATGTGGGTGTGGCAGGGCGGGGCTTATAAATCGTAAGAAAATTCTTTAAAAATCAACCATTGGGCCAATTTGAACCAAACTTGGCAGGAATGTTCTTTTAGTGACTCCTTTGGTAATTTGTCCACAAATTTTAAGATTTGTCAAAAAATGTGGGTGTGGCAGTGTCAGACTTTAGAAATCCTAAGAAAATTCTTTAAAAAATCAAACAGGTAACATATGGTTAGTGGGAGTCAAAACCTTGTAACTACAGCTTGACAAAGCTGGAGTTATGAGGTTTTGATCCCCCACTGGGGAAATGTCTAATCCTATTAAATAAACAAAAGACCGGAATTGTTTACACAAACTCGGCCAGAATGGGGAGCTGCATGTAAAAGGGGGTAAATACATTCTATTTGTTATTTAAGCTATCATTTGTTGTTGGTACTCATTTAAATAGTTTTGATTAGATCATTCAAATGAATACCCACATCACAGGGCTTGATAAACATTGAAAGATATATTGCAATTTAGAAATCCCTTAACCTCTCCTATTTGAATCTCTAGTCTTTGGATTTATAATCAGACTTGCTTCTATTTTGCAACTAATATAATTCCCTTTAACTCTTTACCAAATCATTATAAAATTAATTATTTTGCAATGAAAAAAGGGCCCTGTGTTGTTGATTCTAGGGGTTTATATAGGGGTTAAGAGTTAGATCTCTAACATTTTGATCTTTGACTTGGAAAACCTTTCCATCTCAAAATGGTATTTTTTCATAGGGCCCTATGTTGTTGATTCTTGGGGTTTATATGGGGTGAACTCTGTTGATAATTGGAACCTTCTCATTGATATCGTGGGAAAAGGGGCCTAAAAGACAAAATTCTTGTTAGCATTGTACAGGCTACAATTTTGGCCCAATGTTCATAAAAAATTGATCCGAATGTTTGTGTAGTCACAGAGAATTGGAATATTGAATATTCCTTTGGATACCACGGGAAAAGGGGCCATAATGACAAAATCCGTGTTTGCACTGTAGAGGCCATAATTTTGGCCAAATCTTTGTTAAAATTGATCAGAATATTTGTCTAATCATAAGGATAAAGCTTATCAACAATCTGAATGTTCCATTTTGATATCATGGGAAAAGGGGCCTTTATGACAAAATCTTGTTAACACTCTAGAAGTAACGGTTTTGGCCTAGTTTTCCTGAAACTAAAAGAATGTTTGTTTTAGTCACAAGGATTAACTCTAAAAGAACTTGGAATATTCCAGTCGATATCATGGGAAAAGTGGCCTTAATGACAAAATCCTTGTTAGCACTCTAGAGGCAAAAAATTTGGTCCAATCTTCATGAAACTTGTGTTTGTCTAGTCACACCAATGAACTCTGAGGAAAATAGAAATGTTCTATGGGATAGCATGGGAAAAGGGGCCTTATGACAAAATCCTTGTTAGCGCTATAGAGACAATAATTTTGGCTCAATATTCGTGAAATTTAGTCTGATTTTTTCTCTAGTATAAGATTTCGGATGAGTTTTTGTTTTGGTTTGATCGGACCAGAATGTCCTGAGTTATCTGCCCTTTAATTTGACAAAATTGCTGTTTTCGACTTTGTTTTTACTCAACAACCACAAAATTAATGGTCACCAATCAAGACAAAACTTTGATCTTGGATATAATGGTTAATCACCATAAGATCATGGATGAGTTTGAACTTCAGCACAATTAGACAAGCAGTTGCTGAGTTATCTGCCCTTGAAATGGACACAATTCTCGTTTTTGACTTTGTTTTCACTCTTTCGACCAGATATATTGACCTATTATAAAGAGGAAACAGGGATATAATGTTGATGACCATAAGTTTGTTTTCAGTCTTAATGTCACAAATATTGATTGATTCAAAGATAACTGTAGCTCATATCATCTTGGATCAGGTGAGCGATATAGGACCATCATGGTCCTCTTGTATGATATTTGGTCTTACTTGCTGGAAAATGTTATGGAAAATGAAAATAGTTGCTTGCTTGTCACATGCAATTTCTTGATTTTCCACAATGTTATATTCCAAATCCTCTATCTTGTGGGTCCCCACTGGGTGGGGCATCAATTTCAAAAAAACACTATGTCACTGTGGTAAACTAATGGATTAATCCTTGTCTGCTAGACTAGTCCAAATTGAAAATGGTTGCTGACAACAATGTAGATCTGACTTATAATGTGAAACCAATGGCTCAGCACGAAACAGTTGTAACTGCCTATAAACCTATAAGCAGTTACAACTGTTTCACTCTGAGCCATCTATAATGTTGAATGTTCATTTCATATGGTAGAACATATTATAAAGAAATGTTTATTGTCAGCATATTAATTACTCTTCCCTCAATGTTTTCGAAAGCATCGTCTCATAGATACATCAAAACCAATACAGTAGACACTCGTTGTGTCGAAGTCAGAGGGGCCGTCAGAATACCTCGACATATCCGGAGTTTGACTGATCAGATTTTGATCATTTTCGATGAAAACGATATTTAACCATTTTTGATGGGCATCATATGTGTCCATGAATAAAATATAGTAGGAAAAGGAAAGAAATTGTACGAGACGAGCAATTTCTATCCTTTTCCTACTAAATTTCTATGGCTGTATTTATTTCGGAATTCAATTTGATATCCATATGTTGAGGATGGGACATGACTTTCACTTCGACTTAAGCGAAATTTCGACTTAACCGATGTCGAGATAACGAGTGTCAACTGTAATTGGTTTAGAAAAACGCATCACGCATCAAAACCTGGCTCGACCAGTATCCATTCTGCCTTTTGCTAGGGCGGAACTAGCGGGGGCGGTATTGAAAACCTTTTAACCCTTTCCCAAACGGCAAAATTTTAGGGTGATCCTCTTCAAAATCTGCCACAAATGACAAAATGTTATTAAAGAGGGTATTTGTGTAAAATATGGCACAGAAAATATTGAGACAAAAGGAGAAACTGCTGGTTATCAGCAGTTTCTTCTTTTGTTTCAATATTTTCTCAAACCTTTTCTATTAGGGACGTCAAAACCAGAGGTACGCTTTTTAGAGCGAGATTTTTCAAGATTTCTTAAGATGTTTTTGATACAGCGTTTTTGAGAACGAGATTTTAAGCGAGGTGTTCCGAATGTTCCATACTTCATACAAATGACGTCATTATGACGTCATTTGTATGAAGTATGGAGCATTCAGAACTCTGCGGTTTATGAATCATGGAGCATTCGGAACAACTCAGTCAATTCTATCCCATATATGTTCTACAGAATTTACCGAGGGGTTCCGAAAGCAGTATAGAGCAATGACGGCTCCCAGTGATCGTCTTAAGAATCTTGCTCAAAAGAGCGCTTTATCATAAAACATCTTAAGAAATCTCAAGAAATCTTGCTCTAAAGAACACGGCTCTGGTCTTGTTTCAACACAGTTTGGGAAAGGGTTAAAGGGAATGTGGATGACTAACATTTTTCCCATTCTCTCAATGCTTCCCATCCTGACACACAATTTTTGTATGTATTAACACTTATTTGACAGCTGCTGCTTCTTTCGAAACTTGTATTTTGAGAAGGGATTAACCCATTCTCGAACAAAACGGTCTTTCGATGTCCTTGTAGAAATTGTTTGAGAAAAAATCTAGAGAAAAATATGAAATTGCTGATAATAAGCAATTTCTTATTTTCCCTCAATATTTTCCATTCAATTACACATTCCATAATTTAGACACCAACTGATTATGTTGTTTGCTACTTCTTTCCAATTGGAGCAGTCTAAAATTGGATCATTTGCAAAAAGGATTAATGAAAGATCTTCCATAAGATCTTGTAGACATAATTCATAAATTGGAAGCTTTGTGACATTTTCCAATACTGAAATCTGTATTTGTCTACTGTTGTAAGAGCATAATTATAAAGATTTTGGTGTTGGAAAATTAAAAATGACAGCTCCAGACACCCACATGATGATTTCTTTTGTCAACTTTACTTTTACTACAGTCTTTCCATAGACAAAGAAATGTGTCAAATGCAGTTTAAAAAGTCATCTGAAAATTTCAGACTGAAATACCAAACCAGGCTAGTGGCAAAGAAGGAACCAATGACTAATTGGATCATTCAGAACCAAGCCTTTGAAGCATCAATTGGGAAAGGATGCTGATAAACCATAGTAACATTTCATCTTTTTCCACAAAAGTGTATTGCATGGCAGGACATCTGGGCTGATAGGATATTGAATGATTTTAAACTCATTTATATTTGATGTTCCTGATGGAAAAACATTGTGAAATCATTGATGCAAAAGAAGGAATGATACTGTTTCTCCTTTTGTCTCAATATGTTCTAAGCTCTCTACACAAATCCTACCTTCATAAAGAACCAACTGCTTTCAAACTGAGCAAGTTGTTTGGAATAGGGTTAAAATGAGTTGAAAATCAAAAAATCAAACTCAAGATTCTTCAACCACTATTATTTTCTTTAATTACAAAAAACAAATATCAAATTCATATCACTTGGGAATTGCCAAAACTAAAGTAAATTAATGATTTAATTAGAAGTCTAATGCAGAATAGCTGAAACTTTGCAGAAAAAACTTTATATATTATCTCATTTTTCATAAACAAGTCTATTTGAAACTTACTACTCAATACGGTAAGCTTTTGAAAACATGGAGGAATTGGATGCTTGTCCAGGCAAAATTTATTCATCCTACTTTAAGGTAGTCCACCCCTAATGAGATTTGCACGATGTCGGAATTATTCGGGCAGGGTAGAAAACATTCCGCGGTGGACCTTTCCGCCTTGGAATATTATTTACGACCGCACCCGAATAGGTTCGGATACGTAACAAAGATGCTCGAGAAAAGCCGATGTTTAATGAATCTCAAAATGGCGACATTACAGGTATTCTACATTTAAGCTCTTGCAATAAAAAGTTCAAAGTTAAAACTAAATTAATCCACAATAAAGTCTATAAGTTTGACAATTTTAAATCAAAAACATGCAATCTTTCTCAAGATAAGTACTGTTGAAGCTCACGATAAATGCCCTGGAAGAGCATACCTAGCTAATAGCTAGAGATGCTCTGCCAGGCCATTTCAAAATCATAATCTATTCTTAATTTTAAAATTAATTACTGCTTTTTCAGTGAATTTTGAATAAAAAGTCTTCAAATTCCTTCAGTTAATTATTATTTCACAAAAGGCCTTGTCTCTCCCTCTCCGATACAGCCTCAGGTACACATCCAAGTGGAGTTTGATCTGTGAAACATCATTTTCTTTGATTCAGCTGTTCCCTGAATGGTCTAAGTCCCTGAAATATAAAGTTTGATATTTTTGGTAGGTTACTGCTTTAACCCTTTTCCAAACGGCAAAATCGTAGGATGGTCTCATATCGCAGCGTCTGTAAACAACAAAATCCATATTGATAATTTGATATAGATATGATTTGTGTACAATAAAGTAAGGAAAATATTGGGGCAAATGGAGAAAATTTCTTCTTTTGCCTCAATGCTTTCCCAAACCATTTCTAAAAGGGACATCAAAACAATATCTTGTTTGGGAAAGGGTTAATGGAGTTAACAGCTGCTGTTCAACAATATTTCAGCTCTGAGAGGGGAGTGGGGGTGTCAAGTCCCGAATCTGCTGCAGCTGTTGACAATTTCTTACCTTCATAGAAGTATCGCAGTGTTGGTCTAATCTAATACACAGACAAACACTAACCATTAATATTTGAAATTTTCCATGAAAACAAGCACAATGTGTGGTGAAAGGTTTTGCACGTCATCAGTAATCAGCATTGATTTTCTGGCTGTCAAAAGTTGAAGGTATCTAATTCTTGTTGATAATTTTTTTACCAATAATTGGTGAATTTGAGACATGGAATTGTTTTTATGGGATTCGTCTCTGATAAAATATGTTTGTATTCAATAATTTATGGAAGTAAATGCATTTTCCAGTTGTTTCCCTCCAAATAAGAAATAGGTCGGACTCGTAGCCACAAACCAATACCCATCAAGGGCGGATCCAGGATTTTTTTTCCAGGGGGGGGGGGGGGGTCCAAGCACAAAATTTTTTCCAGGGGGGGTCCAAGCCCAAATTATGGCTTAAATTGTAGTAATTTAGTAAATATGTAAACGTTACAATACATTTATATAGTCAAAATTCAATTTTCGGCAAATTCCAGGGGGGTCCGGACCCCCATGACCCCCCGGGCCCCTCTAGAACCGCCCATGCCTACCATCAAGTAAGTTAGTGGCTACGATATCGCAGCTAAATTCTGAACGGGAACCTTCTGAACAGCAGAAAGACATTGGAATCTGAACAAAATTGAACAATTTGGGCCTCAAAATAAGCAGCAACGTCTGTCTAGGCCCTGTAAATGCTGGTGTATTGTTATTTGTCTCCGGAGTGGCTGTTTTCGCTTCAAATATCGATGTTTTGTAACGCGTCTGTTGCAATTCATAAATGAACACCGGACTCGACTCGGCTGTAACCTTGACCTTAACAACAACAACGAAATCAACGGTGCTTCCGTTTTTTATTCTAGAGAATAAAGTAATTTAAAACTTACCCCCCGACAGTCTTTGGAGCTGTAAATCTGTCACGTCAGCGTTAAAAAAGCAGCCGTCTTGGTAAACAAATCCGACGGTGTTGTTCGCCATCTTGGAAGTAAGCGTCGATTTCACGCGCTCGCTTCCCTCAACGAGATTTCTTAAGAAATCTCGTTGAGGGAAGTAAAAATCTCGCTCTAAAGAACGCTTTCCCTTAAGAAATCTTAAGAAATCTCAAGAAATCTCGCTCAAAAGAACGCGCCTCAGATCATGAACGTAAACTTTTGTTTCAGGAGAAATGTAGTGAAACGTCTTTTTTAACATTTTATCTTCCAGAAATCTAAAATATTGAAACAAATGGATTTAATCATATTAGCACAAATATACTCCCCGTCATAAGAAAGTAGCCACCTGTCTAATGCAAATGGTCGCCAATTTTAGAATTATTCATAAATGTACCGAAATAAATACAAGATATTGAAGCATGGCAAGTAAATCGAAAACAGTCGAATTACCCCATTAATTAGACTGTTTCGATTTTCTTGCCATGCTACAATTTTGAGACGATTCCAACACATCCAACGTCTACACGTGACGTCATTCCGACAAGACAACCATTATCGGGACTACTACCTGTGAAATCGACAGAAAAAGGCAAACGTTACAGATAGATTGCTTCCTGGGTTGAGTTCTATCAGCAGTAGAGGCTGATTAACGTATTAGACCATCCGTTTCAGACGTCTTGCGATACCCATAGTCTTGTTACGATGTTATTGACAACATTACCTTCAGTGGTTTAGACAGCATCTATTGTTTTCTAAGGACAATTGCATAGCATGTATTAATACCAACGGTGTTCACACTCGAAAATGTCTTGTAAACGCGAATCTTATCCTTATCCACTTTCAGGAATTGTTACGGTAATAACAAGTATAGTGATAAATTGACAATTATTGAAAGTAAAAGATTAAATGTGCATTTGTAAAATTTAATTCATGTACCGCATGCAATCAAGGTGTTAATTAAAAAGGAAATGCGCACTGTTAACTTTTCCCGTTAGTATACTTTAGAATGCATGCCCGTAGAAAGCAATTCCATATGGGCCCTGTCTAGTCCATTGTCTAACATTCGGGGGGGGGGGGGGGAACTAAATTAGATTTGCCATAAGTTTTAAATGTGAAATGATGATTAGGCATTTTTGCCAACTATGAGGGGGGGGGGGGGGTGGCTCCAGAGTCCCCCTGTTCGTACGGACCTGGGATGTGTGAAGCAGTGGATCCTCCTTAGAATAAATGGTGATAATGGTAATGACAAATATTACAGTATAGATCTGGAAACGCTCATTTAGGCTTTTGCGACCAACATGGATCCAGATCGGACTTTGCATGTGCACTGTCTGATCAAGATCCATCTTGTTCTCATTTAATAGCTTATTCTCCACCTGTACCAAATTTAAGAAGGCATAACGAAAATCTTACCGGTGAAACTCCAAGGTAACGATAAAAATGATGATGATGATGATGATGATGATGATGATGATGATGATGATGATGATAATGCGATATTACCGAATAAATGTTTAAATGTGCCGTTAAGTCCAGTGCAATCGATTAATTTATCAAACATGTGCTCATAAAACACCGTAGCTGGAAAAGATAACATCGGAAACATGCTGTAACGTTGTCACGAAGAAACCGCACAATGATTTTCAATGACATGACACCGAAAACTGCCATTTACAGCCTTTATTTGTACATTTATATGTCTTTTTTGTATACTTGCAATGCAAATAGATAAACATAAACAGTGACATCGTACCATTTCGTTCGGGCGATTAAGATCAACCCACATGATCTCAATATGCACTTTGTGCACTTGCAATCCGTTTATACCATTTGAAAATAATGATTGATAAAACTGATATTTTCGTGCGTATTATAAATCATATCTACATACCTTAGTAACTTCCATTTGAGTGCATCCTTTAAAAAAAGACGGAAAAAGAAGTAAAACAAAATGCCACGTGTATTGTTTACAAAAATCCGTATGTGCAATGAAGTATCTGTACCTTGTGTTCATGAAAAATGTTCCTCGCTTTGTCCGAGTTCACCACCAGTGAAACAGATCTAAATTAACAGACCATTGATTACTCCAAAATATTTCATATTTCTAAAAATAGATTTTGAGCTAAAAATAGATTTGGGGAAATACCATATTCCAAAATTAATGCAAATGGCTGGTGAAACCTGAATTTCTTGTCATATCAAGTCCAAGTTTTGACTAAATTTTTCAAAACTTGTTGCTCTTAAAGCAATAACATAGTAACTAGAAAGCTGAAAACACATTCATAAAAGATCAATTGGTTGGTTACCAAGCTTTGTCTTTATTAGAGTGAGTTTGGCTGTTAGAGTGAAAAAAAGTCACAATTAGCAATTTTGTCAAATTGAAAGGCATATAACTGAGGATTTTATATTCCTATCTAGCTAAGAATCACACTAAAGCAAGATCTTAACTTCACCTACATCTTGTTTAAGTTTTGACTTGATTGTTCAATATTTGTGGATGTAAAGAGTGTAAAATCAAAGTCGAAAACAGCAATTTTGTCAAATTCAAGGGCAGAAAAATCATGTTTTAAGATTCCTGTGAAGCTGAAAATTACACACATGCAAGGTCTTATAGCCAGTAAGATTACGTGAAAGTTTCGTGTTGATTGGTGGATATTTATGGTTGTTTGAGTAAAAATAAGGTCAAAAATGGTATTTTTGCCAATTTCAAGGGCACATAACTCAAGACATAATATTCAGATCAAGCTGAAAATTGCACTGAAGCAAGATCTTATCAGCACCAACATTCTGACCAAGTTTTATTTTGATTGATGAATATTTGTAGAGGCTAGAGTGAAAACAAAGTCAAAACAGCCATTTTTTTAATTCAAGGGCAGATAACTTCAGACTTTCTTGATCAATCAGAATTAAATTTAGGAATCTGATAGAGGACCACCTAGGGATCATTCCTGTGAAGTTTGATCGAAATCCATCAAGTGGTTTCTGAGGAGAAGATTTTTAAAGAAAAAGTTGACGACCGGACGCACGGACGCACGCACGACGGACACAGCGCCATGACAATAGCCCGCTGGCCTGAAGGCCAGTGGAGCTAAAAAGCTTTAGCTTGGCATTTATCTCACACACTATTATAGATAGAGCATTGATATTTCACATATGGATATGTCATGCCATGACCTTAAGACCATGACCTTTGACCTAGTGACCTTGATCTTTTACCTTGTCCTTTTTAGCTCGACTTTTCGAAGAAAATGAGAGCTTATACTGTCACCCGGGCGTCGGCGTTGGCGTTGCAACAAAGGTTAAAGTTTTTTCAAACATCAATAACTTCCACACTATCAAAGGGATTCAACCCAAACTTGGAATACTTATTCACCATCACACCCTCTACCTTACTATCAGGGCCCATGACCCTGGCTTCACTATATTTGGAGTTATGCCCCCTTGATACTTAGCAACTTAGAAAGTCCAGCACTTAGAAAGTCGAGTGCGCTGTCTTCGGACAGCTCTTGTTGCAACAAGCTCTCATAATTATAGGCGAGCTGCTTTGTCTGCGGACAACTCTTGTTTCCTTTTCTGTCAATATCTTGGAGCTTTTTAGACAATGGACATCAAACTCAGGGATTGTTTAAGCTTAAGGGATTTTGAAATGAAATTTGTCCGCGTCCTTTGGGAACTAATCCACTGCTATTGTATGAATATAGTTATAATTCAAAGTGATTTTTCTTATCAAATTACCTTTAACATTGAATTTCATTTTAAGATTTTCCCTAATAATAGAACTATTGACACATTATTTTTTTATGACGCCCCACAAGATAAATGCTTTCTGTATCTCTAGTTCTATACCCTTTCTTAACCCTTTCCCAAACAAGACCTGGGGCCTGTATTACTAACGATCGTACGTTTGATTTTTGCATAATTACTTGTAACAAAAGCCCTGATTGGCTCAGTCAGATTTCTCGAGCAATCAGATGTCTTGTTACACAGTTTACACAAAAACTTGATCGCAAGATGTTTAGTAATACTGGGCCTTGGTTTTGACGTCCCAAATAGAAAATGTTTGGAAAATTATTGAAACAAAAGAAGAAACTGCTGTTAACCAGCAGTTTCTCCTTTTATCTCAATATTTTCTGTGCCATATTTTACACAAATCCTATCTTTAATAACATCCATTTTGTCATTTGTGGCAATTTTTGAAGTGGATTACCCTAAAAGTTTGTCCTTTGTTAACCCTTTCCCAAATGGCAAAATTGAGACTAATCCTATTTTGAAAGCTGCTGCAGATTACTAATTGAACATCAATCAAGATAGAATTTATGTACAATATAGCCCAGAAAATATTGAGGCAAAAGGAAAAAATGCTGATTATCAGCATTTTCTTCCTTTTGTCTCAATTTTTTCCATAGCCTATTCTCCTAGGGACGTCACAACCAGGTCTTGTTTGGGAAAGGTTTAAATGAAAGATTATATGATCCAATTTAATATTTTTGATACCATGATTGTGTTCTATAACCTGCATTATTCTGTTACTGCCATTTTGTTTTTGTATAAATAACCTTGATGTAATATACTTGGGAAATTGTATAAAAATAGACATGTATTTTAGCTTATTATTTTACCCCCACAACATCATCATCCTGTTTAACCCATTACCAGATGGCAAAATTTTAGACTTGTCTAAATTCAAAGATGTTGCAGACGACAAATTCGAGTGAATAAATTTATATATATTTTTGTCTTTATTGGTAAGAAAACATTGAGGGGAATAAAGACACTGCTTGTCACAAGCAATTTCTTCATTTGCCAGAATTTTTATGCCCCCGTACCAAAAGATCAGGGGCATACTGTTTTACTCTTGTCTGTCTGTCCGTCTGAAAACTTAATATTGGCCATTTCGGGGCATTAGTGTTTCACTAACACATCTTGTTTCCCAAGTCCTTTCATGTGAAGGAGTCAAAAGATGTCACTCTGCAGTAATGGGTTAGATTATCCAGCTTCAATTATTCATCTGCTGAGGTTTGGGCCTGGTTGCCCAGCCTCAATTAGTCTTCCTTACCAGAGGTGCGTTCTTTAGAGCGAGATTTTTTTACGATTTCTTAAGGTGTTTTGGATAAAGCGTTTTTAAGACCGAGACTTTGACCGAGCTGTTCCGAATGCTCATTATGACGTCGTTTGTATAAACTATGGAGCATTCAGAACACCGCGGTTTATGAATTATGGAGTGTTCGAAACAACTCGGTCAAATCTCTTATATTGTTTGTACAGAGTTGACCGAGGGGTTCTGCACAAAGTAAAGGGTAATGGCGCCTCCCATTGAGCGTTTTAAAAATCTTGCTCTAAAGAGCACTATCCTGAAATATCTTAAGAAATCTCAAGATATCTCAAGAAATCTCACTCTAAAGAACGCACCTCGGGTCTTACTGTCTAAGGTTGGTGTTGGTTAACCCGGCCATCTCACGGTCTCTCCGGACTACTCCCTTATCATGTAACTTGGGTCTGCCTGGTGCTGTATCTTTTTGTTTAGGGATCACACTAAAATTGGTCAGCCATCCAGCCTTTCGTTCTACATGACCAAGCCATCCAAGTCTGTTGGCCCTCAAGGTTGTGGAAAGGTCCTCGACATCACACCCATAAGATCAGGTTCAAGGGACACCTTGTCCTATGACTTTATGCTGCATACCCACCTGATCATAGCCTTGTCATTGCAAGCCTGAGTCCCGTCGTCAAATTATAATTTGATCAATAAGATAACGCATAAAAAACCAATACCTGTTAGATATCGCAGCACCCGTTTTTGATCATGTTGATATTCGGACCGGAAAAAGTAAAAGAGGGAAAAATGATCAGTCTGGAACCCAGTCTATGTCATTGCGGACCAAGTCAACTTTCCCAAACAACTAACAACAGGGCTTACTTGATTTGACCTCCGTTTTCGTTTACAAATTCGCCAATTCAGTCCAATCAACTTGACACAACTTTTTAATAGAATGTGTAAAATGCATTTGTTTGGCTTTTGCTGTAAAATTATAATGTAAATATACTAAGCAAAACAATTAAAGGATATTCAACTTGTACTATTTGCGATGATTAACAAAGGCATATATTCGCACAAAAATCTATAAATAAATTCATACCAATATCTAATCTTGAGAATCAAAAACATAAAACAGAGCAATCGTTTTCGGTTCCCCTATGATATCCGGTTAAACGCTGGTACCCTACAACCGAAAAGTCACACATCATGAATAACGAATATTTTCACCCCGGAAGTCAACTCAAGCATTGCAAGTACATCGCAAATTCATCACAGATTGAATTACCACATGTTGTGATACAGTATTCCATTCCCGAATACGTGCATGTTGGAATATGCCGGGTTGGTCGGTTGTTGTTGACGGTGACGTAGACGTCTACCCAACGTGTTTCAATCGTGCTCGATTGGACAAAGGTTCTGCGAATGGGATGGCAAATTATTGGATTGAAACTGAATCTATTTAAGATGGTGTTTTACAATAACGACGCCGATTAATGTTACGTTGGCGTCAAGGAACGCGTGTTCATCTCCGTTTTCCTGTTTAAAAGTTACAGAATGTGAGTCAATCACGTGGTCAATGTAACGTTGGTCAGTCAGTGTCATTTAGCACAAAAAGGTGTGTTTCTAAATTACGTAAGATTCCCGTCAATTCCATGACACTCCCGTCAACTTATGCGTCACGTGTGGGAACATTGCCCTCGTGTTATCTCTCGTTCTTATATCGAGAAAAACACGAATTCTGCTGTCAACATGCGACGCCGAAACCAACTTTGGTTGGTGATGAGCACTGTACTCCGGTGCTGCTGGTTCCATCTCATATTGGTTCCGGTCCATGCGTCAGTGTTGTCACGTTAAAGCGTTACCTGTCAACGGCCTACTGGCATTAATGCCCATGATTATTTGATCCGGTTATCACAGACTGAATTCTAAGGTCTACCCCTCGTACATCTGTTAGACTCTGGAGAAATTTTGGAAAATTTTGGAGTCCTAGAACGTAACGAGTTCTTGAGAATGTAACTGTCAACAGCCAAGGACGTCGTTTACTTACGTCTACTGTCACGCCGTTCCATAATTTTGACTGCCCAGTGATACCGTTAGTGTAATCGACTGAATAAACATTGCAACATGCAAAATTTACCAGTGACGTCAACCTGACGTCACCATACGTTCAATTGACCAACGGCCTTCCAGCGCTGCAGATCTGTCAGCCATGAACGTTAAATCCTTTTTAATGAACGGATTATAAGCAAGTACGTTTACATTTAGTCAATGAAACAGCTCAGAGTATGCCTTCATGTGAAAAACAGCACGTAAAGAATACGGTAAGTTTGGTAGTTGACCCCTTTATTGTAAATTGTCCCATTTTAGCATGACAACTGAAGCATAGCTCGATATGGCAACATAAAATATGAGAGCGAATGTATGTAATAATAAAAAGCATTAGTGTTTTATATAATATTGTATCACAGTCTCTAAAATAGCTGTAGAATTTTGATATCCCTCAATTGTTTTGCTTAGTATATGATGATTTTTATGCCCCCGTATCAAAAGATTGGGAACATATTGTTTTACTTGTGTTTGTCTGTCCGAAAATCTAACATTTTGCTTTTTCTCCAAAAGTATTGGACATACGAAGCTCAAATTTGCTATGTAACTTCCTTTCAATGATAGCTATCTGTTCCATGCAATATGACCTTCCTAAAGGTCATACATTAACCCTTATCAACCCTTTACACAAAAACTTAACATTTGAGAAAAATGGCCATTTCGGGGACATTCATGTTTCACAAAGACATCTTGTTCAATTATATTTTTTTCCTTCGTGTCCGTTAGATTGTATGAGATAAATGACACTAAACTATTTTGATTGTAATCATCTAACGGAAATCATGTTGATGATGTCACATTCCAAAGTTCATCGGCTAGAATGTTTGGAGAACTGAGAGTGGACTGCCTCTGTGTCACTTGTCTTCATTTAACCCTTTCCCAAACAGCAAATTTTTAGGACGATCCACTTCAAAAACTGCCACAAATGACAAAATGGAATTTATTAAAGATAGAATTTGTGTAAAACATGAAATAGAAAATATTGAGACAAAAGGAGAAACTGCTGGTTATCAGCAGTTTCTTCTTTTGTTCAAGGTTTTCCCAAGTCTTTCCTATTAGGGACGTCAAGTCCAGGTCTTGTTTGGGAAAGGGTTGAATTGGAAGACAAGAGCCGTCAGAGACGGACAATGCTCCCCGAATAAGGCATTGTCACAATAAATGTATGCCATGGAGAGCAGTTAATTGTCAAGGGCATCTGATTTGCTACTCAAATTTGAAATTTCATCAAATTCTGACCATTAGACTATGAGAAATTAGAGAACAAGAGGACCATGATGGTCCTATATCGCTCACCTTAGAGCGCCCTGAGACATACTTTTTAGCAAACCTTTTAAATCTCCGAGGATTTTGAAAAGAGGATTTTGAAAAGGAGTCATATGACAATGGTACACACTTAATTTCAAAGCGCAATTTGGGAAAAGATTGTCAAATATTTTTCACTATATCTGTATTTAAAATCAGAAAATCCACAACATATTGCTGAATTTCCATTGCACATAGAGACAAATCGAAGCATTAATTTTGGAAAGAGGTCATTGGGCTATAATATTTAGAAACCATAGAAGGTTTGGAAGTTCTAAGACAATTTTAAACCTGTTCCCTCTTTTTCAAATCTAGAATACCTCATGGTAGAGCTTATTTTCAAAGCGTAATGACAACTTGAACTAATCTGTTTAACAAGACAATATGACACACACAACTTATATGCCCTTTTTATGTACAAAATGCAAGAGCCTAAAGCATAGGAATAATTCTAATAGTTCTTAAACGAGGCAAAAAAATTATCTTCAGGCCTCAACAACTTGAAAAGATTGTCAAACATTGCCCTCTATCATATTTAATTTATGGAACCCACAACATAGGGGAAATATTCATTGAACAGTTAGGATTTGGTTATGGTTAAACCTTTTCCAAACAACATAACATAAGAGCAGACATAATTAAAAGCTGCTGTAGATGATAAAACAGGTTTTGATAAAGACAACATTCATGTATAAAAATGCAGAGAAAATGATGAGGCAAAATGAGACAACACAGGCTATCAAGTTATCAACATTTTCTTCTTTTACCATATCATTTACAAGCCTTTTCTGTCGGTGAGGCAAACCTGTGTATGGTAGAGAAAGGGCATAATGCTTTCCCATACAGAAAGGTACAGAAAGGAAATAGACTGTTCCAATTTGAAAGTTCAGAATACAAAATTGACAGCGGTACAAATAGGATTCGTTTACAATAAACTAGCATATAAAATATTGAATAAAATAAAATATTGAGGTAAAAGGAGAATCAGCATTTTCTTCATTTGACTCATTAATTTCCAAAGCCTTTTCTAAAAGGGACTTCAAAACAAGGTCTTTCCAGGAAAGGGTTAAAGTATTTAGTTGATCCCTAGATAAAGTAAACAAACCTAAGTGCCTCAGGGATACAGGTAAAAGAGGGTAATGGTTTTCAGAATCATAAAATATCTTTTTAATATTTTAAAACCCTATGTTGAGGGTATTCATTTGAATTCTTACATCAAGACTATTCAAATGAGTACCCAAAACAAAGCATTTAGATTTTAAACATCAAATATAGAATGATTTACCTCCTTTTATCTGTAGCTCCATGCATTCTTTATCAGATATTATGATCTGCATAATCTGATTATAGGGATATGATATGTGATAAAATCTACCTTGTCAAAACAATTCCTCACTTGAAAATTGCATGACCCACAACTTAGGGCTTCTTTCCTTGCAATGTGATGATTTTTAGTATTCTGTTAGAGGTTTATGAGATGTAAAGTCATGCAAAATTTCAAGACTCTAGGCCAAATAGTCTTTGAGAAAACTGTGTTTCAGTGTGAAACCTTAAACCCCACAACATAGGGCCAATTTTTCTATATTTTTCTATATATTTTCTATAATTTGAAGTATTTTGGTAGAGGGCATTGAGACAATACTACATACAAAATTTCAAGACTCTAGACCTTATAGTTTGGGAGGAGAAGATTTTTTAGTAATTGTGGACAGACAGACGGACAAGACAGATGGTGAGCGATCACAATAGCTCACCCTCAGCACTTTGTGCTAAGGTGAGCTAAAAAGTGTATTTGACCCTAAGTCCCCTTTTCCCATGACGAGGCCTCAAATTCAAAAACCGTGAAAAGTACATCAGCATTATGGCATAGGTAGTTCACATGGTAAGTTTCATTTGATTTGGCCCAAGGGTTATGGAGAAATCGCTTTGGACGGACGGAATGACGGACGGACAGACAAAGCGGCGACTATATGCTCTCCCTTCGGGGAGCATAAAAAAAAGAGAACTGAGTAAATGGAGCTGCCCAATTAAGTCCACCCACTGAGTAGGTGAATATGGTAATCTGCATTTTGCAATGCTTTTAATAGGCCTGTCCCACCTAACCGAACATTCGTTGTGAATTTATACCAAATATCAAGTGCGAAATTCAGTGTTTGTTGCAATTTTATTCGGTGAACTTTAGTTTTCAACTATTTTATATCGACCATGCACCGAACACGTAACGAACTTGTAGCGACTGTGTTGAACAGCCAACGATGTTTTTCCGAAATATACCCCAATTCGTTGCCAAACATCAAGAACCCCTACCGTTTGAGTTACGAAAATACCGTCCTATTCGGAATGGCATCGTGAGGATCAGTGTGTTTTGTTAGCGGTTTGTTTGCCTTTTCGGTCAGATCGGTATATAAACACACCTTCATTGGAGTGCAAACGCTAGTCCTTCGGTGCGATAATGACGAACATACCGACCAGGAATTCGACGGCGAATTATTACTGACACCAAAATGAAAGCAGCGAATGTGAGACGCACGCCTACCGATTCCTCTCCGAACCATTCACGAACTCGTTTCGAAAAATTTGATCACTGCATTCGTCAAAAAATTTTGTGCATGCTCGAAATTATTTTAGACGTCTGTGAACACTGCTTAATGTTGACGAAAAGCACCGAATGGCACCGTAAACATACCGAACACAAACCGTTTGTGGAACAAACCTTTAAAGAATACACCGAATTAAGTTTGGTACGCATTCGGTGTAAAATTCGGTTAGGTGGGACAGGCCTATAAAGCTTTCATAATAAGGGGCACCTAAAGCAGAGCTTGCTTAGCAAAGGTTACTGGTTTTAAAATAATCTTACACAATACAAATATGATGTCAAAACTTTTCTATTTAATACAAAACAAAAGTAAATACATTATATCACAAAAATATACATAATAAAATTACAAATAAAACTTATAAAGTACTGGAGATTTGACTTGATATTCTTGACAAGACATGGTTTTCACATCCCTAATTGGAATATCCGATTAGCTCTGAAGATACTGAGAAAAGGAGGAATTTCCAATTATCAGCAATTTCTCCTTTTTCCTAAATATTTTCCGTAATTTACACATCTTCTACTTTCGTAATCAATTATTTTGTTGTATGCAACTTCTTTCAAATACGACAAGGCTAAATTTATGCTGTTTGGGAATGAGTTGGTTTATTTGCGTTTAAAGCCTCTTTCAACTGCTAAGTCATATCAGGGTGGCTGGAGCATCTAACCATGGATTCCTATCATTCTCATACCAGTAATACCACAAAATCCCAACTGAGCCTCCAGCTTCTCGCCCACATGATCAAACCATAGGTTGGAAACAATTTTGTCACAAAGGATATTTGCCATGGCTAGGAATATAACCAGAGAACTCATACGCTACCAACTGTGCTATGGCTGCGACCGGATGAATCAATCATGATTGATTTCATCATGTTTTCAGACATGAAAATCTATTCTGTTCTAGCTTATTTTTGTGTAAGTGGACAAAGATTTCACTAGCAATATTGTCACATGCAATTTCTTTGTTTACCACAAACTTTTCAAGCCATATTGTTTCATGGGGCATCATTAATGGAAATGCATTGAGACCAGTATAGTGAACTGTAATTGAAATTTGCCAAATCAAACCTCCAATTTAGTGCATCAAAATTAATCAGAGCAACTTTGTTTTTGTTGTCAATGTCATTAGTCGATAGTCTTTTGCCAAAGTTAGGTCTCTATGCAGATGTCCCAGTTTAATTTTGATGCACTATTCAATAAAATACACAGTGGTGATTCATGCAACACAACATTTTCCATATTTTTCAGTAATTCGGTTAATGTATTACCAATTCTTGAGACATACTAGGGGAAAAAGCCAGAGATTTTCAGGGTTTGTTGGATTTTTTAAACAACATCTGACAAAGTTATTGACAACCAACCAAGTTCGGGTTGGTTGTCAATAACTTTTTCACCGGGTCGGGTTGGTTGTCAATAACTTTTTCACCGGGTGCTGTTTATAAGATCCTTCACATTAAGAAAATCTCTAGGCGTTTTCCTACCTCTGCTTTAACCCTTTCCCAAACAACAAAATTTTCGAATGAACCAATTGGAAAGCTGCAATAGACGACAATATTGATGTTAAAAAGGAAAAGATTTGCGTACAATATGGCATAGAAAATATTGAGGCAAAAGGAGAAAATGCTGATTATCAGCATTTTCTTCTGTTGTCTCGATGTTCTCCCAAGCCTTTTCTAATAGGGGGCGTCAAAAGCAGGTCTTGTTTGGGAAAGGGTTAATCCCTTTTTTTGAACCAGACATATATTAACCCTTTACCAAACATCAAAATTTTGTGGTGGTCCAATATGAAAGTGACTGCAGACGTTCAAACGGATGCTGATATAGCTATAATTTGTGTAAAATGTAGCAGAGAAAATATTGGGACAAAAGGAAAAACTGCTGGTTATGAGCAGTTTCTTCTTTTGTTCCAATGTTTTCTCAAGCCTATTCTCTTAGGGACGTCAAAACCAGGTCTTGTTTGGGAAAGGGTTAACAGAATTATTGAACAAGAGTTGTCCACGGACATCGTAGCTCGCCTATACGAGAGCTTGTCACAAAAACAGCTTCATTTTCAAAAGTAGGTCAAATTCCAAGGTCATTAGGTAATGGTCCCAAATGAAAGGTCTCGGCAAGAGGTATCCATGTGTGAAATATCAAGGCTCTTTTGATAATATTGGATGAGATATAGCACAGTGGGGATTGTGCATGATGGGATGGATAACGAATACGGAGTATACGTAGTATACGGACAAATTTGCCTCGCTTCAGGTAAGAAATTGTGCAATAATTTTCTTATTTCTGCTCCAATTTTCAAGCGGTTTGTTGCATGTACCCCGCATTAGTGAGCTCTTTCCTCGGATATGACTTGTTTGTAGAATCTTTGTACTTTGTCCAAAAATTGATCCCAACCGACCAGAAAAACGACAAAAAATTCAGGCCCTTTTTCTAGTCGGTTGGGATCGGTTTTTGAGAAAAGTACAGGGAAGTTCCAGATAAATAATACATCTGAGAAAAGGGCTCAGTAAGACGGAGTACATGCAACAAACCGCATGAAAATTGACGCAGAATTAAGAAAGTTATTGCACAAATTCTTACCTGAAGCGTGGTTAATTTGGCCGTAGTCGTTACCATTTCGCTTTCTGGTCGGTTGGGACAATATTTCGGAAAAAGTATCATGAGTTATCTAATATGTCATACATCCGATGAAAGAGCTCGATAAGGCGGGGTACATGCAGCAAATCGCTTGAAAATTGATACAGAAATAACAGAGTTATTGCAAAATGTCTTACCTGAAGCGAGGCGAGTTGGCATCAAATTTTGTGCAAAAAATAGACCGTTATGTTTTGATAAACCATCGGTGTTGTTATAACATCTCGTAACTACAGTTTGATTCAAGCCGTAGTTACGAGATTTTATAACAACACCAACGAAATACTATTTATTTGTCCGAAATTATGTCACGGTTTACTTGATAAAATCGTTCCCTATTGTCGGTAGTCGTTATCCATCCCATCATGCACAATCCCCACCGTGTATGTGATGAGATATACACCAGGTTAAAGTTTTTAATGATGCGACACCGACACTAGGGCTGTCACCTTCGCTCCATGGACATTATAAAGTCCCGGCTCGCTAAAAACATGTCACATGATACCAGATAACAAGAGGACCATGATGGTCCTATATCGCTCACCTGAACCAAAATGATATGAGCAACATTTTTGTTCAATTCAATATTTATAAATATTTATGACTTTAAGACTGAAAACGAACTTATGGTCAATAACGTTGTGAAAATCGAGCTCATCCAAGATCTTATGGTGCTCAACATTGTGTCCAAGATTTGTCTTGTTTGATAAATAATTGTAGATTCTGGAGTACATAACTCTCAACTTTTTTTTATCAGATCAGACTGAAAACCAAACTCATCCCAGAACTTATGATCCCCAACATTGTGTCCAAGTTTTGTCTTAATTGATCAATTATTGTAGATTCTAGAGTATAAACAAGGTCGAAAACAGTCGAAAACGGCAATTTTATCAAATTCAAGGGCACATAACTCTAGACTTTCTGGTAAGATCAGGCTGAAATTCAAACTCACCCGAGATCTTATGATACCCAACATTGTGTCCAAGATTTTTCTTGATTGGTCAATAATTGTAGATTCTAGAGTGTAAACAAAGCCGAAAACAGCCGAAAACAGCCGAAAACAGCAATTTTGTCTAATTCAAGGGCACATAACTCTCGACTTTTTAATCAGATGGGACTGAAAATCAAACTCATCCAAGATCTTATGGTGTCAAATATTGTGTCCAAGTATTGTCTTAATTGATAAATAATTGCAGATTCTAGAGTGTAAACTATGTCAAAAACAGCGGAAAATGGCAATTTTATCAAACAAGAGGACCATGATGGTCCTATATCGCTCACCTGAACCTAAATGATATGAGCAACACTTTTGTTCAATTCAATTAATATTTATTACTTTAAGACTGAAAAAGAACTTATGGTCAATAAGGTTGTGAAAATCTAACTCATCGAGATCTAAATTATGGTGCCAAACATTGTACAGGGCTCCAGATAAGAGGGGGTGGTGACTTTTCAAACTGCAATAATGCTGTCAGTGATCATCAAACCCTATGTTGCAGGTACTCATTTGTATCGTCTCATCGAGACGATTCAAATGAGTACCCACAACATAGGATTTGAATTCGAAAAAACATTGTTAGTATGTCTTCACCTCCACTTATCTGTAGCCCTGATTGTATCCAAGTTTTGTCTTGATTGATAAATAATTGTAGATTCTAGAGTATAAACAAGGTCGATAATAGCCGAAAACAACAATTTTGTCAAATTCAAGGGCACAATACGCTCGACTTTCTGATCAGATCAGACTGAAAATCAAACTCATATGAGATCTTATGGTTCCCAACATTGTGTCCAAGTTTTGTATAGATTGATCAATAATTGTAGATTCTAGAATGTAAACAAGGCCGAAACCAGCCGAAAAAGGCAATTTTGTCAATTTCAAGGGCACATAACTCTCAACATTCTCATCAGATCAGACTGAAAATCAAACTCATCCAAGATCTTATAGTCCCTAACATTGTGTTCTTGATTGATAAATAATTGTAGATTCTAGAGTATAAACAAGGTCGAAAACAGCAAAAAACAGCAATTTTATCAAATTCAAGGGCACATTACTCTTGACATTCTAATCAGATCAAACTGAAAATCGAGGTTACCTGAGATCTTATAGTCTCCAACATTGTGTCCAAGAATTGTCTTGATTGGTCAATAATTGTAGATTCTAGTGTGTAAACAAAGTCGAAAACAGTAAAAAACAGCAATTTTGTCAAATTCAAGGGCACGTAACTCTTGACTTTCTGATTAGATCAGACTGAAAATCAATCTAATCCCAGATCTTATGGTCCAAAACATTGTGTCCAAGTTTTGTCTTGATTGAATAATAATTGTAGATTCTATAGTGTAAAAAAGGTTGAAAACGGCCAAAAATGGCAATTTTGTCAAATTCAAGGGCACGTAACTCTTGACTTTCAGATCAGATCAGACTGAAAATCAAACTCATCTGAGATCTTATAGTCCCAAACATTGTGTCCAAGTTTTGTCTTGATTGACCCTTTCCCACACATTGGCGCTTTTGGATGCCCCACAAAATAAAGGCTTTGGAAAACATTGTGACAAGCAATTTCTTCATTACCCACAATGTTTTCTACCAAGAAAGACCAAAAAATGTTAAATTTTGTTCAATGGAACTTGTCGTCTGCAACACCTATGATTTTGGACTAGGCTAAAATTTGTTGTTTGGTAATGGAGTGTAAATCTATTTATATCCTCTATCAAACTACAGAGCTCCAGATAAGAGGGAGTGATGACTTTTCCAATTGTAATAGTTCTCTTATTGTTCATCAAACCCTATGTTGTGGGTACTCATTTGTATCGTCTTGTCCAGACTATTCAAATGAGTACCCACAACATAGGGTTTGGAATTGAAATAACAAAGTTAGAATGTCTTCACCCCCACTTATCTGTAGCCCTGAAACTAGATAACTCTACTTATACTGAAAAAAGTAGTGTCAGAGTTCCTTCCCTTAGATTAACTCTTTTTTGAATACAGCAAAAAAGTGGCAATTTTGCCCAATTCAAGGGCACATAACTCTCATCTTTCTTGTCAGATCAGACTGAAAATTGACCTCATCCAAGATCTTATGGTCTCCAACATTATGTCCAAGTTTTGTCTTGATTGATCAATAATTGTAGATGCTAGAGTGTAAACAAACTTAAAAACAGCATTTTTTGACATTCAAGGGCAGATAACTCCGCACTTTCTGGTCCGATCAGGCCCATAATCGAACTTGTCCGAGAACTTATGATCGTACTTGTTTTGGCCAAGTTTGATCAAGATTGAGTAACTTTTGTGGATGCTAGAGTGTAAACACCCCAAATGTTGACGGACGGACGGACGGACGGACGGACGGACGGACGGACGGACGGACGACGGACAAAAAGTGACCACAATAACTCACCTCGAGCACTTCGTGCTCAGGTGAGCTAATTAAAGGGCACATAACTCTCATTTTTCTGGTCAGATCCGACTGAAAATCAAACTCATTTGAGATCTTATGGTCTCCAATATTGTGTCCAAAATTTGTCTTGATTGGGAAAAAATTGTACATTGTAGAGTGTAAATAAGGTCGAAAACAGTCAAAAACAGCAATTTTATCAAATTCAAGGGCACATAACTCTCGACTTTGTGGTAAGATCAGGCTGAAATTCAAAGTCATCCGAGATCTCATGGTCCCAAACATTGTGTCCAAGTTTTGTCTTGATTGATGAATAATTGTAGATTCTAGAGAGTAAACAAGGTCAAAAACAGCCGAAAATGGCAATTTTGTCAAATTCAAGGGCACATAACTCTCGTCTTTCTGGTCAGATCAGACTGAAAATCGAACTCATCTGAGATCTTATAGTCTGCAACATTATGTCCAAGATTTGTCTTGATTGATCAATAATTGTAGATGCTAGAGTGTAAACAATGTCAAAACTAGGTATTTTTGGCATTCAAGGGCAGATAAGACGAGCTAAAAGTCACTTTTAGCCTCGAAATGATTATAGCACATAAACTTAGACAACCCCTGTCTGTCTAAGTGTAATTCAACTTATACGAGTTGTCTCCCTTACACCAGAGCCACGCGAGACAATGCGCGCGCACCTTAGTCGGTCATTTCCGGTTTAATGAGCGCGCCTTGCAAACACGAGACAGCTACAGAGGTAAGATCGTACGATGGTTAGTGGGGTTACCGTTAGTGGAGCACATCGATGATGTAAGTATATATTCTTGAATTATCAGAAATAATCTTAGTGTCGTTATACTTCGTTAACCACACACGCAAGTAATAAGTGTTTGATTTGTCATTAGAAATCGCGGAAAGGAACTTGCCAATGAAATTGAATGGCGGCATTTTTTTTTCATTTTTTTTGTTTTCTACGGCTTTACTGTCAAACCGGCCCCCTTATCGATTTTCAATCGGTCAATCGGCCCCAGAAACTGGCCTCAAAATGATCTATTACAATTATCCCGTATTCTCACGATGTGAGTCTTAAAGTTTTTTTTCTTTCTTGGGATTGTTCAAGCATGAACAACAAATACGAATCAAAGATAGATATATGGAATAGGCTATTATACAATCTATATAAAAAAAAATAATGTGAAAATAAGGCAAAGCCTCTGACCGGGTCAACTCAAGATAGATCTTGTTAGTTTTTATGATATCCTGCATTTGTGGTTCGCTAATGATAATATGAGAGTTAAACATGAAAAAATGATAAATAGCCTGTAGCCTCCCGTATTCGAGCACTTAACCCTTTCCCAAACAAGACCTGGTTTTGACGTCCCTAATAAAAATAGTTGGGAAAATATTGAAACAAAAGAAGAAACTGCTGATAACCAGCAGTTTCTTCTTTTGTCTCAATATTTTCTGTACCAAATTTTACACAAATTCTACCTTTAACAACATCCATTTTGTCATTTGTGGCAGTTTTTGAAGTGGATCACCCTAAAATTTTGTCGTTTGGGAAAGGGTTAAAGCATTACTTTTGTGCATGCGCACTAAAATAATCAACATCTGGTGTCACTTAAAATTGAAAGTAACACAAATTTAATTATAAAGTTCCAGTACTTCAAAATAACCCCTTTTCAACGTAATAAGGAAGAAATAGGTATTTTTGCATTTTGTTCATGAGGTGATCAGATTCACCAGAAAAGGTTTCCTCTAATCGATCATCTGTATTATTTCCTTTACGGGGTCAAGGTCACGCATGCTTTCAACCTCCAAACTGCGATTACGTCAGAGGTAAGTAATCCCTGTCACAACGAAAATCATGTGATGATAGTATGTCAGGGGTTTTCCCTTAAGAAAGTGACACTGGTTACCAGCGTCTTCCCCTCCAGAAATGACACACTTTTTTCCCAAAAAAATAAATTTTCCCCTCAGGAAATATTTTACCAATCACACTAAAAACCCAGATAAAAAGAAAAGGAAACCTTTTCCACAACTTCTACAGCTTTACAAACTATCCCTGGTGGTTCTCAAGTCTACAGAAGTGGGTATAAGAGGGTTTTAGCCTATTAAGTAAGCATTTCTATATCATACAATTTTCCCCAAAACTAAGACGCGGTATGTGATTTTACCCCTTTCTACCAGCGTCCTGTGTCTTCCCCAGTTCCTGAAAAAAAGCCCTGTATGGGCACGTGACACATGTCAATATGGTGGGTTGTTTGGCATACTTGCTAGTTGTCTGGCTCACGGAAGTTAGCCTAGTTCTGACGAATCGGTGACACGTTTTCACAATATCTATTTCCGATATTATTTTTTATTTTAATTTTCATTGAACATCTAACAATCTCAAAACAATACAAACATTCGGCCATTGCAAGAAAACAACAACAACATTGGAAATACGAATTATCGAATAAGGGAGCCAGCTCGAATACGGGAAACTAGAGGCTACATAAGAAGTTTAGTTTTTGGATTTGTAAATGCAGTCGTTTAAAACCCTTACCTTTCCAGAAAATCTTTAAAACACCAAAATAGCCCGTAATTCTCACTCAAAACCTTTATATTTGCTCTGACTGGTTGCCATGCAAACTTTAAGAAAGTAATGAATTTTGTTCAACATTTTCCTTTATATTTTATGTAGTTAAGAAATGCAGATTATGAGATATCACCAGATGCCACCATATCTTACCTAAATGTACAAAATTTTCTTGGGGGAGACACCCATACCCCATCTTCGCTAGCCAAGGTTGAACCCACCTATGTTTGTATTCACCCTTGCCGGATTTAGCCCAATTTTCTTGAAATCGCGAAGCGCCGCCTAGCGGTTGTTCTGCTGGTTGTTTATGTCCATTATTGATGACATAATTAACGCGCGTTGTCTTTCGCGTCATACGTCGTGCGGATTATGCAAAAGTGAGCTGCTTTTTTGGTCGAATTGTCGAAAGTATAATAATTGGTCGATTAAAGTTAGGGAATTCCTGTCTATTGCAATGAAATTCTTAGGAAAAATCGCCCATCTTCGCGTTTTTGAGTTGCAAATGCAATGCTTTTTCCCACCCGTTTCCATGATTTGGTTACTAATAACAAATGTATCAGTCGACAAATTGTCAATCTGATTGGTTCCAGCGAGACCTCGCTGGAACCAATGAAAACGCTTTCCAGGAGACCAAGAAAACCGGACTAAATACGCCAAGGGTGAATACAGAAACGACTTACGTCGTAGATGTCACCTTTGGCTTGCGAAGATGCCCATACCCACTCTACGGGACACATTTGTAATTTTTTTTGACAAAAATGGCCTTTATTTACTCTTTATTTTTTCATATTTTACGCTAAAAAGCCTTTATTTTCATACATTGGAGCCTGTATAAAAACCTTTATTTTGTTGAGGTCTGCAGTGTTTCTCCCAGGATCAATTTTTTGGGGGTTATTTGTGACCCCCTGTCTTCATTTCTGGGTGTCATTTGGAATTTTAGAGGGTCAATAATGCAAATAAACAAACCAGACTTTTCAACAATTTTTCTGAAAGAGCTACATTAGTAAGGTTTATCTAGGTACATAATGATCTGATTAAAAGGGGAAATATGTCAAGAAAACCATTGTTTTTCTTATAAATAGTGTTTTTCTAGGCTTTGAAAAAAGTGGAAAATCTGCCGGCATCTAATACCCATCTATATAAAATCTGGAGGATCTTGAAAAATATGGGGAAAAGATGACAGAGTATAAGTTGCTGACAGTAGATAAGATAATTATTTCTTCTTTACTATGTTTGATATGCTATAAGCCTTCACTAATATCTATATTTACATATTCAAATATACTTTCCTAGTTGATTCATGTATTGTTTCATTCAAATTAATCAAGAAATGTGGAGTTAAAAACATTAAATTAATTTTGGGGTTGAACTATTTTGGGGACGATACCTTTCTGTGTGTCAAAACAAAGTATTAGAACTGATTCTTTTAACAAAATTTGGTAAACAAAAGCAGATTTTCTCATGATAATTTACCTTTTGGTCGCTTTAGTTTGATTTCTGTCAAAGAAATAGATTTTTCATGGTGAGAAAAAGATCGCCGATTATCCAGGCAAAAATGTTTAGTAGAAGGATTATATGCAGGAAGAAAAATATTGATTACACAGTTTTAATGTTAGTTTCAACTTGATTCGAAATGTATTAAAAATGATTGCTTCGGAGTTCCATTAAAATGAGTAAAAACGTAAAATCAATATCATTAGAACCCCAGCTGAGCCCAGGAAGCCGGAAAATAAACTACCAGTATAAGAACAACAACAACAACATTGTTTACATTTTTCCGCGAAACTCAATTTAATCCATTCCCTGGCTGTAGAATGAATGTGTTTTGTACCAATTAGCTCAAAGACCAAGAAAAGGCTATCAAATACATCATTAAAAAATCATATTTCAATGTCAGTTTAGGTTGCGCCACAAAAAACGCACTTGGTGAATTTCATTGCGTCACCGGCAATTTAGTTGCGTCAAAAACGCAGAAAACGCGCTCTGGGAGAAACACTGGGTCTGCTAGGAGGCCTGATAACTGTTAAAGGTTAAAAAATTTCCAGCATGATGGGACCAAAACCCTTGTTTTATAATTACAATAAACGATTGTCAATTAACGACACAAGCAATCGCCAGCGGGAACACTGAGGCTGAAAGCCATTTTTCTTGAGAATCAGTTTTGTCATATTGAAATGGTACTGCCTCAGTCATTCCTTCTGAATTTTGACTTTCATATCATTTAGAACTAAATATATTTATTTAAAATTTTAGGAAGTTTGGTTGGACCAAGATAGCAGGCCTCCCACGAGGCCTGTTTTGGCCTGTTGAGGTGAAAGAAGTGTGTGGAGGAAGATGGAAGGTGTTTTCCAAAAGTGACCAGACCTACTACTGGTGAGTCAGGGTTTCCAAAAAACCCAAAATGGGTGTTTTTCTCCCCCAAATTAAATCTTTTACCCCCAAATTTTGCCAGCAGCCTTCTATGTTTCCTATAGAGAGGGTACAAGCATGCTGAAAAATCATGGTTTTTAACTTTTTACCCCCAAATTTGAAATTCAGTGGAAACACTGAGTTTGTATATGGTTAAAGATAGGGGTGAAACAATACGGCAAAAACCGTATTGCAATATATTGCAATACAGCTGACCCGTATTGCAATACGTATTGCAATACGCTATATTACTGACATTTACCATATTATTTGACTACTTGTAATCCCTCTTAGGGTACACATGTTCAATGTGGGATAAACAACACTAGTACATTGTTGGGAGCTCTTTCTTTCTTTCAATTTAATGAAAATTAAAATCAAATCAATTGCATGCACAGATACTACAAACAATCAAAAAATGACTAAAGGCCAGCAAAATCATATTTTGCAGTAGTGTTTTCCCACATTGTTCCTATAAGGGATGTCATAACCAGATTTTGCTTTGTGAATACTTTCCATGCTAGCAGAAAAGATCTACAATGTTTGTTTTTCTCTGACAATACTTTTAAATTAAACCAGTCCAAATATTAGTTGTTTCTGGAAAAAATTACAATTAGAAATTTCTGTGCAGATCGCAGACATGGATCCACTTTTAAATCAAACCAGTCTAAATTTTATTTGTCTTGGCAATTGATGAAATAATTGCATTGATATGATAATTCAGGGTTTTCATTTAGAGCCGGCAGCCGGCCGAAATGACCACCTCAAATCAATTTTCGGCCGGCTAGAATCGTTTGAGTTTCGAAAAATGAAAGCAAATAAAACTGGTGATTTCCATAAAATTAAATCTTATAACGAAATATTTCGTTCATGAGTGAAATATCTGAGCTGTATTTCATATATTCGGGTGGTTTACACATCAAAAGGTTAAACTACATATCCAAAAGTTCTCAATTTAGCGTGCAGCGGCTGCAAAATGAAAGTAGAAATTGTAAAATCTCGACAAACACGAGAGATCACGATAGGCGGTGCGATTGATTGTACTCTCCTGCCAAATTAAATCGAACATATTGAAACACTGATTTTTGGAATGAAATATGTTCCAAAATTTACGATCCTAAATATTGTTTAGTAATGAGTATTATTTAATCGGTTGCAACTTATTATGCAAGTTTTAAAAGTATAAATAATCGAATTGTTTTAATCGCGTAATAACAAAGAACATTATTCTGGTCGTACTCGCCTGGCGTACGTAAATAAAGATAAGTAATCAGTTTTCGCGGATTTCGATCTTCGTAAAAATCAAACCACACAACAGAAAAGATGTGAAACAAGTTATAAAGTTGTGAAAATGCTCAATAGATATCCGATAGATATTACGAAAAAAACGGGACTTTCTGATAAAACAAAGAGTAGTTAATAAATAGCAGAAAAACCGGTACGGTAGAATCCGAACCGGTTACCGGTTTTTCATTTGAGCAGACCGCGGTTTATCGGTATACCGGTAAACCGTTTCACCCCTAGTTAAAGACTGTTCTTTCACCTCAGGCTGACTTGAGAAATTTTTGTTTGGATTATCTGTCAACTGACCCATGAAAACGCCCCCTTCTCAGATTTCTTTCAGCCTTTATGAAACTGATTTTTTGGGGTTAAAAGTGTGTGGGGGGGGTGGGGATGGGGTGGGGGGCAGTGGGCATACTGTTCCACAAGAAATTCTTGTGTCAGGTTACCCAAACAAATTTTCAAGATCAGTGTCATTTGGGAAATGCACCTGCACTAATGATAAAGCACTAAACCAATAAATCAAACTGTTAAATCAATGTTTAAAACTGAATCCTAACTGCATTGTAAATAATCAGTATGCTATGCTGTCTGCTTATCACATTTCTGATAAAGGTTATCTTCACGCTGTAAAGGTTTATGTAACGGCTGACTGAACACTATAAATGTGTATTACTATTTGTCTCTCTGGACAGCTGCTGTTTAAACTGATTTTACCCTTTTTAACCCTTTAGTCAGTATTTTCGCCAATTGGATTTTTCTTTAGCCATTTTTTGCTCGACTTTTTGAAGAAAATGAGAGCTTATACTGTCACCCGGGCGTCTACGTTGGCGTCGGCGTCAGTATTTTCGCCAATTGGATTTTTCTCTAGCCATTTTTTGCTCGACTTTTCGAAGAAAATGAGAGCTTATACTGTCACCCGGGCGTCGGCGTTGGCGTCGGCGTTGCAACAAAGGTTAAAATTCATCAATAACTTCCATACTATCAAAGGGATTCAACCCAAACTTGGAATACTTATTCACCATCACACCCTCTACCTTACTACCAGGGCCCATGACCCTGGCTCCTATATTTGGAGTTATGCCCCCTTTATACTAAGCAACTTAGAAAGTCGAGCGCGCTGTCTTCGGACAGCTTTTGTTTTGAAATTAGTAAGCATACTGTTTAATAAATGACCAAAGAAACAATGAATATAAGATTAAGTTGTAGCTTGTTAACCCTTTCCCAAACAACACTGTGTAAGGGGTGGTCCAATTTGAAAGCTGCTGCAGACCACAAATTGGGTGTTAATAAAGTAAGGCTGAAGTGAAGCCCTGAAGATATTGAGGCAAAAGCAGTGATAATTTTACAATTTTAAGACTGACAGCGAGTCCTGGGGACTCGCTGGATTCCATATCAATGAGTCCAGCTACTAGCTTAGTGAGTCCAATACACTATTTTCAATAGGAACACTGTAAAAATTGTTGCATCCTGGGACTCGCTAGAATTAAAACTTTGCATCTAGAGACCAAATTATGAGTAAACGTTGCAGGATGCGCAGGTAAAAAAAAATCACTGCAAAGGGAGAAAATGCTGATCATCAGCATATTCTTCTTTTGCCTCAATGCTTATATACTCGGGAACGTTAAAACCAGGTCTTGTTTGGGAAAGGGTTAAAGGATGTTTGGTGTATTTTTTCACATTGAAAAACTGACACCATTCGTCACTTGAAATAAAATATTGGCTTTATATGCGTTCCAATTGACATATAGATTATATACTAGGACGAAAAAGAAACGCTGGGTAACCTATAATGATTGTTTTAGGGATAAATTGTATTATTGGATCATTATATTAATTTTTGTAAGAAATGCCATCTATATGAAACCAGTTGTTGAAGTTTCAATCGATTTCCGATGCTGAATATGTGAAAAAATACCCCATTTTAACAACGATATGAGTTAGCAGCTGATCGACATAGGGACGCGGGGCTCATAGGCCACTGTGGCGCAAGTGGTTTCGAACCGTATCAGTATGAATATGGCGAATATGACTGCCTAAAGTGTTATTTGCAGTTTCGCTAGCTGTGAAATGGCGATTACGTAAGTGAAAAAATGTCTTTAACCGATCCTGACGTTGCGTCGTGACGCGCGGACGTCCAATTCACGGTCGGTCGTTGACCCTCCAGGTCACTCGCAGACATTGAATAAGACATTCAATCTTTCAAATATGCGCACCAAAATGTGCATAACCCTACTGCTGGCCTTGACCTTGCACAAGCATTACTATAGCTTGTCCCCGCTCGACTTCTGATAATCGCGGCATTGATGCAAATTGCTCAATTTGAAGTAAACGTTGAAAAATCGATCTGAATACTTGAACAGTATCAAAAAACTAAAGACTAAAAATTACCTTGGGCAAACTCAATGACATTCCTCTGCATGGGATTCTGACATTTGAGCATGTGCCTCTCATGGTGCGAAGAGGTAAGGTATTGTGTAGTTTTAAACGCATGTACCTTTCGATAGCAAACAACACATAAATCTGACCAATTTTCAATATTATAGGCAAAGCAATAAAATATGTGTTGCATATTTTATGTACCTGGCATTTCTTTTTCGTCCTAGTATATACTGACTGACTTTAAAAACGCATCACTTATTTTTCAAAATATTTTTGTAAAGTCAACAGGGTAAAACTTGTACTTCTGATATATATTTCAACCAATAAGACACGATGTCCAATAAAATTTATTGCAGTCAGTTACCATGTTATTTCGCACAATGTCAATGTGCAAAATATGGATAACGTTTACGTAACTACGCCTTAGGTGACCAACTTGATTTTTGTTTTCATATTCCATATTGAAATGGTCAGGAGTTACTTTTATTTCTCAATCAATTTGATTAAACGAAAAATAAAGCCAAGAGACCAAAGTTCGTTGCACACACAAACTTTTTAATTATTCTTAGCGGGTGTTTGTCAATGAGAACTGGCAAGACGTTTACATGTAAATTAATCGACGATTTTTCACTTACATTAATTGATAGTCAGCTAAATATCTCGGTAATCATTCAAAAGATTTTATAGACTGAAAACAAAAATTTGCCATTTTTTTGGCACCTGCCCAGAAGTGGGGTTTGGAATGACAAGGACAATGTGAGGCTATTGGAAAACTTATCGTTGATGTTCTACCAAAAGGTTGTATCTCATTAACTTTGTGAAGGAAATACAACCCAGAGCTGAATCTAGGGCGCGGGATTGCGGGATTCCCGCATTAATTAATTGCTTGGCGCAAAAAACGATAGGCCGCGCGGGAGAAGTCACGCACGTTTTTTCAGATTGGCGCATTTTTCAATAAACGTCGCGTAATAACGTAGGTTCATAATCATTGAAAAGTTGCTAAAAACAGATTGCAGAGAAAACCCTGCAATTCTATATCTAGTTTATTTTTTATATCTCCCCTCAAAAAATATATATTTGTCTTGGAAATGAAATAGATTTATGTTCGAGATATACACCAAAAACGGGAAAAAAAACAAACAAGTTGAATGAAGGGGGAATGACTGTGAAAATTTCATAATTTGTAATTATTACGGTGCGCAACGACAAAAACAACAACAACAACAATGGCGGCCAAAACAAACAAAATAAAGAAATGCTGTGTTAAAATCGTTTTTAATTACATAAATGGGATGAATGATATGCTATCATCGCGACACACAATCAAAATGGCCGACGAAATAAAGAAACTCTGCCTGAAAATTGTTTTATCACAAAATGGTTTGAATTAAATGATACCAAGTGATCCTCCTCAGTGTAGATGTCTACTGCAGTAGCCACATCATGTACATGGTGGATTCTGCCGAGGGTTACGATTGAAGTTCAATGGTCCAGCCTTTTTTTCTACAGACTACAGCCCTGAGACTATTTAGATCTGGATAGAAGAGTTTAAAAGAAAACTTAAAAACGATTTTGTGGTGAAAATAATTTGCTTCAACCAGTCCACTCCAGTGTAATTATTTTCTATGAATAGTATAATCTAAACTTTAAACAACCAATAAGTTAAAGAACTTGAACATGTAAAGTTTGTTATATGGACAACAGTTGTCTAAAAAGACTGCTTAGACAAGAGCTAATACTTACAGAGAGAAAAGATAATGTTCCCTTCAGTTTCATATAATGACTAGTTACAGGTAAGTTCTAACTTAATATTTTTGCGATAAAATAGTTAAAGTCACTGTGGCTCAAGCCTGAATCCTGTTGGCCCATATTTTGAAGTATGGTGGGGGAGTTGGCCCACTTTTATGAAAAGCTAGATTCAGCTCTGCAACCTTTTGATAAAATCTTATATGTTATACGAGGTAACCTGAAGGGTCAAAATAATACTATGATATTGCCATGAAACTTTCAGCATACGTTAACCCATTACCACACAGTGACTCTTTTTGACTCCCTAAGAGAAATTGGCTTGGGAAAACATTGTGGAAAATGAAGAAATTGCTTGTGACAAGCAATTTCTCCAATCCCACAATATTTTCTAAACAAAAATAGAAACAAATGAAAAAATCCATTCACTTAAAATTGTTGTCTGCAACATCTTTTAATTTGGACAATTCGAAAATTTTGCCGTTTGGTAATGGGTTAATCATTATAAGTTCACGGTGGATAACCCACATGACTTTTGGGAAGGGTTTACACCAAAAAATGGGCCGCTTCAAGGAATATTTTGTTAGAAATAAGAATTTCTCAGCTTATACTCTATTGATTTTGACGAAATAAAGTGCATGGAATGCACATTTGAGAGGGCTATTCCTGTTTGTAACTCACTCTGCTCCGAATCCCGTGGTTTCTTCAAACATTCAAGCCAAAGTTTTTTTCGGTGCACATGAGCGCTTTCCACTTACGTTTTGCACTTACAAACACTTTGGCTCGAATGTTTGAAGAAACCACTGGATTCGGAGCAAATGTGTGAAAAAATAATTGTAGTGTTAGGCCAGGCCTAGTTGAATGTTTCCCCTTCCCGACCGACCCGGAAAAAAGCCCCCAACTCAAACTATTTTATTAGCATTCTGAATCCAAATGGTTTTTTTGAATGAAAGTTGAAAGATATTTTAGTGAAAAAAAGCTTCCCTATCTACCGACCCAAATTTTAAGTGGTGGGTTGGGAGAGGGGAAACAAGGATCCTTTTAAGGATGGCCCAACCATGCATAATTTGATCTGATTGGTTTTTGCTTTGTCTCATAATGTTGAAAATATCAAACAAAGCAGCATCTGTTTGAAAAGATTGCGGGTGGCACGCAAATTATAATCAGGCGTCCGTGCATTTATGAAACTGCTATCAACGTTACCCGAATTAAAAAAGTCTGTGTGTCTGTCTACGGCCTTTTAGGGCTTGAAATTTTGGATACATGCAAATATCTACACATACAGTATAGCTTTCCAGTGCATATGTTTAAGCCTTTTATTAACCCTTTCCCAGTTTTAAACGACTTTTCCCTCCCTTGCAGCAGACGAGTTTTGAAAACATTTTGGGAAAAGAAGAAATTGCTCCATATGAGTAATTTCATCTTTTTCCACAATGTTTTCAATAAAATTCATGGGAGAACTTCATTTTTTTGTAAAATTAACACATTTCCCTCCAATTTCATATAAGTCATCTGCTGCAAATTTTGATAAAAGAGGGAAAGGGTTAAAAGGAAAAACTTTATTTTCTGAACTATTTTGAATATTTCACCTTTAATTTTGAAAGGAAGGAAAGATAGCATGGTGAGCAATTAAGACCCCTTTTTAGACTCTTTGTTTGCTAGCAACTGTATTTACATGGTTTATGGATCATTTTAAGGGTTAGAAAAGTGACTCCTTTCTGCCAAGGATATCAAGGTATAGCTCAAACTGCAAAAAGTAAGGCACCATTTGTCATGACTTGTGGTTCTTTCAGGGATGGCACAGTGGTCCGTAAAAAGATAGTGCAAAATTTAATGGTTCCATTCAACTGCATATCTAGGTCACAAAAGCTATATATTGACCAAAGACAATCTTTTAAAAAATCATATCTGAAACCACAAAGCCTGCAGCATTGATATTTTGCATGAAGCAACATCTTATGGTCTACTACAAAGATTGTTCCGATCGTGACCCATTGACAATAAATGGACACACCCAAGGGCCAAGCAATTTTACATAGGCCCTGTATAAGAAAAAAAAATCTTAAAAAGCTTTCCTGAAACAACAGGGCATAGAGCATTGATGTTGCATCATCTTATAGTCCTGTACAAATATTGTTAATATGACATTTTAGCTAAAGGGCGACAATATACCTCAGTTGAGCGTGTTAGAGCCCTTGGACCCTTGTTTAAATTGTGTCGATGAATTGTTCATGAACTAAAGCTGTTTAAGTGATAATAAACTTATATTTTGTGGCATGTAAAATCCTTGAAAGAACCATGTAATTTGAAAGTTCCTTAATTGAGTTTATTTGAATTTGAGAATGTGTTGCAGGGAAAATTCTGACTCTGAAATTGCTTGAGAGAAAATGTCTCATTCAGCCAAAACTTATGAGAGAAAATGAATTACTTACCATTTTACATTTTTCTGTTAGATTTTTCTCTCATTGAGGAAATTTGAGTGAGATTTCTGGCAGAAAAATGAGAGAATTTGCACAAATCTCGCCCCCAAAATAATCCCTGGTGTTGTTTCATTTATTTGAATGTTTTGTTCAGTTACTTTGCATGCTTTTCTGTTTTGTTCAGTTACTTTGCATGCTTTTCATTGTTATATTTTTTCTCTGTTAATTTTGTTGGTACAAGTTAATTGCTTTTTTTCTGATTATGGACTAAGTGAAATACCATATCTCACAAAGAACTGTCACTGGCAAATACACCAGGGGGTGGGATGGGGATGGGGGTTAAATCTCAAAGAAAAAGAGAACTAAAGCTAAGTCAGAAAATGCTACACAAAGAACAACCTAGCTCTTAAGCAAAAGCCACCGTCATAGCGCAGTTAGTAGCATGTCTGACTGTCAATCTAGAGGTCCCGTGTTCAATCCCCGACGGCGGCACTCATTCTTTCCAACTATTTGTCTCTCACCAATGGGTTAATAATCATAGACCTATGCGAGATAGCAACTGGAGGTTAGGAAAGGATGTGGTGGTTGTACTGCCTGGTGAGAGAAATACCAGGAAACCATTGTTAGGTGCTCCAGCCGCCGCGATATAACTGAAAAAATGTTGAAAGCGGCGTAAAACTCCATTCAATCATCCAAAAGCAAAAAATGACAGAAAATGTCAAGATTGAGTTAAAATGAAAATATTTGTTGATTTTCTCCCTCAAAGTAGCTTCTGTTTGCAAATTGAAGTACAACTTTGCAGATATAACTCTATAAAACGTTTGCCAGTAAAAATCATTCAAAAACTTGGTTGTCCTATACTCCTGCCTGTGTTTCAGCCTTCTTTGTCTATATAATTATTGCAGGGCAAGTGAATTTTATTGGCTACCTTCTTTTTACATATTGCAGGACAACCAAGATTTTTCAAAATGTTCTACCCCTGTCTTTTTCTTGAGCCATAATAAAAAAAAAGAGTAAAAAAAAGATTTCAAACCTACCGACCAGTGTCTACAGGTATCTACCTCTGCATTCTGCATCCTGGACTCACAAATTTGCCAAGGATGCAACAAAATGAAAGCTGTGCATCCCAAGGATGCATCATTTTTCAATGCATGCTTTTCAAATTGTCGGTGCTATGACAAAATTGCGTAACAAATTAGTTACGCAATTTTGTCAATTTTCGTTTATAAATGCTTTTAAGTATGTAGGAGCGCATATTCTGTCAAAACGGCGTTTCTCAACACCTATTAGAACCATTTCAATTATCATGTGACAAAATTACGTAACTCAATTTAGCTGACAAAAATGCGTTGTATATAGACAAATTATTTACACGAGAGTAATAAAAGGCTCATCTTCGCTAGCCAAGGTTGAACCCACCTACGTTTGTATTCACCCTTGGCGGATTGAGTCCGATTTTTTTTTAAATAGCGATGCGCCGCCTAGCGGTTGTTCTGCTGGTTGTTTACGTCCATTATTGATGACGTCATTAACGCGCCTTGTGTTTCGCGTCAGACGTCATGCGGATTATGTAAAAGTTAGCTGCTTTTTTGGTCGAATTGTCGAAAGTATAATAATTCGTCGATTAAAGTTAGGGAATTTCTGTCTATTGCAGTGAAATTCTTAGGAAAAATCGCCCATCTTCGCGTTTTTGAGTTGCAAATGCAATGCTTTTTCCCGCCCGTTGTCATGAGTTGGTTACTCATAACAAATGTATCAGTCAACAATCTGATTGGTTCCAGCAAGACCTCGCTGGAACAAATGAAAACGCTTTCCAGGAGACCAAGAAAATCTGACTTAATCCGCCAAGGGTGAATACAGAAACGACGTTACGTCGTAAATGTCACCCTTGGCTTGCGAAGATGTAAAAGGCTGAGAAATGGCATTCTCCTCTGTATTTCTTCTACTTTGACCAATAAATGAACCATAGTTATGTTCAGTTACCTTATTTTACCTTAAAGAAACTGAATTGTTCATGTAGTTATTGAGTTACGCAATTTTGTCGGCACAGTTTTTAAAGCGGTAAAAACGTTCTTGACTCTCCTGAAAAAAATGGTTTTCGAGCAAAATTTCAGTAAGCAATTTTGTCATAGCACCGACGAAATGTTGAACCTACACAATCACTTTTAACAATTCTTCACTAAGTCTTGGATTGTGCTGCATAATCTTCAAAGCACCAAATGCAGAGTTCTATGTAAAAAAAGCTTAGTCAAATTTTAAGCAAACTTATACCTTAGATAAAATGATACAAACAAATTATTTAATCGGACCAAATTCATGTTGGCATTGGGTCACAAACACCTTTCAATTTTTTACAGGTATTTTGGAAAAAAGGAATCTGTTGAAGACTTTGGAATGCTTCAAAACAGACCTGGATTATGCATTGACAGGAGGTAAGATATGAAAGTTCGAAAAATTAAAGACTGCAAGTCTTGGCATACCTGTAAATATCGCCATCGGTTAAGTTGAATGACATGTTTATGTCTTATTTGGCAAAAAACAGGAAGCACTTATAAATATAAAAGTTGAAGAAAGCAGAGGAAAGACAATATATAAGTCCTGCTAGTGCAAATGACAGTGTTTTGCAATTAATTTCTGTCAAAGAACATAAACATTCGAAAATACCATATAGCACTTTATTTCTGCGGGGACTTTATTTCTGCGGTCTTGGACAGCACTGCAGAAATTAAATCCGCAGAATTTTAACCCTGGATGTATTACTAATACATTGGTGGTCAGTGCTCCCATTAAGCGGATGTCGATGTATATTACGTCCGATTTTCTTGAAAAAAACTTCCGGAATTTTGAAGTTGGACGTCTGCCAGACGTCCCGAATTTCTTACTGACTCCTGAAAATCTAGAGCTTGAGGTCTATCAAAAATTTTGGTAAAGGGTTAAAAACAGATATTACCCAGTTACTTCTCCCGATAAGCATGTCAAAAAATTAGCCGCAAGGCGATTATGATCTAGAGAAGTGACAAATACACAATGCATAGGACCTCTCTCCATGATGCAAATTTGTTCTTTGATAATCGGTTGACACAATAGTAAAATTTCTATCAGAGAACTGAGAGAAGGCATAAAAAGTACACAACTATGCATGTAAACAATACAGGAATGTGTTCAACCGGTAAAGTGATGATCGTAACATTGATAGGCGTGAATTCCCAATTGATTGTCTTATATCTAAAGAATCCAAGAGAAACTTCAGTTATTCAGTTGGTTGTTGTTATTTATTCTGTAATTTATTATTTTGACTAGTTTAAGGTCTCGGAGGAAAAGAAACATAAACCAGAAAACTTAATGTCATGGGTTTTTCGTGACTTTGAAATTTCACTGATCTTATTTGATGGGAGAAAAATTAATGTTGCACTTGATCAAAATCCATAATTTCAGCTACTATCATTAAAAAATAAAAAGTATTTTGAATGGAAAGAAATTAATTTAGTTACATGATTGTGATCAATAGACAGAAGCCATCACTCTGTACATGTTTGTTGTGGTTTTGCTGTATATTGCAAGGTTTGAAGATAGGCTGTTTGTAATTCCAGTAAACATCTCGCATGCCAATCAGCATAAAACAATTACACTAAAACATAAGTGTATTGATTTTCTCAGTTTGACTGCATCTGTAAATTTAATGCAGTTTGACTGCATCTGTAAATTTAACGCTTCACCGATTTTACGTACCCTTATTTGAGATTGACTCACTGGCTACTTTATCCTTTACTCAACTGAAATTCATTAAGTTGGAGCTTTGTCATAATTGTCATTGATCAAGTGCACTCAACTCTTCATCCCTTTTTTGGACTGGTTCAGAAATTGAAAAAGAATGGAGGAGAATGCACTCAGTAAAATGGATGGTTTTTAAGCAACACTTGAAGATACTTGAAAGTGTAGTTTAAAAAAAATAGTAAAAAGGGGAAAAATATATTATTAACAAAGTTTTTCTAATTATCTTTCCAATGGGAGATATTGTTTTGGGTAAGGTTGAAACAGAATTAAGAATGGAATATTCAGTTAAATCAAGACTTTAATTTTTAATTGAAGCATGTTCATTTTTTATTAAGCAATTTCTCCTATTCTCTAAACATGTTTATTCTGCGTACATACTTACACATTTCCTACTGTGGAAATCATTAACTAGTCCTCAATCACTGCATCATACACTATTCCTTTGTAACATTTTATATATGTTTAATGTTTAGTACAAATCACAACATAAGTAATGCTCTATTGGAATAATGTCCAGAGTCTGAAAATTCTGCGACCGGTGGTGAAAATTCCTGGACTTCCTGATTTTGGAACATGGAATTACCAGACTTCCTGAAATTGACCCTTATTGAGAGCACTGGGTGGTTGTTGTTCTGCAATTGACCAAACGCCAATCGACAGATCGCTCCACCCAACATAGAATTTAAGACAAACAATGGGGATGTGATCGTTAATAGGGAACAATTTTATCCAGTTAATGGTGATGTAAATTCGAATAAACAAAATAGTATATCGTAGGTGTTGTTATAAAATCTCATAACTACGGCTTGATTTTATAACAACACCGACGGTTTATCAAAACAACAGTAAACCTAGTCTACAAGAACACATGCAACGAAGCACAATTGGGGCATGACATTTTTCTGATCATCCATTGGCTAATCAATGTTTTTGATTGACAGTTGGCGTTTGGTCAATTCTAGTCAGTACATGGACAATTTAAGCACTAACCCCCTGATGCAAATCACAATTTCATAACAGCGGAGTTCTTTCCTATTCAAAAAATAGTGTATCTACAGCTTACATTTTGCTGTAAATAGGGCATTTTTGTTAGTCCATATACATTAATTCCAACAAGTTTGACTAATTGGTAACAGTTTGACACATCTCCCTTTTCAGTTTTCACACCTATCTGTATACGCCATTGTTTCCGATAATGATTATAGAGATAAATAAGGGGGCGGATATGGTGCAGTGGTAACACGCTGGACTTGAAACACAGGGATGGCTGGTTCGATCCCCCGCTTCTCCAGTCTTTCGGATGAGACTTTAAACCGAGGTCCCGTCTCCATATGACCTTAGCTGTTGAGTGGGACGTAAAACTCCATTCAATCCAATAGAGATAAATAAATGGGATTATCCCTTTACCATCACAGAGTAATTTGAATATTTTGTAAGCATTGTCTTTCAAAATATGTTTGAAAACTGATTTCATAGCGCAGAAATAAAATCTTTAATTTGACAAAGTGAGAGACCGCAGAAATATGTTACACAGAAATTTAACCCGGCCAATTTCGGGAAATAACACAGAATTTGGACCCCGCAGAAATAAGGTGCTATACGGTACAATGATGTTTCACACTTACACTCAAAAAGCCTGATTGTTTCAGTTAATTTCATACAAATGTCTTGAAGCTGTTTTTTTTTCTAAGGACTTTGCCAACAACACCTTGGTCTACATTGCTTGGGGAGCGAGCAATATGGTTCACAATTACCTGAAAATGTTGCAAACTCTTCATTTCTCTTGCAGATCCTGGCATCTACACCCCTATCCCAGATGAGACACATACTGTTAACAGCATTACCAAGGATCACATGCCTGTCCCAGACGAGACACATACCATGGACAGCATAACCAAGGATCTGATCGAGCCTGACACTCGGCTCTTCACGGCTCTTCAAACTCCAGGTGTTATGGGTATGTTGTCTGTTTAACAAGAGTAATGTCCATCTTAATGGGCTCTGCGTTGTCCACCATTGTGGGTTTATTAAATAGCCCATTATGCTGGACAGATGCTGAGTATCTATGGGAGTCTGAATTTTGGAATTCTAAGGGTAGCAAACTTTATAATGATCTGCTGACACCCAAAGTGTTCTCTGTAAGCCCGATAGTTTCATACAAATATCTGAAAGCTGGCTTTTCTCAGGGCTTTGCTGGGCCGCGGCCCTAGCGCAGTTGGTAGCGCATCTGACCCTCATTCCAAAGGTCCGGGGTTCGATACCGGCCGCGGCTAATACCCTTTCTGGCAAAATTGTCACCCACCAATGGGTTTGAAATCGTTAACCTAAGTGGGCGAGCAGCTGGAGGCTCGGTTAGGGTGTTGTGGTAGTACTGGTTTGAGAAACAACAGGAATCCATGGGTAGGTGCTCCAGCCGCCGCGATATGACCCTGGTAGTTGAAAACGGCATACCCCATTAAACTCAAACTAAGGGCTTTGCCAACAACACCTTGATCTTACTCTACATTGTTTGGGGATTGAGCCATTGCTAGATAAGTGAGCAATATGGTTCACAATTACCTGAAAATGTTGCAAACTCTTCATTTCTCTTGCAGATCCTGGCATCTACACCCCTATCCTAGATGAGACACATACCGTTGACAGCATTACCAAGGATCACATGCCTGTCCCAGACAAGACACATACCATGGACAGCATAACCAAGGATCTGATCGAGCCTGACACTCGGCTCTTCACGGCTCTTCAAACTCCAGGTGTTATGGGTATGTTGTCTGTTTAACAAGAGTAATGTCCATCTTAATGGGCTCTGCATTGTCCACCATTGTGGGTTTATTAAATAGCCCATTATGCTGGACAGATGCTGAGTATCTATGGGAGTCTGAATTTTGGAATCCTAAGGGTAGCAAACTTTATAATGATCTGCTGACACCCAAAGTGTTCTCTGTAAGCCCGATAGTTTCATACAAATATCTGAAAGCTGGCTTTTCTTAGGGCTTTGCCGGGCCGCGGCCCTAGCACAGTTGGTAGCGCATCTGACCCTCATTTGAGAGGTCCCGGGTTCGATAACGGCCACGGCTAATACCCTTTCTGGCAAAATTGTCACCCAACCATGGGTTTGAAATCGTTAACCTAAGTGGGCGAGCAGCTGGAGGCTCGGTTAGGGTGTTGTGGTAGTACTGGTTTGAGAAACAACAGGAATCCATGGGTAGGTGCTCCAGCCGCCGCGATATGACCCTGGTAGTTGAAAACGGCATACCCCAATAAACTCAAACTAAGGTTTTGCCAACAACACCTTGATCTTACTCTACATTGTTTGGGGATTGAGCCATTGCTAGATAAGTGAGCAATATGGTTCACAATTACCTGAAAATGTTGCAAACTCTTCATTTCTCTTGCAGATCCTGGCATCTACACCCCTATCCCAGATGAGACACATACCGTTGACAGCATTACCAAGGATCACATGCCTGTCCCAGACGAGACACATACCATGGACAGCATAACCAAGGATCTGATCGAGCCTGACACTCGGCTCTTCACGGCTCTTCAAACTCCAGGTGTTATGGGTATGTTGTCTGTTTAACAAGAGTAATGTCCATCTTAATGGGCTCTGCATTGTCCACCATTGTGGGTTTATTAAATAGCCCATTATGCTGGACAGATGCTGAGTATCTATGGGAGTCTGAATTTTGGAATCCTAAGGGTAGCAAACTTTATAATGATCTGCTGACACCCAAAGTGTTCTCTGTAAGCCTGATTGTTTCAGTTTATTTCATACAAATATCTTAAAGGGGGAATAACACTTAACATCTTGCAAATTTTCCGAGAACTTCTTACAAAAAAATAAATATATATTAGAGAGGTTTCGATTCCAAACTTGTACGCCTACTTCTACGTGTACGAGTAATTTTTGTGCGAAACGTCACTATGACGTCATCACTTTGTGATTATCAGGGTGTCCGATCACGTACAAATGTACGTGAATCACGTAAGATCAACAAAAATCACGTACTACTTTTTCACCCAAAACGTCCAAGAACGTACGCAAAATGAGTCCCTTATCATGTATAAAAATAAGATGACAATCCAACGAAGGAAAATCGAGTTTGCTAGCCGAGTAATAAAATCGAAACTGCCAAATTCGGTCATTCGGATCCCTCTATTTTTTCCCATAATTGTAGTTGACCAAGATACTGCGTTTTTGAGATTTTTTTTTCAACCAAACGCTTGAAAAATAAAGCGTCTGCATGATCATGGCATCTAAACAGACTGGATTTTTTTTTTATTTCAAATGCACACAATCAGAAAATCAACATAAATAGATGGAAACAATGAATGAATCACTCAGTCTGGAGTGAATCTAAAAACAAAGTTCATGGCTCAGCCAGTTTGGACGGAGAAAGGGGAACAATGCCGATATTAGAGGCTCGGTTGAAAATAGCTTCGAGATCGTAGCCACAAACTGGATGATGTAGATCTATATCTGTTTGTGATCAAAATTCAAAAAGGTTTCGGTAACAGTATTTTAACCAAGTTGAAAACTGCATTAGACTTCTGAAAACAGTCGAAATTTGATTGATTTGCAGGTAATTGAAAGAAAAAAATGCTGAACAAAATGCCTAAACCCTTTCCCAAACAAGAACTAGTTTCATGGGTGAAAGTTTTCAGGCATATGCCTGAAGTTCAGGTTTTTGATTACTCCGAAATGCCCCATTTTCTAGATTTTTACTAGATATAAATACTTTTCTAGGTTTTCAGGTTTTTGAAAATTTTGTACTTTCACCCATGTAGTTTGGATTAAGTTTACATTAAGGAAAAACAGGAGAAATGAAACTTCTGACAATCAGCAAATGTATATTCATTTTTTAGTCAAATCCTATTTTATAGGTAATGATTGGAATCCAATGAGTAGCAACAAACAACATGCGATTTGGATTTGATTTAAAAAAAACCAAAAAAACTCGGGTTGCTTTTCCATTCAAAGCAAATAAATGTATCCTGGTGTGTTTTATGTGGTAAATTTGGAAATGGATTGTGTTAACAAAATTAATGTTAACCCATATAAATACAATTATTAAGTCTAAAGTGTTTCCACTATTTAATATGTTTAATACTTCTACATCACAGAGTCAATAAATAGAAGAATTGTCTAAATTTGGCATTAATTTTCTTGTACCCCCTATTTATTTTTTGTACCCCCAACTTAAACCACCAAGAGGTACAAAAACCCCCAGTCAAAATTTTCAGTGGACACACTGGATTATTTATCACTCTCGCTACACGTCGAAAACTTGTAGAGGCCGGTTTACACGTAAGTAAAAACTTGTAGCTTTTTATTCTTAATTGGTACAGTTTCTAGGTGTTTAAATGAATGCATGAGGTAATTCTTGCATTTTTTTAATGAGAATATACTTGTGAGTGGTATCCTAACAAGAATAGTTTGAAAGTTACAGCGTGTTTAATACAGGTCGTATCAACGACCTTTCCTAACCCAATTTATGCCAGTACATAGAGTCAGTACCGCAAGTATTTACCCACTAACCCTGCATAGGATTTATGCAGTTGACGCATTTTCAAACTTAGTAGATCTAGATCAAGTTTATTAAATTGAACATTATAAATCTACTGTCATTTTCAGATAAGTTTCCGAAGGAATTTCTGACCATTTTTAATATTTTTTGCTGAAGTTTTTCAATAAGGGTAGATCTGGAATTAGGGGGAAAATGCTGGAATTTTCTTCTTTTGCGCTGGTGCTTTCCAAAAACACTTCTAGTTTGGAAACGGGTACAGTTTTTTTAACCCTTTTAACCCTTTCCCAAATCACCTTGTGTAGCTACAAGTACACGTACGCGTACAAATTGGAATCGAAACCTTCCCTAGATAGAATCGTGTACGTGTAGTTACAAGTACACGTACACGTACACGTACAAGTTTGAAATCGAAACCTCTCTATTATTAAAATATGGTCTTTAAATTGCATATATGCCAAATCTTAGCTTTCTACCTTGTGTATTGGCTTAGATGTCGACGGATTTAAAACCCCATGATTTTTTTCTGGGGGATAGTATTTACAATAATGGAACATATGGGGTTTTAAATCCGTCGACATCCTAGCCAATACACAAGATAGAAAGCTAAGATTTGGCATAGATGCAATTTAAGGGCCATATTTTCATAATACATATTTATTTTGTACGAAGTTTTCGGAAAATTTGCATGATTTTAAGTGCCATTGCCCCTTTAAAGCTGGCTTTTCTAAGGGCTTTGCCAACAACACCTTGGTCTACATTGCTTGGCAAGTTTGCAATGTGGTTCACAATTACTTGAGAATGATGCAAACTCCTCATTTCTCTTGCAGATCCTGGCATCTACACCCCTGTCCCAGACGAGACACATACCATGGACAGCATAACCAAGGATCACATGCCTGTCCCAGACGAGACACATACCATTGACAGCATCACCAAGGATCACATGCCTGTCCCAGACGAGACACATACCATGGACAGCATCACCAAGGATCACATGCCTGTCCCAGACGAGACACATACCATGGACAGCATAACCAAGGATCACATGCCTGTCCCAGACGAGACACATACCATTGACAGCATCACCAAGGATCACATGCCTGTCCCAGATGAGACACATACCATGGACAGCATCACCAAGGATCACATGCCTGTCCCAGACGAGACACATACCATGGACAGCATCACCAAGGATCACATGCCTGTCCCAGACGAGACACATACCATTGACAGCATCACCAAGGATCACATGCCTGTCCCAGACGAGACACATACCATGGACAGCATAACCAAGGATCACATGCCTGTCCCAGACGAGACACATACCATGGACAGCATCACCAAGGATCACATGCCTGTCCCAGACGAGACACATACCGTTGACAGCATTACCAAGGATCTGATCCAGCCTGACACTCGGTTCTTCACGGCTGCCGAAACTCCAAGTGTTACAGGTATGTTGTCTGTTCAACAAGAATCATGTCCATCTTAACCCATTCCCAAACAACAAAATTTTTGACAGTTCCAATTTGAAAGGTGTTGCAGACGACAATTTTGAAGTAAAAAAAAAACAGGATTGCTGTACCATATGGCACAGAAAATATTTGAGACAATATGACAAACTGCTGGTTATCAGCAGTTTCTTCTTTTGTTTCAATGTTTGCACATGCCTTTTCTAAAAGGGACATCAAAACCAGGTCTTGTTTGGGAAAGGGTTAAAGGGCTTTGCATTGTCCATACTTGTGGGTTTACTAAATAGTAGGGATGGTAACGAGTACTTTACTAATCGAGTACTCACCCTTCCGATCGAGTACTCGAGTACTCAGATAGAAATGCCGTCTTTTGGTTATAGTATCGGTATTTCCAAACATGTTCATAGGCGATTTATGCAGCATAATATTCGGTATAAATGTCTCTTTGGATGACATTTGATCAGTACTTTATTTGAGAATAATGGACAATTGTTAGATATGTAATGAGAATTGCAAAAAGTGTCAATATCTTTCCATTAACCTCACGAAAAAAAAAGAAATCCGCAAAGTTGTTGTTGTTATTCATCTCCAAAGCGTTTGTGATATTTACACATGTTGTGAGATATACACCAGTCACTATAGACTTAGAGGGATGCATTGTTAGACTTTCTTGAATTTATTTGCGTGTAATCGGGATTGAGATGCTTCTTCTTCGAGAAACAAATAGCAATAGAATGAAATCTTAACAATAATCGGCTGATAAAATATTGCATTAACCACTCAGGTATATCTTATGGACGTCCAATTAAAATGCATCGCCTGAATTCAGAGAAGGTGCAAACTTTTATGACATTGTTTGACAGCAAGAACAATAGCTGCTGGCACTTGATTGCAAATTAGGACAATATCGAGGGATTAGATAATCCGTGGACGACCAGGTGTTACATACTCTTCCCTTTGCACAGTACAGTGTTAGAAAAGAGCGATCGATATTTTCAACAACTTGAGTTTGGAAACAAATTTTCATTTTTTCTGCTGATATTATTTTTTCTTTCCGATTACTCGATTAGTGATATTGGTAATCGATACTCGGACGTTCGATCGAGTACTCGATTAATCGAGTACTCGTTCCCATCCCTACTAAATAGCCCATTTTGCTGGACAGATGCTGAGTATTTATCGAGTCCCACTAATGCAAGAGCAGAGGTCAAATTGAGAAGAATTTATGACTTGCAGTTCTTAGCTCACCTGGCACATAGTGGTGATCTTTTGGGACAGTGTTGGACAGTTTTGGGACAGTGCTGTGTCCGTCGTGTGGTCCAAATGATACAGAAGATGTTCTTGTGTTTTTCAGATCTCCGTTTCCAGATGACATCAGATTCAGAGATGGATGTAGATGAATGTGATGACAGTGTCAGAGATCCAGATTATGAGTTAGAAAAAGAGTGTGGATCCAGTTCCAGTGATGATGAGGAAGATATGGATACTGCGCCTGGATCTTCAAATAATGTGTCATCAGCAGATGAGGAAGATAGAGATGGTGAAATTACAGCCTCACAGAGTTTTGATGGAGATAGACAAGGGTTAGCAAATAGTGGATCAAGCACAGCTGCTATACAAACAGAAAGGGAAACGGAAGATTGGTGGAAAGAAAAACCTTCATCAAGAAAACCAGCTAACCAAATAAGAGGAGAAATAGACAGTTGTGTAAGGTATTCTAAGATCTATACAAGAAAGTACAAGAAAGATAATGAAAGATCAAAGCACAACAGATCATATGACACTGTACATTGTTGTTTGTTTTGTGAAGAATTATTCACTAATATACAGACACACTTAAAAAACAAACATGCAAAAGAAGATAGTGTTAAGGAAATTACAACAATGAAACGCAGGGCAGAACTTTTGGATAATGAATCGAAAAAAGAAATGCTCAGAGAGGTGAAAAAAAAGCAAAATCTTCTGCGAAATAAAGGGGACAATAGACATAATATGAAAGTATGCAGCAGCAAAGAAGGGGAACTTATACTGGCCAGGAGAAGGAAAGGAGTTTTTGACTCGAGAAAGTATGGCTCCTGCCCAGAATGTGCAGAATGGATGGTGCTTAAAGACAATTATAACAAACATATGCCAGTTTGCCCGGGAAGATCAACAACATCTTTATCGACAGCTGTTCTCCAGAACATGGTGTTCAAGGGAGTGATTAAAGGAAATGCTTCCAATGAACTGAAGGAAGTTATCAAGTCCATGCAGAAAGACAACATTGCACTGACGGCTGTCGAGGACAAATTAATATGTGCTTTGGGAGAGGCTTACTTTTTAAGCACCTACTCAAATAAATTGAAAAGAAAGAACTATGCAAGCTTTAGAATGCGATTGGCTGCACGCCTTTTGATTTTAGTGAGGGGGGAGATTCAAAAGGAAGACGTTAGCATGTCTGAATGCTTAATTGTAGAGAACTTCGACATATTTGTGAAATGTGCACTTTTGGCTTGCGAGAAAACAAATGAAAACGAACTCAAACATCCCAGTGTGGCCATCAAAATTGGTCAAGACATGGAGAAAATGTTGGGAGCAAAAATCGCTTATGCGGTGAAGAGCAGAAACGAAGTAGAAATCAAAGAAAGTAAGATGTTCGAGGAACTGTTGAAGAATGAATGGACGTTGAAAGTGAAAAAACAGGCAACATTACTGCTTCAAGAAAGGCAATTCAACAAAGCAAGTGAACTACCCCATCCTGAGGACATTGCCATGTTAGCACAGTACCTAATTGGCAAGCTGAAGACTTTGAAACTTGAAAAGACCATCACATCATACAGGCAAGTGGTTCTAACCACAGAAGCGAGGCTCCTTCTATATAATCGGAGACGGCCTGGGGAGCTGGAGGCATTAGAGTAAGAAATGGGATTTTTTTAGCTCACCTGAGCACAAGGTGCTCAAGTTAGCTATTGTGATCACCTTTTGTCCGTGCGTCATTCGTCGTGCGTCGTCCGTCAACAATTTATTTAAATGACATCTCATAAACTACTTGGCCAATTTCAACCAAACTTGGCAGGAATGTTCCTTAGGTGACCCCCTTTCAGAATTGCTAAAAGAATTGAAATCCATAAAAAACTCTGGTTGCCATGGCACAGTGTTGCATCCAGGGCGCGCGATTCCCGCTGATTTTAATTTTACTCCCGCGATTTCAAAATTTCGTGGGTGGCAACTCCCGCAGAATAGGGAATAATCCCCCACTCTTCAAAAGTCAGTGCGCAGCAAAATTGCATTTCACAAGAAAATTAAAACATGTTTCTCAAAATAGTCTGTGAAATTCGCTAAAAAAATTTCAGATCCGATGAGGGTTTTCTCTCTACCTGGGAAATTCCCTAATGACGCAGTTGAATTAGGGGAAGTAACCCTGTTGGTAATAAAACACTCGGCTATTTCTGTAAACTGCAACCTAATCGTGGATTGGCCGAGGGAAGTTCCGATTGAAAACGACCATGCCTCGGCTGATTTACGGTGAACAGAAATAGCAGAGAACTGCTGTCAAATGACGTCATTAATTGGATTTTAAGCGTGTAAACACAGCATGTTGAAAATTACGAATGCGGAGTTCGTTTGAAATAGCAGAATAGATTGAAACCATATTTCTTGGGTTAGATAGATGCCACCTAAACGGATTACGAATTTTTCCAAGTCGGGTACTGACCTGCAACTGACGATTTGTTAGTCAGAGATGAACCGGTACAGGAATATGCGCCCGGTCACGGAAAAAACAACAACAAATAAAACATCACAGATTAAAGAATCGTGGAAAAGACAATGATAATGTGCTGAAAGGGTTTGTTATTTAAGCTATGTTAAAAATCGAGTAAGATAACCCCATGTACAACCCCCCTCATCAGCGTGTAGCTCTACCAGACGGTGTTTACACATGATTTGATCAGAAAGTAAAAGTCTATTTGCTGCGCGCTCAAAATTTTTACTCCCCCCCCCCCCCCCCCTTCTTTTTGAAAATTTGATGGGGGATCTCCCCCTCTCTGGGCTCATCCTGGATGCAACACTGATGGCACCAGAAAAGGAGAAATTTGACTGAATCTCAATACTATCTTTGAATGACATCTCCTAAACTACCAGGCCAATTTCAACCAAACTTGGCAAAAGTATTCCTAAGGAGGTCCTCTTTAAGAATTGCTAAAAGAATTTAAATTGACTAAAACTCTGGTTGCCATGGCACCAGAAAAGGAGAAATAATTGACTGATTCTCAATAATTTATTTGAACGTCTCCTCCTAAACTACTTGGCCAAATTCAACCAAACTTGGCAGAAATATTTCTTAGGAGGTTCCTTTTAAAAATTGCTAAAAGAATTGAAATCCTTTAAAAGCTCTGGTAGCCATGGCAACAGAAAAGGAGATTTTCCACCAAATCTCAATGACATCGTTGAATGATATCTCCTCCTAAACTAATAGGGTAATTTCCACCAAACTAGGCAGAAATTTCATATTTGAGTTACATATGATATTGCACTAAGGTAGTTTTCTGGGTTTTCTATGGTTTGAAATCGCATAGCGGCGTTCATATGATCTGTGACCCTGTATTGCATTATCTGTAAGAAATCTCATCTGTTATAAAACCCCATCTCAGGTGAGCGACCTAGGGCCAACGGCCCTCTTGTTCTTTAACCCTTACTGTTATGAAAAAAGGCAAACGACTTTTCTCCCTTGAATATTTTTTAACAAACTACATTCCTCCCTCCATAGCAAACAATGCTGACCCTGATCAAAGGGTTTCACCAGGAGCCCTCTGATTGGGGTTCTACTTTGTTTGCAAAAGTCTATTGTAGCCAGGTCCGGCATAGTTAGAGCAAGGTTATTTAGCCATTGACATCAAGTTTTTGCGTTCTTCGAGGAAAATGGTTTAGACTTTTCAGGGTTCAATTTTGATAGAAACGAAAACTTTAATTATTCCATGTTTCATTTTGGATTTGAGCCATTAGGTACATTGACTAGCTAACAACTTACAGAATATATATGAAAAAGAGATATTGGAGCATATTAAATCTGCAAAGGGAATATGCTTCCTTTTTCTTTTCTGAATTAAAAATCATACTACGGAAAAAGTTTATATTTTCGTTTTCACACCAAACTGTTAAGCTGTGACAAACATAACAACAAACTTGTTGGCTTTGTGTTTGACTGTAACACATTGCCCTTTTGCATGTAGTATTTCACTAAGTGATTGAACTTGTCAAACAACATAATTAAGAAAAAATGATCAATGCACAAAAACCAAGTGATTCTTACGATAATTTTTTTTCTTAAGGATGATTCCGCGAACATTAATGTCAGCGAAATGTCTGAAATGAAGAATCTGCAAACTTTTCAGTCATAGAACAACATAGCATATACAGTATAGAATATCAAGTCGAGCTTTGTGTGCCAGACTGTAGTTATTATACTTTGCCTTTCAGCATTCCAACATACAAAAAGAGGTCAACAAGTGTCAATGAGACTGACCTTAGCTTGCGTCAGGAGTTGACGAAACTGGAGAAGAACCTCCTACATTCTCAGGAGCTGGTGGAAATGAGAGGCAAAGTAAGTAAAACTTTATTTTACGCTGTCTGTTTATCTAAGATAATTTCTAGGAATGAAATCACCTGGTGGTGGTAAAATTTGCATGACATTGCAAATTGCCCATTGTGAATCTAGTTTTTTTCTAACCTACTTTTTGGACAGATTTTTCAATGAAAAAGAATTGTCCATTAAAATGGCGATGTCCAGGTGGGCGGTGGGTGGTAAGTCTGACCAGAGGTGTTTGGTTAAATGTCTCTATATAAAATTATTGTGAAGGGATCTCACTGAAGCAAACATTGCAATATAAGAGAAAAAATTGCAGTATCGGTTTGATTGAGATAGACCTAGTGACCTTGGAGTTTGACCTACTTTTAAAAAACTTTAACCTGGCCTTTATCTCATGCACTATTAAGGATAGAGCCTTGATATTTCACATATGGATACCTCATGTCATGACTTTGACCTTGAGACCATGACCTAGTGACCTTCACCTTTGACCTTGAACTCCTTTTTTTGTGACAAGCTCTCGTATAGGCGAGCTACGTTGTCCGCGGACAACTCTTCTTTGACAAAGCAACACAAAGAACAAACTAGCACCAAGGCAAAAAAGGATCACAATTATATACTCGACTATCCATCAATGCTCCTACAAAGGTTGTAAAAGTATACAAAGACATACATAAAGGCAAAGAGGAGGATAGGAGCACCACCTTGGCAGGGTCAGTGGAAAAATTAACCACTGGGAGTTTCAAATGGTTTGAGTGTGCCCAACCTCACACTTAACTCCCATCCCCACTTTCACAGGATAAGCAGTGTACATCAAACTAAATTTCTATTCCAACCCCCAAAGTAAAATAAAAATAAAAATATCAAGTAAGGGTCTGAATGTTTCAGTGAAGCATGAAAAAATCACTAAATAGTAAAATCTGCTAAACTTTATATTTTCATACTAAAGGGGCGGTCATGCCTTATGATTTGGGGACGGATTTTTCATCTGCCAGCCGTGTCTCTTTTTTTAGCAATATGTATGCATGAGGGTGAATATATTTTCATTTTTGCTCATTTCTTATGTACTTGCAGTCCAACAACAAAATCCCACTTCTGCTCCCAGAGGAAGTCCGGAAGCCTTTGGCGTACTTAGTTGACCCAGATGTGAGAGAGGCAGTGGGGGTGAAAAAGGACAATCAATATGTTTTTGCAAGTACAGGTAATAAGTGATGACTTAATGATATGCATGTAGGGATCAATATAGGTAGATAACTGTCGAAGATAGAAGCTAGCTGAGATCCAAGGGGCAGTATCTTTAGCTTTGAAAGACTAAAAGACAGAAAAATATTCAGGATAATGGCTGTTGGCAGTTTATGTAAGAAAGTAACTAACTCTTTTCCCGCAAAATTATTTTTTTGTCTGAAAAAATTTTGTCTGCCACTGCTTTTCAAAGTGCCCCGATTTTGCTCAAAATTGATGAAAATGTAGATTGAATGTCAAACAGCTCGGACCTGGATGAGGCGCTGAGTTACTTGGTACCTCTTCCAGATCCAAGCTGTTTGAATATCATATATTTGTCGTGATTGGCAGGATAAGGGTTAAACCATTAGACCAAGGGATATCTTGCATGATAAATCACCTAATGGTTTGTTGAAAGGATAACTCTTGTTCTATGAAATTACATGACCCTTGGCAAAGATATCTTTAGAATCATCCCCTAATGGTTCTAAGGATGATCACAGGGCTGAAATTAGCCCAGCTCCAGGGTTAAGCAAGTTAAATCTTTCACCATTAATTAATCATTGTGGGTATTTTTAATGGTCTTTTTAAGTAATTTTGGTCAAACATTTTCAAAACTAAGTCCATCCACTTCCAAACATGACTTACTTTTCAAATTTAATTTTGGGTTAAAAATCAATAGTCAAAACATTGCAAAAAGTGCAGATCCGGATCAGAGGCCTCCTAAAGGAGCCCTCTGAAGTGGATCTACACTATTTGCAGCAAAGTCAATAGCAAAATAACTACTGGGGGTTAAAACCAATTTAACATTTATTAGGTATTTCCTGCGCAACTTTTTAGCTCGACTTTTCGAAGAAAATGAGAGGTTATACTGTCACCCGGGCGTCGGCGTTGGCGTTGCAACAAAGGATAAAGAGCACAAAACTTTGGCCATAACTTATTTGTTCTTGTAGCTAGCTCAATGAAAGTTCACATACTTGTTCACCATGACAAGAGGCCACATCCTGACTAAGGGACATAACTCTATTGACATGCTTTTTTACAAAATAATCTCCCTTTATAGACTTAGAATATCAGCAGCTGAGTGCTGGCCTCTGTGTGCGGGGCTATTTTTCACCTGCAGGACAATGTATTTTGTGTCATGAATTAGATCTATATACATCTGCAAATTAAATCTGATTCAGGGAATGAGCCTGTAAGAGCAGGGACAGCCCTAGATGTTATGAAGTATGAATCAAATCTGCGATTTCCAGAGAGAATTCTTGCTACAAACCTTAGAAAACACACAGCCACCATTTCCCAGGTAAGTATATCAGGGATACAATTAAGCAAGCACACCCTGGGACTAAGCTGTTTATGTACGCTATGGGGTGATGGCAGTGTAGCATTATTCACTACTGTCAATGAACAATCTCAATCAAAACGAGACTGCCATTTTCTCTCTTCTATTGCAATTTTTGCTTCTGGAAGATCATTTCACCAGAATGTCTAATGATCTGGCAAATAGGATAGCTGTATTAGAAGCCGAGAATATTGTAAATACTTTTCGTGAAAGCAGTATGTAAACAAACCGTTGTTGAAACAGAAATTGGAGAATTTTTTTTTGTATTAAAGTGACATTTCACATTTATTTTTACATAAATTTTACGTTTATTCTATCTGAAAGTGCATCTTTTCTTATGAAAATTCTGAAAATTTCAAACCAAAATATTGAACTGTTTACAAGAAATATATATTTTTGTGCTAAAATTAAACAAATTGTTGTGGACAGTTCAGATTTATATAGAATTTGTCATTTCTGTCTCAACTTTAAAGGGCCGAGCCCGGATAGCTCAGTCGGTTACGTCGGAGTCTGTCAATCCAGGGGTCGTGAGTTCGAACCCCGGCTCGGCCAGTATCCATTCTGACATTTGACAAAAGTCATTTGTCTCTCACCAATGGGTGTAAATCATCTATGTGAGAGAGCAGCTGGAGGCTCGGTTTGGATATTGTGGTTGTACTGGTGCAAGAAATACCAGGAAACCACGGTTAGGTGCCCCAGCCACCGCGATATGACCCTGGTAGTTGAAAACGGCGTAAAACCCCAATAAACTCAAACTCAACTTTAACCCTTTCCCAAACAAGACCTGGTTTTGACGTCCCTTACAGAAATGGCTTGGGAAAACATTGGGGCAAAAGAAGAAACTGCTGATAACCAGCAGTTTCTCCTTTTGTCTCAATATTTTCTGATTCATATTTTACACCAATTCCTTCTATAATAACATCCATTTTGTCATTTGTGGCAGTTTTTGAAGTGGATCACCCAAAAATTTTGTCGTTTGGGAAAGGGTTAAAGGCATATTTTTCGCTTATAAAAACAACTTCAAAAAACCGATAGCATTTCTACACATTAGAATAAACAATCTTTGCATCAAGACAAGCTTTTAGAAAATGAAAATGTCACTTTAAGTGCTATATGTACCAACAGTTGTGATCAAACGCTCAAGTTTAGGCCATATTTTCAGGATTATACTTAAGCTATGATTAAAATTGGGTTAAAACTAAACTAGATTAAGTTGGACAATACTATGCATTGCCTTTTCATCACAAGCACTCAAACATGGACATTAGCCCTTAATATTAAACATTTGGTTACCCATAATTCCATTCTCATAACAAGTCCACCATATTGGAAGGAAAATGGATACACATGTGTATCAGATGTTAACAACAATTTTTTTGTGTTTAATTTTGATAGTTTTGAGTCTTATTCTTGTCATAATTTCCTGTGTGTCTGAGAGATGGACAATCCTTTTCAGATCTTGGAATACTGATTTACAATAGTGGAGTCTGCAGGTACTGTTTTTTTTTTTTTCATATTTAGATGGCAGGCATGATTTTTGGACATGCAGCATTCACTTTTTTGTGCAAAGATTTAGTGACATGCACATTAATCTGCTTGAGCTGCATTGTTTGAGTTGGATAATGTCAAGTTCAATTTAATCCTTCAATGTCTTTCTTACCCTGCATTGATTGCATTTTCAGTACAAGCACTCAAACATGGACACTAGCTCTTTAGGTTAAACACATGATAATGTAGAGGTTAATCCATCATGTTACATCAGAGAATGGCAAATTCAACTCTAAATAACCCTGTCAGTAATCATCACTATCTAAAGCAGAATTTCATACAGCTGTGATAGCGTAGTGGTTATTATAGTTGACCTGTAAACTTGAGATCACAAGTTCAAAACCTGGTTGTGTCAAAATGTAATAAGGCAATTTATTTTTCTTGATTTTGCTTGTTACTGCATTTCAGGCCACAATTATTATCTAGTCTTCCGCAAGCTTGCTTAGGATGTTTATCTTGAGTACTAGAACCCTATTGAATGTGGGTATGTTCAGGTCAAAAACTAGGTCACTAGGTCAAATCTTAGAATAAATTCTGGTGATATGGTCCCTCGAAAACAAAAAATTGTAAAGGGACAAAAGAAAACAGCAGTCTTGGTTTTATTGAGATTGTTCATTGACAGCAGTGAAAGGTGCAACACTGTCAACGCCCTCTAGCCCCGGGTTGAGCAGTATTTCGTTTTCATGTTCATCAAAATTACAACAAATGATCCCGAAAGACCAGAAAGTAAGTATATCTGTACTGAGGACGAAGTACGGGGGAAAAAACCTTGTTACCGCATTTTAGGCTACAGTTTTAGTCCAATCTTGACCAAACCTGCCGAGGATGGTTGTTTGAGCGTTTGTTATCAATTTGAGGAGATAATTGTATCGACCTAGCCAAAAATGTGGCCAACTATTTTTATTTCTGGTCTGTCAACCAGCCGAGCCTGGATAGCTCAGTCGGTTACGTCAGAGTCTGTCAATCCAGGAGTCACGAGTTCAAACCCCCGCTCAGCCAGTATCCATTCTGATATTTGACAAAAGTCAATTGTCTCTCACCAATGGGTGCGAATCATCTATGTGAGAGAGCAGCTGGAGGCTCGGTTTGGATATTAAAAAAATCAATAACAACTTCTGTACATTCTCTTTACTCTTATATAATTTCAGGTGATGGGACTTAAAGACCATGAGTTGAAGTGGCTTTTGAAACATCTCGGTCATACAGAGAAAGTTCACTTGGCACACTACAGGGCCACATCAGGAATTATAGAACGACTTGACATTGCTAAACTGATGCTGATGCAAGAAAAGAATGTTGTGTCTAGATACGCGGGGGTGGAGCTAGGCGACATCACATTTGAAGGTATGTTTTCCTTGTGGGTATTTTGATATGGGAATGTCGCATCAGCAGTATTTCAGTTAATTTGCCATTCCCGGCTGGTAACAAATTGAGGAAGACCTGAGATACCCAATAATCCGTAACGTATCAATCAAGTACCTAAGTAGAACCATCGTCCTAAGACTCCTTCCCTAAGTCAGCCGGGAGTCTTTCCCTCATGAAGAACCAACTCGGTCAGACCGGTATTCGAACCCACAGGGAGGGAGGCCTATGGATTACGAGTGCTGCTCGCTACCACAAGACCAGGGAGGCCCCCCCATGGGTAGAGATGGTAGATTTTGCACTAGGTTTCTAGGTGTCTTATGGTACTACTTTCAAAGAAAAAGTATAACCCCAACAATGCATATTTAACTCCAGAAAGACTTTGCCAGAAAAAGATCTTGAGCATGAGCAGAAAAAAAAATAAATTAAAATAAAAACTTTCTGACCTACCGACCCAAGATTTTTTGGGCATGTTACAGGAAACAAACACTTTTTTTTTTAGGCCTTTGTGGTTCCAGCAACAAGAAACAACAAAATGGTCAGAAATTGGAAACTTTAATGTGGACTACTTGTCAAAGAAAATATGCAGTCCCTGTTCATACACCACCTTTAAAAAGGCGGTGTTGGAGCAGAAACTGCACTATTTTCTTGGCAATTTTAGTTTAGTATGGCGTCCAATGTGTTTGCAAGACCACTAACGGCCAAACATTAACCTCTCGTATGTATTTCAGGGATCATTTTGGGCTGCAAAATAGAAAGATTCATGCATAAAAATGCCTTTCAGCACATCAAAAACTCTCAAATGATACAGAAATCTCGCAAACAATTTTTTGGTAAAAGAAAGGGAAAACAGGGAAGATGTTTGTCTATATAGAGCCACATGCTTTGGCCCAAGGTTTATTATGAACCAGTCCACATATTGCGAAATTCCAATACACACAGCCACCCATTTGGATTGCTTCTTATGTAGTCTGTGTCTTTTAAACCTGGTTTTGTGTGTGCAAGATGCCCATGAAAAGTAAACCCGTTTCTCCCAAATATAATCCCAAGAAATAATTAACTTTGATGCAATCCACTGAAACAGGCTAACATTCTCCAATTGATAAACATGGTGAGTGACATGTCTGACCTCAAATTTGAGTGATTCAGAGCACCCCCTCACACCAACTGACACCTGTTTAAAAGTGTTCAGCACTCACTGTGATAAAGTTGGATATATTAGCGAGCCGGGACTTTATGTCCGGGGAGCTAATGTCACAGTCCTAGTGTCGGCGTCCCGTCCTGTCCTGTCCCGTCGCGTCTTCACTTGAAAAACTTTAACCTGGTCAATATCTCAGGCACTATTGGAGATACAGCCTTGATATTTGATACATAGATACATCTCGACAAGACCTTTCATTTGGGACCATGACCTTTGACCTTGTGACCTTGACCTTGGAGTTTGACCTACTTTTGAAAAACTTTAACCTGGCCTATATCTCAGGCACTATTAGAGATACAGCCTTGATATTTCATACATAGATACATCTAGACAAGACCTTTCATTTGGGACCATGACCTTTGACCTTGTGACCTTGACCTTGGACTGGAGTTTGACCTACTTTTGAAAAAAATTGCTGTTTTTGTGACAAGCTCTCGTATAGGCGAGCTAGGTTGTCTGCAGACAACTCTTGTTGTTATAAGCCTTGGGAGCTTTTTAAGAATATGTCCCCATTTAAGCAGACTTACAGAAACCCTTACCTATCCCTATTACCTGTTATCAATAGAACTAAAGTCAGGTAGATGTTACAAACAGCCATGGAAATGGCAGGTTAGATCTAATGATTTCCAATTGAAACAGGCACAGGTTGATGTCAGTAAGTCAAAATATTAGATAAATAGACTTTTAGCTTTCAAATAGAAGAAAACAACTCAAGCAGAAAAATTGAAAAGTTAAACCAAGAACAACCCCGCCCCAAAGCAAAAGCAAACACATTCATAGATTCAACTAAACATCAACATTCAAAGGTTGTAGAATTGCACAAAAGACACCATGAAGACAAAGGGGTGGATGGGAGTACCGCCTTGGCTCTGTTGTTAGAGAACTACCATTGGGTATTTAAAGTCTAGCCTAGAAAATGTCCCCAAATTAGTGCTGAGAGACATGCACTAATTATTCTAATTTCACACTGGAAATTGTAAAAAAATGGCCAATTTACCAATTTCTCATTAAATTCATAATCTCTCATAAAAATGACAAATGGAATAATTCTCTCATAAATTTGCTATGCCAAAATGATCCCTGGTATTTGAACCCTATTTAAATGAGATTATTTTGTCTGCAGAACTGGATGATGAAGGTGAAGGTGACGCAGGTGGTGGAGGTGACACAGGTGATGGAGGTGATGAAGGGGATGAAGGTGGCGGGTGTGACAAAGTTCCAGAAGAGTTGAATGAAGAAGGTAAATCCTCATTTGTTTGTTGGTGTTAAATTTAACACTTTCCTAAGAAGAGTGAAAGCAGCTTGTCTGACTGACTATCTTTAACAAAAGCTTTCGTCAGAACAAAGACAATATCTCGACTGAGTTTGAGAGTGGATGGGGTACTGCGGGAGGGCCAAAAAGTAGGTCACTACATCAACTTTTAGAAAATACTTATTTCCACTCTAGGGGCCACACTTTTGGGACAATCTTCATCAATCTTGCTCAGGATATTGATATTGACGATATCTCAACTGAGTGCGAGAGTGGGTGGGGTTGGTTCAAAAAGTAGGTCACTAGGTCAAATCTTAGGTGAACCTTGTTACCACTCTATGGGCCACAATTTTGGTCCAGTCCAAACCAAACTTGCTCAGGATGTTGATCTTGACAATATCTTGACTGAGTTCACGAGTGGGTGGGGTCAAGTCACAAAGTTGGTCACAAGGTCAAATCTTAGAAAAACCTTGTTACCACTCTAAGGGTCACAATTTTGGCCCAATCTTCATCAAACTTGCTCAGGATATTGATCTTGACAATACATTAACCAAGATTGAAAGTGGGTGGGGTGGTGTCAAAAAGTGAGTCTCAAGGACAACGCTTAGAAAAACTTCGTTTCCATTTAAGCGGCCACAATTTGGCCAAATCTTCATCAAACTTGATCAGAATGTTGATCTTGAATTTTTGACAATATCTCTACCGACTTTGAAAGGGGTTGGGGTTGGATCAAAAAGTGGGTCACTTGGTAATTTTTTAAAACAAACCTTGTAACCACTCAAGGGGCTACAATTTTGGCCCAATCTTTTTCAAATCTGCTCATGATGTTGATCTTGACAATATCTCAACCGAGTTCGAGAGTGGATGGGGTCAGGTCAAAAAGTAGGTCACTAGGTGAACCGTTGTAAAAGATCAGGTGAGCGATTTAGGCCCATTTTGGGCCTCTTGTATGAAACTTCTGGTGTTTCCTTTATCAGAGGCACCCTTTTCACACCGGCCACATAGCTCAGTGGTAGAGCGTCCGCTTGCAGTGTGGGAGGTAGGGTTTAATTCCCTGGCCGGGTCATACCAAAGACTTTAAAAATGGTAGTAATGGCTTCCTTCCTTGGGGCTCAGGGTTTAAATGTTAGCATTACAGCCGATTCGGTGGTTGTCGGCATAGGAGGACCCACCAGGAGATTCGAAGTTGGAGGCACTGGGCCTGCAATATGGCGCTCTCCTTACCAAATGTGCAGCACCATATATATAAATATACCCTCCTTTAAAAAAAAGGCATCCTTCAAAGGATATAAAACTGAACACTTCAACAGTAATTTTCATTTGTCAACTTGCTATAGCAAAAGATATCAAATTCCAGCAAAAGTATTGTGTAATAGTAGATGAAAAATCTTCTGTTCAAATAATAATTTGTAAACGTTTTTTTTTTTTTTTTCATTTTTGGACCCAAATAAAAAAGAACACCACAGAAAATAATAGTTATTCGGTAAAGGTGAAGGAGAGGTTATGAAACTGTTTTAGCTGCTTTTATATTTGCATGTATATTTTTCAGGAATGACAAGGAAACAGAAGAAGAAGAGTACGAGGGAAAAGTGGACGGAGGAGGAGATGCAAGAAATTGATGAACACTTTGGGGAGTACTTGGCAATGAGAGCAGAAAAAAGGGGACCTGGCCAAAAAGAATGCCTTAAAGCAATTTCCTTAAGCCGGGCAAAGGGGGGTGCCTTGTGCAGAAGGCATTGGGAGACGATTAAGAAAAAGGTGTTTAATATGGTTAACAAAAAAAAGAGGGACATGTGAAAGAGTGATTTAGTGAAGTTACAGACATGTGCCATAAGTTAATGTGCATATTTTTTTTCAAAATTGTTTCTTCTTTGATTTAGCCTTTCAAAGTTAGTTTATTATAAATCAATTATATTCATGCAATTTTAGAAAGCTTCAATTGTTTTGAGCATGAATTTAATAATTTTTATCTGAACAATTAAATTGTGCGTAGTTTTTCAATGTTTTCAGCTGAGAAATAAACAATGAATGTTGAACAATAAAAGAGGGATGATTAAACAAAAAGAAATTGATCAGGGTTGCCACGCGTCAGGGAAATGTCAGGGAAATTTAAATTTTTTCAAGGTCAGGGAATTGTCAGGGAATTTTGTGAACTGTCAGGGAAATTTGAAAATACAGGCAAATGTCAGGGAATTCTCGGGGAATTTTGAAAAAATAAGATTGATTGACATATAATTGATGATTTCAACGTCGCCTTTTAAAATTGTCTGAAAATGTCGCGAGTTACTGCGAAAATACTGCATGGAAACATGTCAGGGAATTTCCTAATTTTGTCAGGGAATTGTCAGGGAATTTTATTTCCACTAACTAGTGGCAACCCTGTTGATATGCATTCTTTTGAAGTTCGATGGGAAAAAAAGGCTTCAATTTACATTGAATTATATAGGGAGACTATCTTGTTAACTCTTTCATGAAATGGTGAGCAATCATTTGGCTAAAGTCGAATGAACAAACAAATGAGAAAATATCAAAGAAAAATAAATGACATCAAAAATCGGACATGATTGACCATATTATTCAGCAAGTGTTCCCATGGCAACTATAATTATGAGACAGGTGCTGATTTGGTGGTTGTATTCTTATATTGCCTAGCGACAGACAGCATGAAATATATACGCCGGCAGAAGTGTGGCAGGGTTAGAACATTATTGTCCGTTCTCTAACTTGAACAATTTGTATCCAATCAACACGAAATTTACTAAGGATGTTTATAAGCATAAATCTCGCCTGAGTTAGATATTCAGCCAAATTGACCCAAGGGTCTCTGAGTTTTGACTATTTTTTTTTTTTTTTTTTTTTTTTTACTAAATGCTTTTCCCGCCAAATTAATTTTGATCTGAAAAATTTTGTTTGCCGCTCTTTTTCAATGTGCTCCGATTTTGCTAAAAATTAGTGAAAATGAAGATAAGTATCAAAAGGTTTGGATCCAGATGAGGTGCCGAGTTACTCAGTCTCTCATCCGGTTCCAAGCTGTTGGCATATCAGCAATTGTCGTGATTGGCAGAATAAGGGTTAACTGTCTTGTCTGTGCTCTAACTTGAAATCTTTTTATCTGATCAACACGAAATTTCCTGAGGATGTTTAAGGCATAAAATATTGCCCATGTTCAATATTCAGCCAAATAGTCTCAAAGGTCTCAGAGTTATGACCATTCTTTCATTTTTGATTTAACATTCTTGTCGGTGCTCTAACTTGTACAATTTTTATCCGATCAAGACCAAATATACTGTAACTGAGGATGTTTATCAGCATAAAATCTTGCCCAAGTGTAATATTCAGCCAAATTGTCTCAAGGGTCTCTGAATTGTTACCATTTTTTTTGTTTTTGAACTAAATATTCTTGTCTGTGTACTTGCTTGAACAATTTTTATCCGAACAATACCAAATTCACTGAGGATATTTAGAAGCATAAATTCTCACCTGATTTACATATTCAGCCAAATTGTCCCAAGGGTCTCGGATTTGTGACCATATTTTCATTTTTGAACTTAACATGTAGAATATGAATCAATAGTGTCATGGGTATGTCATTTCTTGTTGGCGCAAGATTGTATGGCACATGTTTACTTTGTGTTCTAATGTAAACAAAACGTTTTCAGATAAAACGCAGAAAACTCTGAACAGTGAACAGACCGTCCTATTACTGTACCTAAATTTTCAACAAGTCTATGTCACTACTTAAAAAGAACTTATTCATCTTTCATACAACACTGTTTTGTTTACATTTGGACAAAATGTAAACATGTGCCATACGATCTTGCGCCAACTATAGATTATTTACATCTAAATATTGACCTTTTTTTTCGAAGATGGGCGTATCTTGAGGCGTCCCGACCATTTATCGAGCCGGGACTTTATGTCCGGGGAGCTAATGTCACAGCCCTAGTGTCGTCGTCGCGTCCCGTCCCGTCCCGTCTTCACTTGAAATACTTTAACCTGGTCTATATCTCAGGCACTATTAGAGATACAGCCTTGATATTTCATACATGGATACATCTTGACAAGACCTTTCATTTGGGACCCTTGACCTTGGAGTTTGACCTACTTTTAAAAATTAGCTGTTTTTGTGACAAGCTCCCGTATAGGCGAGCTACATTGTCCACAGACAACTCTTGTTACATTTTGAAATCTTTATTTCTTCAAAAAATGGTAGGGGTAATAGGGAAAAAATGGATACAGTAGATCTTAAACAGAAATAACTGTCAATTTCCTGTGTGAAGTCAGTGCTTCTGAAATAAGTTGCCCGAGTAGTCCGACTTGTCCGTTTACCTGTACGGACAAGCTGATTTTGAAAGCTAGGTTGTCCATGGACAAGCGAAAAATCTGGTTATAATAAAGAGTGTTATTTTTTTCTTTTTCTCACAATTTTTTCATACAATGTAATTACTTAATGGTTAAATGTATAATTTTTTATTGTAGACAATAGTTAGAAAGTCATAATAGATATATGCAATAAACAAAAAGCTTTTGAAAAGTAACGGGGTATATGAGTTTTGTAAGGACAAGTTGATTTTTGATACGAACAAGTCAATTTTGGATCAACACTTGTCTGTGGACAAGTAGATTTTCAAAATATTTCAGAAGCACTGAAAGTAGAAACATATTTTTACTGAAAAATAACATTTGTATGTTAACTTATGGCACATGTCTGTACATAGTGTTCAAGGTGTATTCCAAAATTTTGTGGACACTTTATAACCAGAGTATTTGTAAATGATAAGACAACAACAAGAGTTAGTAATTTCAAAATTGATCATAAAGTTCAAAGTAAAATAATTCATGTAATACCCTATACACTGATGGAAGGTTCTAACCGATCAGCTACCTTACCGAGAATATATAAAAACATAAAAAAATCTGAGGTTAAAATCTTTTTGCATTCTTTTTACAGTGCATTTATAGCTCACCCTATCACTACAGACTTGAAAAACTTTAGCCTTGGCCATAACATCTTGGTTTTTTTCAGCTACCTCAATGAAACTTGATATACTTGTTCACTGTTGCAAGGGCTAAAATCTGATGAAGGGTCACAACTTTGTGGGACTTTTTAACAGAATTGTGCCCTTTTCAGACCTTTGGAATCTTTTACCTGGCCTGAAAAACTTTAACCTTGGCCTTAACTTCTTTCTTCTTACAGATACCTCAAAGAAACTCCATATACATGTACTTGTTCACCATGACAAGGGCCACATCCTGACCAAGGGACATAACTCTGTCTTGCTTTTTGACAAAATAATCTCCCTTTATAGACTTAAATTAAAATATCAGCAGCCGAGCATTGGCCTCTGTGTGCGGGGCTATTTTTTTTCTTAAGAATATACACAGAATACATTAGTTTAAACAAATGAGCAAAGCAAAACGAAGTTATTACGCTTAACCTTTGTCAAAATTGTGTTGAATTTTAAACTAATTAAAAGGGAGATAATTTGAAGAGTTTATACCTTTAAAGGCTTGTGTAGATGATCTGCATTACTTTGTAGGAAAACAAAAAGGCTTTTTTCGATGAACTTTTTATCATGCTATAATGCTAATTAATTTGAATTTGCAAGTCAGACGGAACATTTTGTACTTTTCTGCAAAACTATGAAAAGGGAATGTAACTCTCATTAAAGAAGATCATTTAGGTTAAACCATTTTGCTTAGCAAGCCAGGCATCTAGCTGATATGATGCCAAAATAGAATTTGCGAGGCATTTGAAAATTGATCGGTTAGAACTTTACCTAAGTGTATGCCTTGAAAAAATCACTCTGGAGGATAAGTGAGTTTAAAAATCAAGGCATTTATAAAATAATTTGGTGTACATTGATTTATACCAAGACTGCAAATTTTGAAATTTGATTTAATCAAGAAGTACCAAAAAAGGACTTTGTTGCATAATGTGGAAAGAATTATTGAAGGAACAATTGGTGTTTGAGAAAACACCACATGACCATACTCAACCTTTTGCTGTTGATTATCTTCTTAATAGGTACCATATTGTTTAACTGTTTTCCAAACAGCAATATATTAGGGTTATCCACTTCAAAAACTGCCATAAACGACAAAATGGAAGTTATTTAAGATAGAATTTGTGTAAAATGTGGCATAGAAAATATTGAGACAAAAGGAGAAACTACTGGTTATCAGCAGTTTCTTTTGTTTCAATGTTTTCCCAAGCCTTTTCTAATAGGGACATCAAAAGCAGGTCTTGTTTGGGAAAGGGTTAATTGTACAAAGCACAAAGTGACCATAGGATTCTTTGTGCTGATATTGTTTGCTCTTATGGTTGCCATTGTGTATTTACTGAAAGAAAGTGCCACACTGATTTTTGGTTGATGTTGCTCATTCTCATAAAAAGGTGAAATATGATGTAATTGTAGAGAGCACCACTTGACTATACTAATGGTTTTGATAAAGGTTCTCATAAATGGTTGCCGTTTTGTGTAAATGTAAAAAGCAGTACATGTGGACAGTTTATACTAATGGCTTAATTCATGAACATTTCCTTGACTCTTACTTCAGTTGAATTCAACAAAGGACGCCTGAAGTTACTGATTGCACCGTTAGCACGGGATCCCCGGACCAGAAAGACTCAGTAACAAAGTAGTATTCACAGTCAAAATCTTTCTTTTCTTTATAGAGGAAATGTTTCTTAACTCTTTTTCTTAATTTGATTCAAACTTTTACAACCCTTCATACCCGTTTCATCGAAACATTGCTTGAAAAGGATTTTTATAGTTAAACCAATGTCATCATTATGGTAAGTCTATTTAGACAAACTACAAAATTTGAATCATCTGACGAAGAATAATGTTTCTGAAAACTTCGTTGGAAAAGAAATATGCGGATGTAAAATACTCGTCTTTTCTTATAATGTTTTAAAAAAAAATAGCCGAATCTCAGCTCCGCTGATAACGTTGGAATCTGTCAATTGAATTTTGATAGTTGTTGCAGACGACAATTATTTTATGCATTCAATAGAAAATGATTATGTTAATTCGTAGAATAGAATGTATCAAGGGAAAAGGAGAAACTACTGACTATCAGCAATTTCCTCTTTTCTCTTAAAGTTTTCCAACACTATTTTGTCCTATCCATAATGTTACCTGCATCACATTTGAAACAGAACTTGTGCAAAATTAACCCATTCCCAAACAAGACCTGGTTTTGACGTCTCTAATAGAAAATGCTTGGGAAAACATTGAGGCAAAAGAAGAAACTGCTGATAACCAGCAGTTTCTCCTTTTGTCTCAATGTTTTCTATGCTATATCATACATACTTTTAATCATCATCAACATCCATTTTGAAGTCTTCAGCAGCATTTGAATTGGAACATCCAAAAATTCGTTGTTCGGGAAAGGGTTAAACAAATAAAATAAAAATTAAATAGGTGACAAAAGAAGAAGCTTTTGGTATTTTCAAAAACTGAAAAAAAATATATTCTTATATAACAAGAACTTGTTTTTAGGGAAGAATATGTTTCAAAAGAATGAATTCCAGCAAAGTTTCTTTCAATATCTGAAAAATGTAGGAGAAAATAAGAAAGAGTTTATCTCATGATCCGACCTTCTTGCCTCGAGAAATCCTCACTTATTTTAGTCACTTCGAACCTTCCTTATGTTTCTGAATACCAACCTGTCCTCAAGAGCGAAATCTTATAAAAACATCGTGCTGATTGCACGATAAAATGTAAGAAACTCGTGCAATTCTAGTTGAGGTTACTTCAAATAAGTAAGAGTAATGTTCATGAATTAAGCCATAAGTGTGATTACACTTGGTTGGAGTTTGACAGATTTATGCCCCTTTTTGGACTTAAAAAATTCACAAATCATGGCTAAAATTTTGGTTTAGGTTGCCATATTTCATAAACCCAATTGAGGTATGGTCATGAAACTTTCAGCAGATATGTATCATCATAAGTAGACAATATATATACTTGATCAGTTGTGTGTAGATCGCATTTTGTATGATTTATGCCCCTTTTTGGACTTTGTTTTTTAATAAAAATGGCATCTGTTGGAATTGGAGCTCACATATATGAAGCTCAATGATGGACTATGTGCCATTAGTGATGGAAAATAGATGAGCGTTTGGCATTCGCATGCGGCACTCTTGTTTTAAATTTTAAGTCAATGTCACCTTTAAGGTCAAAGGTCATTATTGATATGATTTATCCAAATATCATGGATCAAAGGACCAAAACTCCACAAGAGGCGGGGGGCATAGTGTTTCACAAGCACATTTTGAATTTTTGCCCTAGTCCCTCTTTATGCAATTTTGTCCTACACTGTGATTTTTGGCCAGATTTGTATGTCTGAAAATTTTAAAGTTAAAGTTTTAATTCCGTTTTTCAGTTTGGTACAAACAGAAATTAAGGTGGGTATGGCTGCTGTTGACTTTCCTGTTGCTTTTATTTTTTTCTTTCATGACTTTGAAGTGAGCCAAGCAATGGCATTCTGTCATGATCAGGAGTTTGATGTTTTAGACATATTCCAATATGGTCAGAACATAATTGGGTTTTTTTTGTACTCTGACTTTGCATTATGCAAGGATTTTTGCATGATTCACCAATTTGAAACTGTATCATACACGATTAATTCTGTAAATATATAAGCATGGAACTTCTGCTGAATTCTCGATGATGTTTGCCAATTGTTCACAGCTTAGATATGACTTAAGCATGAGTGATGTTGCTTGAACTTTGATTAGACTTGTACACTCGGTGCAAAAACAAAAGCACTCTGAAATGAAATGGGAACACTCAAATTGCCTTTAAACTTTTAATTTTATGACACATGCAGCTTATTCACCTATAGGGTAGACTTATGCTTTTGAAATCCTTGTGTAAGTCATATTCAGATGAATGTGTTTGAGGTTGGATGGACCTGTTGCCAAGGGGGTGTAACCTTGATATTGACACATTGTCTCTTTGATGTCACACTAGAGCTGTTTGGTTAAATAAGTCTGAACTAGTGCCAAAATCATCATTTCAGTTCTCTAGATGAAGAATAGTGGTCACACAAATGATTAAGCTAAGCCTGGACGTCATCTTCCAGGATTCAAATGGCTTGGTTTCAGATGTTTTGTCGAGTTGTCGAATGATAACAAGCCTAATCAAGGATCCCTGCTAAGCCTAATCTTTGTCGCTTCTTTTGCCAGTACTTTTCCCACAACATTCTTTCCAATCTCCATCTGCTCATCCCACTTAAGACTACAATCATCAATCCATTGGGAGACAAACGTCGGAAAGGAAATTTACCTGTACAATATCCCAGTGATATCAATCAAATATTCATGCACCTGATATTGATATTCACTGCATAATGGTCTTGGTTTTCACTAAATAACAACATCGGAATGCCTCAAACCTCACCTATCTGTTTCTCTATCCAAGAAATAATCACCAAAGAGCTTTGCAGGCTTTTCCAATTAAAACCCTTTGACGTGGATCCGATACTCATTTTAACCCTTTCCCAAACGGCCAAAAATTGGGCAGTTCCAGTTCAAAAGGTGCTGCAGACAACAAAATGGACGAAAACAAAGATAGAATTTTTGTACAATTGATGTAACACAGAAAATATTGGGACTAAAGCAGAAACTGCTGTTTATCAGTAGTTTCTTCTTTTGTCTCAATGTTTTCCCAGGACATTTCTATTGGGAATTTCAAAACTAGGTCTTGTTTGGAAAAAGGGTTTATCATCTGAAAGAGACAAATTCAATTTCAATGAGTATCTATTCCATGATTTTTAGCTCGACTTTTCGAAGAAATTGAGAGCTTATACTGTCACCCGGGCGTTGGCGTTGGCGTTGCAACAAAGGTTAAAGTTTTTTCAAACATCAATAACTTCCATACTATCAAAGGGATTCAACCCAAACTTGGAATACTTATTCACCATCACATCCTCTATGTTACTACCAGGGCCCATGACCCTGGCTCCACTATATTTGGAGTTATGTCCCCTTTATACTAGGCAACTTAGAAAGTCGAGCGTGCTGTCTTCGGACAGCTCTTGTTAAGATTTTAAATGACAACAAAATTAATGATACTCGATTTTCAATTTGATAGACCATGTCTGAAGTGTTGTCTTAAAATAGCGAATGGTTTTCAATCCAGTGTGTTTGTTTTTTAAGCTTTTCAAAACATGGTTTTAAGGCCTGGCAAATGTGCACAATTCCGTGTCCACATCACAGCTGGAACATGTCAAAAAGTGGTCAGTCAACCAAAAATTGGCCGTGTGACTGACCACTTTTGGTGTGGCTGTTATGTAGATGCAAATATTGTTTGCTTTCGATGGTTTCAAGCTTAACAATCAACAGGGTCGTCAAAAAAGAATTTGTTTGTCAAATGGTGCAAGGTTAGAGTTTCAGATTTACCAGAGCAAGGGGATAAAACCATTCTTTAGTTATTTCAAATGATATTAATCCAAATTAATCCTCTGTTGTGTATACTTGTTGAATCATCTTGAAGAGCTGATTCAAATGAGTATCCACAACATAGGGTTTAATGAACAATATGTGAAATATTGCACTTGAAAAGTCATTACTCCCCTATTATCTGAAGCCTCGGTTAGATTTTGAGAGCTACAGATAAGAGAGGGTGATGGCGTTTTAAAACACAATATATCCTCATTCATACAACCTTCACCAAACCGTATGTTGTCGGTACTCATTTGAAACGTCTCGATGTGACGATTCAAATGAGCACCCACCAAATAGGGTTTGGGTTTAATATAAAAGAATTGGAATGACTTCACCCCCTCTTATCTCTTGCTCTGGTTAGTGTATTCAAACTGATTAAAATCCTGTGTTAGCTTAAAGTAACATCTGACTGAGACCGGCAAGGGATAATCTTCTATGACCTTTTCTATTGACCAATAGAATAAACACTTCATGATTTTTTTAAAGGAATAAAACCATAAACTAGGCAACAAGGACATCACATTTCAGTGTAGAACCATGTGTTTGCAAATGCTCGTCATGGAAAATTTATATATCACAAGAGATTTAATTGCTATTAGTTAATTTAAATATAACCAATTTTGGTTTTCACAGGTTCATAAAAGAAGACCCATATCTGGTCTCTGTCAGATTTTACTGTAATATTTGGCTCATTTTAAGGGTTTAATAAGTAAAGTGTATGAAAAATAATGTATTTTGACCATTTCTGACAAATGTGTATCCTTCAATTTCACATTGACTTTTTCCGCCAAATTAATTGTCGTCTGATTTGTCTGCATAAGTTTCAAAGTGCTTCAATTTCGCTCGGAATTGGTAAAAATGAAAATTGAGTGTCAAACAGCTTTGATCTAGATAAGGCCCAGAATTATTATGCGCCTCATCCGGATCCAAGCTGTAAGCATATGGGATATGGTTGTGATTGGGCGGGATAAGGTTTAATGATGAACAGATGCAGTAGAAAGTGTGTTTTTACTGGTATTCAGATTCAAAACCAATTGGTAAAAAGTGATCTTATAACAATGATCTCATTTACTAGTTACTAAAGATGTGTAAATGGAAAACACAAAATCTGTTGATTTTCCATCAAATCCACAGCAGTAAAAATAACCCTTTGTACAAATATTGTACCATGTTATATTTTGCCAAAATTGAGTTCACCCACTGGGGAAGTTAGGTTCTCTTCTTTAATAGTTTTCAGTTTTCTTGATTAAGAAAGGAAAATAAAAAGATTTTTGAAAATACATCTCTCTTTTTTTTTTATTTATAACCTGAAGCCAGGTCCTTTAATATCAACAAAAATGTGGCAGTTGATTAACCATTTCAACCCTAGCGACATGCTTCACTTTGTTTCAACTTTATTGGAGCCTCCTGTTTAATTATGCCCCCTTTCGAAGAAAATGGGGGTATATTGTTTTGCAAGTGTCGGTCGGTCGGAAGGTCGGTCGGTCTGTCCGTAGACCAAACCTTGTCCGGAGCATAACTCGAAAAGTATTAAAGGTAGAATCATGAAACTTCATAGGTGGATAGATCTCATTATGGAGAGGTGCAGTGCACAAGAACCGTAACTCTGCCGATCAAATTTTTAGAGTTATTGCCCTTTGTTGATTTTATAACTTGATTCTTGTCCGGAGCATAACTCAAAAAGTATGTAAGGTACAATCATGAAACTTTACAGGTGGATAGATCTCATTAGGGAGAGGTGCAGTGCACAAGAACCGTAACTCTGCTGATCAATTTTTTTGAGTTATTGCCCTTTGTTGATTTTCAAACTTGATTTTTGTCCGGAGCATAACTCAAAAAGTATGTAAGGTACAATCATGAAACTTTACAGGTGGATAGATCTCATTAGGGAGAGGTGCAGTGCACAAGAACCGTAACTCTGCCGATCAAATTTTTTGAGTTATTGCCCTTTGTTGATTTTCAAACTTGATTTTTGTCCGGAGCATAACTCAAAAGCTATGTTAGGTAGAATCATGAAACTTTACAGGTGAATAGATCTCATTATGGAGAGGTGCAGTGCACAAGATTAACAGCAAAATCTGATGTTCCACTAAGTCACAAGTGCAAAGTTTGCAAAATCAGCATGTAGCAAGATTAAGGATAGTCAAGCAATTTCAGTTGAAATTTAACAAACACTGTATTATTGGTCTATGCTTAGAAACAAATTATACAAAATTTCGAATTGATATGATGAAAATCAAGAGAGATATTGACAAAAGAAAGGTGTATACTTTCTTATGCCTCTCAGTATATTTAATGATCATGAAAGGTTTTAACACTCTGTTTGCTAAACAAAGTTTGGCGAAATGCATGTGAGGCTAGAGTGAAATATAAAGATCTACTTCACGCATAGATTCCTATAACTTATGGATAGTCATATAATAAAGCCCATGATTGGGAACCCGCGAAATTTCCACCCAGCAAAGTTTTCTGATACCATGGTGCACTTTAATTTAATTAAGCACATAAATTGAGCAAATTCATGTGTATAAGTCTTCATTTGTATGTATCTTTATTAGCAACTGCATTTTCAATACCGTAGGTTATTTACATCATGACATCATTTTGCCAACGTTAAAAGTAACAGTGCTGTCGTTATGTCAGAAACTGCCAAAAGGTTCGAAACGGTTTCCGTTGTTTTGGTAAGGTCAAATGATGTAGGTGCAAGCTATTTGGTTATTCCTGTCACTGATATTTTGCTTATTGAATATGTACTCATCAGTCATATAATAAAAGGAGTGTTTTTTCATTGGAGTGAAATTAAGTGGATTATGAAAAATAATTGAATGCATTTCACTCGGCTAACATGTGAAAAACTGTTGTTTTCATATCAGAACAATAGTACAATTTTATATATTCTTGCTTAAGGATGGTTTATACAGGAAGTAGATCATATTGGCCCATGCACATTTGAATTACATTGAAATCACCCTATAAGGCCTCCGAATAATTAGCCGTAAGTAGCTTGGTTGACATGTCTGCCTCGATGGCCCAGTCGGCAGAGATAAAGAGCATGTGGAATCCTACGCAAAGCCTTCTTTAACCTCTTGCAGTGTACATTTTGCATTCTCCCTTTTCTGCTTGACTCTAGTGTTTCCTTTATGACATCTAAAGCAGTTATCTAAAGTGAAGATGTTCAATTCTGTATATTGTGGCATTTATGATTATAAAACCTCATTAATATGGACAAGAAGCTCCTAATACCTTTAGCTCACAACACCCAAATGTTGGTGCACTTTTGAAAAGCTCTTTAATTTAAACAAAATAACCACCTAAACTTTTAAGCTCACAAACATATAATTGTTGGTCTGTCCGTCCGTCCACAATTTCGTGTTTACACTCTAGCATCTACAAATATGAGCCAATCTTGACCAAACTTGGTCAAAACATGTATGGCCATAAGATCTCGGATGAGTTCGATTATGGGTCAGATCGAACCAGAAAGTCAGGAGGGACTGACAGTCCATCGTTATTTGTTTAGGGGGTTAAGCCCTTAAACCACTGAACGCTCTTAAACCCTCTTCAGACAAATATTTTAACTCACAAACCTGACTTGTTTGCGCGGACGGACGGACGGACGGACAGACAGACAGACAGACAGACAGACGGACGACGGACAAAAAGTGATCACAATAGCTCACCTTGAGCACTTTGTGCTCAGGTGAGCTAAAAAGTGTAATAACTTTTCCCAAACTGAAATGTTTTACTTGATTGGACATATAGTCTAGGAGCCAGCTTTTACAAAGGGGGTTAAATTAAAAGTTCTTGCAACCGGTGACCTATAAAATTTTGAGTGGTATTTTTCAATACATTAGGGTCCAATGCTTTGGTTAAGGGTGGATGACATGCTTAAAAGTGGTAGGATTTTTTTTAAATCAAGGTCAAAGGTCATTCGGTGCACTTTTCATACATACCTCCTAAAATATCCCATAACTTACTCATTTATTAAGCTAAAACAATTATTTTGGTATCAAAATAAAGCTGATGATTTGCACTTTGACTTACATGAATAATATACAACTTTTTGATTTTCTATATTTTAGAATATTCATAAATATGGCAAAAATTGGCTAAAAATCACTAAAATAAGTTTTGTCTACAAGTGAAAAAAAAGTTTTTAAAATACCAAAGGTGTGTTTTTGTGGTTGAAATCATACTTAAAAATTGCCCAGAAACCTGTTCTTGACTTATATGTATTTCTTCACAGAATTAGTCTTTGGCTTAGGCTTGTAGTCATAGGTAAAAGTGGGTGGGGTAAATTTTCCCTAAAATTACAAAACGTGCAAACATTGATGTAACAATATATCTTACACATAAATGTGATATTCTATTAGAATTTATTGTTTTGAAATCATATTTGCAGGGATTAGTAAAGCTTTTAATGCATATTCCTGAAAATTAATTTGAATTTTAAGAGTCAAAATAACAATTCAATGAAACAGCATGTTAGATGGATACAGATTATATCAACACCGCAATGTCAAAACTATGACTCTTAAAGCGAATATTTATCAAGTATCTATATGATAGTAATCGGCAGCTGAAAATATTCCCCAGGCCCGTGCCATATTTTATAGGAATCAGAACAACATGGGGACGGTCAGAATTTGCATTGTTGGGTAGTGCATTGCTTTATAGAGCCAAAGGGAAAGGAATCTAGCGCTGGAACCAAATAGCTCATACACGGGAAACACAGTTTACAGTTTAAGTGAATAAAACAATATCTCTAGTATTATATACTTATTAGAGATACCGAAATATCTTTTTTTCAAAATTATCTTTCTCCTTTGTTCAAAATGGCCAACAAAATGCAAGATGGCCCCTTTAAATGTTTATATAGCGAAATTTTAACATAGATAGAAATAAGACCACGAATTAGTCGTTTTTATGTCCCCGCATCGATAGATCGATGGCATATTGTTTTACTATTGTTCGTCTGACTGTCTGTCTGTCTGTCTGTCTGTCTGTCTGTCTGTCTGTCCGTCCGTCCATCCATCCATCCATCTGTCTGTCCGTCCGTCAGTCCGAAACTTAACATGAAAACTTAACATTGGCCTTTTCTCCAAAAGTATTCCACATGCAAAGCTCAAATTTGGTATGTAACCTTCTTCCAATGATATCTATCTGTTCCATGCAATATGACTTTCCCCAAGGTCTTCCATTAATCCTTGTCAACCCTTACCATGAAAACTTAACATTTAAACTAATTAACGTGAAAAACGTTACATTGGCCTTTTCTCCAAAGGGAGTTCACACACAAACCTTATCAACCATTTATGTAAAATCTTAACGTAAAAACGTATCATTGGCCTTTTCAGGGGCATTTGTGTTTCACAAAGACATCTTTTTTCAAGATTATGCTGAATTATATATGAATTCGTGAGAGATAGCCTGTGATGTGCATTTTAGAAAGTAAAACCATTTTATAGAGTTTTATTTGTCAAACGACGACCGAAATGTCTTCTGCATGATAGTTGCATAAAGCAGAGGTAATGCATAAACTCGTTGTTTTGTTCATTTTATGTATCATGTATACTTTACTAAATATAAGTAATAGATCTATCTGTGTCTTTATATACAACACTATCCTCATCATCACCATCATCAACAACAACTACAATAACAACAAGACGCATGATGCAATAACCAGACTTGTAAAAGCCACAGCTACCCTATACTAAACACTTTAATACACTCAACTCATGCCGTATATATTCATCCTTATCACTGTCTACTGCATCAAGATTCTCAAGTCTTTACACAGTTCTGACTCACAAACACATGCATCAGTGCATAAAAGATCTTCTCTTTGACACTTAGACCTTCGCATGTGGCAGCCAGTTTAACACGAGCATTGTGTGATGTCAAGCAAAGCTAGAGGTGCAGGATCTTTACGCATTCTTACATGAACTAAATGATTGTTGTCATCCTTGGTCCATACATGGCATGCTGGTGATGGTAGATTCAGATACTGGTCAGTTTAGTGCTTACAAATATAGGAATATACTGAATTTATGTTTATACAGAAAATATATATGGGTCTATATATATTTATGACCCTGTATCGAGCGATCGGGGGCATATTGTTTTACTCTTGTCCGTCCGTCTGTCTGTTCAAAACTAAACACTGGCATTTTCTCCAAAAGTTTTAAACATACAAAGCTCATTTGGTATGTAGAAGGGCTGTTTATAAAGTATCCGGAATTATGTCATAATTTTTCTCATTTATGTACTAACTGTTATGATATTATAGGATTCAAAAACTAAGTTTATGCATTAAGGCGCATTCTATAGTTGTTATGGCAAAATAGGGTCATATTAAGCAGCGCAACCTAGGTCTGAGATGGGTAAGTCAGGAAAGTCTGTCTTACACATCTAATATTTACATATTTTCGATATATTTGCCACTGCACAATATACCACATTTCCAACATATGTATTTATTTCTCAAAGAAGCGTCTGAACTGTACTTGGGGAATTCTGAAGATAGTTTCTGGGATACAATTGGCAAGTCATGAACGATTTCGCCGTAGTCATGTTGGGACGTCCAGATATATTAAAGTCAGAAACATCATAGGTATAATAATTTATAAATGCGTTATACCACTCGCAAATGCTTGTTGGTTTTTTTTTTATAGAAGTATCAATAGCTGTGCGTGTTCATAATCATAAAGATCGTCTCTGATTTTGATTTTCCAAATTACACTAAAATCATTATTGAATACCATTGCCCTAGCACCATATTTGCTTTGTAAGCAAAGCGATGACTCCAAATGTCAGCCGATGATGTTACGTTTGCTGAGAGAAATGTCTGCTCAAAGGTAACACGCATTTTGGACAATTGTTGAAGTCAAAATACAAAATATGATTGCTTTAAAAGAGATTCAAAAGTCACATCTTTGCAAATTGTCAAAAGTTTCCCCGCTCAACGTGACCCCACCCTGTCGAATGCACCCTTTTCCAAATAGCAGCGTTTTTGTTTCAGGATCAAATATATTATTCTTCAAAGTATATGTGTTTAAATTTTCATCTCAGTTGGTTTAAAAGTTAAAACGACAAATGGGTGATTAGATTTGTGTACAATATAGCCTAGAAAATATTAACAAAAGAAAATGCTGATAATGAGAATTTTCTCCTTTTGCATCAATGTTTTTTTCCAAGCATTTTCTCCTAGGGACGTCAAAACGAGGTCTTGTTTGGGAAAGATTCAATGATTTTTTTGATATAGATACAAATGAAAGATGCATGATTTACTAGGAATAGTTTTAGCCACGTAATAAGTAAAACATTGTCCAGATTTTTGTCAGGTATATTGTTGTGGAGTTCGAACAGCCACAGGTCCAAAAATTTTCACGTTTTTTAAACCAAAAGTTTCTCTGTGTCTACTCAAATACGTATTACAGTCGTGAATCAATAAACAAAGTTATGTTATCATGATGGGATTGTGAAGGATGGATCAACAATTGTGGTATCTTTATTTTCTACTACTTACTCGTAACAAAATGTCACATGCAATAAATAAATTGCATAATAATAGATATAGGGCCTATTGAGTTCAATTTCTTGTACAATTAAAACTTATTGGGTCTCAAAATTAATTAAACTGAAAGACCAGATCCCCTGTTGTCCCTACTGAAGGCATGTACATAAACAAATATACAATACTAACATGGTTTCTCTTGGAGATCTTCATAACCACACATCAGAACATCAAGATTCTAGACTGATGATATTGATATGTATTCACAGAATGGAATAATCTGTTCCAAATTACATTTTATGTATACATATTCGAATGTTTTCGTAAGGCTACCAGGTGTAAGCATTGCAATGATGGCAGTTTTGTAATTATCTTTAAAGAGACCCATGCTAGGTTGTCGGACATACAAAACGATACGAAATATGTTTATGAAATATTGTATGGAATGGTCAACCTGGATAGATAGATAATTTCTGCACAAGGAAATTTCAAATGAAGTTCATTTAGTTCTTCTATATCAAGTCTGTTCTTCTATATCAAGTGTATATAATTAACTAACCGCACTTTATATTTATAGTAACATTTATGTGACACTGAACCTTGATAGTGAAAAATTAAGTTCCAGCTCTAAAATGGCTTTCCTTTTGGGTCTATAAAAGCAATGCACTACACAACAAAGCAAATTCTGACCATCCACATGTTGTTCTGATTCCTGAAAATCTGGCATGGGTCTTTTTATTGTCCTTTACCCGTAAGATAGAAAGAGGAATTTTTTCAGCTGCTGACTATGCTAATCTGAGTCTTGTTTTATTCAATTGTACTAGATACTTGATAAATATTTATTTAGAGTCATTATTTTGACATTGTGGTGTTGATATAATCTATATCCATCTAACATTAATTTTCAGGAATATGCATTAAAAGCTTTACAAATCCCTGCAAATATGATTTTAAAACAATAAATTCTAATAAAACATCACATTTATGTGTAAGATTTATTGTTACATCAATGTTTGCATGTTTTGTAATTTTAGGGAAAAAATTACCCCACCCACTTTTACCTATGACTACAAGCCTAAGATAAAGACTAATTCTGTGAAGAAATACATATAAGTCAAGAACAGGTTTCTGGGCAATTTTTAAGTATGATTTCAACCACAAAAACATACATTTGGTATTTTTAAAACTTTTTTTTTCACTTGTAGACAAAACTTATTCTGGTGATTTTTAGCCAATTTTTGCCATATTTATGAATATTCTAAAATATTGAAAATCAAGAAATTGTATATTATTCATGTAAGTCAAAGTGCAATTCATTAGCTTTATTTTGATACCAAAATAATTGTTTTAGCTTAATAAATGAGTAAGTTATGGGATATTTTAGGAGGTATGTATGAGAAGTGCACCGAATGACCTTTGACCTTGATTTAAAAAAAATCCTACCACTTTTAAGCATGTCATCCACCCTTAACCAAAGCATGGGACCCTAATGTATTGAAAAATACCACTCAAAATTTTATAGGTCACCGGTTGCAAGAAAAGTTCCATTCCAGGTCCTGGCTCCTAGACTAATATTGTTCACAAATGATTTGTCATCAATACTGATCAGTAAAATATTTTAAAACCTGCAAGATTTGTCTGTAATTGGGCAAACAAGTTTGTAGTTTGAAAATCGCAAGAATCAACATACAAGAATTTGCATTTACTCCGACGATGTGGATTTTGTCACTTTTCTCCAAAAACCTTGTAACTGCAGCTTACATTAAGCTGCAGTTACAAGGTTTTGGAAGAAAAGGGACAAATTGAAAATAATATACAAAATAGTAAATCGCTCTCAGTGCATAACAAGGCTATCAGTCATTTTTTAACAGATGAATTAAGTTCAATTAACCCTTCCCAAACAGCTAAATTTTAGAATGGTCCAAACTGAAAGATGCTGCAGACAAAAAAAATGGATGTTGATAGTTTAAGTTTTTGATATATAATAAAATGGAAAACATTGAGACAAAAGGAGAAAATGCTGTTTAATTCTGTTGTTAGGCAAAGGGCTAATAAGAGCAAAACCATTTCAAGCTCTGAAGAGAAACTCTGGACACAAGCCAAAATCATTTACCAAGAATTTCTCTTTTACTTTAACCTTTTTCCAAACAGCCCAAAATTTTGACTGTTCCAATTTTAAAGATGATGCAGACAACAAAATAACTCAGTTTTAAGATAGAAATATGTATAATATTGCATACAAAATATTGAGGGAAAAAAGAGAAATTGCTGATTCATAAGCAATTTCTTCTTTCTCTCAATGTTTACCCAAACTATTTCTACAACTTAGGACATCAAAACCAGGTACTGTTTGGGAGAAATGTACCAGTGCTAGAGGTACAAAAACTCTGGTATACTCAGACAAAAACAGAACTGCACATTTGATGCAGAAAAAAGTGACAGTACTATTAATATGTGCCACAAAACATACTAGCATAGCAGAGTAGATAATGATATAGTCTGGTCAAACTAAGATAATATTGGTGCAACCTGGACAAAATTTGAACAGAATTGAAACCTATGCCAATACACTCAGGAAGTATCTAACTGTTCATAGAAAAAAATATAAAAGAATCCCTCCGTTCGGATTTTTGTAATTTTGGGGCAAAAATTGGGTATTTTTGCTAAAAAATGTGAAAAACTGGAATCTATCATTTTGTGAAAAATATTATTGTTTGTGTGGTTATTTTGTGAGGAAATGTTATCAAATATGATTTTCTTTGATACCAAAAAAGAATTAGTTATAAAAAATAAAAGAAAAAAAAAATATAATTTTTCTATTGTTGGGGGGCGGGGGATTACTGATACTAGCATAGTAATAAATATATTATGTAGTCCTTTATTTGACTAAGATTTATCGTAATTGAATGAATGAGTGAAATAATGATTAAATCCTCCTTTCATAAAATTATTAGTCATATGGCGTCGTCATGGGTGCACCTGATCATGTTTTCCTGATATTTCTTGTATCAGTGAAGACACAAATTCAAATTTAATCCATCATGTTGTTCATAAGTAAATGATTCGTCCTGTTTTGAGAGAAAACAACTTTTGTCAAAGGACAAAAATTATAATGACCAAGGCTGCCATTGAACCCATAATCCTATGATTGAAAGATATGATATCCCAATTTTAAGGTTCTACAATAAAACGGTGGAGATTATGAATCATGGGGTGGATATCGACTAGACAAAAATAATCTCGATTCTGGTCAAATATTTTGCAATACAGATAACTCTTTTATTTCTTCATCAATTTTCAAAAGGTTTATCGCACGTACCCCGCCTTACTGAGCTCTTTTCTGAGATAATATAAATTATTTGTGGAATACTTTTACTTTGTCCAGAAATTGATCTCAACCGACTAGAAAACGAAATGATAACGACTACGGTCAAATTAACTTTGCTTCAGGTAAGGAATTGTGTAATAACTTTCTTATTCACGAGTCAATTTTCAGGCGGTTTGTTGCATGTAACCCGCCTTACGGAGCTCTTTCCTTTGAAAACACCTCATACTTTTTGCAAATATTGATCCTAACCGACCAGAAAAACGACTTGATTTGTTCTGGTCGGTGGGGATCAATTCTTGAAATAATTACAAGGAGAATTCAAGTAAGTCATACATCACAGGAAAGAGCTCAGTAAGGCGGGGTTCATGTAAAAAAGCGTTAGAAAATTGACGGAGAAATAAGAAAGTTATTGCAAAATGTCTTAGCTGAAGCGAGGCAGAATTGTCCGTAGGTTTACCCATCCCACAATGCACATTCTCCACTGTAAATAAGCCCTATTTTATATACCTGGCAATTAAAAAGGCAACGGGAAAAAGTTATAAACAACTATTTTCCTGGTAATTCGCAACATTAGATCAGGCAATATCGGTTCTTACTTTGAATTTCATATATAAATCTCGGATTTAATAATCTACGAAACAAGAAAAAATTAGCTAAGCAAGACCCTCTCTGATTCAATTGGGATGGGGTGATTTGATTTTTCTAACAATACAATGATGGTACCTGTATGTCATAAAAACAATAGAATGTGCATCATGATTTAGTTTATTTGCTTTGCTTTCAATATTTGCTTTCATTTGCATGTTTATCCTTGAAGATGGCAGATCTTCAAGTTGCCATGCAAAAAGGCATGGCAAAAGAGGATGTTGTTGACGAGAAGTTTGTAAGAAAGACGAAGAAGAGCTATAGCTCAGTATTGCGGTGGTTAGCACAATATGTTATGTTTTTAAATGTAGAATATGAGTGTCGGACGCCCTAACATCACCTTTGTTAGCTGCCCCTCCTTAAGTTACTTGTGGCTTGGTCCCTAAGGCTCTTAGCGAACGCAAGAGTGGAAAACATCATTCCTGTCAAGAATCATTTCCGATTAAGAGAGAGGCGGTAAGATGACCATATGATAGTAATGTCACTGATGGCATAGGTCTAATATCCCATGACTGGAAGATGAGTTTTATCATTATTTTTACAAATACCAAGGTGATTCTTTTGCATGCAACAACTACTGCGGACCTGAGCATACAGACCATATCATGAAGTTATTTGAGCATATGATAGACTATTTGGTACAAAACTTTAACACAAGAGGACCATGATGGTCCTTGATCGCTCACCTGCACCTAGATAGAATGAAAGTCGTAAGGTTGTCAAGTTCAAGAGCACATAATTTAAGATGTGAGATGCTTATCAAGCTGAAAACTGCTTTCATAATCTTGAATGATCAATATTTGTAGCTGTTACAGTAAAAACAAAGTGGAAGAAAACAACAATTTTGTCACAGTCAAGGGCACATAACTCATGTCCAAGTTTTTTTATTGGTTAATATTTATTGCTGTTTGAGAGAAAACAAAGTCGAAAGTGGCAATTTTGTAGCCATCAAGGGCGCACAACTCTGGTTTTTTTAGTCCGATCAATCGAACAAATTAAAACAATCAAGATCTTATGGTCACCAACATTGTGACCCAGTTGTGTCTTGATTGGTCTATATTTGTGTTTGCTAGAAAGAAAATAAAGTCGAAAACAGTAATTTTGTTAAATTCAAGGGCCAATAATTCTTGTTTTTCTAATCAAATCAAGCTGAAAATTTAATTCACCAAGGACCTTATGGTCACCAACATTGTGGCCAAGTTTTGCCTTGATTAGTCAATAAATGTAGATGCTACAGTGTAAACAAAGTCGAAAACAGCAATTTTGTCAAATTCAAGGGCACATAATTCCAGACTTCCTGCTCCTATCACACTGAAAATCAAATTCATCCAAGATCTTATAGTTACCAACATTGTGGCAAAGTTTTGTCTTCACCGGTAAATATTTGTAGATGCTAGAGTGGTTACAAAGTCAAAACTAGCCATTTTTATGTTCAAGGGCACATAACTCCGGACTTCCAAGTCCGATCTGACTCAAAATCAAACTCATACGAGAACTTATGGTCATACAAGATTTGACCAAGTTTGGCTAATATTGGTCAATATTTGTAGATACTAGAGTGGTAACAAAGTCAAAACTAGCCTTTTTTGACGTTCAAGGGCACATAACTCCGGACTTCCAAGTCTGATCTGACTCAAAATCGAACTCATCCAAGAACTTATGGTCATATATGTTTTCACCAGGTTTGATTAAGATTGGTCAATATTTGTAGATACTAGAGTGGTAACAAAGTCAAAACTAGCCATTTTATGACGTTCAAGGGCACATAACTCCACACTTCCTTGTCTGATCTGACTCAAAATCGAACTCATCCGAGAGCTTATAGTCATACATGTTTGACCAAGTTTGGTCAAGATTGGTCAATATTTGTAGATACTAGAGTGGTAACAAAGTCAAAACTAGCCATTTTTGATGTTCAAGGGCACATAACTCTGGACTTCCTGGTCCGATCTGACTCAAAATCGAACTCATCCGAGAACTTATAGGCATACATGTTTTGACCAAGTTTGGTCAAGATTGGTCAATATTTGTGGATGCTAGAGTGGTAACAACAAATTGTGGACAGACGGACGGACGGACGGACAGACGGACGGACGGACAGACGGACGACGGACAAAAAGCGACCACAATAGCTCACCTTGAGCACTTCGTGCTCAGGTGAGCTAACAAAACAGACAGGTCAACAGTCTTCACCAGTATTAACATATATCTCTTAACTCATTACCAGACGTCAAAATTTTGGACTGCTCCATTTTGAGAGGTGTTGCAGACGACAATTTCAAGTGAATGAAACTTTACATTTATTGGTCTTTTTGCGTAGAAAACATTGTGGGAAATGAAGAAATTGCTTGTCACAAGCAATTTCTTCATTTTCCACGATGTTTTCCAAAGCCATTTTCTTGGGTTAAGAGTTACAGATGAGAGGGACTAAAGGCTTTTCAAAATGCAATATTTCATTTATTATTGATCAAACCCCATGTTATGGGTACCCATTCGATTCTTCTCTTTTCTTCGTTTTCCTCACTGTTTTCAAAATCCTACATGATAACATCTTGTATGGCATCAAATAGGGTCTTCAAGTTGGAATGGGTTAACCCTAAAATTTTCAGTCCAGCACTTCTCGATCAGATTCGGTCAATATGCATGAATTCTGCTAAAAACAGGCTGGGTTTACCGCTATGATTTGATACATCGTCAGTGTTATTATAAAATTTCGTAACTACAGCTTCAATCAAGTCGTAGTTTCAGGGTTTTAGAATAACACAGAGGAAATACGATACCACATTTCCTACTGATATTCACTATAAAGGCCTATAGATAGGCCTATCATACGAGGGTTGTCCCAGTAATTCGTGGACTTTGTTCATAATATTTATATTTGAAGTCCGATCGCCATAATAATATGCAAATGTCTTCCCACATTTTTTCTAGGTTAGACAAATGCATTTTTGATGTATTTCAATGTACATCTTTTGAATTGTGCATCATCGATTATACCAATGTATGCATACCCGGCGCAAGCCAAATGGACGCATTGGAATTAGCATTTGCGTGTTCAATAAAACAATATTTTTTCTGCTGTATTAGTATTTAGCGCCTAAGCGTGACATCTGTATGTAGGGACTTCATTTTGACATCACCACAGCAAATTTCAAGCGTCAAATATTGTTTGAAGTAAAATTACGCATATTTGAATATTTGTCGTTGAAATCACAACCAAGTTAAAATGGCGACGTTAGAGAAAGACCAAGCGAGCAGAGTTGCAGTCCAGCTCGATTTGCATACCGGCATAACATAATTATGAAATGATACATACAAGATACTGCTATGTACAGACGGAAAAAGAAGTGTTTCCAGGAGCCATGACAAAACTTATGATCAGCACAGGGAGTCGTACACCCGTCATATTCCCGGGACCTCGTCCATTGCACTATGCGTTCTTACTTAGTTAAAGTCACATCTTAGGGGAAAATGATTTCAGGACCGGAAAGAGTTGATATATGCGATTAAATGGTTCACTCTTTCGTTAGAAATCGGAAAGTGCAGCGATATATTTTAAAAGTGGGTAAAATGACGCCATTTGTGTATCGTACATAAGGGAAAATACTTCGAAAGAAAGTATCATTATGTACAAAACGATAGGGGTTGAAATAGATGACGTCGTCAGCGTGCGCCGGGTCTGCGTACCTTATTGATTTGTAGTTTGCAAAAAGTGCCTATACTTAGGCATATTTTTGTGACATTTTGCATGTATACTCAGGATAGGTGTCTTTTATATACCTGAAAATTGGAAACTTGTGCAATGATTATTTTTCATACAGTAAGCCCAGTCCACGATTTACTGGGACAGCCCTCGTACACTTATTTCACCGTTCACTTTCGCGAGTCCATTTTGTTTAGATTTATCGTTACTTGACGAGTCCGACTTTGATTTTTCTTTTTCCTCTTCCATTGCTTTTTGCATCTCTTGATAATAGTCCAAAGCTGTTCTTACTGGCTGAATAATATCTTTCTGTAAGCATGAAGAAATGAAAGTTTATTACAATGAAACCTGTCAATAAACAGTGATTGAATGAATACAGAAGAGGACATTATACAGACACTGCCTTGGATTAATTATAATTCTAATATGTTACAGACATCAATAATTATTGCAAATGAACATTTTTTTTTCATTTTTTTTGTCTTTCTTGCTAGAAAACCTTTTGCTTGTCACTAGCAATTCCTTCATTTTCCACAATGGTTACCAAAGCCTTAATATTCTAGGGCAGTTTTCCAAACATATGTGATGAACCACACTTAGGATAACAAGTAATAATAATATTCTCTCAATGTTTTCCATTCTATCCTATTTTATATTGAAATCTTCACAAACACCAATCACTTATAGAATTTTCCGCATGCAATAGTATTTGTATTGATGAAAATTTATGATAAAGACCGAGAAATTTCTCATTAAACAAACCTCAATGACAGGAAGTAATTTGCCGAGCGCTTCAAAAAGGGGCAACAGTACATATTTGATGAAGCCAACTTGTGACGAAGACTTTGTGACTTTGTCTCTATCCATGAACGGGGTCACAGGAAGTCCCTCCAATTTCTCAATATCACTCTGAAGGTAAACATTTAACAATTGTTGTTGTTATTTTGTGAAATTAACAGTTTCATAAATAGCAAAAAAAGACTGTTCCATTTTGAAAGCTACTATGGATGACAAAAATAAGACTTGTAGACAAAATATTACAGAAAACATTGAGGCAAAAGGAGAAAATCGTCGGTGTAAATGCAAAACCTCGTAACTATGTCAGTTTGTGCGATTTTCAAAGTACAAACTTGTGAGCCCAGTTAAGACAATTCTTGCAGGTTGTTAAATATTTTTACTGATCAGTATTAATGACACATTATTTGTGAACAGTATGTCCAAATTTCAAGTAAAACATTTCACATTGGGAAACGTAATTACACTTTTTCCCCTCCCCTTAAAAATTTTCCAGAATCGAGACACAAGGTTTTGCATTTACAACAACGACATGCTGTTCATCAGTATTTTCTTCTTTAGCCTCAATGTTTTCCCAAACCTTTTCTGTTAGGGATGTCTCTATCAAGTTTTGTATTGGACATCCTTTGGGAAAAGCAAAATATACTGGTATTAGTGCAGCGGATAAGCGGAAAAGATGCTCACATCCGGAAGAAAGCACCAAAATTTGCATACACTTAGTCTAAGTACTCAAAAATCATAAAACATTAAGATCCACGTGATCCGAACTCAAAAAAGATGATTTTGATCACATTTAATTTAGTAATTTTTCGTTCAATTTGTAATGGCTTTGCCAGTACACCGTAGATCATTTTTACATAATGACGTCAATAAACGTCACAAAATCGCGTGTTCTCAAGATGGACGATTTGTTTACAATTCGTTGAAACATCGAGAAATTTAAGAATTAAGGCTAAACTTGGATCAAAACTCGGTGAGTATCATTCTACAAATTGTTTTTTGTCATTTTAAATATAATTTGAGCGTTCAGGGTCTCTTGCCATGGTTGCTGTTGTTTATGAATCAACAAAAATGTAGAAATTCTTAACTGGGCAATAAACATGATAAATTCTTAATCTAATGCTCAAATGATTCAGTAATGTATTCACGCTTATAGCATAGGTAAGTATAACTCTATTGCTGATCATTAATTGCAATTTTGAAAAAAAAAATATGCAAAATACTAACATGAGTTTTCGCCGATTTTTTTTTTCTACGGAAGCACATTTGTGCCATCATCGGCGATTGTTGCAATCTTACTTTCGGACGCATTTAACTTTAAAATCCTGTTTATTCTTCACTGATATGGTTATCTAATAGTGTTTCACTTATCTGGAGTTTTTTTCTACACTAGTTACTTGTGTTTTTTTCTCATTTCAGATATGTAACGATGGGCAGTATATCCGAGAACAAAATGAATTAGCATATTATACCCAGAGAGAGAAAATTTCTTAAACAACAAACTGATGGAAGGTGAATATTTTTTCATGTGTATCTAACAAACAAGTAGGTAGATCGATATCTCCGATGTTTCTTAAGTTTAAACAAGAGTGCCTGAAAGGCACTGATATCGCTCACCTGAGTTCTTCCTGTATTTGATTGTGTATTATATAAATTTTGTTGTAAACAAATATATAAGTCGTATAAAATTATTGTTAATAAAGTTTTATAATTTCCAATGAATGCAATGAAGTCACATTAGTATTCAATCATATTGCATGTAGTGACATCTTAAATATTGAATATCATGTGCTGTTCCAGTTTGATTTTTATAACCAAGATTTAACTTTTACAATTAAATTTTGAAACATCAGAATGATACATTACAAGCATTAATATGCTTAATATTTTAAGCCCCTCCTTGAATCATCAACATTTATTAACCTGTCAAAAATTTACAACAAAGTGTTTGAAAAGAGTAACTCAATGAGCATTTTGCTATACTTGGTTTAAATTGGCCCCATAATTGATTTTTGAAGAATTTCTGTACAACTTTTTTAAGTCTGATAAGCCCTACCCTGCCACACTCATTTTTTTTAAGAAATCAAAAATTCACAAACATTATTATTGTTACAAAGAGTCACTCAAGCAACATCCCTGGTACAAATTGGCCCAACAGTTGATTTTTCTTATCATTTCTCCTAGTCGAATAAGTCCCACCCTGCCATGTCCACATTTTTTACAAATCAGAAATTTGTAATAAAAATAAAAAGGGGTACTTAAGGAACATTCCTGAATAATTTGGTATAATTTGGTCCAACGGTTAAGGAGAAGAAAATTTTCAAAGAATTGTTTAAGGATTTCTCCAAGTCTGATAAGCCCCGCCCTGCCATGCCTACATTTTTTGACAAATAAAAAAATTCATGAACACACATTGAAAACAGTCACTCAAGAAACAGATCTGCCAAGTTTACTTCAAATTTGACCAATGGTTGATTTTTAAAGATTTTTTTCATGATTTCTCTAAGTCTGATAAGCCCCGCCCTGCCTGCCCACATTTTTTGACGAATCAAAAATTTGAAAACAAGTTTTGCAAAGGGTCAACAAAGGAACATTTCTGCCAAGTTTGGTAAAAATTGACTCATTGGTTAAGGAAAAGAAGATTTTTGAAGAATTATGTAACAATTTCTTTAAGTCTGATAAGCCCCGCCCTGCCATGCCCTCATTTTTTGACGAATCAAAAATTTCTCGACACACAGTGAAGACAGTCACTCAAGAAACATTCCAGCCAATTTTGGTACAAATTGGATAAACATTTGATTTTTAAAGAATTATTTAACAATTTCTCAAATTCTGATAAGCCCCGCTCTGCCACGCCCACATTTTTTGACGAATCAAAAATTTGAAAACAAGTTTTGAAAAGGGTCACCCAAGGAACATTTCTGCCAACTTTGGTAAAAATTGACATGATGGTTAAGGAGAAGATTTTTGAAGAATTATTTAATAATTTCTCTAAGTCTGATAAGCCCCGCCCTGCCACGCCCACATTTTTTGACGAATCAAAAATTTGAAAACAAGTTTTGAAAAGGGTCGACAAAGGAACATCTCTGCCAATTTTGGCATAACTCGACTCAATGGTTAAGGAGAAGAAGATTTTTGAAGAATTATTTAACAATTTCTCTAAGTCTGATAATTAACCCTTTCCCAAACAAGACCTGGTTTTGACGTGCCGTATAGAAAAGGCTTGGGAAAACATTGAAACAAAAGAAGAAACTGCTTATAACCAGCAGTTTCTCCTTTTGCCTCAATATTTTCTTGGCTATAACATAAACATTTTGGCCTTTTGTGATCATTTACTTAATCGTCTGCACCAGCTTTCAAATTGAACCAACCTAAAATTTTGCCGTTTGGGAAAGGGTTAAGCCCCGCCCTGCCACACCCACATTTTTTGACGAATCAAAAATTTGAAAACAAGTTTTGAAAAGGGTCACCCAAGGAACATTTCTGCCAACTTTGGTAGAAATTGACTCAATGGTTAAGGAAAAGAAGATTTTTGAAGAATTATTTAACAATTTCTCTAAGTCTGATAAGCCCCGCCCTGCCACGCCCACATTTTTTGACGAATCAAAAATTTGAAAACAAGTTTTGAAAAGGGTCACCAAAGGAACATTTCTGCCAACTTTGGTGGAAATTGACTCAATGGTTAAGGAGAAGAAGATTTTGAAGAATTATTTAACAATTTCTCTAAGTCTGATAAGCCCCGCCCTGCCACGCCCACATTTTTTGACGAATCAAAAATTTGAAAACAAGTTTTGAAAAGGGTCACCCAAGGAACATTTCTGCCAACTTTGGTAGAAATTGACTCAATGGTTAAGGAGAAGAAGATTTTTGAAGAATTATTTAACAATTTCTCTAAGTCTGATAAGCCCCGCCCTGCCACGCCCACATTTTTTGACGAATCAAAAATCTGAAAACAAGTTTTGAAAAGGGTCACCCAGGGAACATGCCTGCCAAGTTTGGTTAGGATTGGCCAAGTGGTTAAGGAGGAGAAGATGTTTAAAGAAATTGTTGACGACTTCCGACGCACAACGCACAACGCACGACGCACGACGCACGACGCACGCCGGACACAGGGTGATCACAAAAGCTCACCTTGAGCATGTTGCTCAGGTGAGCTAAAAAGTAATAAATGTTTTGTTGTAGTTTTGGAATTAAAATCCAAAAAGCAAAAACTATCGAAACAAACTATAGCGTATGCTGAAGTACGATCTGTCATTTAACATTTCAAATTTAATAATATTGTGTAACACAGACTTTAGTCACTTTAAATATCCTATTCTTATTATTGACGTTGTTTTAAAGAACGCTGTAAAGTTGCATATACATTATTACCGGTAACTCCTGATTAAATATCTTTTGCTAACAGAAAACCTTGAACCCATATAGAATATATCATTCTATTCGAAACATGTATTTTATCAACATAGTCTTATTATCCTTTTGCTTTTTTCAGAGGAAGTCAAGATGGCTACTTCCGGACACGAAAACGTCTCTGAAAATGAAGATAAAACAAATTGGTCCCTCTGTTGTATTTGCCAGAAGAAGGTGCAGGGTCAATTGGTGGATCCGGCAAATGTAAAACGATTTAACAAAGGCAATAGTTGTAAACTTTTGGAGGAGCGATTGATAAGATTTAAAGACTTAAACGCATTACCCTCTACAATTAACAATATTGACCGTCTAGACGATGGAAGCGGCATATCATGTACTCTGACTTCAAATAAAGCAAGATGGCATAAACAATGTTTTGATATGTTTAACGGAGAGAAAATGAAACGCATTTTAAAAAGAAAAGACAAAGAAGGACACACAGTCGAACATTCTCCAGCCAAGAAATTATTAAGAAGTGTCGCAGATGTTAAAATCAAAAACTGTTGTTTTTCTGTGATCAACCCGAGCAGTCTTCTGGATTATTTCATCGTGTAGAAACATTGTCGCTGGATTCCAGAATAAGAAAACTTGCAACAGAAATGAAAGATTCAAAGATATTGGCAAAGTTAGCTGCGGGAGATATGACAGCTACTGATTCCGTGTATCATAAAAATTGTTTGACAATGTACAATAATAGATACCGAAGTTTTTGTAGGAAAAGTCTTCCTGCCTGTTCCACCACAAATGAGCTACACGCTGGTAAAGCAACAGCATTTGCAGAGTTAGTGGCCTATGTAGGAAAGATCGAAAGTAGCGATGGCAAGGACATGCGAATCTTTTTAACTGTCAGAACTGAATAGGATGTTCACAAATCGACTACAACAATTAGGTACAAGTGCGACGCCAAACTCTTCACATTTGAAAGAGAAACTATTGTCAGCAGTTCCTTCACTTGAAGAGCACAAGAGTACATACGAAACAATGTTATCTTTTCGTAAAGATATCGGGAACACATTACTAGAAGCTAGACGTCATGATATAGAAAATGGTGCTCTGGTATTGATGCGTGCAGCAAATATTGTTAGGAAAGACATCTTTAAACATACATATCAGTTTCGTGGTTCTCTTCTAGACAAACAATACGATGATATTCCCGAATCGCTGTCCAAATTAGTAGACATGATAGTCAATGGCAGGGACATTTCTAATGAAACAGAGAGTGAGTACAATTCGTGTGAAATTCAGAATTCGTTAGCGCAACTCATCATGTTTAATACTCGAAAAAGAAGACCGAAAGACGTTTCGTATCACAGACATCTTACAGAGCGAGAAACAATGCTTCCTCTCTATTTGGGGTTATTGATACATGGCAAGACGAGAAAGCGTGAGTTGATCGATATACTTCATGAAAGAGGCCTTTCCATTTCGTATGACAGAGTACTGCAGATTTCAACGGACATTGCCAATAGCGTAATAACACAATTTGAAGAAGCTGGTGTTGTTTGTCCGAGTTTTTTCCAAGACAAGTAGATCGAGTGGAAGTCATTTGGGATACCTACAAACAAGACAGTTTAAAATCGTTTACAAGACAAATGAGGGGATCAGGGGACCATGTTCGCTTCTCAGATACTACAAAGCTTCCTGCCAACTGGAAATCATTCCTTAGAAACGACAAGAATAAAACACAATTATTTCATTTCTTAGCACAGAGTTTACGAAACATGGAAATTCAAGGCCAAAAGTCGGTAATTACTACATACGACGAGACCGTACTTTGCTCAAAGAACATCAATGAAGATCATACAGACTTAGCCCCATGTAACCATGAAGAGGCAGACACTAGAATGCTGCTACACGCTGCAAACGCCTTTCGTCAGGGGAAGAAATCTGTTTTAATATATGCTACAGATGCCGATGTAGCAGTGATAGCTATAGCGCTTGCAAGTCTATACAAAGAATGTTCTTTATGGTTAGGATATGGACATGCCAGTTCATTCAGATACATCCCCATTCATGAACTTGCACAGCAGTTAGGACCCGACGCATCTTGGGCCCTACTATTTTTTCACGCGTTTACGGGCTGTGACACCGTCTCCTATTTTAACAGTATTGGTAAAAAGTCTGCTTTTAAGTTTTGGCAATCCCAACATGAACTCATTCCCTTGTTCAAAAAAACTGTCGTTACCAGTTGAAAGTATTAGCGAAGACGATATCATTATTCTCGAGAGATTTGTGGTTCTTCTGTATTCAAAAACAGCCGCTTGTGATACCGTAAATGATGCGAGAAAATACCTATTCTCGCAAAAGAATCGTCAGATAGAAAACATACCGCCTTCAAAGAGTGCTTTAATCCAACATATTAAAAGAGCTGTGCACCAAGCTGGGCATGTATGGGGACAAATGGGGAGCACAATTCAAGAACTCCCTTCTCCGTCAAACTGGGGTTGGTACAAAGACGACAGCGACGTATGGAAACCAATGTGGAGCACGCTACCAGAAGCATCTAAAGGTTGCAGAAAACTGGTAAAGTGTTACTGTAAAACGGCATGCGCAGGACGGTGCAAATGCTTCAAAGCCAATATACCATGTACTTTATTGTGTTCTTGTCAGGCTGGTTGTGACAGGGCATAGTTTAGACTTGTCGTGTAATATGGTATGTGATTGTGTAATTGTCTGTTCGATAGCGATGTTAACTCGACTATTGTTGTTATGGACAACAAAATTGTTATTGAAAAGATATGATTTGTATATGATACAGCAAAGAAAAGAAGAAAATGCTAATTTGAAGCATTTTCTTCTTTGGTCTCAATGCTTTTCTAAGAGTTTTTTATTATGGTAGACAAAACCAGGTCTTTGGGAAAGGGATGACTAGATAATCACGCTTACATGGATGTTATAAATCATCGGTGCCATTGCAAAACCTCGTAACTCCAGCTTGATTAAAGCTGGAGTTACGAGGTTTTGCAATAACACCGACGAAATATTGCAAAATTTATACTGTTAATATCTTTATTTAATCCTTTCCCAAACATCAAAATATAAGGGCGTTCCAATTCGAGAGCAGCTGCTACAAGTGTCAAAATGCATGCTTATAAAGATGTGATTTGTGTATAACGTAGCACATAAAATCATGGGGCAAAAATTTCCTCTTTTTTCTCAATGAATTTTATGCTACTGACGTCAAAGCAAGGTCTTGTTTGGAAAATGATTGTAGACTTTAATCAGTTATTGAAAAATGTAAGAACAATCATCTTTGCAACTTTCTTGTTAATATGACGCATCAATATAATTTTATTTGAGGCGGGGTCTCGAAATAGGTCCTCTATATGTCATCGAGTACGGCATGGATCCAGATCAGTGTGTGTATACGCATTGTCTGATCAGTATCAATGCTGTTCTCAAATCGCTAATTCATTATTTATTATAACTTTTGGAAAGTAGAATATACATTATGACCAGGCCACACTTAAACCAAGACGGTCTTGACCATGAAGGTCTCAAGGGCCCTTTTTCTAGATCCCTGCTCATTTATAAATCTTAATCTGAGCTTGAAAGCTAATATACTTGTTCAATCACTTAGTAATACCTTCTAACATTAAGATAATACATATTGATCATCATGACAATGGATAGTTCATTCCATATACAAGAGTTTGTGAAACTCATTGTATAGGCCGTGGCAACTAAAGTCGGAAAATGTAAATTTAGGGTACCTATCTTTGAGCCCCATTTTTTTTAAGATCCCATCGTTGGATCGCGTGGATCTTAATGTTTTCGTAATCTGCATATATTAAAATACTTATATACAAATTTTGGTGCTTTCTTCCGGAAGTGAGCATCTTGGTCAAATTTTGGGGCTTAGCCGCCTCACTATATTCAATGAAAAAGAAAATTATTAAAAAGGTTATATTTCTAACTTCCTAGATTCTAATGATGTGAAAATAAGCAAAAGACTTTGTTCAGAAAATTCATTATTAATTTCCAGCAAAAATCTACGCTCTATAAAAACAATATTCAATTTCAAGAAAATTACATCTTTAAATGAAAAATTATTCAGCATCCAAATAATTAAAAGGAAGTTTTACTCTAGTCTAACTAAATAGTGATGAAAACTGCAAGATCATTCCACATTTATCTCGTAATATTCTAAATGCTGAAAAATCATGAAACAAATTTCTAACTAACATCTTAAGTAATCATTAGCACAATTTTATCTCATACACCAAGGTTTGAAATTAGAAAATGTATAACATGTTTTTCTTCTTTAAGAATTTATGGAAAATGTGAGAGCTTTAATTCAATTTAACAAAAGATCTCATTAAATTTCAGTTAAAAATTGTAATGATTTGAAATACAACCCCTTTCCAAAACAAAAATTTAGGGTGGTCCAATTTGAAAGCTGGTGCAGATCACAAAAAGGATGTTACTAAGGGTGAAAATTGTGATTGATATAGCACAGAAAACATTGAGGCAAAAGGATAAAAAATAATGTGTTTGCTGATTTTATCTAGGTTCAATATCATTAGGGTTAACTAAATAGACAACAAAATTTTAAACTGGTCAAATTCAAAGATTGTTGCAGACAAGAATTTCAAGCGAACAAACTTTGACATATTTTTTGCCTTCCTAGGTATAAACATTGTAACAAGCATTTTCTTCATTTTCTCACAATGTTTTCTGGGTCCTTTTTATGAGGTTTGAAAAATGTCTGTATTTGGGAATGGGTTAAAAATGACATATTTACACTAACAAAGAGTTGATAAGATCTTAACCCATTATGACACATTGACGCCTTTTGACACCCTTTTAGATAATGACTTTGAAAAACATTGTGGAAAATGAAGAAATTGCTTGTGACAAGCAATTTCATCATTTCCCACAATATTTTCTACGTAAAAAGACCAAAAAATGTTAAATTTCACTCAATTGAAATTGTCGTCTGCAACATCTTTGAATTTGGAATGGTCCAACATTTTGCCGTTTGGTAAAGGGTTAAATTAAGGTTAATGGAAGCAAATTGAGGATGTGTTCTTTTTATTACAAAATGTGTAACAAATTATTTGGTACAAATCTAATAAACTAAGCAATTTTAGAGAACTTTATACAAAGAACATAGGCTATGGCATTCTTAATCCACTATAACACACTGACACTTTTTGACTCCTCACAAGATAATGACTTTGGAAAACATTGTGGAAAATGAAGAAATTGCTTGTGACAAGCAATTTCTTCATTTTCCACTTTGTTTTCTACACAAAAAGAAAACAAATATTTAAATTTCATTCATTTGAAATTATCGTCTGCAACATCTTTGAATTTGGACCAACTTAAAATTTTTGTCATTTGGTAAAGGATTAAACAACAAAATTCTAGAGTGGACAAACTAGACTGGTCAAGACCCAAAGACAAGCAGACAACAATTTCAAGAGAATAAAAGTTTACATTTTTGGTCTTTCTAGGTGGAAAACATTGTGGTAAATCAAGAAATTGCTAGTCAGAACTCAAACAGTTTTAAAACGTAGTTTCGGAACAAAAATGGGTTGGTGCTTGAAGGTCAAGGTGGTAGTTTCTGAACATCTCATTTATTTTTTCTCCCTCCAAGCCATATCATAAATATGTTGACATGATTCCGTAGAAATGCGGCGACGTCGTCGATCGTAATCTTGCGTAATTGCTTTTCCGGGGGATGCAAGTGAAAGCTCCTAATGAGGAAATTTAAGATTTTTAACAAGATATTCTTGGCAATTTTTAGTGATTTTCACAGTTTTACTGCAATCAATTTTTGTTGCTCTCTCAGAAAATGATAACCCTTGAGGCAACTACCAGTAATGAACTAGATGGTTTTCAGAAATAATTGAATGGGGATTTACTCCTACGAAAAAAGTTCAAGAATGCATTTCTAGAACTGTTCTAGAATGTTAAATGGCACTTCTAGAACTGTTTATTTAATGCGCCATTTAACATTCTAGAACATTTCTTGAACTTAAATGAACTTTTCGCAGAGGTAATGCCACTTTCAACCATTCTTTACCACAGTCCATTACCAGGTGGCAAAATTTTTGACTGGTTCAAATTCATAGATTTTGCGGATGACAATTCTAGGTGAATGCCTCATTAGATTTTTAACCCATTACTGCATTATAAGTGATATCACTCCTTTCGACTCCTTCACAAGTAAAGGCTGGGGAAAACATTGTTGAAAACGAAGAAATTGCTTCGTTTTTCATGATGTTTTCAAACTCGAAATTGAAAATTTCCTAATTTTCATGCACATTGAATTGTCACCTGCAACAGCTTTCAAATTGGAACAGTCCAAAATTCTGCTATCTGGTAATGGGTTAACCCATTCCCACACAGTGACTCTTTTTGACTCCCTGAAAGATAATGACTTTGGAAAACATTGTGGAAAATGAAGAAATTGCTTGTGACAAGCAATTTCTTCATTTTACACTATGTTTTCTACCCAAAAAGACAAGAAAAAAAATTTCATTCATTTGACATTGTTGTCTGCATTATCTTTGAATTTGGACTAATCTAAAATTTTACCGATTGTAAATGGGTTAAGGTATAGAAAAACTTTCCCCATCATCAACTAAATCAACCTCCATCACAGAAAACCTCCAGAAATATCACGTCTAATTGAAATCTTGACGATAAATGACCGACAAAAATGTCTCATTTGGAACTCCTTCACTGGTTTTGAAGAACCTCATGCAATAATGAACGCCTCTTGGGCCTTTCAACGTTTGGGCATATTAAGAAAAAGTTCACTTATCAAATGAATTAAAGATACATAGTTACAGTAACTTACTTATTTTCAGGGTAATTTGCTGTAAAAATAACTGTACATAATTAAATATGGCCTTTTAACTTTTCTCTGTGCAAAATTTCAGCTCTGTCTTATCTGTATTGGCTTAGATTACGATGGATATAAAACCCCATATCACATCATTTTGTAAATACAACCAACCAGCTGTAAATATTTTACATACTTTTACACCGCTACATGATTATCGATTTATACTAAAAGAAACAAGAGGACCATGATGGTCCTATATCGCTCACCTGAACCAAAATGATATAAGCAACACTTTTCTTCAATTCAAAAAATATTTATGACTTTTAGACTGAAAACGAACTTATGGTCAATAACATTGTGAAAATCGAACTCGTCCAAGATTCCATCTTGCCCAACATTGTGCCCAAGATTTGTCTTGTTTGATAAATAATTGTAGATTCTGGAGTATAAACAAGGACGAAAACAGCCGAAAACAGCAATTTTGTCAAATTCAAGGGCACATTACTCTTGACTTCCTAGTCAGATCAGGCTGAAAATCAAGCTCAACCGAGATCTTATGATATCCAACATTGTGTCCAAGATTTGTCTTGATTGGTCAATAATTGTAGATTCTAGAGTGTAAACAAGGTCTAAAGCAGCCTAAAACGACAATTTGATCAAATTCAAGGGCACATAACTCTCCACTTTTTGTCAGATTGGACTGAAAATCAAACTTATCCAAGATCTTATGGTCTCAAACATTGTGTTCAAGTTTTGTCTTAATTGATAAATAATAGTAGATTATAGAGTGTAAACAATGTCAAAAACAGCCGAAATCGGCAATTTTATCAAATTCAAGGGCACAAAACTCTCATCTTTCTGGTCAGATCAGACTGAAAATCAAGCTCATCTGAGATCTTATGGTCTCCAACCTTGTGTCCAAGATTTGTCTTGATTGGTCATAAATTGTAGATTCTAGAGTGTAAATAAGGTCGAAAACAGTCAAAAACAGCAATTTTGTCAAATTCAAGGGCTCATAACTCTCAACTTTCTGGTGATCAGATAAGACTGAAAATCAAACTCATTTCAGATCTTATGATCTCCAATATTGTGTCCAAGTTTTGGATTGATTGATCAATAATTGTAGATTCTAGAGTGTAAACATCGTCGAAAACAGCCAAAAATGACAATTTTGTCAAATTCAAGGGCAAGTAACTCTCGACTTTCTGATCAGATCAGACTGAAAATTACACTCATCCGAGATCTCATAGTCCCAAACATTGTGTCAAAGTTTTGTCTTGATTGATGAATAATTGTAGATTCTAGAGTGTAAACAAGGTCAAAAACAGCCGAAAATGGCAATTTTGTCAAATTCAAGGGCACATAACTCTCGTCTTTCCAGTCAGATCAGACTGAAAATCGAACTCATCCGAGATCTTATGGTCTGCAATGTTATGTCCAAGATTTGTCTTGATTGATCAATAATTGTAGATGCTAGAGTGTAAACAATGTCAAAACTAAGTATTTTTCGCATTCAAGGGCAGATTACTCCTGCATTTCTAGTTCGATCTGACCTATAATCGAACTCATCCGAGATCTTATGGCCATACATGTTTTGACCAAGTTTGGTCAAGATTGGCTTTTATTTGTAGATGCTAGAGTGTAAACACGAAATTGTGGACGGACGGACGGACAGACGGACGGACGGACAGACGGACGACGGACAAAAAGTGACCACAATAGCTCACCTTGAGCACTTCGTGCTCAGGTGAGCTAAAAAGAAATGCAACAAAAAATTAATTTGGTCATGCGTTTTGTTTTTCTTAAAATCACCATAATTCGCATACTTTTTTCAATGGATAGTAAAACTTAATCATTTGACTTTCTTGTGTCAAAATTTCATCAATGTCACAGGTTGTACGTGCCATCAATACGCCTTTAAACGAGAGCGGTTTGGCGTCAATGTTAAATGTGTTCTTGCACGCAATCCAAACGGACTGTAACGATACCCGGCTGAAATTTGATTGCTGACTGTTCATGAATAGCATCAACAGTTTTTCTCGATAACAGAACTTGTTTCCGTAAGTAAAATAAACGCACGATATGGTCCTAACGTCATGACGTTAGACGTTGACGACCGCTTTTCGGGCGACCACCAGTTGTTTCGTTAGTTCTGAGACTTATCTCAAGCAATATTTTGTAAACCGATGTACACCAAAGTCAGCAGCAACTGCGGGTTGAGATGTTCCATTTGTAAACATCACAATTGCTACCGGACGACGTCTTTGAATAGGTTGCAAAACGATATTAGGGATTTGATCCAAACAAAAATCATTGCATTTTGTCGAGTCGACGTGCATCTTCCCAAATTAAAAGAGTTCTATGCAACGTTTGGATATTTAAAGGTTTGCACGTGAGAAATGTGTTAACGTCTATTTTGACGTTATCTCACAGGTAAGACAGTTTCTTTTTTTGTTTCAATGTTTTCCAAAACCTTTTATATTAGGGACATCAAAACCAGGTCTTGTTTGGCAAAGGGTTATCCCTAAGTTTACGAATAAAAGGTATATGTTCTGAAAAGGGTGAATTTTCTCTAGATCTATTCTTTAAAGAATCAGTGTCTATTAAACAAAAGCTTTCTAAAATAAGACCATTTTTTATATCTGATACAAAAAAGCCTGGGAAAACATTTGAGGCAAAAGGAGAAAATGCTGATAATCAGCGTTTTCTCCTTTCAATTGCCTCAAACATTTTTTGCTATATTGTACACAAATTCTATCTTTATTGATACATCCAATTTGTCTCCTGCAGCAGCTTGCTGAATTGGACCAATCTAAAATTTTACTGTTTGGGAATGGATTAACCCTTTCCCAAACGACAAAATTTTAGGGCTGTCCAATTTGAAAGTTGCCGCAGACGGCATAAAAGATGTTGAAAAAGAAAGGATTTGTGTGTAATAAAGCTAAGAAAATACTGAGGCAAAAGGAGAAACTGCTGGTTATCAGCAGTTTCTTCTTTGTCTCAATGTTTTCCCAAGTCTTACCAATTAGGGACATCAAAACCAGGTCTTGTTTGGGAAAGGGTTAAGACCATTTAATACCACATAAGCGTTATTAATGTAGCATAGTTGACAGTAATTTTTCCTGAAAAATAATAAAACAGTCCTCATAACGTCTCATTTTACTAACAGAAAGAGAACTAACTATTCAGATAAGTAGATCAAATTGCTTCTATAATTCATTTTTATTCATATCAAATCCTTTTCCGGAATGACAAAGCTTAAAAGACAGGTTGAAAATCACTTGTGTTGCTGTCAAAAACAATTGATATCGTCAATAAATCAGAGGCTTTTGATGTAAATGTATAGGAAAACATTGAGAGAAAAGAAAATGTTGATCATCAGTATTTTCCACTTTTCTCTCAATAATTCATCATACTATTTTTCTTGCACTGACATTAAAACCAGGTTTTGTTCAAACAAGAGGACCATGATGGTCCTATATCGCTCACCTGAACCAAAATGATATGAGCCACTGTTTTGTTCAATTCAATTGGTATTTAAAACTGAAAACAAACTTATCGTCAATAACATTGTGTCAAGTTTTGTCTTGATTAGTCACTATTTGAGGTTTTTAGAGTAAAAGTTTGAATGGCAGATAACTATTCTAATTATTCTATAATTCATTTATCCAAGATCTTATCGTAATTAACATTATCATCCAAATTTCGTCTTGATTGTTCATTCGAAACAGATATTTTGTCAGATTTAAGGGCACATGCATGACTGACCACTTTCTCATTTGATTGCAGAAAATTCAGCTCATGCAAGGTCTTACAATCAGCAGCATAGTGCCAAAGTATTGTCTTGGTTGATCAATAATTGTAGATTCTAGAGTGTAAACAGGGTCGAAAACAGTCAGAAACAGCAATTTTGTCAAATTCAAGAGCACATAACTCTTGACTTTCTGGTTCAATCAGACCAAAAATCAAACTTATTTGAGACTTTATGGTCTCCAACATTGTAACTAAGTTTTGTCTTGATTGGTCAATATTTGTAGATTCTAGAGTGTAAACAAGGTCGAACAAGAGGACCATGATGGTCCTATATCGCTCACCTGAACCAAAATGATATGAGCAACACTTAGGTTCAATTCAATTGATATTTATGACTTTAAGACTAAATATGAACTTATGGTCAATAACGTTGTGAAAATCAAACTCATCCGAGCTCTTATGGTGCCCAACATTGTTTTGTTTTTTTGTTTTTTTTTAAAATAATTGTAGATTCTACAGTGTAAACAAGGTCAACAACAGCCAAAAATGGCAATTTAATCACATTCAAGGGCACATAACTCTCGTCTTTCTGATCACACCAGACTGGTCAGATCAGACTGAAAATCATACTCATCCGAGATCTTATGGTCCCTAACATTGTGTCCAAGTTTTGTCTTGATTGATTAATAATTGTAGATTCTAGAGAGTAAACAAGGTCGAAAACAGCCAAAAATGGCAATTTTGCCCAATTCAAGGGCACATAACTCTCATCTATCTGGTCAGATCAGATTGAAAATGGAACTCATCCGAGATCTTATAGTCCCCAACATTGTGTCCAAGATTTGTCTTGATTGATTAATAATTGTAGATTCTAGAGTGTAAACAAGGTCGAAAACAGCCCAAAACGGCAATTTTGTCAAATTCAAGGGCACATAACTCTTGACTTTCTGATCAGATCAGACTGAAAACCACACTCATCCAAGATCTTATGGTCCCCAACATTGTGTCCAAGATTTGTTTTGATTGGTCAATAAATGTAGATTCTAGAGTGTAAACAAGGTCGAAAACAGCCAAAAATGGCAATATGGTCAAATTCAAGGGCAAATAACTCTCGACTTTCAGATCAAATCACACTGAAAGTCAAACTCATCCAAGATCTTATGGTCCCCAACATTGTGTCCAAGTTTTGTCTTCATTGATGAATAATTGTAGATTCTAGAGTGTAAACAAGGTCGAAAACAGCCGAAAATGGCAATTTTGTCGAATTCAAGGGCACATAACTCTCGTCTTTCTGGTCAGATCAGACTGAAAACCACACTCATCCAAGATCTTATGGTCCCCAACATTGTGTCCAAGATTTGTCTTGATTGGTCAATAAATGTAGATTCTAGAGTGTAAACAAGGTCGAAAACAGCCAAAAATGGCAATATGGTCAAATTCAAGGGCAAATAACTCTCGACTTTCAGATCAAATCACACTGAAAGTCAAACTCATCCAAGATCTTATGGTCCCCAACAGTGTGTCCAAGTTTTGTCTTCATTGATGAATAATTGTAGATTCTAGAGTGTAAACAAGGTCGAAAACAGCCGAAAATGGCAATTTTGTCGAATTCAAGGGCACATAACTCTCGTCTTTCTGGTCAGATCAGACTGAAAATCAAACTCATCCAAGATCTTATGGTCTGCAATGTTATGTCCAAGATTTGTCTTGATTGATCAATAATTGTAGATGCTAGAGTGTAAACAATGTCAAAAGTAGGTATTTTTCGCATTCAAGGGCAGATAACTCCTGACTTTCTAGTTCGATCTGACCCATAATCGAACTCATCCGAGATCTTATGGCCATACATGTTTTGACCAAGTTTGGTCAAGATTGGCTTATATTTGTAGATGCTAGAGTGTAAACACGAAATTGTGAACGGACGGACAGACAGACGGACAGACGGACGGTGAGCGACCACAATAGCTCACCTTGAGCACTTCGTGCTCAGGTGAGCTAAAAAAGTCAAAAACAGCAACTTTGTCAAATTCAAGGGCACATAACTCTCGGCTTTCTAAACAGATCTGACTGAAAATCAAACTCATCCGAAATTATATAGTCCCAAACAATGTGTCCAAGTTTTGTCTTGGTTGATCAATAATTGTAGATTCTAGAGTGTAAACAAGGTCGAAAACAGTCAAAAACGGCAATTTTGTCAAATCCAAGGGCACATAACTCTCGACTTTCTGGTTCAATCTGACCAAAAATCAAACTCATTTGAGATCTTATGGTCTCAAACATTGTGTCTAAGTTTTATCTTGATTGATATATAATTGTAGATTCTAGAGTGTAAACAAGGTCAAAAACAGCCGAAAACGGCAATTTTGTCAATTTCAAGGGCACATAACTCTAGTCTTTCTGGTCCAATCAGACTGAAAATCAAACTCAACCGAAATCTTATGGTCCCCAACAATGTGCCCAAGTTTTGTCTTGATTGATCAATTATTGTAGATTCTAGAGTGTAAACAAGGTCGAAAACAGTCGAAAACAGCAATTTTGTCAAATTAAAGGGCACATAACTCTCGTCTTTCTGGTCAGATCAGACTGAAAATCGAACTCATCCGATATCTTATGGTCTCCAACATTTTATCCAAGTTTTGTCTTGATTGAGCAATAATTGTAGATGCTAGAGTGTAAACAAAGTCAAAAACAGCATTTTTTGACATTCAAGGGCAGATAACTCAGCACATTCTGGTCCGATCAGGCCCATAATCGAACTCATCCGAGAACTTATGCCCATACTTACTTTGACCAAGTTTGATCAAGATTGGCCATCTTTTGTGGATGCTAGAGTGTAAACACCAAATTGTTGACAGACGGACAGACAGACGGACAGACAGACGGACAGACAGACGGACGGACGGGCAGACGGACAGACATTGAGTGACCACAATAGCTCACCTTGAGCACTTCGTGCTCAGGTGAGCTAAAAAGGGATGATCATTTTGAAATTCTAAGCCTGCCCGCCCACAATAAATAAATAAACTACATTGATTCTTGAATTTATAGTGCAAAACTGTGGTATGAACGTTTTACAGAATCTTTACTTAACCCTTTCCCAAACAAGACCTGGTTTTGACATCCCTAGTAGAAAAGGCATGGGAAAACATTTAAACAAAAGAAGAAACTGCTGATACCCAGCAGTTTCTCCTTTTGTCTCAGTATTTTCTGGTCCATATTTTACACAAATCCTTTCTTTAAAGGGACATTTCATTCCGATTTCAATTTTTAAAAGTATGTCTTGATGCCAAGATTGGGTATTTTAATGAGTATTAATACTATTAGTTTTTTTAAGTTGTTGCCAGTAAGCGAGATACACGCATTTGAAGTTGACACATAATCGATAAATTGCATATAAATCCGAACTGTTGTCCACAACAATTTGTTCAATTTTAACACAAAAATATAAATTTCTCGTAAACGGTGCAATATTTTGGCTTGAAATTTTCAGAATTTTCATGAGGAAATATGCTCTTTCAGATAAAAATAAAAGTAATATTTATGACAAAAAATTCTGAAATGTCACTTTAATAACATCCATTTTGTCATTTGTGCCAGTTTTTGAAGTGGATCATGCTAATATTTTGTTGTTTGGGAAAGGGTTAATTCAGTTTGAACTAAGAAGATCTTATGCTATAAAATGAGATTTTTTTGGAAATAAAAATCCTTATAGGTGGCTGCAAAGTTTTCCTGTTAACCACCAAGTTTTTCTTCCCGTGACATGAAAACCTAGTATTATTGTCTCCTAATAAAGATTTCAATGCCATTATAAGAAGGAAAACAAGTTAAACGTAAGAAGGTCCTTTTAGCTTAGCATTGGGTTAAATCAAAGTGCAAGGGGGTGGGGTAATAAATGTGCTCATAAAAACTGTTTTCTAGACTAACTGTGCTTGGTATTGGCAAATATCATTATCATTTATTTAACAAAATACCTGTTGCATGCAATAGAACTGAAAAAGTTTCTATGTACCTAGCCAACTAAAACTGCACTATAATTATGCTAATTCTTTGAAAAAAATTGAGAAAAAGAAGAAAATGCTGATGAACAGCATTTTCTCCTATCTTCTTAAACATTTCATATGATGACTTTCAATTCATTGCCTTTAAAGGGACATTTCATTCCACTTTCAATTTTTTAAAGTATGTCTTGATGCCAAGATTGGTTTTTCTCATGGGTATAAACACAGTGTAGGAGCGGAAGTGTGTGAACGCCTGTCTTTGAGTGATAGCTTGTGTGTCTGTACATCGAGTAAATGCAACTTGGTAAACATCAGCGGTTGACATAGGTAAGAAAAAGTTTATGATTGATAATTATTTCGACATATATCTTATATTTTGTTGTAATGCCGTAATCTTGAATAAACATAGAAGGCATCGTCCTAATATGCGCCCGGTCTGAGCTGTTTTAACCATACAAAATGCCTTGATCATTTGGATGGGAAAATTGGAGCATGATTTTCACCACATAGAATTGCCATTTCTATCGCTTTTTAACATTCATCGTATTGTTTATTCCCAAAATTAAATACCTTTATGTATGTATTTTTGCACCAAGAACATGATTCAGACGAAATGATATCCATTCCAATAAAATTCCCGATTTAAGTGTCAGCATTTTGACAGTTTTTATGTACAATCGTTTGGCTAATGACAATTCCCTTATGAATTTATTGTACAATCGCTTACAAGCAGTTTGTAATGTCACTTGCCTATATTTCACACGGATTAAAATATCAACATAAACACGAAATTTCGGTTTATCTTCTTTAATTTGTTATCCAACGTTGCACTGGATAGGCTTCTTTATTTACCTATAGATATTTCAAAATTCATTTTAGTGTGATGAATGAGTTTATATAATATACTAACCCAAACTGCCAACGCAACAAGATTTTTTGTTGTAACTTTTTTATGAGATATGATAAAACAACGAAACTTCAGAATTCATTATTCTATATAGTGATTTTATTGTCCACATAAAAAGAAAGTAAGAATTGTTATGCATCGCTGAACACAGAGTCCTTGGTTCAAAACTCTATATCCGCGCTGCACGCGCATCAGAGCGTGTAATAAACCAGCGCACGTGCATTTTTGGAAAGTCACAAAATAACCCGATAAGATTAAGTAAAGAAATCTGTCTGGTGATAGACAAAAATGCCACAATTTAGCATTGTCCCGAAAGGCGCATGTGATTGGATTGCTCCGGGCTGACTGTGGTTACACGGCTATTGGGCTTTGCGTGGTCTACGATAGCATGACTATGGCGGACGTTTCAGAAAACCAGTATGTTGAATTTATCTTACTCATTAATCATGTCTGAATATGGTAGAAATTCCATTTGGGTTAAAAAAATCCATTTTTAGCGAGCCGGGACTTTATGTCCGGGGAGCTAATGTCACAGCCCTAGTGTCGGCGTCGACGTCCCGTCCCGTCCCGTCGCGTCTTCACTTGAAAAACTTTAACCTGGTCTATATCTCAAGCACTATTAGAGATACAGCCTTGATATTTCATACATGGATACATCTCGACAAGACCTTTCATTTGGGACCATGACCTTTGACCTAGTGACCTTGACCTTGGAGTTTGACCTACTTTTGAAAAACTTTAACCTGCCCTATATTTCATGCACTATTATTGATAGAGCCTTCATATTTCACACATGGATATCTCCTGCCAAGACCTTTCATTTGTGACCATGACCCTTGCCCTTGTGACCTTGACCTTGGAGTTTGACCTACTTTTAAAAAAATGGCTGATTTTGTGACAAGCTCCCGTATAGGCGAGCTACGTTGTCCGCGGACAACTCTTGTTTTGTTATTTTCAAGGTCATTTAGTTTTCTTGCTTACGTTTGTTTTGACGTTTCCGGTAATGTTTATGACATGCCAAGAGCCTTCAGAAGTCATGTAACTACCAAGGTACAAGACAACAGGTTGAGAACCCAAAATCTCAGAGACCGATTTTGGCTAGCAAAAAAGGGCTGCTGCAACTGCTGGGAACCACGGTTGCCGTATAAGTGCACATACACGTAACAGGTTACGTAAACATGGGTTTCGACCTCGACGTCCTTATGTGGGTCCCAATTTACTACAAATATGCACACACGAGTCTTTCCCCAGTGGTGCAACGCCCAAAAGTGGTAATCTGACCACCTGAGCAAATATGGAACCTGCTTGACATGCGTTTACGTCAACGCCCAGTCCAACCACAGAGCTTGCGTCAAATGGGGCAAACATAAATTCAAGAGTGGTAGAACATTCCTATACGCATTTATCGACGTTAGTTAGGTTAGTTAGGTTCGATGTCACAGAGATGTAGTGCTGTGATCAATGATACATACGAGATACTGATCTTTTTGAAACACACCCGGCATTACGTTTGTAACGTTATTTGCGTTACGGAATCGATTTAGACCCATTTGTTTTTTCCTGGTGATCTCATAATGGTCAGCGGTCAAAATGAAGTCAATATCAACGAATTCACATTTTCAATAATCAAAATATTGTAATTTAAAGTTCGTGTTGCGTTGGCTCTTTGGGTTAGTAGTACGCGCATTTGATTGGGCCATTCGCCATGCTACGCACTTTTAAAAACCGTTAGGTATGCCTCGATGAAATGTCATTTCAGTGCAAAATCGTGTGTTTAAAATTGTGTTTTGTAAAATCATATTATAACAGCAGATCCAAACAGGAGATCTGTTTGATTACGGTAGAAATAATCTATTTTGGATTTCCCAGGGTCATGGATGATGACTATTAATTGGTCCCTGTCAAATGTTGATATCGGTTAAAGCCTGATTTTAACAGATTGACAAAGATTGAGACTTCAATTATACTTTAGTATAGTATTTCGTCGCTGTAAATCAAATATTAGGTTAGTTATGGAAGATTTTATAAAAGTATGTCACGTGATTCTCCATCATGCAAAAATTTCTTATTTTCCCGACATTTTTTCTCTGTATCTTTTACGGGCGAGCATAATATCATGAAAATATCAGTCGAATATTTTGCAAAAAGAGGTAAAGACGCATTTATTACAATCAATATGTCACATATGCAATTCAAGCCGTTGTACAAAAGTAAATATTTCTTGTCAGGCTATTGTACAGGACTTGACAAACGATTGTACAAAAAAATATTTTTTAAACGGCAAAAATGGGAAGTTTTAGACGGTTTCCTAACCAAATAATTATACAAGTCTCAACACACACATATGCACGAGCTGTGAATGAAAATTTTGTTTCGAAATACCCTACAGTATGCATCTATTCGAGTGAAAACTGTGATTCGTGACAGCTAAATTACCTGTTTTAGTTCATGCCCAAGTGAATCGGGCCTAAAATGATTTAAATCTAGAATCAAATGCTCCGAATACCCTAAAATATTACAGGGAATAATAAATAAAGAGATTGGTACAATGATCTGACAAAAGTGTTGTGTTTATCCAGAAAAAAAAACATAAATTCTTACCAATGTCAACCGCTGATGATTACCAAGTTGCATTTCCTCGATGTACAGACACACAAGTTATCACTCAAAGACAAGAGTTCACACACTTCCGCTCCTATACTGTGATAAATACTATTAGTTTTTTTAAGTTTTTGCCAATAAGCGAGAAACACGCATTTAAAATTGAGACATAATCGATAAATTGCATATAAATCCGAACTGTTGTCCACAACAATTTGTTCAATTTTATAACAAAAATATAAATTTCTCGTAAACGGCGCAACATTTTGGCTTGAAATTTTCAGAATTTTCATAAGGAAATATGCTCTTTCAGATAAAAATAAAAGTAAAATTTATGACAAAAAATTCTGAAATGTCGCTTTAAGGTAATTTGTCATTTCTTACAGCTTTTAATCTGGACCAGTCTTAATAAAACAATATTAACGTTAAAACATGTAATTCTTCTGTTTCAAATTGAATCATGTTATTTTTGCATGCAGTAAATCAATTATTAGTTTCTATGCACCTAGCATTACAGCTTTAGTCCTTGGTTAACCCTTTCCCAAACAAGACCTGGTTTTGAGGTCCCTAAGAAAATATGCCTGGGAAAATATTGAAGCAAAAGAAGAAAATGCTGAAAACCAGCATTTTCTCCTTTTGCCTCAATATTTTCTGAGCTACTTTGTACACAAATTCTATCTATATTTGTGTTCATTTTGTCATTCTGCAGCAGCTTTTGAATTTGACCACCCTAAAATGTTATCGTTTGGGAAAGGGTTAAAAAGTGGGTGGGGTAAATATAACTCTGCTAGCCCTAGTTACAGTTCAAGCATCCATGCAGGGGTTACCTGTATAAAAAATTCTTCTAATAATCGCTCGATCCATGGTTCCGCAACTTCCAAAGGACGTACCTCATTTGAGATATCGGCAACTTTGACCAATATCATCAGTAACTATGGGTAAAATAAGGAACGGAAATGTTTAACAAAACAAAATGCAAAATATGAAACAAGTTGCACAAAATGGAACAAAATGCAAAATATATCATAATACCACCACATTCACAAGTAATTCTCAACATCTGAAAAACAACATTTAACTAACTAAAATTATTAGGGATACAAAATAGTCTCATGACAATGATATCAAAAACATGAAAAAAGTCTACTTAGTCTCGTCTACAAGAATTCCAACCATTATAGGGAGAAAATACTATATTTTCACTATTTGTCATTGTTGAACTAAAATCATTTTTTCATCTTAAACTGTATTTTTGTACTCTTTTCTTTTTACAGAATCATGTTGTCTCTTTGAAATTCAAAAAAGCTTTTTTGTATGAAAAATTGTACCTATCATTATTGATATCAATGTAAATATTTCCTTTGAAAGTGAAGTGGTTATTTCTAAGCAATACCAACATTTTTAATCACGTTTAGATTAACAGAGTAACTGGCAATGGGAATTCATAACAAGAGTTGTCCGCGGACAATGTAGCTCGCCTATACGAGAGCTTGTCACAAAAAAAGCAATTTTCTTAAAAGTAGGTCAAACTCCAAGGTCAAGGTCACAAGGTCAAAGATTATGGTCCCAAATGTAAGGTCTTGTCGAGATGTATCTATGTATGAAATATTAAGGCTGTATCTCTAATAGTGCCTGACATATAGGCCAGGTTAAAGTTTTTCAAAAGTAGGTCAAACTCCAAGGTCAAGGTCACAAGGTCAAAGGTCATGGTCCCAAATGAAAGGTCTTGCCGAGATGTATCTATGTATGAAATATCAAGGCTGTATCTCTAATAGTGCCTGAGATATAGGCCAGGTTAAAGTTTTTCAAAAGTAGGTCAAACTCCAAGGTCAAGGTCACAAGGCCAAAGGTCATGGTCCCAAATGAAAGGTCTTGTCGAGATGTATCTATGTATGAAATATCAAGGCTGTATCTCTAATAGTGCCTGAGATATAGGCCAGGTTATAGTTTTTCAAAAGTAGGTCAAACTCCAAGGTCAAAGGTCATGGTCCCAAATGAAAGGTCTTGTCGAGATGTATCTATGTATGAAATATCAAGGCTGAATCTCTAATAGTGCCTGAGATATAGGCCAGGTTAAAGTTTTCAAAAGTAGGTCAAACTCCAAGGTCAAGGTCACTAGGTCAAAGGCCATGGTCCCAAATGAAAGGTCTTGTCAAGATGTATCTATGTATGAAATATCAAGGCTGTATCTCTAATAGAGCCTGAGATATAGACCAGGTTAAAGTTTTTCAAGTGAAGACGGGACGGGACGCGACGCGACGCCGACACTAGGGCTGTGACATTAGCTCCCCGGACATAAAGTCCCCGCTCCCTAAAAAATAGGTTTCAATGCTACAACTAAATTATCATCTTCAGGATTAAGACATAAACAATATTTCCAATGTCATCATATATAGCACAATGGTTGAACATCTTATAGCCATGAAACTCAACACACTACTAACAACATGTTCCATTCTAATAAATGATTTTACAAATATGTTGAATAGGTTAATGTTGGTCCGCATAGGCTGTTAGCATATTGAGAAAGCCCAAAAATTGTTAATAATGAAACAAAGATAGTCTGAAAACAAAATTAAATATTAGTAAAGGAATTCTGTTTAAAAATTACTACATACTACAATATCGTCTTTACAATATTAATCAAGATATTCAATATACAACTTTGCAAGGCACAAACTGAAAGAAAGACAAGAAGCAATTCAAGTATAAGTACTTCTATCATGAATTCACACGAGTACATAGATATATATAAATACAAAATGCTACAAAACACAACAAAACTGGTAGTTACTTTGACTTGATTTGTATTTCAAAGGCCATGCACACAATTTTTCTAAAAATACATTCTTTGAGAACTGAAACCATTGTCAAAGTTGGTATGTGACCTTGACCTTCAACCTTGGTGTCCAGAAATCAATGGCACTACTCCCTATGAAGTTTCATGATACTAAGTCAAATGGTTGTGGAATAAGAGCAAGGACACAAAATGTAATGTATATGATTGCAATGCACTGAAAAACATGTGAAACCAAAGTACCCCATTTCTATTTAGCATGTTGAAGATATAATAAGTAATTAGTAATTTCATTATTAAGAGTAAAAAGCAAAGATTCCACATTAACAAATCAGTTAGTGTATAGTTCTGCTTCACTCAGATTACTAAGAAATAAAAATAAAATTCTGTTGTTCCAACACACAAACAGATTATACACAGGAGGTAGTATGCTGTTTTAACAAAAGATAGATTTTCCAGTAACTCCCCAGTCCATACTACATCACTTCACAACATCTAAAGGGTGATACATTTATAAATAAAAACTTTGTGATTAGTGCTAAAAGGAACTAAGAGGATTACATAGCCCCTTTTTGTATTTAGTTTTAAATTAAGACATATCAAAACCATATCTTGGTTACTTGCGAAAAACTTACAAACTTGATTTCGCAGGCAGACCTTAAGCTAGAAATTCATGCCAATTTAGGGTATGGAATCCAAGATGATTTCTTGGGGGCAACTTCTTCACCTACCACTCACTCAACCCCCAAATGTAAACAAGAGTTGTCCGCAGACAATGTAGCCTGCCTATAAGAAAGCTTGTTGCAAAAAAGGAATCCAATGTCAAAGGTCAAGGTCACTAGGTCAAAAGTCATTGTCTCAAGGTCAAGGTCATTGCATGAGGTATCCATATGTGAAATATTTTAGTCTCTATCTATAATAGGGCATGTGATATAGGCCAGTTAAAGTTTTTTAAAAGTAGGTCAAACTCCAAGGTCAAGGTCACAAGGTCAAATGTCATGGTTCCAAATAAAAGGTATTGGTAGGAGGTATCCAGTTTAAAAGTAGGTCAAACATCAAGGTCACTAGGTCAAAGGTCATGGTTCCAAATTAAAGGTTTTGGCAGGAATTTCCATGTGTGAAATATCAAGGCTATATCTCAAATAGTGCCTGAGAGATTAAAGCTTTTTTTTTTCAAGTGAAGACGTGACGGGACAGGACACGGACACTAGGGCTGTGACATTAGCTCCCCAGACTTAAAGTCCCGGCTCCCTAAAAAGTTAAGAATTTCATTTATTTCAGTCTACTTGAAATCTGAGAAAAGATGGTATCAAACAGTGTATGATATGCACCAAAATATGGTTTTGAATCCCTTTTAACCCCTGCCAGGCTGATCCTGGAATATTTCAAGTGCTTTGACAAGCATTCTAAAATATTATCAGCCTACACAGCCAGCTTATTCTAGCACACCTTTGTATTCTATGTTTTATACTGGGCCTAACTAGAACTGTCGCAAAGCGGACGAATACCCCCCACTAGGGCCTTGTCACTGAAAAAGTGCTATCGGTCAAAAGGTTCTTGACTTAGAGCATGGAAACGGATTTTAAACAAAGTCCAACTGTGACCTTGACCTTTGACTTTGGTGACCCCAAAACAATAGGGCACCTCCTTGGGCCCCATGGGCAACAACTGTGTAAAGTTTCTGGATCCTACGTCAAACGGTTCTCGAGTTAGAACACAGAAACCAAATTGTAAATTTTGACTATTCCCTCCCCCCCCCCCCCCCCCCCCCCATTAAAAAGTTCAAAGTGGCATAACTCTGAAACAAATGACTGGATCAAGATAAAAATTGCAGGTGCACAACTTCATATAATAGGAAACATCCTGATAAAATTTCAGAAAAATTGGTCAACAAGAGCTGTCACTGTAAGATGACAATGCCCCCGACACCGCTTTGATTTTAAATTATGGCCAATCTATGTTCAAGGTCAAGGTCATCCAGGGGTCAAGGTCACCAAAGTATGTGCCTACAGAAAGGTAATGTACCAAGGAATGTTGTGGTAAAGTATGAAGCGAATATGTTAAGTAATAAGGAAGTTATGGCCAATGTTAAAGTTTTTGGACGGAATGACGGACGGACAGACAGACGGACGGACGGACGGACAGACGGACGGACAGACGGACGGACGGACAAGTCAAATTTATGATGCCTCCCTATCGGGGGCATAAAAACTGTGGGAGGAGAAGAGGACACAAGATTATGTCCATGGACGGACGGACGGACGGACAGACGGACGGACAGATGGACAACCAGATTCCAGTATACCCCCCCCCCCCCCATAACTTTGTTGTGGGGGGTATAAATATGTTCAGGAGTCTTTTAACGCATGTGCAATTTAGACAAGATATTGCTCTGATACTACATCGTATTTACAGATAAGCCAAGAATTATCAGGGATGGTACCAGTCTAAACTCCCACAAACACTAAAATACATCAGAGCTTATTTAGGTATGGCATAAAACATAGCACGAAAGGGATTATTCAGCATGGCAATGGTGGGAAAAGAAACTAAAGTTGTACAACAAAATAAGAGAAACTAAAGCATACAACATCTCAAAATGGGTGCCAGCATGAAACCAATTGGAAGTGCATACAAACAGAAATCTGGATTAGGACCCTTATAGTATTGGACACAGCCATATTCAACAATTTCCTGATCATCCTGTGCCTATGTGTAGCATATGTGAGCATGATACAATCTGTTCTCTAACAGTTGCTAAGGGTAATGAAGAAGCTATCAGAGAACAACATGGATCTTGATCAGACTGTGTGTACACACAGGCTGTTCAAGATCCATGCTGTTCTCAAATGCCATTAATTGTCTGAAAGGCCATATCAGCCATTTATCCAGTTGAAAGCTGATCAAGATGCGTGCCATAAATGGTCTAAAATGCCAGAAATAATATCAAATGCCATAAAAGCCATTTTTCCAGATCTCAGTCCACATGCACTTGCAACAGTTTCACACATGACCCTCGATTATTTCAAACACCTGATTAAAGAACTCCTGAAGCAGGCAGTCGAGCCACGGCACCGCGACGTCCATCGGTCGCGCTTCGTTGGAAATATCCGACACCTTCATTAGGATCATCATTACCTGGTTGTCATGGAAACAAATTGTGTTAGTTGACTTTCTATTTAAACAAGTGAAATGTGACATCTCATGACAAAAGGGACCTTCTTGGATTTACTTTATTTTTCTGCTTGTTTCAAATCAAAGCAAAGTTAAGATTTTTTTTAGAATTCCTAGGAACCACAGGTATTAGGCTAGGAAATGGGAAACCTTGCCTTTATTGACCCTAATAATGATGTTTTTTGATGCTTATAAAGTTGAAGGTTTTAGAAAACACTATGGAAAATTAAGAACTGATAAGCAATTTCTTCATTTCCCACAATAAAAAGACCAAAACATGTAAAACTCTAATCACTTGAAATTTACTTTTTGTAATATCTTTGAATTCTAACCAGTTAACAATTTTTCCTTCTGGTAATGAGTTGTTTGGGTGGGGCTCATTCAAATAACCAAAGAATTCCTGCTAAGTTTCCTTATTGGTGAAGACAATTTCTTTGAAATATCAATCAAAACATAATAAGCAAGTTCAAGAAAGAACATTTTGCCATGATATGACACAAAAGACATCAAGATGTTGCTAGACAGTGTGACAATATCACTAAAAATATCACAAAACATCTTAACATTCTTGATTAACTGATATTCTTTTTTAGAGATTTTACCCTATTTATAAAGTCAGGGTGATATTTTCTAATGATCACAAAATAAATCCCTTCCATCCCCCATACCTAAAAAACCTACTGAACTTTTTTTTTTTTGTAAGATGATTTTTGCAAATATTTTATCCTACTTTACTAAATTTGAGTGGTATTTTCTTAATGATGCAGTTCAATGTTTTTCTAGTCACGTTTTAAGACACAAAAATGTATTTTTTTAGCCTACTTTGCAAGAGAAAATGTTATTTTCATAATAATGCCATAAAAAAACTTTTAATCTAGTAGTTTGAAAACGTGTCTATACAAATTATGATGTGTTTACTTGGTTTGATAGTGTCCGTATGTTGGCTTCTAAGCAAGTTTTAGGTTGGTTTGGGGTTTTTTTTAATCTTTTTTAAAAATGGTGAAAATATCTGAATGTCTCACATACAGAACCTCCTTTGGAAAATAGGTATGACCAGCGATTGGTCATCATTTTTAACCCTTTCCAAAAGAAGACATGGTTTTGACATCCCTATTGGCAAATACTTGGAGAAAACATTTAAGGCAAAAGAAGAAAATGCTGATATTCGCATTATCTCATTTTGCCCCGATAGTTTCTATGTTGTTTTATACATATCATATCTTATCAGTGTCCATTCGTTGTCTGCAGCAGCTTTAGAATTTGACCAGGCCAAAATTGAGTCTTTGGGTGAGGATTAACAGCATCATGATATTGTCACACCATCTACAAAGTGCAATGAATATACAAAACTATCTAATCTTTATCTAATCAATAACAAGTTTTAACTCATTACTAGACAGCATCATTTTGGACTGTTCCAATTTGAAAGGTATTGCAGACGACAATAATGAAATTCAAATGGGGGGGGGTCTGTCTGGGTAGAAAGTAATTTCTTCATTTGTAACATTGTTTTCTACCAAAAAGTTCAAAATAATGTGAAATTTCATTCATTTGAAATTGTAATATGCAACATCTTTGAATTTTGACTAGTCTGAAATATTGCTGTCTGGTAATGCTTCAAATGCCATAATGGCCCTTTTTCCTGATTCTAGCTATATTATTTTCTATAAAAAGTGCCATCAATTTGAATTTCGCTGTCATATGGTGATGGTTTAATAACATCACAATTGCATAGAATTCCAGATTTAGAATTTTACCAATTACACTAAATGATATAACATCAACCCTTTCCCAAGTAAGACTTGGTTTTTGAGATCCCTATAAGAAATGGCTTGGTAAAACATTGAGGCATTAGACGAAAATGCTGATATCAGCATTTTCGTCTAATGCCTCAATGTTTCCTGCGCTATAATATTTACAAATTCTACCTTAAGAAACAACATCCATTTTGTCATCTGTAGCAGCTTTCAAATTGGACCACCCTAAAATTTTACCTTTTCGGAAAGGGTTTAAAATTGATGTCTATAATTACAAAATGTCTAAAAACAGAGAAATAGCATTTCAAAGTAGCTTCCTTATCATTTTCATTTCTACCAGTTCAAAAGCTAAAATTTCAAATGTTAACCAATCCTACCATTACAGATTTTAATTTGAAAATATAATCTTAATGTTTGACCTTGGCCTTCACTAGAAAGGTCTTGCCACAAGGAATTCTTATATAGAGAGAAATATGCATATTGTTTTGAATGGAGTGTAACACCACTTTCAACTGCTATGGGCATATTTTTGCTGCTGGAGCACCTGAACATTGAATTCCTGGCATTTCTCTCATCAATACTACCACAATATCAAATCCGAGCCTCCAGCTGCTCTCTCTCAAAGATGATTCACATCCATTAACCCTTTCCTAAACAAGACCTGGTTTTGACGTCCCTAATAGAAAAGGTTTGTGAAAACATTGAGACAAAAGAAGAAACTGTTGATGACCAGCAGTTTCTCCTTTTGCCTCAATATTTTCTTGACTATATCACACACAATTTCAATCTTTATTAGATCTACAATCCATTTTGCTGTATGCTACAAGTTTTGAATTTGACCACCCTAAAATTTTGTTGTTTAGAAAAGGGTTAACCTCCCCATCCCCTGAATTGATATGATCCAATGTTACTGACAATAAGAGAAATATGAAAGATCAATCATTAACATTCCAAAAGTCACAGCCAACATTAACTCTTTCCCAAACAAGACCTGGTTTTGACGTCCCAGGAGGAAATGGTTTGGGAAAACATTGGGACAAAAGCAGAAACTGCTGATAACCAGCAGTTTCTCCTTTTGCCTCAATGTTTTCTCTGCAATATTTTACAGAAATCTCATCTTTATCAACACATATTTTGTCATTTGTGGCAGATTTCAGATTTGAACAACGCAAAAATTTTGTCGTTTGGGGAAGGGTTAAAAGAATTTGCAGACTAAAAGACTTCCAGACAGGTCAAAAACAATTTACAACAGACAACAATACTCACCATATATTTGTGTTCTTTGTCATTAAAATCAAAATGTTCTAAAATTGATTTAAAGTTGTTCACAATCTCATTATGCTTGGCCATATCTGTTGCTAGAATACATCTGAAAAGAGGAATTTAGGATCATAAAGTGATTTAATTTTTTAAACAAATTTTGAAGTTATCCAAAATTGCTTAAGAATTATGTTAGGTTGTGGTACATAATGTAAACTTAAATACCCGGCACCTACTTGATCATTCCCCCCCCCCTTTCCCTCCCACTTACTCTTCTGTACTGGTACAATTGCTGTACGCAAGATAAAATTTGTGGATAATATGTCACAGAAAATATCAATGCAAAAGGAGAGAATGCTGGCTACCAGCATTTTCTTCTTTTGCATCAATGTTTTCCAAAGCCTTTTAAATCAGGGACATCAAATCAAGGTCTTGTTTGGGAAAGGCTTAAAGAATGCTTACTTGATCAATCCCTGGTAGTGAGATTTTTCAAGAACCAGACAGGTTCAGACATCAAAATTATGTCTTGCATAACTTCAACATGTGATCAATAATATTTGTGATAAAATTTCATCACTATTGAATGAAAACAGACAGAGGAGTTTGCGACACAAAATTATTTGTATTTTGTACACAGGCTGATCGACAGGTAGACAGGCTGATTCTAGTATACCCCCAGAAACATTTGTTTAACAAGAGTTTAAAGTACCCAGGAATGAAGAATGCCTACTTAATCATTCCTTCCCCAACTCGTCTGCAATGGCCCCGGTTTCTCAAAAAAAATTAAGTATACACTCATGAGTCCATATGCTCAACTTCAATGGAATACTCTCCAACGTTGAAGGGTATTTGATTGAAGTTCACCTGGATTTCATGCCATTTGAGCATGGTGCTCAGATTTGAGTCTGAGAACGTACTTAAGTTTTTTCGAGAAACCGGGGCCTGGTCTTTTGTAGGATTTCTGAATAGACTATATTGAAGTGGGATTTTTTTCAGACAGCAAAATTTTAGGGTGATCCAAATTCAAAGATGTTGCAGACTACAATTTCAAATGAATGAAATTATCAATTTTTGGTCATTCCGTATAGAAAACATTGTGGAAAATGAAGAAATTGCTTGTCACAAGCAATTTCTTCGCTTTTCACTATGTTTTCCAAGGCCTTATTTATCTTGTGGGACGTTAAAAAACATGACTGTGTGGTAATGGGTTAAATTTTGTTGTTTGGGAAAGGGATTAAAAATACTCTCGATTGAATGAAGCTTACTTGATCATTCCCTAAATCGTCTGTACTGGTCTTTCGTAAGATTTCTGAATAAATTGCAGTGGGATTTTTCAAGAACCAGAGGGGTTCAGACATCAAAATTAAGTCTTGGAAAACCTCAACATGTGATCAATATTTGTATAAAGTTTCATCACTATTGAATCACAACTGAAAGAGGTGTTCGCAACATGAAATTGTTAGTATTTTGTACACAGACTGACAGACAGGCGGATTCAAGTATACCCCAAACACATTCATTTTGCAAGGGTATAACAATACTTTGGATTGAAGAATGCCTACTTGATCATTCCCTCCCTTACTTGTCTGTACTGGTCTTTTGTAAGATTTCTGAATATATTGCAGTGGGATTTTTCAAGACAGCAAAATTTTAGGGTGATCCAAACTCAAAGATGTTGCAGACCACAATTTCAAATGAATGAAATTATCAATTTTTTACTCATTCCGGGTGACAGTATAAGCTCTCATTTTCTTCGAAAAATCGAGCTAAAAATACTCCGGATTGAAGGAAGCTTACTTGATCATTCCTTCCCTTACTCGTCTGTACTGGTCTTTTGTAAGATTTCTGAATATATTGCAGTGGGATTTTTCAAGAATCTCAAAAGCTATGGAACAGTGATGATTTTCTAGTGGTGAGATGTCGTTGTACCGTAACGCGAGCTCTGTTCGGGCATTTATCTGAATTTCAAACAATACAATAGTTAACACACATCCTGTATATAAACATGCAGTTAACATAAACAGATTAAAAGATAGTACAAAAGATGGTCAAATTTAGGAAGCCATTTCAAAGGTTTAGCCTCTCTTACAACCTGTTGTGCGTCTTTATAAATCATGCGTCTTCACAGATTTATAAAACCTTTGATTCATAAGGATGCACGACGGGTTGTAAGAGAGGCTAAAGAATTATCCGGTCAATTCTTTGCTGCGTGCAGTCTGCGTCGTGGTTGCTTCCACCAAAATTGTATGTTGCTCCTGCGTGCATTGCATGAATATGCCTACGTTTTAGATGCAGAAAGCACGCAGACTGCACGAAGGAGCATGTACAACCAGTTGTAAGAGAGGCTTTTTATTTGATATAAAAGCATTGTGTACTTTAAACACTTGAATACGGTTGCTTATATAATTATGTGAACAAGAGTGCTCCGTGGACAACATAGCTCGCCTATATGAGAGCTTGTCGCAAAAAAAGAAGGTAAAAGGTCAAGGTAACTAAGTCAAAGGTCAAGGTCATGACATGAGGTATCCATATGTGAAATATCATGGCTCTATCTGTAATAGTGCATGAGATATAGGTCAGGTTAAAGTTTTTTTAAAGTAGGTCAAACCCCAAAGTCAAGGTCACTAGGTCAAAGGTTATGGTATTAAGGTCAAGGTCATGACATGAGGTATCCATATGTGAAATATCATGGCTTTATCTGTAATAGTGCATGAGATATAGGCCAGGTTAAAGTTTTTTAAAAATAGGTCAAACTCCAAGGTCACTAGGTCAAAGGTTAAGATCCCAAATGAAAGTTCTTGACAAGAAGTATCCATGTGTGAAGTATCAAGGCTGTATCTCAAATAGTGCCTGAGATATAGATCAGGTTAAAGTTTTTTAAACCTAGGTCAAACTCCAAGGTCAAGGTCACTAGGTCAAAGGTTAAGATCCAAAATGAAAGTTCTTGACAAGAAGTATCCATGTGTGAAGTATCAAGGCTGTATCTCAAATAGTGCCTGAGATATAGATCAGGTTAAAGTTTTTGAAGATGCGACACCGACACTAGGGCTGTGACATTAGCTCCCCAGACATAAAGTCCCGGCTCGCTAAAAAGTAAGGTTTAGAAATAAATCAAGCTTCTTCAAGCAGTCAAGGGATGTTGTTGTTTCTTAAAACACAAAGATTGTAAGAACAATGTTATTTCAAGATGCCAAGACAAATTACACTTACTAATGAAAGGCCTTGTTATATCCTGAATGGTGGAGATCGTGACATATTGCAGAAGTGAGAAGTATGAGTATATATCTAAATTATACCATATATGGTCATTTACTGTATATTGTACTTACTTGATAGGCGTTGTTATATCCGGGGTGGTCGAGATCGTGACATATTGCAGAAGTGAGAAGTATGAGTATATCTAAATCGTCAAGTTTTGACGGTAAATCCACTAACCACGTTAAACCATACATCTGGAAATAGAGAGTGCAAAATATATCATTTCTTTGTTTTGACAATAACACATCGTCGGTGGGGAGTCAAAACTTCGTAACTCCAGCTTTTTCAAGCTGTAGTTACGAGGTTTTGACTCCCCACCGACGACATGTATTAATTTTTTTCAAATTCCTATACAAAAATTGATAAATGCATCATAAATTCATTTGAGGTAAATGGAAGAAAAGACATCAAAACAGGTGGAAGTAAACGTTAGCCCAGCAACACAGACACACATTATACATGTAACAGATAAAAGGTGAACAATGTGTCCCTTATGTCTTGATGATTGACCAATCTAAATATTGTCAGTGTTATTGCAAAACCTCTTAACTCAAGCTTTAATTTTTTTAATGCGGACGATATATATCTGAGTTGAGAATAGTAACAGTTCCATGCTAATTTGATTTGATTTTATTCAAAACGGAAGTTACTTTTTTTTAAATGATCTTTGTTTCAAGTGGGCGTGATTAAGCCATTGGTAAATTTGAAGCCTTAGTGAAAAATAAACTACTACTACTAATAATAATAATAATAATAACGACTTTATTTAAAGAGGCCACACATTTGGTTTCCCAATCTTCCATGTGGGCCTCTATCATCAATAAATATTTACAAGCATATCAGTCAATATATATAAAACATAAACAATCAATGGTATTATTGAGAAACTGATAATAATTTTGTTAAGAGACAATATTTTAGACTAGTCATAAAATGGTCATTCATCCATGTCTGTTTTTACCCTCTTCCAATAACACAATGCTTTACATACTAGTAAGGTATACTGTTACAAGCAGTTAGTGTTGAATAAGATCAGACTGGCTATATGTACAGGCTGATCATTGTCTACACTGACAGCCAATACCTGAATAACAATACACAGAATCAGAATATATAGGGACTAAGGGTATATTCGAAGAACATTATAGTAGAGTTGGTGGATAAAATAGAATGACACATTACAAACATTGATATTTACCAATGACAAGAGAAAAATAAACATTTTGGGGGTAAACAATAAGACATTTATCAATAAAGAGTGGTAAATAAACAATGTGACAATTGACAAAGACAAATATTTCACCATGTGTTGATACAAATTGCCAGAGTTTGCATTAACTTAATTTAAAGATAAACCTCCAGGAAACTTTAATTGCAGATACCTTGATTTGAATTGTTTAACAGTATCGGAATTCCTTATGTATAATGGTAGGTCATTCCAAATTTTAGGACCGGAATAAATAAATGATTTGCGAAAGCTTTCCAGGTTTGGCTTTGGTACCTTTAGGCAGTTGTTATCTGAGGATCTTAACCCAAGATTATGTACAGTGGATGTCTTGATACATTTTTCTTTGATACAAGAGGACCATGATGGTCCTATATCACTCACCTGAACAAAGATTGTATGAGCAAAAGTTTTCTCTAAATCAATTTGTGACTTTAAGACGGCAAACAAACCCATGGTCATCAACATTGTGTCCAAGTTTGTCTTGATTGGTCACTATTTGTGAATGTAAGTATAGCAAATGTAGGTATAGCGCTATTATGTATATAGACCCTTTTCGCACGCCATATGTTAGAGTAAAAAAATGTCGAAAACAGCAAATTAATAAAATTTAAGGGCAGATAACTCAGTAATTTCTAATTATGCCGAATTTCAACCTCGTCCAAAATCAACATTGTCTGAGTTTCGTCTTGATTGGTAAATATTTCTAGTTGTTAGAGTAAAAAAAAGTCGAAAACAACAATTTTGTCAAATTCATGTGTGCATAACTCCAGACTTATCCCTTAAGACGTAAATTCAAAATCATGAGAGATCTTATGGTCCCCAACATTGTGGTTAAGTTTTGTCTTAATTGGTCAATAATTGTAGATTCTGGAGAGTGAACGAAGTCGAAAACAGTCAAAATCAGCAATTTTGGCAAGTTCAAGGGCACATAACTCTCAACTTTCCTTTCTGATCAGACTGAAAATCAAACTCATTTGAGAACTTATAGTCTCCAACATTATGTCCAAGTTTTGTCTTGATTGGTCAGTAATTGTAGATTCTCGAGAGTGAACAAAGTCGAAACCAGTCAAAATCAGCAATTTTGGCAAGTTCAAGGCATATAACTCTTGACTTTCCTGTCTGATCAGACTGAAAATCAGAGTCATCTGAGATCTTATGGTCTCCATCATTATTTCAAAGTTTTGTCTTGATTGGTCGATAATTGTAGATTCTAGAGAGTAAACAAGGTCGAAAAATGGTCGAAAATGGCAATTTTGTCAAATTCAAGGGCACATATCTCTTGACTTTCCGGTCTGATCAGACTGAAAATCGAATTCATATGAGATCTTATGGTCTCCAACATTATGTCAAAGATTTGTCTTGTTTGGTCAAAAATTGTAGATTCTAGAGTGTAGACAAGGTCCAAAATGATCGAAAACGACTATTTTATCAAATTCAAGGGCGCGTAACTCTCGACTTTCTACTCTGATCTCACTGGAAATCAAACTCATCCGAGATCTTATGGTTTTCAATATAATATCCAAGTTTTGTCCTGATTTGTCAATAAATGTAGATTCTAGAGTGTAAACAAGGTCAAAAATGGTCGAAAAACGGCAATTTTGTGAAATTCAAGGGCACTTCACTCTCGACTTTCTTGTCTGATCTGACTGAAAATCAAACTCATCCGAGATCTTATGGTCTCCAACATAATATTCAAGTTTTGTCTTGATTGGTCAATAAATGTAGATTCTAGAGTGTAAACAAGGTCGAAAATGGTTGAAAACGGCAATTTTGTCAAATTCAAGGGCACATAACTCTCGACTTTCTGGTCTGATCTCACCGAAAATTGAACTCATCCAAGATCTTATGGTCTTCAACATTATGTCCTATTTTTGTATTGATTGATCAATAATTGTAGATGCTAGAGTGTAAACAAAGTTAAAAACAGCATTTTTTGACATTCAGGGGCAGATAACTAAGCACTTTCTGGTCCGATCTGGCCCATAATCGAACTCATCCGAGAACTTATAACCATACTTGTTTTGACAAAGTTTGGTCAAAATTGACAAACATTTGTGGATGCTAGAGTGTAAACACCAAATTGTGGACAGACGGACAGATGGACAGACGGACAGACGGACGGACGACGGACAAAAAGCGATCACAATAGCTCACCTTGAGCACTTTGTGCTCAGGTGAGCTTATAATTGGGGGCCACATTTGGCTTAGAGGCTTTGAACATGAGAATAGCTTTTTTGTAAACCACACGGTCATTAAATTTCATCCAACCGAGTTTCTTGAAAAGTAATTCAGACGGAGTGTCTAGCGGCTCATCAAGGATGATACGAGCTGCACGCTTTTGAAATTTCAGAATATCATCGAGTAAGTCTTTGCTGCAATTACCCCATATAGAACAACAGTAATCTAAATGTGGTAGTATGTAGGCATTGAAATATAATTTACGAACATCAATACTTAAAAACCTTTTAATTCTTAATAAGAGGTAAAGTAACGAATTACATTTACTCAGAGTTGATTGAACTTGTGTCTTCCAATTTAACATATTGTCAACATGGACACCAAGAAGCTTTTGAGTATCTGTATATTCAATCATTTGTCCTTGTAAGTCAATTTGGAGGTCATCTTTGTCTTTGACTTTTGTTAAAGTATTTTGTGAAGAAGATATATACATTGCTTTTGTCTTTGGAATATTGAGCATCATAGTATTTAATTCACACCATGATTGAATAGACTGGATTTCAGTTTTTAAAACACTGTGTACATCATCTATACTACTTCCTACTGCAGTAATAGACGTGTCATCTGCAAACATGTCAGTGTTAGCAGACTTGACATGTAGAGGCAGATCATTAATATAAATGACAAAAAGGAGAGGGCCAAGTACAGAGCCTTGTGGTACACCTGCTGATATATCTTGAGCATCTGACAGTTTACCTGAAATACTGACTTTTTGCAACCTTTCAGTTAAATATGATTGAAACCAAGACATGGCTTGCTGAGATAAATTGTAACACTCAAGTTTCTGGAGAAGTAACCTATGACTCACTAGATCAAAAGCTTTTGTAAGATCAAGGAATATGGTTCCCACAAATTTGTTATCATTGATTGCAGATAACCAGTCATCAATAATAGCTGTAAGAGCAGTTTCACAAGAGTGGTTAGTTCGAAACCCTGACTGGCTTTCATAGAACAGATTATTTTCTTCAAAATACTGTTTAACCCTTTCCCAAACAACAAAATTTTAGGGTGATCCACTTCAAAAACTGCCACAAATGACAAAATGGATGTTATTAAAGATAGAAATTGTGTAAAGTATGGCATAGAAAATATTGAGACAAAAGGAGAAACTGCTGGTTATCAGCAGTTTCTTCTTTTGTCTCAATGTTTTCCCAAGCCTTTTCTATTAGGGACGTCAAAACCAGGTCTTGTTTGGGAAAGGGTTAAGATAGTAAGACACATGCCTCTCAACTATTTTTGTAAGAACAGGTAAAATTGATATAAAATATTGATATAAACTAGATGCATTTAGTTCATCACTAGTGGTACTTCATAACAGTTTTGCATCAAGCCCTGAATGCTATATATAAATGGCACCTACCATTTGTGCAACCATAAAACAGTGTTTAAAGTTGTGGAAAGGCACTGGATTGTAGTTTTTGTAAATTTCAAACAACCAATTGTGTAACACAGGTAACTGCAAATACAAGAAATAGAATTGATTGTATCATTTTGGCAATGTTTGACAAGAATTTGAACACTTTTCTTATTAATTTCACCCATTCCCACACAATGACGCTTTTTGACGCCCCACAAGATAAAGGGCTCTGGAAAACATTCTGGAAAACGAAGAAATTGCTTGTGACAAGCAATTTCTTCATTTTCAACAATGTTTTCTAATCAAAAAGACCAATGAATAGAGAATTTCATTCACTTGAAATTGTCTTCTGCAGAATCCTTGAAATTGAACAAGTTTAAAATTTTGCTATCTGGTAACGTGTCAAATATAATAAGTGATTCAGCAGACTATCATGTCCTATTCAACAGCTGATGCCATAATTCATGGCGAAAATCGAATCCAAAAGACCAGAATCAAATAAGTCCTTATACCGTAACACAATTGAAATTTAACATGCAGGGAGTGTGAAACTAGGATCACACTGCATGTGTAATGGAGGCTGATCTTGTCTATGCTTAAAGCCTCTCCTAAACAAGACCTGGTTTTGACATCCCAAATATAAAATGGTTTTGAAAACATAGAGGCAAAAGAAGAAAATGCTGATAATCAGCATTTTCTCCTTTTGCCTCAATATTTTCTATGCTATATTGTGCACAGTTTAAATCCTTTTTAACATCTATTCGGTTGTCTGCAGCAGCTTTTGAATTGGGTCATCCTAAAATTTTGTCGTTTGGGAAAGGGTTAAGCAAAAGCGAGAATAAGGGAATATCTGCTTGGAAAAGGTTTGGTAAACAAGGTTTGTTTACAAGGGAAAACAATTGTTTAATGCTGGATTTTTCCATCCCATGGGTTTTCAAAATCTGTGATAAACTAAAAGCATTCTACAAGTCAGCTCAAAATGAGTCTTCAAAAGTAATCCTTCCAAAACAATGCAAATCCCAGATTGATCCAAATTGTTGTCCACACAATGTCATGTTCCTCATATTCTTCCCAATTAGCGCACTGTGCGGTGCTCCTACGGAAAACATAAGCCATTGCATATGAGGCTGCCATAATTAAGTAAATAGGTACAAGAGGACCATGATGGTCCTATATCGCTCACCTGAACCAAAATGATATGAGCCACTGTTTTGTTCAATTCAATTGGTATCTAAGACTGAAAACAAACTTATGGTCAATAACATTGTGTCAAGTTTTGTCTTGATTAGTCACTATTTGAGGTTTTTAGAGTAAAAGTTTGAATGGCAGATAACTATTCTGATTATTCTATAATTCATTTATCCAAAATCTTATCTTAATTAACATCATAATCCAAATTTCGTCTTGATTGTTCATTTGAAACAGCAATTTTGTCAGATTTAAGGGCACATGCATGACTGACCACTTTCTCATTTGATTGCAGAAAATTCAGCTCATGCAAGGTCTTACAATCAGCAGCATAGTGCCAAAGTATTGTCTTGGTTGATCAATAATTGTAGATTCTAGAGTGTAAACAGGGTCGAAAACAGTCAAGAACAGCAATTTTGTCAAATTCAAGAGCACATAACTCTTGACTTTCTGGTTCAATCAGACCAAAAATCAAACTTATTTGAGACTTTATGGTCTCCAACATTGTATCTAAGTTTTGTCTTGATTGGTCAATATTTGTAGATTCTAGAGTGTAAACAAGGTCAAAAACAGTCGAAAACAGCAACTTTGTCAAATTCAAGGGCACATAACTCTCGGCTTTCTGAACAGATCTGACTGAAAATCAAACTCATCCGAAATTATATAGTCCCAAACAATGTGACCAAGTTTTGTCTTGGTTGATCAATAATTGTAGATTCTAGAGAGTAAACAGGGTCAAAAACAGTCAAAAACGGCTATTTGTCAAATCCAAGGGCACATAACTCTCGACTTTCTATTTCAATCTAATCAAAAATCAAACTAATTTGAGATCTTATGGTCTCCAACATTGTGTCTAAGTTTTATCTCGATTGATATATAATTGTAGATCTAGAGTGTAAACAAGGTCAAAAACAGCCGAAAACGGCAATTTTGTCAAATTCAAGGGCACATAACTCTAGTCTTTCTGGTCTGATCAGACTGAAAATCAAACTCAACCGAAATCTTATGGTCCCCAACAATGTGTCCAAGTTTTGTCTTGATTGATCAATAATTGTAGATTCTAGAGTGTAAACAAGGTCGAAAACAGTCGAAAACAGCAATTTTGTCAAATTAAAGGGCACATAACTCTCGTCTTTCTGGTCAGATCAGACTGAAAATCGAACTCATCCGAGATCTTATGGTTTCCAACATTTTTTCCAAGTTTTGTCTTGATTGATCAATATTTGTAGATGCTAGAGTGTAAACAAAGTCAAAAACAGCATTTTTTGACATTCAAGGGCAGATAACTCAGCACATTCTGGTCCGATCAGGCCAATAATCGAACTCATCCGAGAACTTATGCCCATACTTACTTTGACCAAGTTTGATCAAGATTGGCCATCTTTTGTGGATGCTAGAGTGTAAACACCAAATTGTTGACAGACGGACAGACAGACGGACAGACGGACGGACGGAAAATGGACATTGAGTGACCACAATAGCTCACCTTGAGCACTTCCTGCTCAGGTGAGCTAACAAGGCTGGATTCAGAATTTTTTCCAGGAGGAGGGGGGGGGGGGGGTCCAAGCCCAAAACCAGGATTCTAAATGTGTTAATTATTTAACATTACATATTTTAAATTTAATTTACAGCTAATGAGGGGGTGGGGAGGTCAGAACCCCCAATCCCTCCACTCTCTGCTAGTTCCCCTTCTAGGGAAATCAGACAAAGGAGGCAACCATCAGCTGCATATCATGCTGATTCTGGTATATTCTATCTGAAAATTATGGTGCCAACTACCAATATATATGAGGAAAGAGATATTTAGAATACAATTGTAAATTTTCCACAAATGACAAATCTCCCGATACTTGAGACTGTTGTTAGGAAAGTTGAGAAGAATCGTTAATGACATGGTCATAACGGTAAAAGCAAGGTGTCCATTCTCTAATGTGTTTTTGAATGCAGGGTCAGTCTTTTCTCCTTTTAACCTTTTCCAATCAATTCCCCTGCTAAAGAATAAAAGTATAATGAAAATGATTTTTGTAAAATCACAGTCAAGAAAATATTGAGGCAGAAGGAGGAAATGTTATAAGTATTTCCTTATTTTGCCTCAATGTTTTCCCAAGCTTTTTCTATTGCAGAAGTCTAAACTAGGTCTTGTTTGGGAAAGGGACATTCATTTATCTTCAGCAAATGGCTTTCAGCTTGCTTTAAGTTTGTTCCCGTAAACAACTTTTGGGAATTGCTCAAGGTAAGAAAGTCTTGGCACCAAAAAACAATATATAAATAACAAATTGTCGAGAGAAACAAAAGACAAAATTGACAACTGTCAACGTCGCTAGAATACCAAATACATCTCGGGGCTCAAGGGATTTATAAATTATTGAAATTCTTTAACAAGTCTCTTAAATATTTCACAGAATTTCACATTTAATACAATTTATCTTCTTTTGAGAGTCTGAGAGAAAATCCCATTACATTTGACGAACGTTACATACAAATTTTTGTCTTTTTCTTTTATTCATAAATTTTCTGTGCTACCCACTTGAATTTTAGTTGTTTATTTTGTAACTTGTTTAGTAATGTTGCTTTTCATCAGGTAGGTTCGAAAATAACCTGCTTTAAATTGTACGAATGAGAGCATGAGAATTTGTAAATGAATGGACAGGCAGATGAACAGACATCAGTTCTGTAGCAGAAACATTTGGGCCTGTAGAAATTAAGAATAACAATAAGATTTTTTGTCATCTACAACATCTTTCCATTTGGGCCACTCTAAAACTTTGTTGTTTTGGAAAGCATAAAACATCTTATCTCTAGAACTGACAATGATAGTTTCCAGAATCTTGCAGCATCTTCTGGTTAACACTTTTCCACACAAAAATTTGTAGACCAGTCCATTTAAAGGATGCAGACAAACACTGAAGATGAATGGCTACTCCTAATTTCGATTCAAAATGGCTGAAATATTTGAGAATAATTAGAATACTGATCATCAGTATTTTCTTTCTTTTCCTAAATATTTTTCTGTTAGGCCTAGGGATGTTAAACTAAAATGAAGGATGCATTAGGAAAGGATTAAATTGTATTATGAATCAAGACCTAAATAGATATTGCCAGCGTAAGAGCTTTGAAGAAACAACTAAACACTAGGTCTTGATTTTCAATGCCCTCATAGACTTTTGAAAAGTGGTATTGGTCTAAAATTTAGAAGAGGTTTCACAAGTGGCCAAAATTGGTGGGGAAGGGGGTAAAACAAGAGTTGTCTGCGGACAATGTAGCTCGCCTATACAGGAGCTTGTCACAAAAACAGCTAATTTTTTAAATGTAGGTCAAACTCCAAGGTCAAGATCACAAGGTCAAAGGTCATGGTCATAAATGAAAGGTCTTGGCAGGAGGTATCCATGTGTGAAATATCAAGGCTCTATCTATAATAGTGCATGAGATATAGGCCAGATTAAAGTTCTTTAAAAGTAGGTCAAACTCCAAGGTCAAGGTCACTAGGTCAAAGGTCATGGTCCCAAATGAAAGGTCTTGTCAAGAACTATATATGTGTGAAATATCAAGGCTGTATCTCTAATAGTGTATCTCTATCCATCTGGTCAGTGAGGTTTTGGGAATCTCCTGCCCCACCCCAAGAAAATTTTGAAATATGTGACCCGTCACGCTAAAAGGGGCCTTATAGGAAGTGTGAAAAATATTGACCCTAGTCAGCCTGTGCAGTTCGGGCAGCCAGACTAGGGCCGACACTTTTCAATTTTATGTATTTTTCTGAATCCGGGATGTTTTCCACATCTTACTATATGTTCATTTTTCACATACAGTATCTAGTTGACTTGTGCTGGGTCTGACAAGTTTGTCAAAATTTGGACTTTTGTAGTTTGGATAAGGTCCCTTTTAGCGTGATGGGTCAAATATACATATTTTACAGTCACCAGTACCAGATACCAGAACCCAGCCCTCTTAGTATGTTTATAGATTCATATTCAATTTGTTTACAATGTGGAGGTCTTAATGTACATCTGCTCTCCATTGTTTTACTGGCATACACTCAAGTAGCATATTTTTCTAAGGTAGTGCATCCCTAATGAGATACATAAAACATCAGAATTATTCAGACCACGTCGTAATTATGTCGTAATGTTAATGACATTGCTCAAATAGACTCAAAAGTGTAATGAATATTAACCCTCTCACTGCCATAGGCGACTTTTGTCGACGAGGGGTTTCTGCCATAGGCGACTTTTGTCGACAAATTTATGGGGACGAGTACCAACAACATAAAATTTTTTTTTTTTTTATTTCATAAATTACCTTTAAATTTTGGTCACATATAGGTGCTTCATTTGTCTGTATGTGCTGAAAATTTGAAAGGAATCCATCACATGAGACAAAAGTTATGCATGTTTTTGTGAACAGGGTATCGAAATTTCTTCGAATTAATTCAGCGGTTAGAAACACGTCCGAAAAAAATATTTGGCAGTGAAAGGGTTAACAATGTCGCACAAAATATTACGAAGTCACATGAATTTTATTAGGGGTGGACTACCTTAATTTTGATTGACTTTACCTCTATATTAAATTTGTTGAGGAATCCGAGATCTATATACATCTGTTGAAGTAAAACGAGCATTTCTGGGTCGTCCCATTGCCAATTGTCGAACGTGGGCTTCCGTAAATATTGTCGCACTTCTTCTGTTATTTGTACTTGGCTGGAAAAGAAAACTGATTGATTGATTGATTAATTCAGTTAAATGCCTCTTTCAAATGAAATAGTTACATTGCAGCAGCTGAAGCACCTAACAATATATTAACCATATATTCCTGTTGATTCTTATATCAGTACTACCACAACATCTTTACAGAGCCTTCACCTGTAAATCCACATAGGCTTACAAATTTCAAACCATTGATGGGAGACAATTTAGTAAGAACGGATGTTTGCTGTGACCAGAGATCGAACCCGGGACCTCACCAGTGAGAGCCTTATGTGCTACAAACTGGGCCATGGTTGCGGAAATGGAAAAGAAAAATATACACAATTTCATGAGTGGCAGTTTTGAGTCATCCCATATAACAAATTGAAGACAATTACAAGGTTATATGACCATAATGATTTCTCCATGAAACAGTTTGAGCTGCGAAGTCAGCAAGCTGTCACAAAATCCTTGAACAAGGATTACAAGTCAACGATCCTTACTAAATCTTACATGAATATTCATAAGTCTTCTATTCACATGGTTAAGAAAAGTGAGGGTTATTAGCGTTTTCTTCTTTTTCTTCAATTTTTTTATCCCCAAAACCATGTTCAATTCCATGGTATGTCAAAGCTGTCACAAAAACCTTGAAAAAGTATTACAGTACGGGCAGTGAGTATAACAAATCAACCATCCTTAATAGATCTGATTCTTTATTCATGAATATTGATGAGATGTAACGTGTTTTCCTATCATAGACAAATTTGCCATTACCTAAAACAGCTAAACACTAAACAGACAATTTTCATTACCATTACATTTATTTACATTACCATAAGTTAAGCTTCTCTTACAACCGATTGTACATGCTCCTGCTTCTAAAACTAAGGCATAGTTGTGCGATGCACGCACATGCAACATTCGATTTTTGTGGACACACCTACGACGCACACTGCACTTAACAAAGAATTGACCAGACAATTCTTTAAGCCTCTCTTACAAGCCATTGTGTGTCCTTATAAATAGTGCATTTTAAAAGGCACAATTTATAGGGACACACAACAGGTTGTAATAGAGGCTTTAGAGTAACTGGCAACTTGTACTCTAACTAAGAGCTTGCAGTTGAAACTTAAATAAAGCATTGAATAAGATCAGACTGCACATTATGTGAAGACTGATTATTTTCAATGTTTTCTGACACAATTAACCCTTTACCAAACAAGAACTGGTTTTGACGTCCCTAATAGAAAAGGCTTGGGAAAACATTGAAACAAGAGGACCATGATGGTCCTAAATCGCTCACCTGAATCAAGATGACAAGAGTGATAATGGCAATTTTGTCAAATTCAAAGGCATGAAACTTATAAGGACTTTCTGTTTGGAAACAATTGAGAAATAATTTTGTTCCAATCGATCCTGTAAGGTTGGGTATGAATTAGCACAATTGTTGAGTTAGTTAATTTTCAACAATTTTTTCATGATTTCGCAATATACAACATAGGGCTAATTTTCAAAGCATACTGATCTGTAAGAGATTGATCATTTATGATAGGCTCAATTAACAAGATTTTGTCTGTGATTGATAGAATTTAATGAAAGATTACCATCTGATAAGATAAAGCTAATCCCTTATTTGTTTACATAAGATAAACATGGGGTCAGCCTGAGAGCAACAGATAAGGGAAATAGAAAATTGGCCAAATGGTTTATTTTTAAAGAATTTTCTTATGATTTCTCCAAGTCTGATAAGCCCTTCCTCCCTGCCATGCCCACATTTTTTGACCAATGGAAAAATTTGTGAACACATTTTGATAAGAGTAACTCAAGGAACATTCCAGTAAAGTGTGGTTCAATTGGGCACAATGATTGATTTTTAAAGAATTTTCTTATGATTTCTTTAAGTCCGATAAGCCCCTTCCTCCCTGCCACACCCACATTTTTTGACGAATCAAAAATCCGCGAAAAAGTTTTGAGAAGGGTCACTCAAGGAACCTTCCAGCAAAGTCTGCTTCAATTGGGCACAATGGTTGATTTTTAAAGAATTTTCTTATGATTTCTCTAAGTCTAACAAACCCCTTTCTCCCTGCCACAGTCACAGTTTTTTACAAATGAAAAAAACTGTGAACAAATTTTGAAAAGAGAGACTCAAAGAACATTCCTGCAAAGTCTGCTTAAAATTGGCCCATTGGTTGATATTTAAAGAATTTTCTTATGATTTCTCCAAGTCTGATAAGCCCCTTTCTCCCTACCAAGGCCACAATTTTTTACAAATAAAAAGATTTGTGGTCAAATTTTGAAAAGAATGACTCAAGGCACATTCCTGCAAGGTCTGGTTCAAATTGGCCCAATGGTTGATTTTTAAAGCAGTTTCTTATGATTTCTCTAGGTCTAATAAGCCCCTTTATCCCTGCCACGGCCATGTTTTTTTTTTTCAAATGTAAAATTTCTGAACAAATTTTGAAAAGAATGACTTAAGGCACATTCCTGCCAACTATGGTTCAAATTGGCCCAATGGTTGATTTTTAAAGAATTTTCTTCTGATTTCTCCAAGTCTGATAAGCCCCTTTTTCCCTGCCAAGGCCACAATTTTTGACAAATGAAAAAATTTGTGAACAAATTTTGACAAGAATGACTCAAGGCACATTCCTGCAAAATATGGTTCAAATTGGCCCAATGGTTGATTTTTAAAGAATTTTCTAATGATTTCTCCAAGTCTAATAAGCCCCTTTCTCCCTGCCACGGCCACATTTTTTGACAAATATAAAAATTTGTGAACAAATTTTGAAAAGAGTGACTCAAGGAATATTCCTGCCGAGTTTGGTTCAATTGGGCCCAATGGTTGATTTTTAAAGAATTTTCTTATGATTTCTAGTCTGATAAGCCCCTTTCTGCCTGCCACGCCCACATTTTTTGACAAATCAAAAATTCACGAACAAATTTTGAAAAGTATCACACAAGGAACATTCCTGCCAAGTTTGGTCAAAATTGGTCCAATGGTGTAGAAGGAGAAGATGTTGAAAGAAATTGTGAACGGACGGACGGACGGACGGACGGACAGATGGACGGACGGACGACGGACAAAAAGCGACCACAATAGCTCACCTTGAGCACTTCGTGCTCAGGTGAGCTAACAAAAGAAGAAACTGCTGATAAACAGCAGTTTCTCCTTTTGTCTCAATATTTTCTATGCCATATTTTACACAAATCCTATCTTTAATAACATCTATTTTGTTATTTGTGGCAGTTTTTGAAGTAGATCACTCTTAAATTTTGTCCTTTGGGAAAGGGTTAATATTACACAATTTAGAGCAATATAAAGTTAAAGGCATACCTAATTTTCCTGAATTTCTCGAACACTTTTCCGATGTGGTCGTCCACTTTATCGATTGCCTTTTTCTCCCAGAATGGCTGTAATGTGGTCCCTGAGTTCATGTCTTTAAACAACCCTAGCCAGCTGAGATGTTCTACACCCTGTAATCAAAGAGGAAATTCTATATTAACCTTTTCTGAAACGGCAAAATTCAAGGGTGGTGTAATTTTCAAGTGATTACAGATGACCAGATGTATGGCGTACCAAATGGGTCAAAAGTCTATTTAGACCGTGCACGCATAAAATATACGCGGCGACGCGTATATCTACGCTTCAACACATAAAATTTATGCGAGCAGTTGAAAAATGCGTCCACATGTAAATTTTCAACTGCTTGCGTAAATATACGCATCAACGCGTATTTATCTATTAACCAATCCGATCCTTCGTTTCATCCATCAATTTTATGGTATAAAGGGAAAGGTTTCTAACAGCCTCTCCCATTGGCCAGCCTGAATTTCACATTTTTTACTATTGCTCACGTAAAATTTAAACGTCGACACATATTTTTTCAACTGCTCGCATACATTTTATGCGTCGACGCGCATATTTACACGCTCTATATAGACTTTTGACCCATTTAGTATGTCATACAGATGGATGTTGGTAAAGATATAATTAATGTAGAATAAATCATAGAAGACATAGAGGCACAAGGAGAAAATGCTGATTATCTGCGTTTCCTTCTGTTGTCTCAATGTTTTCCCAAGCTTATTCTAAAATGAACATCAAAACCAGGGGCCCGTATTACTAACGATCGTACGTTTGATTTTTCAATAATTACTTGTAACAACAGCTCTGATTGGCTCAGTCGGATTTCTCGTGCAATCAGATGTCTTGTTACACAGTTTACACAAAAACTTGATCGTAAGATGTTTAGTAATACGGGGCCCAGGTCTTTTTCGCAAAAGCCTTAAACCATTAAAAAATTTCTAAATTGCAATGAGATTAAGTAAATACATTTGAGTCTAATGCGGGCTGATCTTTGTCTATTCTGGATGCCAAAGTATGAACATTCTGGGTTCAGCATAACAAGGGTTGTCCGTGGACAACGCAGCATGCCTCTTCTGGAGCTCATCACAAATAAAGGTCAATTCCAATGTCAAGGTCATGTGCTCAAAGGTTATGATCCAAAATGAAAGGGCTTTGCAGGAGGAATCAATGCGGGTGAACTATCAAGGCACTATCAATAATAGTGCATGGGATGTATGCCAGGCTAAACTTCAAGGTCAAGGTCACTAGGTGAAAGGCCATCATCATCATCATCATCATCATCATCATCATCATCCTGTTTAGATTATCCAGGCCTGCAATTAGTCCTCTTCTGAGGGTGGGGCCATGGTCCAATGATTATCCATGTGTGAAATATCAATGCTGAATCTCTAATCCTTCATGAGGCCAGGTTAAAGTTTTTGGAGGGAGACACAGACACCAACACTATGCTAGTAGCAATTTAGCTCCCCGGTTATAAAATCCTGGCTCACTAAACAAGATTTTAAGTGTGGCAGTATATTTCAAACTGTTGTAACTACAGCATTTTCACAGTAGCCAGCATTATATTGCTGCTTTTCAACAAAAACCTCGTAACTGCAGCTTGTTTAAAGCTGCAATTACGAGGTTTTCATCGAAAAGCGACGATATATCTCTTTCTAATAATATCCCCTGTTCAACATAGATGTATAATTGCCTAGTTTTCATGCTGATTTTCAATTAAGGTAATTAGATTTAGACAGCGACTGCTGGTAATAGGGAATAGATGAATGAATAACATTTATGGCCAATTGGGGATTATAAATAGGCCTTTTTTCTGTTAGGGAAAAATGTTATCAATGATAAAATGCTTTCTTAAAGCTACTATTTCCCAGATTTGTACCCAAAAATTGTCAAATACAAACGAAATGTACACTTTTTAAGCTTTATATGACCTGATTAAATGATTACGAGAAACTATTGAAGCAACGACTCATTTTTTCGCAATTTGATACCAAATTTATGAAGCGATGTCGAAAGTAGGTCAAAACAGTAGGACATGCGACTTTCTTAAATGACGTCACAACATACATGATGACGTCATATTGAAATTTAAGTATGAATCTTGTTTGAATCATGGTCCGCGCTGTATGCGCATGCGCAACAATTTAAAAATAATTCTAACCCCATCAGTGATGGGGTTGAATTTAGGCTTGGATTCTCCCTAAATTCAGCTATCTGTCTTGTAATTTCGGCTCATTCTCTGTCTGAATCGCATATTATTAACCATCCCGAGGTGGTCAACACAAAAGTTTTGCATATTTTTTCAAAAAATTTCATTTTTTGCAATTAGACCATCTGTTACCGTCGCCCTTTAATATCATTTAAATGTTTTTGGGGGTTTTTATCAATAAATTCTATCCAACTGAAACTAAAATGCACAGTTTTTATTCGGTCTTTTCGTAATTCCGGTAATACAGAGTTGTCGTTCCTGCGGGACGGTATATTTACTTCCATTTGCCTGTTTGACAATGGGCAACTTTAATATTTTCGTAAATTCAATGAGTAATTAAATGAAAATGATTTTCATTGTAACTTAGTAATGTAATCTAATAATACCTCTGCACCTTCCATCATCTTTAGATCGTTCGGAGATCTATAACAAAAGAAATCTCCCATAATCTGATGATAGGTTATCAATGAAAATATTTCCCCCCGTAGCGTGCCTCAATTCAGGCGAGTGTCGATTTGTGACATCATGACTTTGCCTTGCTTACTCTAGTCATATGACATCATAGAAATAAAAAGAGGGGCAACTTTGGGGAAAAAAAGATACATGTATATACATGAATGCTGTGAGCGAGTTTTTCCAAACAAATATTTTGTAATTGTTTGTAAGGACATTCCGACTCACACGGTTTCCACTGTCGGAAAACGATTAAAATCGGAAATAGAAAAAGTGAACGTTAAAGCACATAAAATCTTGAGGAAAGAGGCGATATTTCTGACTATCGTCAAATTGCTTCCTTTTTCTAAATGTTTTTCCAAACAATCTACTGTGGTCAAGTACAGGACGTAAGAAAAAAAAAATAAAAAAAAATTGAAGAATTCGTTTTTAAATGTGCGGAAAAAATGACAGATTTTTTAAAACTCTTACCCAAACAACAAAATATGGTCCTTTCCAAATTAAGTCTTGCTAATTGTCAATTTTGCTATTTTGTGGGCATCAAAACAAAGAATTAGATAGGAAAGGGTTATCATAATAAACCATCATTTCAAATTTAATTCAAATTTGAAGCAGGCTGTAGACTATGATACGTAGATCTACTAAGAAGAACAGTTTGGTGTAGATATATATAGTAGAATATGACCTAAAGAGGGAAAAGCAAAGTCAGCATGTTTTTCTCCATTTTCATAACTTTGATATTTCGTTCAAGTAGATCTATGTTATTCATTGTTTGTTCATTAAAGCTTCCCCAAACAAGACCTGGTTTTATTTAATAGAAAATAATTTGGGAAATATTTTGGCAAAATGTAAGAGCACCCTGATTACCAGCATTTTCTCCCTCTGTCTCAATAGACTAGATCTACTTTGATAGGCCTATGTAAGTGTTTAGTGTGTTGGTACTATGTTGCGATGGGATTTCTCTTTCTTCTCTCCGCTGAGGTTCCTTTGTTGGAATCTCCCAACGATCTACGCGTTTCGGCTAATACTGTCTCTCAGACTCGGGTATGCTTAGGCCAGATACGATGTTTGATTCTAATTCTTGCGACTTATTACACGAATCCAAGCTCGTCTTGCATTTGCCTCTTTCGATATAGTTTGTGCGGTTCAAAATTTCCAATTTTATCCGCAAAATTATGGCATTTATGAATGCAGTAGCGGTTCTTTCCTACCGATAGCGCTTATTCACATTGACACCGGAAGACGGTATACCGTCCCGCATGAACGACAACTCTGTAACGACGGAATTACGAAAATCCGGAATTCAGAAGGGAAAGTCTTCTGTTACCTGAATCATCTTTAACAGCAAAATTGTAAGATTGTCCAGTTTGAAAGCCACTACATTTGAAATATTGGATGTTAATATGGAACACATTTGTGTATGATATAGCCCAGAAAATATTGAGACAAAAGGAGAAACTGCTAGTTATCAGCATTTCTTCATTTGTCTCAATGTTTTCCTAAGCCCTTTCTATAAGGGACATCAAACCAGGTCTTGTTTAGGAAAGGGTTTACCCATTGGGCTATGGCGCGCGAATAGGGTCTAAAGTCAATATAGCGCTAGACCGATAGTTAAAATAGGGGTAGACCCTTAAAAATATCGGTCTACCCTTATATTTTTACCGGTCTACCGATAAAAATATCGGTCTACCCATAAAATAAGGGTAAACCGCTATTCAAAATAACGGTCTAGCGATAAAATTACCGGTAGACCGCTATTTTTATCGGTAGACCCCTATTTTTTCGATAGCCAATCACAGAGCTTGTATTATACGGTCGTTGATATTCTCGGTGGGTTGAGGATGTAACGAGCCATTTGATTGGATAATGAGATTTCGAGCAGAAGGTCAAAAATAACTATCGGTCTACCGGTAATTTATCGCTAGACCGTTATTAGAAATAGGGGTCTACCCTTGTTTTAAGGGTAGACCGATATTTTTATCGGTAGACCGGTAAAAATATAAGGGTAGACCGCTATTTTTACCGGTTTACCCCTATTTTAATTATCGGTCTAGCGCTATATTGACTTTAGACCCTATTCGCGCGCCATATTGGGCAATTCCAACTTGAAATCTGCAACAGACTGACACCATCTGTATTGATATTGCACAATAATATAGAACATTGCTCTTGATCAGACTGTGTTAATATGCAGGCTGATCTGGATCCACAGTGGCCTTCAATGCCATATTGGATCTTTTTTATGGATCCCAAATTATCTCTAAAACAAGCACAAATAGCTGATATGTACCTTTGGGGAAATTAATTATACCATCTTCCTTACTACTTATCTAGACTGATTAAACCTTTACCAAACGGCAAACTTTAACGGTGGTCTATTTCAAATGGCAGCCTGCTGCAAACCACAAAATGGATGTTGATAAAGATAGAAGGAGGTCTGGACTCCCCCTGGCATTGGCCGAAAATTAAATTTTGACTACATAAATCAATGTTACATATTTATTACATTTTAAGCCATAATTTGAGCTTGGACCCCCCCCCCCCCCCCCCCCTGGAAAAAAATCTTGGGCTTGGACCCCCCCAACACCCCCCACCCCCCACTCCTGGAAAAAATCCTGGATCCGCCCTTGTTATAACTAACATTTGTGTCAATCTGTAGTTATGAGATTTTCCATGAGAAGCCACTATAGATATCCGGAGAGCACTGTATATTGATTTGTTTCGGAATGTAATTTCTAAATAAAAGACCCGCTGATTCATGAGAAATTAATTATTTCATCTTCCTAACCAATTAGCCACTAATTAAACCACTTATAGATGTTTACAATTTTGGAGAAACAATCATTTCTTATTTTCTGTGCAATGTAAAGGCCTGGTCTCATACCATTCTGCTTCCAGTCACCATGTCCACATCATGATTATCTCCAAGCCCAAAGCCTAAATTATGGCTTAAAATAGAGTAACTATGTAACGTTACACTGAATTTATATAGTGAAAATTTAATTTTCGGCCAATGCCGGGGTGGGGGGGGGGTGTCCGGACCCCCCAACCCCACCTCTAGATCCGCCCATGTTAGCAATAGCAAAATTCATGAAGCAGATCTCCTTGAAATCATTCATTTAGTTCATTTCATCTCATTCCACAAGAACTTGTTCTGTGATTTGTCTTTCACTTTTGAACTTCAGTGCATTTGAGATCTACATCTTTTTTTACAAAGATAAACAAATCTAACAAATTCCTTCTTTCCAAAATCTTTACCATTTTCTTTTAAAATCCTTAGTTTCTAATTATCAACCATTTTAAACATAGCTTCAGAAAATATTGATTGATTGATTGATTGATTGATTGATTGGGGTTTAACGCCTCTTGCAACTGCTATGGTCACAGTGGCTGGAGCACCTAACCATGGATTCCTGGTATTTAGCCTACCTAAGCAGCACTACCACAATATCCAATCAGAGCCTCCAGCTGCTCTCTCACATAGATAATTTACCCCATTAGTGAGAGACAAATGACTTTTGTAAAATGTCAGAAAGGGTTATTGGACAAGCCATGGTTCGAGCTCAGGTGGATTGACAAACAGACATTCCTGACTTAACTATCAGGCCTCGGCACTTTAGAGAATATTTCACATTTACAAAATTTCAATAAGAAACAAGAGATGTTTGTAAAACATATATGCCCCCTCAAGGGCCTACATTTGATGTAGGTCAAAGTCCAAGGTCAAGTTAACAAGGTCCAAGGTCATGGTCAAATATAAAAGGTCTTGGTAGGAGGTGTCTATGTGTGAAATATCAAAGCTGTATATGTAAAAGTAAAATGAAACATAGGCCAGGTTAAAGTTTTTAAAAGTAGGCCAAATGCCAAGGTCAAGGTCAAATGTGAAAGGTCTTGGTTGGAGGTGTCCATGTGTGAAATATCAAGGCTGTAGGTGTAAAAGGACATGATATATATGCCTGGTTTCAGTCTTTTTAAAAGTAGGTCAAACTCCAAGGTCAAGGTTGCAATATTCAAGGTCATGGTCAAATGTGAAAGGTCTTGGTAGGAGGTGTCTATGTGTGAAATATCAAGGCTGTAGGTGTAATAGGACATAAGATAAAGGCTAGGTTAAATATTTCTAAAAGAATGTAAAAATCAAAGGTCAAGGTCACACAGGCCAAGGTCATGGTCAAATGTGAAAGGTCTTGGTAGGAGGTGTCCATGTGTAAAATATTGAGACTGTATAGGTAACAGGACATGAGATATAGGCCTAGTTTAAGTTTTTTAAAAGTAGGTCAAACTCCAAGGTCAAGGTCCAAGGTCATGGTCAAAAGTGAAATATCTTGGTTGGAAGTGACTATGTGTGAAATATCAAGGCTGTATATGTAAAATGACATGAAATATAGGCCAGGTTAATGTATTATTAAAGTAGGTCTAACACCAAGGTCAAGGTCACAAGGTCCAAAGTCATGGTCAAATGTGAAAGGTCTTGGTCGTAGGTGTCCATGTGTCAAATATCAAGGCTGTATGTGTAAAAGGACATATATCGGCTAGGTTAAAGTTTTTTTAAAGTAGGTCAAAGTCCAAGGTCAAGGTCACAAGGTCCAAGGTCATGGTCAAATGTGAAAGGTCTTGGTAAGATGTGTCCATGTGTGAAATACCAAGGCTGTATGTGTAATAGCACATAAGATATAGGCCCAGTTTAATTTATTTAAAAGTAGGTCAAACTCCAAGGTCAAGGCCACATGGTCCAAGGTCATAGTCGTATGTGATAGGTCTTGGTCGGAGGTTTCCATGTGTCAAATATCAAGGCTGTATGTGTAAAAGGACATGATATATCGGTCAGGTTAAAGTTTTTCAAAAGTAGGTCAAACTCCAAGGTCAAAGTCACAGAGTCCAAGGTCATGGTCAATTATGAAAGGTCTTGGTAAGATGTGTCCATGTGTGAAATATCAAGGCTGTATTTGTAAAAGGTCATGAGATATTAGCCGGGTTTAATTTTTTCAAAATTGGTCAAACTCCAAGGTCAAGGTCACAAGGTCCAAGGTCATGGTTAAATCTAAACGATGTTGATAGAAGGTATCTATGTGTGAGATATCAAGGCTGTATGTGTAAAAGGACAGGAGATATAGGCAAGGTTAAGAATTAAGTGTAAAAATCAACAAAGGGCAATAACTCCAAGAATTTGATTGGGAGAGTTACGGTTCTTGTACACTGCACCTCTCCATAATAAAATCTATTCACCTGTAAAGTTTCATGATTCTACCTTACATATTTTTTGAGTTGTGCTCCGGACAAGAATCAAGTTATAAACTCAACAAAGGGCAATAACTCAAAAAATTTGATCAGCAGAGTTACGGTTCTTGTGCACTGCACCTCTCCATAATGAGATCTATCTACCTATTAAGTTTCATGATTCTACCTTACATACTTTTTTGAGTTATGCTCCGGACAATAATCAAGTTTGAAAATCAACAAAGGGCAATAACTCAAAAAATTTGATCGGCAGAGTTACAGTTCTTTTGCACTGCACCTCTCCATAATGAGATCTATTCACCTGTAAAGTTTCATGATTCTACCTAACATAGTTTTTGAGTTATGCTCCGGACAAAAATCAAGTTTGAAAATCAACAAAGGGCAATAACTCAAAAAATTTGATCAGCAGAGTTGTGGTTCTTGTGCACTGCACCTCTCCATAATGAGATCTATCCACCTGTAAAGTTTCATGATTGTACCTTACATACTTTTTGAGTTATGCTCCGGACAAGAATCAAGTTATAAAATCAACAAAGGGCAATAACTCAAAAAATTTGATCGGCAGAGTTACGGTTCTTGTGCACTGCACCTCTCCATAATGAGATCTATCCACCTATGAAGTTTCATGATTCTACCTTTAATACTTTTCGAGTTATGCTCCGGACAAGGTTTGGTCTACGGACAGACCGACCGACATACGGACCGACTGACCGACCGACCTTCCGACCGACCAACACTTGCAAAACAATATACCCCCATTTTCTTCGAAAGGGGGCATAATAATTGTTTTCTTCTGTTGCACTTACTATTTTAGCTGCTGCAGATGACTGATGGGATGTCTTTTATGATAGATTTTTGATGAGATTAACATAGAATTCAGCACAGTGACCAGCATTTTCTCCTTTCACCTAAATGTTTTCCCAAGCTTTTTTTCAACAGGGACAGCAAAATCACAGCTTGTTTGGGAAAGGATTTCAAGTATTCATGGAAAATGCACTCAAAAGAATTTGTGCCACAAGGTTCATACAAGTAACCTTTGGTCTTTTCTAACAGATAGTTATCAATTCATGGCTCCATACTGCTTCTATTTATACTCAACCAAAAAAGAAACTTTTGCAAAGTTGGTTGAAAGATGCTTTATGATACCAGCCCCTAGTCTTGTTGAGGAAATGGTTCAAAACAACAAGTATACTCTGCCACCCTACCCTTTCCGCCCAGATTTGATGGGATTTATTGGGGTCATATCATTGCGGCTGGAGCACCTACCTGTGGATTCCTGGTATTTCACTCACCAGTACTTACACAATATCCAAACCAAGCCTCCAGCTGCTGTCTCACATAGACGATTTACAGCAATTGGTGAGAGACAAAAGATTTTTGTCAAATGTCAGAATGGATACTGGCCAAGCCAGGTTTCGAATCACAACCCCTTGATTGACAGACTATGACATAACTGATTGAGCTATATGGGTTTGCAACCTACCCCCGAACCAGCATAAAACGGTCTAAAATGTCCAAAAACAATCCCTCTGGTACATTTCTGTCAATCTATATCAGAGCAGGGTTAATAAAGGTTAATTCTAGATGACATTTCTTCCTCAGCCACAACAAATTAGATCTGTCTTGCTTATAGTCAGCTAATTCTGCATTCTGTTTGGGAATTTCTTGGTCAGTATAGTAGTTAAGGTAGAATCTCCCTAATGTGGCAATTTTGAGATTCATTAAACAACAGATTTTTTTTTGCGGCGTCTTTACATATCGGAATCTATTTGGGTGCAGTAGTAAACATTTAGTGGTGGAACGTTCCACTGCCAAATGTTTTCGACGTCACCTGAACAATTCCGACATTGCGCAAATCTCATTAGGGGTAGACTACCTTAACCCTTTCCCAAACAAGGCTTGGTTTTGACGTCTCTAATAAGGCTTGGGAAAGCATTGAAACAAAAGGAGAAACTGCTGATAACCAGCACTTTCTCCTTTTGCCTCAATATTTTCTTAGCTATGTTGCAGGCAAATCCAACCTTGATAGCATTGATTTTGTCAGCTGCAGCTGCTTTCGAAATTGGAAAAGTCAAAATTTTGTTGTTTGGGAAAGGGTTAAGTAAGAAACAAGAAACATAATCAACACAATGTTGAATCAGGTGACACAACAACAACAATAGCAGAAAAAGACTTCAATAATATGTGACCAAATCAAATTTGGTTTGAAGCAGAGAATGTGTGGAAACTGTCAGGGATTCTCTAAATTGTCATGGAATTCTTTTGCCCCATTCCAAAACAAGAATCTACAATGATGTAATGCAAAATCTTTTGATAGATTTATTCTCTCTCAAAAGATGCAATTAAATCAAGATTTTTTTTCAGTAATATCTGACTCCATCTATGATGACATTTTCTATGAGAATATTGGGTATTCTCACACAAAAAAGGCTAATAAAGATTAAAGCGTTCATTTTTTTCTCAATTCTCAAAATATCAAGACTTTTATTTTGGCTCGAAAATATGCCTCCGATATGGAAAGAACATTTTCTTTCCAAATTCTCTGATATTTTTTGCACTTTGATGCTCAAAATAAAGCACATGTGCAAAATCATTGCCTCCTCTCTTCAAAAACCTCTTAACTGCACCTTATTTTAAGTTGCTGTTACGAGGTTTTCCAAGAAAAGCAGCCATTTAAATAAAGTATAAACATACCTTTAATTTATATTCAACTTTTAAACCACAAAATTATTTGTCAACAAGGTATTAAAGAGGCTACACTATCATAATGGGGACTAAATTTGTTTGCAAATTTATTTATAGTATTCCTGGGTTATCAAGAGTTATCAGAATTATCGGTCTAGTTATCAAAAGTTATCAATCAAAGTAAACAGAAATTTGAATTATTTAGACCCCAGCATTTTTCAACCTTTTTGGTTCTCTCAAACTTGGCTTTGTCAACCAAAACTTAGCACTTTCCCAGACAAGACCTTGTTTTCACGTCCCTGATGTACAAGGCTTGGGTAAACATCGAGGCAAAAGAAGAAAATGCTGATTATCAGCATTTTCTTCTTTTGCCTCAATATTTTCCAAGCTATATTGTACCAAAAGCCCATCTTTTTCAACATCCATTTTGTAGTCTGCAACACCTTTCAAATTAGGCAACCCTAATATTTTGTTATTTGGGAAAGGGTTAGCCAAAACAAAGCAGTATGTTTTCTAGCCATCTGAACACCGATGGGATGCAAATTGAAAACATTATCAAAGCATTATTTGTTATACTTTGCTTCATATAAACATATGCACAGCAAGGAACCACATTACTAAATGTAACAGTTGCATTTAATAGCATCGAATTTTGTGCTAAAAACAGACTTGGTTCGCTGTTATGTTTTGATAAATCGATGGTTTTTAAAAACTCCCATAACTACAGCTTCAATCAAGCTGTATATAAGGGGATTTGGAATAACTCTGACAAAATACTATTGTTTGTCGGAAATTACTTCACTGTTAACTTGATATAATTGCACCCTAAAGAGCAAAGTAGAAACATCATTTTCACCTTTCCAATCAAAATGTTTGTACATTACAAATCGCTTTGGATCTTTTGAAATTCTTAGATATGTCAATGTATCTTAGTCTATCCGAGAAGCACTGGCCATTTTGATGATTTAGTTCAAAACTGTTTAAAATCCTATGGTCTTTCATTAGTCTCCCATTTACCTCTTTCAACTGCTATGGTCATTTCGCAGAATTTCTAATACCAGTAATTCCACAAAATTTTGCCAACGCTTCTGGTTGCTCGCCCATATAGGTTTACATTTATCAAAGCATTGGTGGGTGAAAATTTTGTCAGAAAAGATGTTTGACACAGCCCAAGATCGAACCCAGTTCCTCACAATTGGAAGTCTGATGCGCTACCATCTGCGCCATGGCCGTAGCTTCTTTTCCATTTAACCATTGATTTGCAATACGAGTTTGTAAAACATTGCCTTGTCAACTACGCCTCTCCGATAACCTTTTGCTTCACAACTTACATTAGGCGACACAAATATTAGCCAATCAGTGATAAAGGATTAACAAGCGACAAGAGTAAAGATTAAAGATTTCGAGACACCAATTTTATCTTACAATTGACACACCGATAGGATCTTATGACGACGTTTCACACCGCTGGGGGTCTTCCGACTTTCTTTGCTGGGGGTATTTAAATTGTGATGTTTAATCATTTATCATAATTGTTACTGGATTATCATAATCTATTATACTTATGATCTACTACAAACGAGAAACATCCTTAAACTGCTGTACATGTATTTGAGTCCTAATATGGAAAAATATACGTAACTATTCTAATAAACGCCCGAGCGTCTATTAGAAACACGGTCGATGGTAAAGTAGGGTATGGGCGTTTATTAAAGGTAGGCCTATTCAAATTTTGTTAGTCAAAATTTGCGAATCACACGTCAATTCATGGGCTCAAAGATCAGCAAGTTGAATAAGGACTGTAAAATATGATTTTTCGATGAAATTCCTTCATAGTCAACAGAATTATGGCTGGACATCCTCTTTTTCATTGCTTTTGGAAATGAACTTTGGTTATGACTTACATTTTCTAATCCAGAATAAGGGGATTAGTGTTTATTAGAATCACCCCTTTTTGCTAAAATTATGCTTGAAACAAGCAGATTTTCAGCCAAGATTTGGGGGCGGGCGTTTATTAGAATATTGGGCGTTTATTAGAAAAATTACGGTACGTAAAGGCATTTGAGACTACTATGTTTGAAATACAAGCTGTGACAAAGTACAGATTTGGGCAAATACTGCTCTCTTATAATTGCAATTTGGAGCTTGATCATGAGATAGTGAGTATCATTTCGTTTCATAGCTTCTAAATACTACATTTCACACAATAAATCAATTTATTTGTTTTCAAATGTGAAATCTTGTAGGTCGTATGACTAGACTTGCATACCCCTTTCCCAAATAAGATCTGGTTTTGACGTACCTAATAGAAAACGCTTGGGAAAACATTGAAACAAAAGAAGAAACTGCTGATAACCAGCAGTTTCTCCTTTTGTATAAATATTTTCTATGTCCTATTTTACAAAAATTCTATCTGTAATAACTTGCATTTTGTCATTTGTGGCAGTTTTTGAAGCCGATCACCCTGAAATTTCCGTATGGGAGAGGGATACCCTATACATAATGCAAGGTATGTGAAATATGTCAAATATGAAAGTATAACAATGCTATTATCAATTCATTACATGGATATAAGACCTTATCAAATAATTCTTGTCTGACCTTGCCAATAACAGTCAAACATACAATAATTATTTGAAGGCTTTCGTCTATTCTTTCTTAACATAAAAGATGAGGAATTTATCATTTAACCCATTGGCACACAAAGCTCTTTTTGACTCTCTACCAGAAAATGGCTTTGGAAAACAATGTGGATAATGAAGAATTTCTTCATTTCCCACGATGTTTACTACCCAGAAAGACCTTGAAACCTTAAGTTTCATTCACTTAGAATTGTTGCCTGCAACACCTTTGAATTTGGAAAAGTTAAAAATTTTGTAGTTTGGTAATGGGTTAATTCAATATACATGACATATGAAGAACTAGATCATCAATAGAATATAAAAATTTCTCAATCAGTAAAGTGCCGTCAAGGTCAAGACAAGAAATCTTGACGGATACGGATATTAAAGTTAATCGATCAGAAAGACGTCATCAATAGGTTATTAAAATTTGTTGATTTGTGAAGTGTCGTGAAGACAAGATATCGTAAACAAACAGACACATACGTCAGAAAGTGATTGAGCGGATTCCTTTATCGCTACATTCTTAAGCCTTCCCCAAACAATCCTGATTGCTCAGCTCTGGTGATTGTTATAGACTTCAGCTTGTTTGAAGGGAAGAGATATAACAATTCTTTCATTCTATACAGACACAACCTTTAGACACATAGAACACCCCTCGTACATGTATGATTGTCCTTGTCAGTATTATGTGGCGAATGGTCTATATTCCTGTAATTTTGTCCAACATATACATGTATGTGAAATTTTCACTTTTGATGCAGTATAGGGGAAAAGAAACTTGCATTTAAAACATGTAATGGTGTTTTTAGTTATCGTTTAAGGGTGTGGAAACAGTAAAGGAAAGTGTTTCCTGTAAGACAACCAACTGTCTATCAACTATTAGATTAATTGAATAGTTCAATAAACGGATGAGTATCAAAACCCATCTGCATTAGAAAATTGTGAATTTTCTTTGATATAGCCAGAAAATTTAATTGTATTACCAAAATTATCAGATCAATTTTGTAATCTACTGGAACTGACAAACTAAACAAAATCTTAAATCATTTTACAAATACACGATGTCTCTTGTAACAGTTAAATAATTAACCCATTACCAGATTGCAAAATTCTAGACTGGTCCAAATTCAAAGACGCTGCAGACCACAACTTCAGGTGGGTGAATTTTACATTTTTGGTAAGTTCTGTCTAGAAAGCATTGTGGGAAATGAAGAAATTGCTTATCATAAGCAATTTCTACATTTTCCACAATATTTTCCAAAACCTTCTTCTTGTGGGACTGCCATTCTGTGGGAATGGGTTAATGTAGGCAATAGGACAATACTATTGACAAAATCTGCATCACTTAATTCACTTCAATTAGGAACTAGAAAGGAGCATTAATTGATGCAGTTACACCCACATATTTTTAATTTTCATTAGAATTGTTAAGGAACAGGTAAGTAATTGCACACTGTCGGTGCATAATATTAATGAGATAATCTGCATGACTCAATTAGCAATTACAGGCTAAAAGGAGTATTAATTAATATAGGAACACCCACAATTTAGTCTGTTAGCACCATTCAACTTTCTTTACATTTTTTGACATTTTTTGGTGTGTGATGCCTTCTGACGTCCTACAAGATAAAGGCTTTGGAAAACATTATGGAAAATTAAGAAATTTCTTCCTTTCGCACAATGTGTTCTACCCCAAAAGACTGAAATATTCTAAATTCCATTCACTTAAAATTGTAGTCTGCTACATCTTTGCATCTGGATGAGTCCAAAATTTGGCCGTTTGGTAATGGATTAAAGGGAGGAAATACATGTAACTGACATTATCTGATTAATCATTAAATAATCAACTTTAATTTAGAAATAACAACCTGTTTTTGAAAGCTTTATGCACTCAATTTACACCAAAATTTGATTCTAAATATGCAATCAATCACTCCAAATGCACAAAATATTCTACATGGAGATAAAAATACTCAAAGGGAGGTAATAACTTATACTATCTGTATTTGATTATCAAATTATTAACTTTACCTTTTTTATGATAAAAACCTGTCTAACAAAGTTTACTACTTTCAAGTTATACCAAAATGATTAGAAATAGGCAATAAATGATTAATATGCAACAAATGACTCCAAAAGCACAAAATATTATACATGGAAATGAAAATACTTAAAGGGAGATAATAAATGACTTACCTGTAATTTATGTTTAAATTCCGACACTTGACTTTTGATATCACATACTGTTTTTGGAAGCTCACCACTTTCAACATATACCCGTTTTTCTAATGCTTGTAATCTGAAAAGGACAAACGTTGATGAACTGCTAGTCATGTCTAATTTCAAGGTATATTACAGTCTATTGTTGTAAACATTCATAATGTATCCGAACCTATTTAGGCAACTCTGTAAGCAATTGGCCCAGGAAAATTCCAAAACTGAATGTTTACAATGTCACCCGAACAATATGGACGCCGCATGAATCGCATTAGAGGTGGACTACCTTAAGTGTACTGGAGTAAAGAGGAGGAATAAACATTGCAGCATTTGACATAATGAAAAATTTTCCATGGTTTATTGAATATTATTATTGAAATTAATAAAACAAATTAATAACAACCCTTTCTAATGTAATTCAAATACACTTGTAGGATATAAAGAACAATTAATGCAATATGTAATAAGCAGCACAACTCAAATGTGTGGCCTTCCCTGTATATCATTTCCTTGATTATAAAGTATTTATATTATGTGAAGCTACAGAAAATTTTGACAGCCTAATTACCAATTAAATTCAGCCAATTTTAATTTTAATTATCAGAGTTCAACTTTAAATGTCATTGTGATTGCATGTAAATTTCCTTATATTCTGTTTCATTTGCGCAACAAATACGTTTGTTAAACACTTAAACGACAAGGCAAAAGGATGTTAGAATTGATACTAGTCCCTCAGTTAGAAACATATTGCTTGCTTGCTTGCCCCTTCCCCCATCCCCCGAGGGAATTTTGTAGACATGGTTTATCATAAACTATATACAGTCGACACTCGTTATGTCAACATCGGATAAGTCTAATTTTCGCTTAAGTCGAAGTTCAAATCTGGTCCCGTCCTCATCTATTGACATATTTTTATCCAAACAAAATAATTTCGAACTGAATATAGCCATTGAAATATAGTAGGAAAAGGATAGAAATTGCTCGACACCAGCAATTTCTTTCCTTTTCCTACTATATTTCAATAATATTCGTACTTGATAAGTTTAAACTAGAAGACCTGAAGGTCTTGAGTCGCTCCACAGGCCTGAATTTCATGTAATATTTAATCCAAGTTTTGATTAGATTGTTCAATGCTTGTGTTTCATAGAGCTAAAAGAAAGTAACAAAACTAGATTGTTCACAATGTATGGTTCTTGAAGCAAAGAAATTTAAATTACATGTTTGCCATTTGAGAAAGGGTAAAAGGAAATGGGAGAACATTCTAGCTTAGGATGTCACAAGCAATTAAATTTTTTCTTTTTCCCAAAAGATCTAAATTAACAGAACATTGATTACTCCAAAATATTTCATATTTCTAAAAATAGATTTTGAGCTTAAAATAGATTCTGGGAAAAACCCTTTCCCAAAAATAATGCAAATGGCTGTCAAACCTGAATTTCTTGTAATATCAAGTACAAGTTTTCACTAGATTTTTCAATATGTGTTGCTCTTAAAGCAATTACAAAGTAACTAGAAAGCTGAAAATACATTCATATAAGATCTATTAGTTACCAAGCTTTGCAATGTCTTTATTAGAGTGAGTTTGGCTGTTAGAGTGAAAAAAAAGTCACAATTAGCAATTTTGTCAAATTGAAAGACATATATAACTGATGATTTTATATTCCTATCTAGCTAAGAATCCCACTAAAGCAAGATCCTAACTTCACCTACATCTTGTTTAAGTTTTGACCTGATTATTAGCTCACCTGAGCACGAAGTGCTCGAGGTGAGTTATTAAGGTCACTTTTTGTCCGGCGTCCGTCCGTCCGTCCGTCCGTCAACATTTGGGGTGTTTACACTCTAGCATCCACAAAAGTTACTCAATCTTGATCAAACTTGGCCAAAACAAGTACGATCATAAGTTCTCAAACAAGTTCGATTATGGGCCTGATCGGACCAGAAAGTGCAGAGTTATCTGCCCTTGAATGTCAAAAAATGCTGTTTTTAAGTTTGTTTACACTCTAGCATCTACAATTATTGATCAATCAAGACAAAACTTGGACATTATGTTGGAGACCATAAGACCTTGGATGAGGTCAATTTTCAGTCTGATCTGACCAGAAAGATGAGAGTTATGTGCCCTTGAATTGTTCAAAATTGTCACTTTTTTGCTGTATTCAAAAAAAGAGTTAATCTAAGGGAAGGAACTCTGACACTACTTACTTCAGTATAAGTAGAGTTATCTAGTTTGATAGAGGATATAAATAGATTCTAAGGGAAGGAACTCTGACACTACTTTACTTCAGTATAAGTAGAGTTATCTAGTTTGATAGAGGATATAAATAGATTTACACTCTTATTAACCCATTACCAAACAACAAAATTTTAGCCTAGTCCAAAATCATAGGTGTTGCAGACGACAAGTTCCATTGAACAAAATTTAACATTTTTTGGTCTTTCTTGGTAGAAAACATTGTGGGTAATGAAGAAATTGTTTGTCACAATGTTTTCCAAAGCCTTTATTTTGTGGGGCATCTAAAAGCGCCAATGTGTGGGAAAGGGTCAATCAAGATAAAACTTGGACACAATGTTGGGGACTTTAAGATCTCAGATGAGTTTGATTTTCAGTCTGATCTGACGAGAATGTTGAGAGTTATGTGCCCTTGAATTTGACAAAATTGCCATTTTTCGGCTGGTTTCGATCTTGTTTACATTCTAGAATCTACAATTATTGATCAATCTATACAAAACTTGGACACAATGTTGGGAACCATAAGATCTCATATGAGATTGATTTTCAGTCTGATCTGATCAGAGAGTCGAGCGTTTTGTGCCCTTGAAATTGACAAAATTGTTGTTTTCGGCTGTTTTCGACCTTGTTTATACTCTAGAATCTACAATTATTTATCAATCAAGACAAAACTTGGATACAATCAGGGCTACAGATAAGTGGAGGTGAAGACATACTAACATTGTTTTTTCGAATTCAAATCCTATGTTGTGGGTACTCATTTGAATCGTCTCGACGAGACGATACAAATAAGTACATGTACCTACAACATAGGGTTGGATGATCACTGACAGCATTATTGCAGTTTGAAAAGTCACCACCCCCTCTTATCTGGAGCCCTGTACAATGTTTGGCACCATAATTTAGATCTTGGATGAGTTAGATTTTCACAACCTTATTGACCATAAGTTCTTTTTCAGTCTTAAAGTAATAAATATTAATTGAATTGAACAAAAGTGTTGCTCATATCATTTTGGTTCAGGTGAGCGATATAGGACCATCATGGTCCTCTTGTTCAATATTTGTGGGTGTAAAGAGAGTAAAATCAAAGTCGAAAACAACAATTTTGTCAAATTCAAGGGCAGATAAATCATGATTTAAGATTCATATGAAGCTGAAAATTAAACCAACACAAGATCTTATGGCCAGTAAGATAATGTGAAAGTTTAATGTTGATTGGTGGATATTTATGGTTGTTTGAGTAAAAATAAGGTCAAAAATAGTAAATTTGCCAATTTCAAGGGCACATAACTCAAGACGTAATATTCAGATCAAGCTGAAAATTGCACTCAGACAAGATCTTATCAGCAGCAACATTCTGACCAAGTTTTGTTTTGATTGATCAATATTTGTAGTGGCTAGAGTGAAAACAAGTGAAAACAGCTGTTTTTTAATTCAAGGGCAGATAACTCCAGACTTTATGGTTCAATCAGAATTAATTGAAGGAATCTGATAGAGGACCACCTAAGGATCATTCCTGTGAAGTTTGATAGAAATCCATCAAGTTGTTTCTGAGGAGAAGATTTTTAAAGAAAAAGTTGACGACCGGACGCACGGACGGATGCACGCACGCACGACGGACACAACGCCATGACAATAGCCCACTGGCCTGAAGGCCAGTGGAGCTAAAAATGGTCAAATATCAAATATCTGGAAGCCGAACAAAATCGAATGAGTTGAACTCCGGACATGTTGAGGTATTTTGACGCCCCCTCCGACTTCGACACAAGGAGTGTCAACTGTATGTTTAATTAAACTCACTGGTGGAGAACTCGGCCAAAACAAGGGGCGGTTTTTGCTACAACAAGGTATAGACATTTTGCGTTTAAATATGAGTTTATAGATTTTTTTTCTAATGACAATTAATTTCTTTTAAAAGTAGACCCGGTTTACTGTTATGTATTGACAAACCGTCGGTATTGTTATAAAATCTAAAGCCGTAGTTACGAGATTTTAAAACAACACCGACGGAATACATTGATCGTGAAAAAACATTCCTCACTTTGGCCGAGTTCACCACCAGTGAAACTAAACTTACCTAGTTTCTATTGCACCTATGTCAAACCCCAGTACCTCCGCTAAAGGTTTACCTGCAATGTAAAAACATTCTTTATTCTTACTAAAACTATACAATTTCTTATTCTTATCGACATTCGTCAAATAGATCTCTAATTATTCTAAGCTTCGCAGGCAGCAAAGACAAAGAACAACATGCATTCACAAGCAGTCTGATCTTAGTCTTCACATGTATGTTAATTACTACAGTACTTTCAGTGATTTGATTATTATAGTTCTTTCAGTGATTTGATTATTTCAGTACTTTCAGTGATTTGATTATTTCAGTACTTTCAGTGATTTGATTGTACATCAAGTTGGAATAAATAATTTCCCAAAATTTAGAGTCAGCAGGACAAAAACAATTAAATGCTAACAGAGCCAACATATCGCTGCTAAGTTTCAACGAAAATCTCACAACTGCAGCTTGTTTTAAGCTGCAATTACAAGATTTTCGTTGAAAAGCGACGATATCACAAGTGTCTGAAAATGAATCAATGAACCAATTAAACCAGAGAAAATTGCCATGCATGAAAACCTAATAACATTTTAGTCAACACCCCTGCAGCAAAAAAACGTTTTTTCCACAAAAAAACCACAAAATCAGATTTTTCGTTTGGTATCTCTCAGCTACCAGAATTCTTCTCTCATTATATTTTATCATTCGTGATGACCCATTTCTACAGATTACAGCCATTTAGCCTTTCCCAAACAAGGCCTGGTTTTGACGTCCCAAATAGAAATGGCTTGGGAAAACATTGAAACAAAAGAAGAAACTGCTGATAACCAGCAGTTTCTCCTTTTGTCTCAATATTTTCTATCCCATATTTTACATATAGATCTATTCTATCTTTAAGAACATCCATTTTGTCATTTGTGGCAGTTTATGAAGTGGGTCACCCTAGAATTTTGTCGTTTGGGAAAGGGTTAAACAAAGGAGATACTTTCGACTGAATCAAATTCAAAGATTCTTCTGGCGACAATTTCAAGTGAATTAAAATTAAATTTATTTTGGTCTTTTAGGTAAGAAAATGTTGGGAATGCAGAAATTGCTTGTGACAGGTAATATCCTTCCTTTTCAAAAGCCATTTTCTTGTATAGGGCATCATTAATATGAGGATATGGGTTAACCCTTTCCCAAACAACAAAATCTTGGACTGTTTCAATTTGAAAGCCTTTGCTCAAGGCAAAATATTGGATGTCAAAAGCAGTAATTGTCTGTTATTGTAGAGAAAATATTGAGGAAAAGCAAAAATTGCTGATTATCTAAGCATTTTCTTCTTTTTCTTCTATGTTTGCCGAAGCATTATTTCTACTATACTCCAAATCTAGGTATTGCTTAGGAGAGGTCCAACCAATGCTGGGCGTATATTCTCATATCGTTGGTGGGGAGTCAAAACCTCGTAACTACAGTTTGAATAAGCTGGAGTTACAAGGTTTTGACTTCCCACCGACGATATTGTGGTATGCAGCACAGAAAGGGATCAGACTGAAAACTTGTACATTTCTTTTGAAGAATTAAATTAACCTCCATATCCTTGGCTATGCTCTAAAATGTCTTAACTACAGCTTGAATAAGCTGTTACAAGTTATGCAGTTTTCAAACATAGTTGACAATGTACTTTAACCCTTTCACTGCCATAGGCGACTTTTGTTGACTACAGGGGGTCCCTGCCATAGGCGACTTCAGCCGACAAATTTATGGGGGCGAAACATAAAAAAGTACCCACAACATAAAAAAGAAAAAAATATTGTCATTTCATAAATAACTTTTAAATTTTGGTCACATATAGGTGCTTAATTTGTCTGTATGTGCTGAAAATTTGAAAAGAATCCATCAAATGAGTCAAAAGTTATGCATGTTTTTGTGTACAGGGTATCGATTCTTGGAAATTTCTTCGAATTAATTCAGCAGTGAGAAACATGTCAGAAATAAATATTTGGCAGTGAAAGGGTTGAATATAGACAAGAATTAACTTTCTCAAACAACAAAAAATTAGGGTGGTTCAGTTTCCAAGTTGTGGCAGACTACTACATGTATATGGGTTTTACTAAAGGTAAAATTTGAAAATAAAATAGCCCAGAAAACATTGAGGCAAAAGGAGAAAATGCTGATGATCAGCATTTTCTTCTTTTGTCCCAATATTTCCTAAGCCTGTTTAATGTGGCTTGTCAAAACCAGGTCTTGTTTGGGAAAGAATTAACAGAAGTCTCAGCTGTTTGGAGACAAATTAAGTATGAATCTAATCATTATTCACCATTAATAGTGGCTAGTTTAATCAATCTAAACTGTGCCAAGCTTTGAAAGGCTGCAAAGAGAAATCTTTGAAAAACGCTGGCATACAAGACAATGCTCAATGAGAAAGTAAAATTTTACTTTTCCAAATCATCAGCATTCCTTCTTTTTGGCATTCGCATAAATACGAAAATAAGTTGAATAATTTTGAAATCTCATTCATTTTTATTTTTCTTTCTAAAAATCTCTTTCATAAATTTGCCCCAAAAATACAGTCGACAACCATGGAATAATTCTAAATTATCAAATGATCAAAAAGGCTACTTCAAGCCTCATTAATCATTTATGATTTTTCTTCCCTAGAAATTAAGAATCAACAAATTCAATTCCTAACTGAGCGAATTAAGTCTTAGAAAACAATTAAGGTGTCTAATTTCTAATTCACCAATAACACCCAATTTAAAAACAATTCCGTCTTGTGCTGCAAGGAACGATTTTTTAACTGACAATTCTGATGTAAAAATCTGCAAATTAGAAAAAAATCCTTCAACATTTCTTTTTACGTCATACAAAAGGATTCATTTTCAGAAATCTAAACAAGACCTAGATCTTATTGTTAGAAACCTGCTCATATTTAAATGCTTAATTGTATTAAATCTTTTAAAGTCTTAATTATGCATGCATTGATCGTACATCGCAAAGCTATTGCAAGTATCATCACGGGTGGTAAACAGAGAAACTAGCTCCAAAAGGAGGTAGTTTCATAGAGCGAAAATTTGTAGGTCACGAACACATTTTCTAAAATTATCTCTTTTAAAGCGAGTTTTTGAGAAATCCGGCGATGCTGTAATATGAAGAAATGGTCGAAGTTTGTTGTGCACGAGAGTATACGGTATTAGTATCAGGGTTTTAATACAATAGTTGAAAAACATTTCAAAATCGAAAGTAAAGAAGTTTTTACTTTCGATTTTGAAATGTTTTTCAACAATTGTATTAAAACTCTGCTCACTAACACCGTATATTCTCGTGCACAACAAACTTCGACCATTTCTTCATATTACAGCATCGCCGGATTTCTCAAAAACTCGTTGTAAAAGAAATAATTGTAGAAAAAATGTGTTCGTGACCTACCTTTGTTTACACATTTTTGCTCTATGCAACTACCTCGGTAGAGGCCGGATGTCACGAGGAAACGAAATACCGTTGACTCTTTTTGGAGCTAGTTTCTCTGTTTACCACCCGTGATCATGCAACATTTTATGTTATGCACTTAGAAGTGTTGTGCATAATGCTCTCAAAACAAAATTTCAATGCCTTTTCAAGCTCTAAAATTGAATAGAGCAATATGTTTCTTCATAACGTCGGTGTAAATGCAAAACCTCATATGTCGATTCATGCAATTTTCAAAGTACAAACTTGTGTGCCAAGTTAAAGACAATTCTCACAGGTTTTGAGATATGTTTACTGATCAGTGTTAATGGCAAATTATTTGTGAACAATTATGTCCAAATTTCAAGTAAAACATTTCAGTTTAGGAAAAGCTATTACACTTTTTTCCATCCCCTTTAAAATTTTCCAAAAGCGAGATACAAGGTTTTGCATTTACGATGACGATATAACTTTCTTGCTAAAGTCTGATTTTTATAAAGGAATTTGACACTTTTTAAATTTTAACAAAAGCTATTTCTTGGTGGAAGAAATATCATAAATCAGAAAATGGACATTTTTCCCTCCACTTATCAAAAGGCAGCTTTACGATACAAAGCCCCTACATCCCATCCAATTATTTCCCTAGAAAGCCTGGACAAAAACATCACTTTGGCTAACAGTTAAGTCGAAATAAAACATATTGCTTTCACTCAGAATGTTGTCATTAATGGAAGCCTAGCCAGTGTTGCGTTAAATCAGGATTTTCCTTTCTGTTAATTATTTGTCCTTTTAGGCCTGATGTCTCATTTGCATGTAAATAAGAACTTGAGGCATAAACTAGAGGATGGTAAAAAATATTTTTGTACTTTTTATGGCTTGATGTGCTGCTTTCAGAATTGTTGGTTAATTGTAAAAGGATTTTTGCCATCTATAAATGAAAACTTGCCGTGTTTGTGATAAAAATTTGAAGCCCAGTGGCCGATCCAGAGGGGGTTCAGGGGTTCAAATGACCCCCACCCCCCACTCTGTAGCCTCATTATATCATTTTCATGCACATATTTAGTCAAAATTGTGTAATACTGGTAAAATGAATCCCCCACTTTTTGTATTCTCTAACCCGCTTCACAGTAATCCTGGATCCTCGCAGAAGCCATAGATGATTGTTTATCAGGCTCAAATTATGATACCAGGATTCCTATCAACCCTTTCCCAAACAAGACCCGGGTTTGACATCCCTAATAGAAATGGCTTGGGAAAACATTGAGACAAAGGAAGAAACTGCTGATAACCAGCAGTTTCTCCTTTTGCCTCAATATTTTCTGTGCTATTTTGTACAGAAATCCTATCTTTAATTTCATTGATTTTGTTGTCTGCATCGTCTTTCAAATTGTACAACCCTAAAAGATTGTTGTTTGGGAAAGGGTTCTTCAATATATATTTCTTCCTCAAACCCTAATTGAATTGTGGATAGTCTTTTCAAATCTATTTGACCACGCTAGAGCTGCAAAATATTAGGAGGGGTAAAGGCATTCTAAATTTGTTCATTCAAATCAAAATTTAATGTGGGTACTCATTGGAATCCTCTCTGTGAGACAAATCCAATGAGTACCAAAAAGATGGGGTTTTATGAACAATAATTGAAGTATAATCAGATTTTGAAAACCCACTAACCCCTTCTATCCCTAGCTCTGTAATCTATGAATTCTGAATACATGCTGAAAGCAAATTTTGTCAGACAAATGAAATTGAATATCTCTTAAAATTTCTTAAACAGTGACAGAATTCACATATAAGCCATCTATGACCTTCATGTTTGACCTTCATGTGTGACCTTGACCTTCAATGTGACCTTGACCTTTGATTTCTAAAGACGAAAACATCACCCTTCCATTATCAAGAGGGGAAACACTTATATGGCTCCCTGTCTGATTAAATGACATCACCCAAAATTTGTCCATGGCTTCCCAATTAACTGATAACCTTTTTGCACCAAGTTTCGATTACTTGTTAGGACTAAATTAGTTGATGCAATGTCCCTGCTAAAATAACGACTCATAAAACGCACATATCTCATAAACTGGTCTGTGTCATTAGAGGTTACGACTGCAGAAGTTTGAGGACAAAATTACCTTGGCCATAAGTGCAAAACACACCGAAGAACTGCAGTGTTCCAGATAATTTCAAGTGCCATCAATACTATACGGATCATTATAATTGTGAATCCGTATCTGATATTTTCGATCAGTACCAACATTTAGGAATATTCATAAATTGCTCAAAATAGTTATACAAATAGATCTATCCTCAATTGACATTTATTTAAACACGTCTCATGTCGGGAGTAGAGACTCAAACTCTAGTCTAGTTTCACTTTCAATCGCTAAATTTTGACATCCGAAGATCGGTGTGCAATAAATTGTAGAGGCGCCCGGGATGTTTCACCCGCAAGTTAAACATAGAATATTCAAGCGAAGACTAAAGAATGCAGTAGGAATGATACCTGACATCATGATCACAATTTTCCCTACAATCGGAAGAGGTTTATGTTGAAATCACTTTTCATTGAAGTGTCATTTAATTTGAAATCCGACAAACCTTTCAATTTTCTAAGTATCACCCAGCAGCAGCTAGATTACGTCATTTGTTGACCCACGCACCAACCAATCAAATTTCCTGATGGTATGTACATGTATATTCAATATTGACGGAAACTCTCGAATCTAGCGAAAGTAATCGGCAATACGGGAATAGCCGAGTGAAAATCGAGAATGCTGCTAGAGTAAGTTCCCTTTTGTTTACTAACCATTACGGGTTCGTCCCATAAAATCTCCGTACATGTTATTTCAGTTCCGTATCTTGTACGGGAAATCGCCGAAATATATCCGTATCCGCCAGATTTGCGTCCGTAAAATACGGAAATACGGACACTATCTGGAGCGCTGAAGAACAATGGTGATAACAAATAAGTAAAATAAGGTTAAGTAAGTAAGGGGTTTTCAGAATCACTTTCAACAATAATTGTGAATTATAAGAGTTTAACCTGCAGCACCTGGTGTATATAACCATTAGTTCCTGGCATTTCTTCCACCAGTACAAACATCCAGCTGCTTCACCAAATAGATGATTCATACACCATTCATTATTGGTGGCATTTAAGGTTTATAGTCCATCATTAAAAACACCACTTTCTAGCTATATGAAATGCATCAAATTACACACACTTGTAACTACACTTCACATAAGTTGATTCATCCTGCCGGATTTAAAGATTATGCTTCATGAAGAAAATAATTTACAAATATTATTTTAGTCTATATTCATATGCAAGGGAGGTAATTTTGAACATTTCTGTTTAATATTTCCATAAGTATGCATTAATTTAAAATTGTAAACCATACAAAATGCTTTTGTTTGTATTTGGAATGGAAATGTAACACAGTTTAGTAAACACTGGCACTTTTCAAATTTCGCCTCTGGCTCTTTGGTGCTAATGAGGGGTTGGATACCTTAAGCTATATCAAAACTGTGCTATGGTTGCCATCTGACATTTCATCAGAAAGGATCTATCTGTAATTAATGACATCATTAGTATTTTGTCCTTGAGTATGGAATGTGCTTGACAGACCAGGAAAACTGGATGACCATAGACATAATTAAATGTGTGTGGCTTTGCAAGATCATAATGACATTGCTGGTAATTCTTTTCTAGATAATAATGGCTGCCACCAGATCTCAACAGAAAGGATCTATCTGTAATTGATGACATCATAGCATTTTTTCCTTGAGTATGGACTGTCGTTGACAGACCAGGAAAACTGGAAGACCGCAGACATAATTAAATTTGTGTGGCTTTGCAAGATCATAAATGGCATTGCTTGCAATTCTTTTTTAGATGATAAGGCCACCGCCAGATTTCATCAGAAAGGATCTATCTGTAATTGATGACATCATTAGTATTTTGTCAGTAAGTATGGAATGTGCTTGGCAGACTAGGAAGACTGGCTGACCAGAAATAATTAAAGTTGTGTGGCTTGGAAGATCATAATGACATCTAGCTCAGGTACTTCATTTCTAGATGATATGGCCACCACCAAATTTCAACAGAAAGGATCTATCTGTAATTGATGACATAATTAGTATTTTTTCCTTGAGTATGGACTGTCGTTGACAGACCAGGAAAACTCGAAGGCCGCAGACATAATTAAAGTTGTGTGGCTTGGAAGACCATAATGACATAGCTCCGGTACTTCATTTCCAGATGATATGGCCACTACCAAATTTCAACAGAAAGGATCTATCTGTAATTGATGACATCATAGTATTTTTTCCTTGAGTATGGACTGTTGTTGACAGACCAGGAAAACTGGATGACCACAGACATAATTAAATTTGTGTGGCTTTGCAAGATCATTAATGGCATTGCTTGCAATTCTTTTTTAGATGATATGGCCACCGCCAGATTTCAGCAGAAAGGATTTATCTGTAATTAATGACATCATTAGTATTTTGTCAGTAAGTATGGAATGTGCTTGGCAGAACAGAAAACTGGCTGACCAGAAATAATTAAAGTTGTGTGGCTTGGAAGATCATAATGACATAGCTCAGGTACTTCATTTCTAGATGATATGGCCACTACCAAATTTCAACAGAAAGGATCTATCTGTAATTGATGACATCATTAGTATTTTTTCCTTGAGTATGGAGTGTGCTTGACAGACCAGGAAAACTGGAAGACCGCAGACATAATTAAATTTGTGTGGCTATGCAAGATCGTAATGACATTGCTGGTAATTCATTTCTGAACCATAAGACAGCATACTAATTCTTATGTAACAAATCCCTGACATTCTTACACCTCCTCTGATTCAAAGTAAATTCATATCTGATTCGTTTTTACCAATTACCAGACGACAAAATTTTGGGGTAGTCCAATTTGAAAGAAGATGCAGACGACATTTTCAAGTTGATGAAATTTTAAAAATATTATGATTTTAGGTCAGAAAACATTGTGGCAAATGAAGAAATTGCTTGTCACTAGTAATTTCTTCATTTTCCACAATGTTTTCCAAAGCCTTTATCTTGAAGGGCATCAAAAAGCGTCAATGTTTGGGAATGGGTTAAGAGAATTTTTGAAGATTTCCATCAATTTTTGTTATTGTTGTGACACAGGATTCCTTGAACTTGAGAAACATGACATAATCGACCATAATGCAAGGAAGCCGACCAAAGATGGAAACTTTAGTTCAGCAGCAATATCATAGCACATTTTTTACAAATATTAGGTACATAAACAATGGGAAAAAAGTGTTACTTCTCTTATAATTTTGCATGTTTTTGTTCGAAACTTGCAGGTTTGAGACAACTGCAAGTTTTCAACCATCACACATAAAATTACAAAACAAGGGCTCAGTGCAAAATAATTGTAACTACATAAATTCTCTTTTTTTGATTTTCTGAAACTTTAGGAAGTGATACATCATGTGTTGTAATATTATGTTTCAATTCTATATACTTAAAAAGATATTTGGATTTTTTAAAAGCATTTTTCCTCTTTAACTTTGAGAAAGTCAATAAGTTATTTCCCTCTCCTGTAAACTTTTACAAAATGCAGTTACAATAGTTTTGCACCAAGCCCTCGAATAGCTTAGAGTTAAGCCGCATGTGATTTAGGCCAGAAGTGGTCTTCCGGAAGAGGTAGACCGTAAATTCTGTTCGTTTTAGCTCTTCTGAAATCAGAAGAGTCACGTGACAAGCACTTCCGACTAAATCGAACGGGCCTCTTCTATTTCTGGAAGCTCTTCTGCCTCTTCCATTTTTGAGCAGAAGACGGAAGACGGAAGAGGTCACGTGGTCGGCAACATGAGAGCGTCTTTAGTTACAAAGTACAAATTTTCTCAATTACTGAAAATCGCTTGTTTACAGCTAGTTTGTTTTAATTTTGGGATCAAAACTAGAACAAACATTGTGCTTTTGAAAAAGAAGTGCCTTTATCAATACATTGTAGTAGTAGGAACGGTACCCAGTCTACCAAATTGGAGCTGGCCATTCTAATTTCCTCCTTTTTGAAGAGCTTTTTGATAGAATAGCCACTTCCGTTTTCAAGACATGTTCGATTTATTTTTGGTCTTCTGTCTTCTGTTTGTCTTCTATCACGTGACATAGCCTCTTCAATGACATGTTCTTCTGGAAGAGGAAGATGTTATATCGCACACACCTTTAGATATTGTCCTGTTTACATGGGTGATTTTTGTAAACATGGGCCATATTGACTGATTCGGACTGTAAATTATCATCTTGGGAATAATTATCTTCCTATCTTTTTATCTTCAGCCCAAATGATTTCACACCTCTATCAAAACCACATGATTTGATTGTCTTGCAGTAAAGTTGCCTTTCGCCAAAAAACTCAATTTCAAAAAGTCTAAGGTCTATCATCTGGTAAGGGAGTAACCCATTACCAGACAACAAAGTTTCATACTGATCCAAATCCCCAAAATTTTGCTGACGGCAAATTAAAGTGAATAGAATTTCACATTTTCTAGTCTTTTTGAGTAGAAAACATTGTGGGAAATGAAGAAATTGCTTGTCACAAGCAATTTCTTCATTAACCACAATGTTTTCAAAAGTCTAATTCATCTTTAGGGTCGTAAAAGAGCATCATTATGCTGGATATTGGATGAACTAAATATTGGTGTCAAAAAGCGTCAATATATGCTGGAATGAATGAACTAAATAGTGGCGTCAAACAGTGTCAATATATGCTGGAATGAATGAACTAAATAGTGGTGTCAAACAGTGTCAATATATGCTGGAATGAATGAACTAAATAGTGGCGTCAAACAGTGTCAATATATGCTGGAATGAATGAACTAAATAGTGGCGTCAAACAGTGTCAATATATGCTGGAATGAATGAACTAAATAGTGGTGTCAAAAAGTGTCAATATATGCTGGAATGGTTGAACTAAATAGTGGCGTCAAACAGTGTCAATATATGCTGGAATGGTTGAACTAAATAGTGGTGTCAAAAAGTGTCAATATATGCTGGAATGGTTGAACTAAATAGTGGCGTCAAACAGTGTCAATATATGCTGGAATGGTTGAACTAAAAAGTGGTGTCAAAAAGTGTCAATATATGCTGGAATGGTTGAACTAAATAGTGGTGTCAAAAAGTGTCAATATATGCTGGAATGAATGAACTAAATAGTGGTGTCAAAAAGCGTCAATATATGCTGGAATGGTCTAAATAGTGGCGTCAAACAGTGTCAATATATGCTGGAATGGTTGAACTAAATAGTGGTGTCAAAAAGTGTCAATATATGCTGGAATGGTTGAACTAAATAGTGGCGTCAAACAGTGTCAATATATGCTGGAATGGTTGAACTAAATAGTGGCGTCAAACAGTGTCAATATATGCTGGAATGGTTGAACTAAATAATGGCATCAAAAAGTGTCAATACACTGGAATGGTTTAACTAAATAGTGGCGTCAAACAGTGTCAATATGCTGGGATGGATGAACTAAATAGTGGCTTCAAACAGTGTCAATATACGGGACAAGATTAAGTAAATAGTGGCATCACAAAGCATCAATATGCTGGAATGGAAAAAGTTATTCCATCTTCATGATTGTCCATCATTTTGGCATCACGTCCCTGTATTGGTATCTAGGGAATAATAATCCATCTTTTTCATCATCTGTTTTGATGGTTTCACACTTCTCTATCATTGCAGCAGATTCTCCATTGTTTCTAATGCCTAGATAATTTGAAAGTTCTGACTGTATTCCACAGAATAATTTCAAGCTGTAGCAGCAATTTACCGTAATTATTCTAATAAACGCCAGGGCATTTATTAGAAACATGGTCGATGGAAAAGTAGGGTGTGGGCTTATTAGAGGTATTCTAATTTTGTTAGTAAATATTTGTGAAACAAGAGTTGAGTTTGGCAAAGTTTTGTTATAAGGACTGCAAAATACAGTTTTTCAATGAAATTCCTTCATTGCAAAAGTTTTGTTAACAGTTTTAGGGCTGGACATCCTCGTTTTCATTGCTGTTGGAAATGATCTTTGTTTAATAACTTACATCATTTTATTTCTGAATCTGGGGATGGGCTTTTATTAGAATCACCCGTTTTCACTAAATTCATGCTTGAAATAAGCATATTTTCAGCCATCTTCGCAAGCCAAGGGTGACATCTACGACGTAACGTCGTTTCTGTATTCACCCTTGGCGTATTTAGTCCGATTTTCTTGATCTCCTGGAAAGCGTTTTCATTGGTTCCAGCGAGGTCTCGCTGGAACCAATCAGATTGTCGACTGATACATTTGTTATGAGTAACAAAATCATGACAACAGGCAGGAAAAAGCATTGCATTTGCAACTCAAAAACGCGAAAATGGGCGATACTTCCTTAGAATTTCACTGCAATAGACAGGAATTCCCTAACTATAATCGACGAATAATCAAAATTTCGACAATTCGACTAAAAGAGAAGCTAAGTTTTACATAATCCCCATGACGTATGACGCGAAAGACAACGCGCGTTAATGACGTCATCAATAATGGACGTAAACAACCAGCAAAACAACCGCTAGGCGGCGCTTCGCGATTTCAAGAAAATCGACTAAATCCGCCAAGGGTGAATACAAACATAGGTGGGTTCAACCTTGGCTAGCGAAGATGATTTTCAGCGGAAATATGGGGGATGGACCTTTATAGAATATGGGTATTTATTAGATTAATTACAGTATATAAATGGAGATTCACTAACTGGAGAAATGTAATATGAAAAAAAAATTCTTGACAATGGGGCAAAATGCCATTGAAAAAAATCTTTAAAACAAGTTTTTTTTACTGCATCTCACCCCAATTTCCCAAACAATTTCTACTAGGGATGTCAAAACTAGGTCTAATATTTAGGAAAGGGCCATACAATGTCATTCTGTCGTTATAGTTTTCCATCATTGTGGACATATCATTACTTTAATTATTGCTATCTTGGGAATCATTCCTAGATCTATCTTTTAGTCTGACCATTTCACACTTCCCTATCTTTTGTGTTTCTTTAACCATTCCCAAACAGCAAAATTTTAGACATGTGCAAATTCAAAGGCGTTTTGTGAATAGCCTAAACATGGTGTTTGATGAAAAATAATTGAAATATTGCATTTTGATAAAGCCATGTAACCCTGTCTTATCTGTCAGAGTCTTGGCAAATCTGACTAATTATTGGTAGAACCAACCACCCAACCAATCACTCATTCTTACATCTGCATCTATAATATTTGAGTCTAGGCCATGAAATTCATATCCTGTGGGGAGTCAAAAGCGTCATTATGTGGGAATGTGTTAAGTGCATGCCATGGAAACCTCTGACAGGATAATTTAGCAGAAAAGCATTAGTGCATCGTTCATCATTCAGACAGTTTTGTCATCACTAGGAACAGCAAAGTTTATCATTGATCACCCATTCATATATTCTGGTCAATCATTCTGGTTGGATGTTGCTTTGCTTTAGTGTGCGTTTATAACATGTAGGCCTACTCAAATTTTGTAAGTCAAAATTTGCAAATCAAGTGTAAGTTCATTGACTCTAAGTAAAGAAAATTGAATTTGGCAAAGTTTTATTATAAGGACTGCAAAATATATTTTTCTATGAAATTCCTCCATTGGAAATAGATTGGGGCAGGTCATATTCTCTTTCATTGCTTTTGGAAATGCTTTTTGTTTATATCTAACATTGTTTTAATACAGAATAGGGAATTGGAGTTTATTAGAATCACTTTTTTTACTAAAATTGCGCTTGAAATGTGCAGATTATCAGTCGAGATTTGGGGAATGGGTGTTTATTAGAATATGGGCATTTATTAGAATAATTGTGGTATATTGTGGTGGTTGGTATACCTAATCATGTATTCATTGCTTTTATCACACCATACCAATTAATATGGTTATTCCTACCTTAAAGGGGCTCATTCTAAGTTTTTATGCTTCCGAACTGTTCGGGAACTCATATTTGTGCATGGAAAAACAATTAGCAATGCATAAAACCTCAATCTCGGCGAAAAACATCTTTCCTTTGTTATAGATCAATCCTTTACAAGCGTGTTTACACATTCTATTTTTACTTCAAAACAAGACAAGGTCAAGGTCAACGAGACACACCTCCGCGTTATTAACTCACCGTACAACCAGCTGTGTCGATGACTGTGACCTTATTTGTGAGGAATACGTGAAAATGTTTATTTTGTACAAGCACTGAACATTTATACGCGTATTTATCAACTATAGAATACCAAAGATCCTTTCGTTTATTTATAAAAGTAAATTCATTTGACCTACCATGCACATGACATCAGATGCCGAATCTGTCTTCGCTGACTTTCTACGCAGCCGGTTGTACGGTGTGTAAATCTCGCTGAGCACAGATGACGTATCTCTGACGTAATTGATTTTTGAAGGTTGGGCATATGTAGCCGTTACAAAACAAAAACAAGGACGACCAGCATGTTATTAATTGACTTGGATTTTAATACTTAATAAAGCTCGACGAGTGGTAACAATGGACATAAATGATCTACCCCTTCAGGTTGGTAATTTCATACGTTATTTCTGGTTTGTAATTATTGTGCCATTTGCATTTTCGACAGCCTAGCTCGTCCCCCTTTAACAACAAACCAATCATCAGGGTCTAGTTGTATAAAACTTTGGTTAGCATTAGCCAAATGGTAAAATACCTAGCTGTTTTGGTAAAATTTTCCTATGTAGTCAGTCATGGTCAGAAATCAAATATAGTATCTGTAAATTTCTTGACTGAAGATGATTAACAAAGTGACATATATCATAACTGTAAAGGGAAGACAGAAAGTGCACCATCCATCAATGCTAGACAGATTTGTTGTGATCATCAATTTATGTGCTGATCATCAATGATAGACCATCAGTATACCATAAACAAACAAGAGGACCATGATGGTCCTATATCGCTCACCTGAACCAAAATGATATGAGCAACACTTTTGTTCAATTCAATAAACATTTATGACTATAAGACTGAAAACTAACTTATAGTCAATAACTTTGTGAAAATCAAACTCATCTGAGATCTTATGGTGCAAAACATTGTGTCCAGGTTTTTCTTGATTGATAAATAATCACAGATTCTAGAGTATAAACAAGGTCGAAAACAGCCAAAGACGGTATTTTTTTCAAATTCAAGGGCACACAATTCTCGACTTTCTGATCACATCAGACTGAAAATCTACCTCATCCAAGATATTATGGTCTCCAACATAGTGTCCAAGATTTGTCTTGATTGGTCAATAATTGAAGATTCAAGATCGAAAAACGGCCAGAAACGGCTATTTTGTTAAATTCAAGGGCACATAACTCTCAACTTTCTGATCGGATCAGACTGAAAATCAAACTCATCCGACATATTATGGTCCCAAACATTGTGTCCAAGTTTTGTCTTGATTAATTGATAATTGTAGATTCTAGAGTGTAAACAAGGTCGAAAACAGCCGAAAATGATAATTTTATCAAATTCAAGGGCACATAACTCTCGTCTTTCTGGTCAGATCACACTAAAAATCAAACTCATCCGAAATCTTATCCTCTCAAACATTGTGTCCAAGATTTGTCTTGATTGGACAATAATTGAAAATTCTAGAGTGTAAACAAGGTCGAAAACAGTCAAAAACGACAATTTTGTCAAATTCAAGGGCACATAAGTCTCGACTTTCTTGTCTTATCAGATTGAAAATTCTAGTCATCTGAGATCTTATGATCTCTAACATTGTGTCCAAGTTTTGTCTTGATTGATTGATAAATGTAGATTCTAGAGTGTAAACAATGTCGAAAACAGCCGAAAATGACAATTTTATCAAATTCAAGGGCACGTAACTCTTGTCTTTATTGTCAGATCACACTGAAAATCGAACTCATCCGAAATCTTATGGTCTCAAACATTGTGTCCAAGATTTGTCTTGATTGGTCAATAATTGTAGATTCTAGAGTGTAAAAAAGGTCGAAAACAGTCAAAAACAACAATTTTGTCAAATTCAAGGGCACGTAACTCTCTTCTTTCTTGTCAGATCACACTGAATATCAAAATCATCCAAGATCTTATGGTCTCAAAGATTTTGTCCAAGATTTGTCTTGATTGGTCAATAATTGAAAATTCTAGAGTGTAAACAAGGTCGAAAACAGTCAAAAACGACAATTTTGTCAAATTCAAGGGCACATAAGTCTCGACTTTCTTGTCTTATCAGATTGAAAATTCAACTCATCCCAGATCTTATGATCTCCAACATTGTGTCCAAGTTTTGTCTTGATTGATTAATAAATGTAGATTCTAGAGTATAAATAATGTCGAAAACAGCCGAAAATGACAATTTTATCAAATTCAAGGGCACATAACTCTAGTCTTTTTTGTCAGATCACACTGAAAATCAAACTCATCCAAGATCTTATGGTCTAAAACATTGTGTCCAAGATTTGTCTTGATTGGTCAATAATTGTAGATTCTAGAGTGTAAACAAGGTCGAAAACAGTCAAAAACGACAATTTTGTCAAATTCAAGGGCACATAACTCTCGACTTTCTCGTCTAATCAGACTGAAAATTAAACTCACCCAAGATCTTATGGTCTCCAACATTGTGTTCAAGATTTGTCTTGATTGGTCAATAATTGTAGATTCTAGAGTGTAAACAAGGTCGAAAACGGTCGAAAACGGCAATTTTGACAAATTCAAGGGCACATAACTTTTGACTTTTTCGCCTGATCTGACTGAAAATCGAACTCATCCAAGATCCTATAGTCTCCAATATTATATCCAAGTTTTGTATTGATTGGGCAATAATTGTAGATGCTAGAATGTAAACAAAGTTAAAAACAGCATTTTTCGTCATTCAGGGGCAGATAACTCCACACTTTCTGGTCCGATCTGGCCCATAATCGAACTCATCCGAGAACTTATGACCATACTTGTTTTGACAAAGTTTGGTCAAGATTGACTAATATTTGTGGATGCTAGAGTGTAAACACCAAATTGTGGACAGACGGACAGATGGACAGACGGACAGATGGACAGACGGACAGACGGACGGACAAAAAGCGATCACAATAGCTCACCTCGAGCACTTCGTGCTCAGGTGAGCTAACAATGAACTTCAATGTGTGAGATTATGACGATGAAAATGACTTCTTATTTTATAAAATATGGTTGCCGGCCATGCCTCCATATTTAAAGTGTTGATTGATTGATTGCTTGATTAATCGCTTGCTTGATTGTTTAAGGGGTTTAACCCTGAACTCAACAATTTCTCAATTACAGTATGGTAGCTGACAGCTAGGGCAGATTCACCAATACTGAGACAATCTCCCGATCGGGGGACGTCACCCGATCGAGTGACATTTGAGCCGAAAATACTCCTTCATTTGTACCCTGATCGGGATACATTCTCCAGATTTGGGGACAACAAAATTACTTCAATTGGGGTACCCCTGAAGATCAGCTCACGCGCAAAAAGTGCTTTCTTTGCGCATTTTCGCATAAAAACCAGTTTGTCAAGCGGGAAATTTCGAGGGGGGTTATCCGATGTTTTAAATACTTTCACCGATGCGATCTCGAGCTATAACTCGCCAAACGTATCTTTAATGATAAATCTTGTAAAAATCCTTTCAAATATTAAGAAATCGTACCATATTTTCAAGTTTCTTAGCAAATAATGTCCATCAATTCATGCACGTCGGCCATCTTTGAGGGCCTTAACGGCCCACAGACTCGTCGTACCCCATTATTTTCGCCGATGCTCAAGTCAAATCGAGGTATTGAATTTCAAATGAAGATGTACAAAATCTTTTCCAAAACTCCAAAAATCTTGTTATTCATGAATAAAAAAGACAAATATCTTTATTTTTTTATTATATTCTTAAATTCTATAGTTCTTTCTACCTACTTTGACAAAAATAAAAAAGTAGGGTGGTTCTCTTTTGAGAAAATGTCATCAGCAAGTACTTTGAAATTTAACCAAGTACTTTGAAATTTAACCAATCTAAAAGTTTGCCCTTTATACAAAAATAGACTTTCCAAGCTCCGCAATGAAGAAAGAAAGCATTGCAGAAAATCAAGAAATTGCATTTTTCAAGAATTTCTTCAAACAATGCTTTCTTCAAACAAGAGGACCATGATGGTCCTATATCGCTCACCTGAACCAAAATGATATGAGCAACACTTCTGTTCAATTCAATAAATATTTATGACTTTAAGACTGAAAACGAACTTATGGTCAATAACCTTGTGAAAATCAAACTCATCCAAGATCTTATGGTGCCAAACATTGTGTCCAAGATTTGTCTTGTTTGATAAATAATTGTAGATTCTGGAGTATAAACAAGGTCGAAAACAGCTTAAAACAACAATTTTGTCAAATTCAAGGGCACATAACCCGACTTTTTTTTATTAGATCAGACTGAAAATCAAACTCATCCCAGACTTTATGATCCCCAACATTGTGTCCAAGTTTTGTCTTGATTGATCAATAATTGTAGATTCTAGAGTATAAACAAGGTCGAAAACAGCCGAAAACGGCAATTTTATCAAATTCAAGGGCACATAACTATCAACTTTCTAGCCAGATCAGACTGAAAATCACACTCATCCGAAATCTTATGATACCCAACATTGTATCCAAGATTTGTCTTGATTGGTCGATGATTGTAGATTCTAGAGTGTAAACAAGGTTGAAAACAGCCGAAAACAGCAATTTTGTCAAATTCAAGGGCACATAACTCTCGACTTTTTGATCAGATCAGACTGAAAATCAAACTCATCCAAAATCTTATGGTCTAAAACATTGTGTTCAAGTTTTGTCTTAATTGAAAATAATTGTAGATTCTAGCGTGTAAACAATGTCAAAAACAGCCAAAGACGGCAATTTTATCAAATTCAAGGGCACATAACTCTCATCTTTCAGGTCAGATCAGACTGAAAATCAAACTCTTCCAAGATCTTATAGTCTCCAACCTCGTGTCCAAGATTTGTCTTGATTGGTCAAAAATTGTAGATTCTAGAGTGTAAACAAGGTTGATAACAGTCAAAAACGGCAATTCTGTCAAAATTCAAGGGCACATAACTCTCGACTTTCTGATCAGATCAGACTGAATATCAAACTAGTCCGAGATCTCATGGTCCCCAACATTGTGTCCAAGTTTTGTCTTGATTGATAAATAATTGTAGATTCTAGAGTGTAAACGAGGTCGAAAACAACCGAAAATGGCAATTTTGTCAAAATCAAGGGCACATAACTCTCTTCTTTCTGGTCAGATCAGACTGAAAATCGAACTCATCTGAGATCTTATGGCCTGCAATATTATGTACAAGTTTTGTCTTGATTGATCAATAATTGTAGATGCTAGTGTGTAAACAATGTCAAAACTAGGTATTTTTCGCATTCAAGGGCAGATAATTCCTGACTTTCTTGTTTGATCTGACCCATAATCGAACTCATCCGAGATCTTATGGTCATACATGTTTTGACCAAGTTTGGTCAAGATTGGTTTATATTTGTAGATGCTAGAGTGTAAACACAAAATTGTGGACGGACAGACAGACGGACAGACAGACAGACAGACGGACGACGGACAAAAAGTGACCACAATAGCTCACCTTGAGCACTTTGTGCTCAGGTGAGCTAAAAAAGAAAGAATTTTTAAAATTATATGTCATCAAATGTGGCCTGCATTTTCTTTACATTCTTAAAGACTGAGGATTCTATTTCTATGGTTAAAAATTTCATATATTATCCTATTTTTCATATAAACTTATATATATTTTGTTGGCCAAAAGGGAGAGTATTTTCTGTATAAATTGAGTAAACAAGAGCATCAAATTAAAAACAAGAGTGCCACTGTCACAATATACGCCGCCACTTAAAAAACTTGAGACAAAAAAATGACTTTGACAAGGATTTATAAATATTCACACAAAAACCTGTAAAAAGTTGTGTTCACAAAAAGGTTTTTATAAATATCCAGTCAAAAACCTGGAAGGAATTGCGTTCACGAGGCTGAAATATCAATAAGCCCCAGAGACTAAGATTGAAGGGGGCATAACTCAGGCAAACATCAATGAACCATAAAATCCTTACTTCATGCACATCTATCAATTAAGGTAATAACATCCATCAAGTTTCATTAGTATCCAGTCAGAATCTTAGAAGTTGTGTTGACAAGGCTGCAATTTCGATCAGCCCCAGAGACTAAGTTTTAAGGGGGCATAACTCTGGCAAAAATCAATGAACCATAAATTCCTTCCTACATGCACATCTACTAATTGAGGTGATAACATTGACCAAGTGTCATTAATATCCAGCCATAAACTTAGGAGGAGTTGCGTTGACAAGGCTGCAATTTCAATCAGCCCCAGAGACTAAGTTTTAAGGGGGCATAACTGTGGCAAAAATCAATGAACCATAAAATCCTTCCTTCATGCACATCTACCAATTGAGGTGATAACATTGACCAAGTTTCAAGAAGATCTAGCCATAAACTTAGGAGGAGTTGCGTTGACAAGGCTGCAATTTCAATAAGCCCCAGAGACTAAGTTTTAAAGGGGCATAACTCTAGCAAAAATCAATGAACCATAAAATCCTTCCTTCATGCACATCTACCAATTGAGGTAATAACATTGACCAAGTTTCATTAAGATCCAACTAGAAACTTAGGAGGAGTTGCGTTGACAAGGCTGCAATTTCAATAAGCCCCAGAGACTAAGTTTTTAAGGGGCATAACTCAGGCAAAAATCAACGAACCATAAAATCCTTCCTCCATGCACATCTACCAATTAAGGTGATAACATTGACCAAGTTTCAAGAAGATCCAGCCAGAAACTTAGGAGGAGTTGCGTTGACAAGGCTGCAATTTCAATAAGCCCCAGAGACTAAGTTTTTAAGGGGCATAACTCAGGCAAAAATCAACGAACCATAAAATCCTTCCTTCATGCACATCTACCAATTGAGGTGATAACATTGACCAAGTTTCAAGAAGATCCAGCCAGAAACTTAGGAGGAGTTGCGTTGACAAGAAAAGTGGACGGACGTACGGACGGATGGACGGATGGACGGACGGACGGACGGATGGACGGACGGACGGACAGACGGAGAAGATGTCGCCAATATACGTCCGCCTCCGGCGGCGTATAAAAAAATAAATACGGTATATCAATTTTAGCATTAAAATGTCTAAAAGTACAACTGCGAAATAAATTCAATTAGTTCAATTCCATTTTCTTAAAGAAAATTTGGCCAAAAGGTCCTACCTTATAAAATATTGTGGCCAAAACGTCTGTGGTCAAAATGTCCGTCCACCGGTTCTCTTGGTTACTAAAATGATAAGCTGGTTCTACTGTGTACATTTGCTAACAATTGAAAGGATTGGAATATCACAAATATTGTTAGAATGATTCACCAAAATACTAATAATCCTTTCCTAGACAATACCTTGTTCACTTCAGTAATTTATTTGGAACTTTGGCTCATATACCTCACCTTCCAAAGGTCTACTAGTAGAAAAATCTGGGCAAAAAGCCAGGATACATCATGTATTCTAGCTTATTAGTTACTGTTGATTTTTATTTCAAAGGTCATCCAGTGAAAATAGGATGCAAATCATGACAAAAGACTATAATTGCATGACTTTCAGTGTATATTTATGTGTCATTTCTAGATCTACGTCCAAGAATATATTATGTGGGACACTTTGGCTCATAGGTTGAAATTAAGGGGCCATCTTTGAGAACAAATGGCCAGCGGCTCAATGGCTTGGCCCAAAATTGTCCCTGCAAGTTTATACATCCCTGGGAGAAATAATTCAGGAAAACATTAAGCAACTCATCCTTCCCTTCCATATATATTTTTTTCGTCCTATAACATAAATGATTCTACTTTTGATGTGACATGATGTCAATTATTTTGCTTGTCAAGTATTCTGCTTGTCGTCACTTTCAAATTGTATAGATCTATTAATATTTGATCAATTCTAAAGCCATTCATAAATATATCATTTTAGGTATTCCTAGCCCTAGACACCAATACCTTAGTAGTATATATAATTAATATGAGATCTAGACAGACATCTTTTTCAAAAAGGTTAGAAACATTCAATGTCAAGATATGTGTAAATTAAACAAGCACCAACAATGAAATCACAAAATAGGATTTAACAAAATTGATCATAACATTTTTGACTTTTACTGCTTTCAAATCATTGCAGATTAGCAAATATAATATACTGAAGCAAATAAGAAAAAGACTGTGGAAAGTGATCTCTCAGAATTGCAGTTGGGCGTATATTCGTCTGCTACATTTGCTAATTCATCTGTTAAAGTGGCCATCCAGTTTTCACTTTTATGCTCCTTTTCATCCATTAGATGCAGAAGATACTCTAACTGGTATAATTTCATCGCATTAACCCTTTCCCAAACAAGACATGTTTTTGACGTCCATAATAGAAATGGCTTGGGAAAACATTGAGGCAAAAGAAGAAAATGCTGATGATCAGCATTTATTCCTTTTGCCTCAATATTTTCTGTGCTTTATTTTACGCAAATCCTATCAATACCAACATGAATATTTCCGCCTGCAGCATATTCAAATCAAAACACTCCAATTTTTTGCCGTTTGGGAAAGGGTTAAAGTCCAACTTCCAATCTTCATCATAATCATGTTGCCATTTGTAAGATATTCAACTGTAGCTGTAATAGATCAAATTGAGATTTGTTACATTTCTTTTTAAGCCTTATTCAATTCAAAAGCTGTTGCTGACAACAAAATGGATAGTGACAGAGGTAGGACTTGTGCACAATACAAAACAGAAACTCTTAAGGCAAGAGGAGAAAGTACTTGTTATAAATCAGCATTTTCTTCTTCTACATTGATATTTTACCCGTGTCATTTTTTATATATACACACTGCCTTCCACAACTTGTACATTTTCTATTTGTATACTCATTTGAGCTCCACAATAAAAACAACCCTTTTCTTCATATGATTCACAGTCAACCACTCTCACTACCATCCACAATCTCCAGAAAGAACAATGGTGAATCCAATCGAACAAACATTTTTGTTACATGGCCATCAGCTGGAAAACGTCACATATGGAAGGTACCTCTGGGTTAACACTATTCACAAGAAGCTGCTCTGGAATAAGGATGTAGACAATGTGATCAAGAAGGCCAACAACTCTCTCATTTTCCTGAAGAGGAAAATCACTAGCTGCCCCCAGGATGTAAAGGCCTAATGGCTCAGTGCAATGATAAGTACTGGTCAGATGATTGCCACTCTAGGCTGGCCTTCTTTTCAACAGCGATGTTCCAACGCCAGACTAATACTGATGTGTACACAAGGTTGTGTCTACCATCTACTTATTTAACAGACATACCAACAGACTAGTTCCTGAATCCAGCTAAAATCACTCTAGAGCCAGGTAGAAACCTGAGCTATCTGAAACCATTCTGCCGTAAAGACCTGTATAGAAACACTTTTAGCCATTCAACTATGGAACAAATTCCCCACCCAGACAATCACAGCTGTCATCCAGGACCCTGGGACATGTTCAAGACTCTCCTGAAAATAACTCACTATATTATTATATTGTATAGATAATGTTTCTATCTCGTTTTTACTTCTTTTTGTTTAAGCATCACACTATCCTTGTACAGTAACAGTTCATTTATCCTCTAGAGGAGCCCTACAGTTATTGGGAAGAGAAGAATGTTAATTACACATTCACCCCATCCCTGGTCCAAGTGCCTCAGTGGAGCACACACTTTCTAGTGTCAGGTCCAAAGAAAAATATTTTCAAATGTAAACAAATACAGTTGTCTCCTGATCAGGAGACTTTTCATTAATTGTCTCCTAATGTGGTGACTGTCACCCTGAAAGGAGATAGTCTCCCGATCTGGATACACATTTGTAAATATTTTATGTAACTACTCATTTTAAAGAATGTGACACCCGATCCGGAGACATTCCCTCGATATGGAGATTGTCTCCCTATTGGTGAATCTGTCCTAGCTGGCTGATGAGGCACCTAACTACGTGTTCCTGACATTTCTGGCACCAGTACAAACACAGTACAAACACAAGTTTTTCAAACCAGTCAGGGTCAATTCTTGGATAATTTATTCATTAGTGAATAGCATATCAAACAAGACCTTGTTTTGACATTCCTTCAAGAAAATGCTTGAGAAAAAATTCAGGCAAAGGAAGAAAATGCTGCAAAAGAGGAAAATGCTGATGATCAGCATTTTATCCTTTTTGCCTCAATATTTTCCGTAGTACAGAATACACTAATTCTATTTTTATTAGCCTCGATTTTTTTTGTCTACAGAATCTTTAAAATAATATAAGGGTTAATAATTTTGCTGTTTTGGAAAGGGATAAATCAACCTACGAAGCCATTTAGATTCATAAATTGAAGGTCAAAGCCATTACTACTCTGTCTTGTCCATAGAAAGTCTTTGAATAGTTCAAACAAGGTCATCAATAAGAAAAGCCTTTTTAAGGTCCATCAATTAGGAAAGCATTTTCCAAGAAAGCTTATAAAAGCGTATATAAAAGCCTATATGGCCAAAAGGCACCCATTAGCTTTATATATAAGGAAAATTGTCCATCATATACCAAGACATGTTAATGACATTCAATCCTTTTCCAAACAAGACCTGATGTGACGCCCCTATTAGATAGTGCTTTGGAAAACATTGAGGAGATAGAAGAAAATGCTGATAACCAGCATTTTCTCCTTTTCCCTCAACATTTTCTATACAACGTCACAACATACTCTTAAGGCTTAGATATCATTTATATATATCACTGTCTCCAAAAAATTTCTTAATTTTCCACAATGTATTCTAATCCAAAATAGAAAGATTTTAAAAATGTTATCAATTTGAAATCGTCGCCTGCATATAACCTTTCGAGTTGGAACAGTCCAAAACTTTATTTTGCCTCTGTGTTAACAATGAGCCATAGACTGTTGGTCAACGAAGCTAAAAACAAAGAAACCAACTGTAAAATACCATGGAAACTAAAGACAGCTTACCAGGGCACTGTGCGGCGACAACGTCGAGACGGTATCGTGTGTCGGGAGTATTTTCAGGTATGTGGGGAGATATGTTGATCAAATTGCCTTTTGCGTTGTACAGTTTGAGTATGTCGTTGGAACCCGCCTCCGCTGCAGCTCGGAACGTTTCTGTAAATATAGCAGAAAATTCATTAACCCCTTCCCAAATGGCAAAAATTTTGACTGTTTCAATTGCTGCAGACAACAAAATTGGCTTTGAAAAGGAGAGGATTTGTCCATAATTAGCCTGTAAGTACAGAAAATAATAAGACAAAAGGAGAAAATGCTGATAATCAGCATTTCTCCTCTTGCCTCAATAATATTTTCCAAAGCCTTTTCTATGGGACATCAAACACAGGTCTTGTTTGGGAAATAATTAACTCATTACCAAACAACAACATTTTGGACTGTTCCAATTTGAAAGGTGTTGCAGACGACTATTACAAATTCGTGAAATTTCAAAAATCATTTACTTTTGAGTTAAAAAACATTGTGGAAAATGAAGAAATTGCTTGTGACAAGCAATTTCTTCATTTTCCACAATGTTTTCCCAAGCCTTGCCATGTTAGGGAATCAAAAGGCGTCACGGTGCAGCAATGGGTTAAACAGGGTACAAAGCTACAAACGTCTATAACTATGAAGGGTTAGTAGACCATCATCAATAACACTTAACGATTGAAAGTCGCTAACAAGCTATTGTTGACATGCGATGCTGTTAAAATTAACAACTTTCTGTGATAACATTGACAGACAACAAACAATACATGATTTACAACAGTTACTGCCCTTGTCATGTAATATGTTGCCTTGACAAAATTTGTAACAGTGCAGGCAAAGAATAATCAAGTACATATGCACTGAACTTTTATTTTTCAGTACATTTATCAAACTTCGGAAAAAATATAATTATTTAGCCCTCTCCCAAACAAGCCCTGGTTTCTTTGTTCCTAAACGAGGTTGCCTTGTAGAGAATTAAAGAAAGGAAGAAAATGCTGAATAATTGATTGATTGATTGGGGTTTAGCACAGGTCCTTCAACTGCTATTGTCATATCGTACAGCTGGAGCACCCAATAATGGATTCCCCTTGTTTCTCAAACCAGTATTGCCACAACGTCCATAATGAGCCTCCAGCTGCTTTCCCACAAAGGCTTACAATAAACAAACTATTGGGGTGTGACAATTTGTCAGAGAGGATATTTGCTGCGGCCGGGGTTCGAACCCTGAACCTCAAGAGAGAGACTTTGATGTGCCCCCAAATGCACTATGGCTGCAGCTAGAAAATGCTGATGACCGTAAAAAATTGTATATTCTGTAACTCCAATTGTCTCATTTAATTTGGGCTGGTTTACAACTTCGTCATTTGGAACACGATTAATTTAATTTCATACAGGGGTAAAGTAAAGTCCTTTTATTTGCTTTACATTAAGGGAATTAACCCCACTTTGATACCCTTTTGAAAGGAAATAGTTCATTGTTACAGCAAATATTATTTTTTCTACTTGAAATATGAGACCAAACGCACGTAAAGGAACCTTCTGAGAAGAATTTGATTTGATTTTATTGGGGTTTTACGCCGTTTTCAACTTCTATGGTCATATCGCGGCGGCTGGAGCACCTAACCGTGGGTTCCTGGTATTTCTCGCACCAGTACAACCACAATATCCAAACTGAGCCTCCAGCTGCTCTCTCACATAGATGATTCACACCCATTGGTGAGAGACAAATGACTTTTGTCAAATGTCAGAATGGATACTGGCCGAGCCGGGGTTCGAACTCGAGACCCCTGGATATAGACAGACTCCGACGTAACCGACTGAGCTATCCTGGCTTGGCTTTCTGAGAAGAAGGAAAGTATTAACAGGCTGCACAGGCTGATTATAGGGTAGAAACTTTTCACATCCCGTAAGCCATTACCAGGCTGCAAAATTTAGACTTGCCCAAGTTCAAAGATGTTACAAGACAACAATTTCAAGGGATTGAAATTTTAGGGTTTTTTTTGTCTTTTGGGATAGAAACCATTATGGGAAACAAAGAAATTGCTTGTCACAAGCAATTTCTTCGTTTTCCACAATGGTTTCCAGAACCTTGATCTTTTGAAGAGTAAAAAAGAGTCATTGCATAGTAACGGGTTAAGATGATTTTCAGAACGTTCTGAACTATAAAGTTCACTGCAGAAACATATGATATCTACTTGACGTCTGATGGGTCCTATTTTATCCCTATACATTATATTGTCAGTTTTACTGCAAAACCTTGTAACTCCAGCCTTAATCAAGCAATAGTTACAAGGTTTTGCAATAACGCCGACAATATTAATTTGTTTCTTCCTTCATGGTCCTTTTTTGTGTGACAGGTTACATATGAACTGTATGCACTAACAAGAACTAGATTTTAACCCTTTCCAAAATGACAAAAGTAGCTGCAGTTTCAATTTCATATAGCTTCTTATAGCTTCATGTGCATTGATGTGAGAGTTCAACACTTTCACAAATGGAGAAATTTTGGACTGTTCCAACTTGAAAGCTTATTCAGATGACAAAATGCATGTTGGTTAATTTAATATAGAACTTGTCTGGAATATAATAAAGAAAATATTGAGGCAAAAGGAGACAAGAGCCGTCATAGACGGATTATGCTCCCCGAATAAGTGTTTGTCACAAAATAAAAAATATAATACATTAAGCCCCCTTTTCCCATGACGGATTTTTTGTACACACATCATTTATAGAATATGGTCTAGAACATCTCACAAAATACAAAATTACAAAATTTCATTAAATTCTGCCCATTAGATGAAGAGAAATTAGAGAAAAACTAATTTTTACATTAAGGCCCCTTTTTCCATGACACAGACTCGAATTGAGAAACGGAGAAAAAGGTCCCTAGGCATTATCCCAGGGAGTCCACATGTGAAGTTTCATTGAATTTGGCCTTAGGGTTGCTGAGATCTGGCTGTGGACGGACGGACACACGGACGGACGGACGGACGGACGGACAGACGGACGGACGGACGGACGGACAGCGTGGCGACTATATGCTCCCCCGAAATTTTTTCGGGGAGCATAAAAATGCTGATTATCAGCATTTTCTTCTGTTGTCTCAATGTTTTCCCACTATTGGGGACATCAAATCCAAGTGTTTGGGAAAGGCTTAAGTGTTAATTCATCTTCTTCCCCCAATGCATGAATTTGGAATGTTGCAATATGACAGATGCTGAAGACAACAAAATGGATGTTTATAAAGATGGGATTTGTGTAGTTGCAATAATGTAACCGAAACCTTTTTGAATTTTGATCTGGGCTTCGGTTACAATTCCATCCTATTCGTTGCAATGGAGCAGGTGCTGGAATGATTCATTCCAGCAAGTTTAGCATAGTCAAACTTCAAAATAAAGCTATGGAATGTAGTAAGAATGTTACCTGACAACAGGTTAACTATTTTTCTGTCAATCCAGCGTAGTTTTATGTTGAAATCACTTTCAAATAAAGTTCAATTCAATTTTGAAGCGGAGTACCCACCCATTTTATTCTACTGAGACTTGAATTTTTCGTTGGAAGAAATAATTGATAACAATTCTTGTTGATAATTTTTAACTGAATTTGAACCATGGAATATCTTTTTATGGGATACACATCTGATTAGATATGTAAGTATTCAAAAATTTATGCAAGAAAATGTGTTTTCACTCTTTTGTCTTGCTCCACAAGAAGGAATAGGATGGACTCGTAGCCACAAACCAATACCCGTCATCAAGTTTGTGGCTACGATATCGCAGCTAGGATTTGTGTACAAAATAGCACAGAAAATATTGAGGTGAAGGGGAATAATGCTTGGTTTGGTTTATTGGGGTTTTACACCGTTTCCAACTGCTATGGTCATATCGCGGCGGCTGGAGTACCTAACCATGGATTCCTGTTGTTTCTCATACCAGTACTACCACAACACCTTTACTGAGCCTCCAGCTGCTCCCCCACAAAGGTTCACGATATCAAACCATTGAATGTCATTGGTGACATTTTTGCCAGGAAGGGTATTTGCCGTTGCCAGGTATCAAACTCGGGACCTCTCGAAAGAGAGGCAGAAGCCGTGCATAATCACTAATTAGGACATCAATATTTCCCAGAATTTTTTCTATTAGGGACATCAAATCCAGGGCTAATGTTTGGGAAAGAGTTAAAAACAGAAATTGACCCATGGAATACAATGCCACTACGGAAGAGCTAATTAAAAGGCAAACTAATAGTATTTCATTGACGTCATATTAAGTAAATATTATCGGCAATATAAAAGCGCGAGTCTTGTTTGATCAAGGTTACAATCAATTGGTATTAACGGATTGTCATACTTTTCCGTCCTTTTTCGATTAAACCCTTAAATTGTCATGATGTATGTAATCCCATTCCAAACAGTATTCAAGTTATAGACAGTGTTGATAACAAGTTGAAAGTTACTTCTTCTAATTCAAATTTCTAAAAGAATTTTAAAATTCTGCTTGTTCTAAGAAGCCCACACGGAAGATTGGGCAACCAGATGTGCAGCCCGATCTATAACTAAAGTCGTATTATGTATTATGTGGGGCAATTTTTTTTTTCAGAAAATAATTAATTGAGCCAATATTATTAAATTTCAGCCAATTCCAGAGAAAATAGAACAAACAACCATAAATTATGGCAGCAAAATTTTGACTACTTATACAGCCCAAAACTATTTTTCAGAATTACTTAAGATGGTTTTGCACTACCGTAATTCATCAATCTAGCTAATTCTACAAAAAAATTTGGACAAACAAATATGCATGAATTATATCTGCAAATACTCAGACAGAAAAACAAACAACAAACAATAGTAACTAATGAATCTATATTGACATTTGTTACAAAATATGTACAATATTGCTCAAACAATTGTCACATTCATATTGTTAACAACTTTCATAACCATTTTTGAGCTCTTAACTCTTTCCCAAACAATTGTACAATACGATAATATGAAATTGGTCAACCAGGCTAATGGAACCCAAGAGAAACCGGTCTGAAGAATGATATTACTGGCTTTAACCCATTCCCAAACGACAAAAATTTGGGGTAATCCAATTTGAAAGAGGTTGCAGACGACAAAATGAATGTTGATAAAGAGAAGGTTTTTGTGTGATCAAGCTCAGAAAATATTGAGACAAAAGAAGAAACTGCTGGTTTCTTCTTTTGTCTCAATGTTTTCCAAAGCCTTTTCCATTAGGGACGTCAAAACCAGGTCTTGTTTGGGAAAGGGTTAAGTTATCAGAGCATGGCAGTCTTCAATGTCACCGTCAAAAGCAGTTTAATTTTCACGGAAATGTGGTAAAGGTTGTATAATTGCTATAAATCAATTAGAAATTAGACCTACTTGACCTAGATTAATAGGTTTTCACACTTTTACTTATAACAAAGTTAATTCAGTCTTTTCAAATTCTGTGTACAATAGACCTTACTTTGTACTACCATACTACGGTAGTCGACAATTTGAAGTCAATTGAATTTTCCATCTCTTGGTCTCTTGGTAGAAAACATTGTGGAAAATGAAGAAATTGCTTTTTACAAGCAATTTCTTCATTTTTCTCAATTGTTTCCTAAGAATTAATCTTGTAGGGTGTCAAAAGGTGTCTTTAGCGTGGTAATGGGTTTAGATTTGCTGTCTGCATAAGTTGGAATAAGCCAAAGGGTTTAGACAGAGATAAAGAAAGTAATGTGATTGTATTCAATCTTTGAGAGGATTATATTAAAGATTCTCTTCTGAAATATGTTCAATAAATCCTGTCACCTTTTGTCATTTAATTGTGTACTTGACAAGTTTCAATACAAGAGGACCATGATGGTCCTAAATCGCTCACCTGAATCAAGATGACAAGAGTGATAATGGCAATTTTGTCAAATTCAAAGGCATGAAACTTATAAGGACTTTCTGTTTGGAAACAATTAAGAAATAATTTTGTTCCAATCGATCCTGTAAGGTTGGGTATGAATTAGCATAATTGTTGAGTTAATTAATTTTCAACAATTATTTCATGATTTCGCAATATACAACATAGGGCTAATTTTCAAAGCATACTGATCTGTTAGAGATTGATCAATTAACAAGATTTTGTCTGTGATTGATAGAATATAGTGAAAGATTACCATCTGATAAGCTAAAGCTAATCCCTTATTTGTTTACATAAGATAAACATGGGGCGGTATGCGGTAAAAATGCCAGAGGTAAAATTGCCATATGCAAAATAGCCATAGGTAAATTAGCCATAGGTAAATTAGCCATACCCAAAATGGTAAATTTGCCATAGGTAAAATTGCCATAGGTAAAATTGCCAGACTCCCATTAAAAAGTGTGTTTTCTTCTGTTTTTACACAGAATTTTGTTGATAACTGATTATGATGTTATAATTTGAAAATTTTGATATAATAATTTAATAATTTGAAAATGTTGATTTAATAATTTAATTTTGAAAATTTTGATTTTTTTACCAGGGGGTTATCCCTAAATAATGGATTTTGTTGAAATAGAGTTACAAATATATTTTTTGTGTATAAATTAAGTAGTTACTATTTATTATGAAGTAGAATGGTGTTATAACATTATTATTGGTTCATTTATTCACTTTTCATTATAATTATTGAGAACTTTGGTTTCAATATTGAATGAGTGGTAATATTCATAATTGTATTGTAGCATTAAATGTTTGAAAATACTGATTAGTTGTAAATACTTTAATTGTCCGTTTGATTGCCTCCCTATATATAAAGCACATAAGTTAATTGTCAATTGAACTTGAAATAGAAATTAAAGGTCAGACATGAAAAAGAATTGGTCTCACTTTAACAAAATATAATTAAGTGACCCCACCTCTTTGTAATTATTTCTCAAACAAGAACTAGTGTTGACGACCCTATTAGAGAATGCTTGTGAATACATTGAGACAATAGAAGGAAAAACATTGTGACAATAGAAGGACAATAGAAGGAAAAGCTGATAAACATCACTTTCTCCTTTTGCCTCAATATTTTTGTATGAACTAGATCATAATATTCTATGTTAATTGATAGCCAATTGTCATATGCAGCAACTTTTAATTTGTACAACCCAATACATTATTGGATATCACCGATTTCTTCTATTATTAAATAAAAGAACAAACATAAAAATCAATGGAAATAGGTAGATGGAAATCCTGGTTATCAACATTTTATTCTTTTCATATAGATGACAAGGTTGGTGTCAAAAGAAGGAATTGTGTGTCAAATCAATTGAAATATTGAGCGAAAATGGGAAATTGCTGATAATAGCAATTTCTTCTGTTCTCTCAAAGTTTGCCAAACACATTTCTACAAGGGTCTTGTTTGGATCCAGGATTTCTGTGTAAAATTTTACTTAGCTATAACAAGGTTTTCAAAACCTTTGTTAGCCCTCTCCCAAACAAGACCTGGTTTAGACGTCCGTAATAGAAAAGGCTTGGGAAAACATTAAGACAATAGAAGGAAAAGCTGATAAACATCACTTTCTCCTTTTGTCTCAATATTTTCCATGGTATATTATACACAAAATCTATCTTTAACAACATCTCTTTTGTCGTCAGCAGCAACTTCCAAAATGGAGAACCCTAAACTTTTTCTCGTTTGGGAAAGGTTTAAAATGGTAAAATCTGTTGTTTTGAAAAGGGGATAAGGGATGATGGCATATGACTGACAATTAACAGTAAATGTGACATGACATTCACACCAATAAGTCCCAAGTGATAGTATCTTCAATTAAATTACTGAACTGTCATAATACATATAACAAAACTCTTTGCATAAATGTAACAAATTTAGAGAATACACAAACTTAAAATACAGTGCACTCCGTGTATAACGAGATCGCCGGGACATCGCTCGATGCCTCGTTATAGCCATGCCTCGCTAAAGCCGAATTGCAACAGAACGCAAGAAAAATTTCCACTTGCCCATGTCTACTTTCGCTTTCACCGGAAGTAAACTATGGCACATTTATAACCTCCTTTTTAGAGAGCATAAAGATAGATAACTCTTGATACTTTAATACACACCACTAAAAGTAAAATACGAACATTACACTGTACAGTTTATAAATGCGTTAAAAATACAAATGTTTATGTACATTACAATTTTTCTATTTGAAAAACGTCGTGAGTTTTTATCGTATTAAAGCTAAAATCCTTTTCTGATTCTTTCATGGTTTCAAATTTTAACACTATGGAAATAGCTTTCCGCTTTTTAGTAGTGTCTCCCGTATTTTCCAAATTCTTGAACACATGTTGGTGTTAGAGCAAATGCTCATAACTCCAGCAGGATTAAAGTTGGAGTTACGATGTTTTGCAATAACACTTTGTCGATATGACAATAGGAAGAACAGGACGTGTTAATCCGATAATTGATCGACAATTACCTTGAAATGTTATTGCCCACGACACGCTTTAAGACCTAGGAAATTAGGTGTGAAAAATACAGACCGGGCTAGGGAAATTATGCTTGCAGACGACTAGCTTTGTGATCAAACCTCGTTAATAAGTGTGAAAAATAGAGTCGGGACCAAGGAAATATGTACGCTATAGCCGATTTTTCGCTCAAACCAATCTCGCGTTATCTGGTATAAAACAAAAGGAAAATAGAAGAGAAATGACAGGGACTTTGTACTGTATTCGTTATAGACGGTATCTCGTATTACCCGAACTCGTTATACATGGAGTGCACTGTAGTACCAAATTTGAATGGTTGAATTTAGGATTAAAAAACTCTTAAAAATGTGTGTCAAATTTCATGAAATATTGAATTACAAACCCAAAGATCTCGCACGATAATTATAATGAAAAGTGGATAAATGAACCAAAAATAATGTTATAACACCATTCTACACCAAAATAAATAGTAACTACTTAATTATACACAAAAATAATATTAACTTTATTTCAACAAAATCCATTATTTGGGGGTAACCCTCCTGTTAAAAAAATCGAAATTTTCAAATTATTAAATTATAAAATCAACTCTATCAAATTATTAAATCAAAATTTTCATATTATAACATCATAATCAGTTATCAACAAAATTCTGTGTAAAAAAACAGAAGAAAACACACTTTTTAATGGGAGTCTGGCAATTTTACCTATGGCAATTTTACCTATGGCAAATTTACCATTTTGGGTATGGCTAATTTACCTATGGCTAATTTACCTATGGCAATTTTGCATATGGCAATTTTACCTCTGGCATTTTTACCTACATTCACATGGGGCCAGCCTGAGAGCAACAGATAAGGGAAATAGAAAATTGGCCCAATGGTTGATTTTTAAAGAATTTTCTTATGATTTCTCTAAGTCTGATAAGCCCTTCCTCCCTGCCATGCCCACATTTTTTGACCAATGGAAAAATTGGTGAACACATTTTGCAAAGAGTAACTCAAGGAACATTCCAGTAAAGTCTGGTTCAATTGGGCACAATGGTTGATTTTTAAAGAATTTTCTTATGATTTCTTTAAGTCCGATAAGCCCCTTCCTCCCTGCCACACCCACATTTTTTGACGAATCAAAAATCCGCGAAAAAGTTTTGAGAAATGAAAAAAACTGTGAACAAATTTTGAAAACAGAGACTCAAAGAACATTCCTGCAAAGTCTGCTTAAAATTGGCCCATTGGTTGATTTTTAAAGAATTTTCTTATGATTTCTCCAAGTCTGATAAGCCCCTTTCTCCCTGCCAAGGCCACAATTTTTTACAAATAAAAAGATTTGTGGTCAAATTTTGAAAAGAATGACTCAAGGCTCATTCCTGCAAGGTCTGGTTCAAATTGGCCCAATGGTTGATTTTTAAAGAATTTTCGTATGATTTCTCTAAGTCTAATAAGCCCCTTTATCCCTGCCATGGCCATGTTTTTTTTTTTTTCAAATGTAAAATTTCTGAACAAATTTTGAAAAAGAATGACTTAAGGCACATTCCTGCCAAGTATGGTTCAAATTGGCCCAATGGTTGATTTTTAAAGAATTTTCTTCTGATTTCTCCAAGTCTGATAAGCCCCTTTTTCCCTGCCACGGCCACAATTTTTGACAAATGAAAAAATTTGTGAACAAATTTTGACAAGAATGACTCAAGGCACATTCCTGCAAAGTATGGTTCAAATTGGCCCAATGGTTGATTTTTAAAGAATTTGCTAATGATTTCTCTAAGTCTAATAAGCCCCTTTCTCCCCGCCACGGCCACATTTTTTTGACAAATATAAAAATTTGTGAACAAATTTTGAAAAGAGTGACTCAAGGAATATTCCTGCCGAGTTTGGTTCAATTGGGCCCAATGGTTGATTTTTAAAGAATTTTCTTATGATTTCTAGTCTGATAAGCCCCTTTCTGCCTGCCACACCCACATTTTTTGACAAATCAAAAATTCACGAACAAATTTTGAAAAGTATCACACAAGGAACATTCCTGCCAAGTTTGGTCAAAATTGGTCCAATGGTTTAGGAGGAGAAGATGTTGAAAGAAATTGTGAACGGACGGACGGACAGACGGACGGACGGACAGATGGACGGACGGACAGACGGACGGACGACGGACAAAAAGCGACCACAATAGCTCACCTTGAGCACTTCGTGCTCAGGTGAGCTAAAAATCCATGAACAGTGGCACAGGGCTCCTATACTTGAGAAGTTTATCCCTTTCCCAAACAAAAATTATAAAGTTTTGGCATCTCATAGGAAAAATTCTTTCCCAAACAAGACCTGGTTTTGACATGTCTAATTAAAAGGGCTTGGGAAAACATTGAGACAAAAGAAGAAAATGCTGATGATCAGCATTTTCTTCTTTTGTCTCAATATTTTCTGTGCTATATTTGCACAAATCCTTTCCTTTTGAACATCATGATCAACTTTGTCGTCTAAAATACCTTTCTAGCCTCAAAATCTCGTTGTTTGGGAAAGGGTTAAATCAGTAGGCTTCAAGACAACTTAATAGGCACATGAACACAAACACGATGTACAATCACGTGACTCAGAATTTCCGATAATCTGCAATATCTTTTTTAATACTTGACCAATTTGAATTCGGTTTGAAGCAGAGAAGGTGGGAAAATGACAGGAATAAGCTGGATGTGTTGGATTTTTGAAAAATTAACTGATAAACTAGAACTGTCGCAAAGCGGACAAATACCCCCCACTAGCGCGTTGTCACTGAAAAAGTGCTAAAGTTCAAAGTGGCATAACTCTGAAACTACTGCCTGGATCAAGATGAAAATTGCAGGTGCACAACTTCATATGATAGGAAACAACCTGCTAAAATTTCAGCAAAATCTGCCAAAAACTGTGGGAGGAGAAGAGGACACAAAATTATGTCCACGGACGGACGGACAGACGGACAGACAACCTGAATCCAGTATACCCCCCCCATAACTTTGTTGTGGGGGGTATAAAAAGTTATTGAAGGTAAACCAAAATTTTGGTTTATCTTCAATAACTTTTTTATCAGTTGATTTTTCAAAAATCAACCACATCCATCTAACATGTGACGTCTGTCCACCTTCTCTGCTTCAAACCGAATTCAAATTGATCCCATATTAACAAAATAATTGAAGATTTTCTGAAAATACTGTATCACATGATTATCCACCGTGAAAAAGTCATGTGGATAGACAGGAACCCCTTCATAACAATGAAGGCCGCGGCAATGCTTGGCGCAGTTGGTAGCGCAAGGGCGGATCTAGGGGTGAGGTCAGGGGGTCATGACCCCCTGGAATTGGCCGAAAATTGAATTTTGACTATACAACTTCTTATTAAAAGCTGTCATTTGGGCTTTGACCCCCCCCCCCCCCCCCCCCCTGAGAAAAAATCCTGGATCCGCCCTTGTAGCACATCAGGTTCTCACTCATGAGGTCCCCAGTTTGATCCCTCAGGTTGCAGTAAATATACTTCAGACAAAATTATCTCCCAGCAATGGTTTGATATTGTTAACCTATGTGAGAGAGCGGCTGGAGGCTCAGTAAGGCTGTTGTGGTAGTACTCAAGGACGGATCCAGGATTTTTTTCCAAGGGGGGGGGGGGGTTCCAAGCTCAAGATTTTTATTCCAGGGGGCTCCAGACTCCACTGACCCCCCTCTAGATCTGCCCATGGTACTGGTATGAGAAACGACAGGAATCCATGGTTAGGTGCTCCAGGCACAACAACATGACCATAGAAAGTTAAAACAGCATTTATCCCAATCAATCAATCAAAGACAGAAACTGTTGATAGAAAGGACAGAAAAGTTTTTTTGATAATTGGGAACGTCAAACATTGAAACTGTTTGGAAACTAGTTAAATCAAGCAAGGTCTTTCATAGAGATTTATCTACGCTTTTTAGGTTAATAAAAAGTCTTTTATAAATTATTCTTTTCAGGTGCATTTAAATGGCTCTTTAAAATTCATACATACAAAGATGGTATACAATTTCGATGTTGATTTTTGAAAATGAATAGGATTATACCAATTTCCTAATCAATAACCTGCTTATAACCTTTTCCACAAAGAAAGCATTGGAAAACATTGTGTGAAAAAAATCTACTTTTCTCTCAATGTTTTCTTTGCACTGAAAGTTTTTTTCTGGCATTAAGCAACAATATAATTATTTTGTGCTTGCAACACCGTTGGATTTTGATTGGCAATTGAAGGTTTGACATGAAACTGAACTATTTACACTAACAAATCATCTGATTATATGTTCTTTACCTTAATGAGATTCACATGACATCATCATTTCTCGGTCAACACCGTAATTATTCTGCGGATCCACGCTTCCATATAGATTGAATACATTAGGAATGTTAACAATGTCATACGAAAGATCCTGCGTCGCATGATTATATCGTTAGGGGTGGTCTACCTTAACAACCTAATTTAACCCATTACCAGGCCACAAAATTTTAGGCTTGTCCAATTTCAAAGATGTTGCAGACAACATTTTCAAATGAATGAAATTTAAATTTTAGTTGTCATTTTGGGTAGAAAACATTGTGGAAAATGAAGAAATTGCAATTTCTTCATTTTCCAAAATGTTTTTCCAAGCCTTTTTTGTATGGGAGTCAAAAGGCGTCACTGTGCAGTAATGGGTTAATTCCTAAACTGCAAAATGTCAGATTTTAAGTCAAATTTCGTAGAAATAATCAGTGTCAAAAAACACACAAACATCAAAGAAAGTATTGAGAAGAAAGGAGAAATTGTTGATTTAATATCAGCAATTTCTTCTTTTATCTCAGAGTTTCTCAAACAATTGCTACAAGCCAAGCCATCATTACCAGATCTTGTTTAGGCAAGGATTAAGGTAGTCCAACCCTAAGATGAGATTCGTGCATTGTCAGAACTTTCCACTGCCAAATGTTTATGACCGCGCCCAAATGTTTAAATACGTAACAACCTCACTCGAAAAAAGCCAAAATTTTATGAATCTCAAAATGGCCACATAACTGGAATTCTACCTTAAGAAAGGATGATTTACCAGGTTTATTTGTAATAGGAGAATGTATCGCGCTATATTAGGCATGATCTGCGTAAATTAGCTTATCTATTGAAAATTGATCATCTGGCTTCACACGATTCTGAATGGTTTGACATTCAGAACAGATTTAATAAGATTTTAACCCTTTCACAAATAATATTTGACTTTGATAGTTTGACGGCCTGGATAGCACAGTGTTTAGCGCACTTGGAGGAATCGAGCTTGAGTCCCATCAGGGGAGGTGTGTCCTTGGGCAAGATACTTAATAGCGTTCGGTTTTCTCGTGTAAACAAATACGTCATCGTCATGCCTCACTGGTCTAAAAATAGATTGGGAATCCTCTATCGTACAAATATGGCTGTGAATCTCGTGAAGTTTTTCCACGATCAGCTTGCTGAAGATGATCCACGTTCTAAGAGCTGGATTGTCATGATCATTTGTTGAGAAACATCATAATTCAGAGTTGAGAAGGTTGCTGCACTGTCGTGTACTTTTTAAGATAGGTAACTATGAAATAACCAGTTGACAAGTAATGTTTACACATACGGTCCTGCCTTAGCTTCATCGTGCCGCTCGTGCGTACTCGCTTACCCTTTCCAAAACGACAAAATGCCATGTTGTGCCAAATTGAAAAAAGTCTGCAGATGACAAAACGGATGTGAATACTTTTAGTGTTTTATGTCAGGAAAAATATCGAGGCAAAAATAGAATGATCATCAATATCCAAAGAAGTTACAATGTATTCACACTCGTTTTGTCTGCTGCTGTGCAGGTCTTTTCAATTTGGTCGATCATCATTTTCTTCTTTTGCCTCAATGTTTCCCAAGAATTTTCTGTTGGGGACGTCAAAACCGTTCTTGTTTGGGAAAGGATTAATCTAGAAAACAAGAGGGCCATGATGGCCCTAGATCGCTCACCTGAATTTTTTTGCCTTGGTGAAATAAACATTTTGACCTGTATAGCAGCAAATTAAGAATTTTGCAATAAAGCCCCTTTTCCTTAGTTTTTCAAAAGAATGAAACAAAATTTAGCCTTTTCAAAAGTGTTTGCTCTTTTGCCCTTTTTCTGATGCCGCTGCACTAAGAGCTTTGATATTCATCAAATTCTTGTAACAACTTTGAAAGCCCTTCACCCAAAGATCATTCATGTGAAGTTTTAAGAATATTGGCCAACTACATGTAGTAAGCCAGAAGATTTTTAAAAGATTTGGCAATTTTCCCCTTTTCTCATGCCACGGCAGTCAAAGGCTTTGATGGAATCAAAATCTCTCAAAAACTTTGAAAGCCTTTCACCCAAGGATCATTCATGGGAAGTTTCAAGAAGATTGGCCAACTAGTTGAAGGCAGAAGATTTTTACAAGATTTGGCTATTTTCCCCTTTTCTCATGCCACGGCAGCCAAAGCCTTTGATGGAATCAAATTCTTTTAACAACTTTGAAAGCCTTTCACCCAAGGATCATTCATGGGAAGTTTAAGAATATTGGCTTGCTAATTAGGCAGAAGAAGATTTTTAAAAGATTTGGCTATTTTCCCCTTTTCTCATGCCGCGGCAGCCAAAGTCTTTGATGGAATCAAATTCTTTTAACAACTTTGAAAGCCCTTTACTCAAGGATCATTCATGTGAAGTTTCAAGAATATTGGCCAACTGGTAAGGCAGAAGAAGATTTTTAAAAGATTTGGCTATTTTCCGCTTTTCTCAGGCCGCGGCAGTCAAAGTCATAGATGGAATCAAATTCTTTTAACAACTTTGAAAGCCCTTCCCTCAAGGATCATTCATGTGAAGTTTCAAGAATATTGGCCTACTGGTTAGGCAGAAGTAGTCTAGGAGCCAGCTTTTACAAAGGGGGTTAAATTAAAAGTTCTTGCAACCGGTGACCTATAAAATTTTGAGTGGTATTTTTCAATACATTAGGGTCCCATGCTTTGGTTAAGGGTGGATGACATGCTTAAAAGTGGTAGGAATTTTTTTAAATCAAGGTCAAAGGTCATTCGGTGCACTTTTCATACATACCTCCTAAAATACCCCACAACTTACTCATTTATTAAGCTAAAACAATTATTTTGGTATCAAAATAAAGCTGATGATGTGCACTTTGACTTACATAAATAATATACAACTTTTTGATTTTCTATATTTTAGAATATTTATAAATATAGCAAAAAATGGCCAAAAATCTCTAAAATAAGTTTTGTCTACAAGTGAAAAAAAAGTTTTTAAAATACCAAGGGTGTGTTTTTGTGGTTGAAATCATGCTTAAAAATTGCCCAGAAACCTGTTCTTGATTTATATGTATTTCTTCACAGAATTAGTCTTTAGCTTAGGCTTGTAGTCATAGGTTAAAGTGGGTGGGGTAAATTTTCCCTAAAATTACAAAACATGCAAATATTGATGTAACAATATATCTTATACATAAATGTGATATTTTATTAGAATTAATTGTTTTGAAATCATATTTGCAGGGATTTGTAAAGCTTTTAATGCATATTCCTGAAAATAAATTTGTATTTTAAGAGCAAAAGTAACAATTCAATGAAACAGCATGTTAGATGGATACAGATTATATCAACACCACTATGTCAAAACTATTACTCTTAAAGCGAATATTTATCAAGTATCTATATAATAGTAATCGGCAGCTGAAAATATTCCCCAGGCCCGTGCCATATTTTATAGGAATCAGAACAACATGGGGACCGTCAGAGTTTGCATTCTTGGATAGTGCATTGCTTTTATAGAGCCAAAGGGAAAGGAATTTAGCGCTGGAACCAAATAGCTCATACACAGGAAACACAGTTTACAGTTTAAGTGAATAAAACAATATCTCTAGTATTACATACTTATTAGAGATACCGAAATATCTTTTTTTTCAAAATATCTTTCTCATTTTGTTCAAAATGGCCAACAAAATTCAAGATGGCCCCTTTAAATGTTTATATAGCGAAATTTTAATATAGATAGAAATAAGACCACGAATTAGTCATTTTTTATGCCCCGGCATCGATAGATCGATGCCATATTGTTTTACCATTGTCCGTCTGTCTGTCTGTCCGTCCGTCCATCCATCTATCTGTCTGTCCGTCCGTCAGTCCGAAACTTAATATGAAAACTTAACATTGGCCTTTTCTCCAAAAGTATTCCACATGCAAAGCTCAAATTTGGTATGTAACCTTCTTTCAATGATATCTATCTGTTCCATGCAATATGACTTTCCCCAGGGTCTTCCATTAATCCTTTTCAACCCTTACCATGAAAACTTAACATTTAAACTAATTAACGTGAAAACTTAACATTGGCCTTTTCTCAAAAGGGAGTTCACACACAAACCTTATCAAGCATTTATTTAAAAGCTTAACGTGAAAACTTCTCATTGGCCTTTTCAGGGGCATTCGTGTTTCACAAAGACATCTTTTTTCAAGATTAGGCTGAATTATATATGAATTCATGAAAGATAGCCAGTGATGTGCATTTTAGAAAGTAAGACCATTTTATAGAGTTTTATTAGTCAAACAACGACCGAAATGTCTTCTGCATGATAGTTGCGTAAAGCAGAGGTAATGCATAAACTCATTCTTTTGTTCATTTTATGTATCTTGTATACTTTACTAAATATAAGTAATATCTGTGTCTTTATATACAACACTATCCTCATCCTCATCATCACCATCATCTACAACAACTACAATAACAACAAGACACATGATGCAATAACCAGACTTGTAAAGTCCACAGCTACCCTATACTAATCACTTCAATACACTCAACTCATGCCATATATACTCATCCTTATCACTGTCTGATGCATCAAGATACTCAAGTCTTTACACAGTTCTGACTCACAAACACATGCATCAGTGTATAAAAGATCTTCTCTTTGACACTTAGACCTTCGCATGTGGCAGTCAGTTTAAAACGAGCATTGTGTGATGTCAAGCAAAGCTAGAGGTGCAGATCTTTACGCATTCTTACTGGAACTAAATTATTGTTGTCATCCTTGGTCCATACATGGCATGCTGGTGATGGTAGATTCAGATACTGGTCAGTTTAGTGCTTACAAATACATGTATAGGAATATACTGAATTTATGTTTATAAAGAAAATATATATGGGACCATATATTTTATGCCCCCGTATCGTGAGATCGGGGGCATATTGTTTTACTCTTGTCCGTCCGTCCGTCTGTCTGTCCAAAACTTAACATTGGCATATTCTCCAAAAGTATTTAACATACAAAGCTCTTTTTGTATGTAGGAGGGCTGTTTCCGGAATTATGTCATAACTTTTTCATTTATGTACTAACTGTTATGATATTATAGGATACAAAAACTAAGTTTATGCATTAAGGCGCATTCTATAGTTGTTATGGCAACATAGGGTCATGTTGAGCAGCGCAACCTAGGTCTGAGATGGATAAGTCAGGAAAGTATGTCTTACACATCTAATATTTACATCTTTTGATATATTTGCCACTGCACGATATACCACATTTCCAACATATGCATTTATTTCTCAAAGAAGCGTCTGAACTGTACTTGTGGAAATCTATAGATAGTTTCTGGGACACAATTGACAAGTAATGAACGAATTCGCCGACGTCATGTTGGGACGTCCTGCAGATATATTAAAGTCAGAAACATCATTGGTAAAATAATTTATAAATGCGTTATACCATTCACAAATGCTTTTTTTTTTTTCTTATAGACGTATAAGCTGTGCGTGTTCATAATCATAAAGATCGTCTCTCATTTTGATTTTCCAAATTACACTCAAATCATTATTGAATACCATTGCCCTGGCACCATATTTGCTATGTAAGCAAAGCGATGTATTCACCTACGGTTGTTTGTTAAACGAAAATTGACTCCAAATGTCAGCCGATGATGTTACGTTTGCTGAGAAAAATGTCAGCTCAAAGGTAACTAGCATTTTGGAAATTGTTGAAGTCAAGATACAAAATATGATTGCTTTAAAAGCGATTCATAAGTCACATCTTTACAAATTGTCAAAAGTTTCCCTGCTCAACGGAATGCGCCCTCATCCAAACAGCAGCGTTTTTGTTCCAGGATCAAATGTATAATTCTTCAAAGTATGTGTGTTTAAAATTTCATCTCATTTGGTTTAAAAGTTAAAACGACAAAATGGGTGATTAGATTTGTGTACAATATAGCTTAGAAAATATTGAGGCAAAAGAAAATGCTGATAATCAGAATTTTCTCCTTTTGCATCAATGTTTTCCCAAGCATTTTCTCCTAGGGACGTCAAAACGAGGTCATGTTTGGGAAAGATTCAATGATTTCTTTGACATAGATACAAATGAAAGATGCACAATTTACTAGCAATAAATAATTTGCATAATAAGAGATATAGGGCTTATTGAGATCAATTTCTTGTACAATTAAAACTTATTGGGTCACAAAATTAATTAAACTCAAAGACCAGATCCTCTGTTGTCCCTATTGAAGGCATGTACATAAACGAATATACGGTGGGGCGCCGTGGTCTAATGGTAGGACGCGGGCTTAATGGGATCGAGGGATCCTGGGTTCAAATCCCGCCAGCGCCACGGGAATTTTTCTGAGCAAAAAACTTACCCCACATTGCTCCTCTTCACCCAGGTGTATAAATGGGTACACGGGAGAGTTGAAAGTCAAAGAGCTGTTGCTGCCGAAGGCGCCGACTGTTAACAGCCGACTTGAGACTCAGTGATCGTGGGTTAAAGTGTAAAGTCGGTTGAACACGCAAGTGAAAATAGACTTTAAATAGAAACTTTAACTTTTTTTTTTACTAACAATATGTTCATGGTTACTCTTGGAGATCTTCATAACATCCAGATTCTAGAAAGATGATATTGATATGTAATCACAGAATGGAATATTCTGTTCCAAATTACATTTTATGTATACATGTTCGAATGTTCTCGTAAGGCTACCAGGTGTAAGCATTGTAATGATGGCAGTTTCGTAATTATCTTTAAAGAGACCCATGCTAGGTTGCCGGACATACAAAAAGATAGGAAATATGTTTATGAAATATTGTATGGAATGGTCAACCTGGATAGCTAGATCATTTCTGCGCAAGGAAATTTCAAATGAAGTTCATCTAGTTCTTCTAAATCAAGTCTGTTCTTCTAAATCAAGTGTATATAATTAACTAACCGCACTTTATATTTATAGTAACATTTATGTGACACTGAACCTTGATAGTGAAAAATTTAGTTCCAGCTTTAAGATGGCTTTCCTTTTGGGTCTATAAAAGCAATGCACTACACAACAAAGCAAATTCTGACCATCCCCATAATGTTCTGATTCCTGAAAATCTGGCATGGGTCTTTTTTATTGTCCTTTACCCGTAAGATAGATAGAGGAATATTTTCAGCTGCTGACTATGCTAATCTGAGCCATGTTTTATTTAATTGTACTAGATACTTGATAAATATTCATTAAGAGTCATTATTTTGACATTGTGGTGTTGATATGACCTGTATCCATCTCGTATGCTGTTTTATTGAATTGTTACTTTTGCTCTAAAAATTCAAATTAATCTTCACGAATATGCATTAAAAGCTTTACAAATCCCTGCAAATATGATTTTAAAACAATAAATTCTAATAAAACATCACATATATGTGTAAGATTTTTTGCTAAATCAATGTTTTCATGTTTTGTAATTTTAGGGAAAAATTACCCCACCCACTTTTACCTATGACTACAAGCCTAAGCTAAAAACCTATTCTGTGAAGAAATACATATAAGTCAAGAACAGGTTTCTGGGCAGTTTTTAAGCATGATTTCAGCCACAAAAACATACCTTTGGTATTTTTAAAACTTTTTTATCACTTGTAGACGAAACTTATTTTAGTGATTTTTAGCCAATTTTTTCTATATATATGAATATTCAAAAATATTGAAATTCAAAAAATTGTATATTATTCATGTAAGTCAAAGTGCAAATCATTAGCTTTATTTTGATACCAAAATAATTGTTTTAGCTTAATAAATGAGTAAGTTATGGGATATTTTAGGAGGTATGTATGAAAAGTGCACCGAATGACCTTTGACCTTGATTTAAAAAAAATCCTACCACTTTTAAGCATGTCATCCACCCTTAACCAAAGCATGGGACCCTAATGTATTGAAATATACCACTCAAAATTTTATAGGTCACCGGTTGCAAGAAAAGTTCCATTCCAGGACCTGGCTCCTAGACTAAAGAAGATTTTTAAAAGATTTGGCTATTTTCCGCTTTTCTCATGCCGCGGCAGCCAGAGTCTTTGATGGAATCATATTCTTTTAACAACTTTGAAAGCCCTTCACCCAAGGATCATTCCTGCCAAGTTTCAAGAAGATTGGTCCAGTGGTTTAGGAGGAGAAGATCTTTAAAGAAATTGTGGCCGGACGGCCAGACGGACGCACGGACGGACGGACAACGACCGATCACAATACCTCACCTTGAGCACTTTGTGCTCAGGTGAGCTAAAAAACCCCTAGAATTTGTCGCTGAATGTGATTTGATACCCACACAGGCTTTCACTACAACAGAGGGCAATAACTCCCAAAATAAGCAAGGTAGAGTTATGCCCCTTGTACGCTGCACTTCTCCTTGGTGAGATCTATCTACCCGCGAAGTTTCATGACCATGGCTACTTTACTTTCAAACTTTTCTATGTTTTTTCTGGTTAAGCTGCTGGGGAATCTCAAGAAAAAACGTTTGTCATTTCTGGTCTGTCTCCGTATCTGGAATCAATGTTGAATGTTGAATATGTGCAATGTTACGTAGTTTTAGTTCCCGCCTGCATTATCTATGATCGACTAATATCTCGCTTGAAAATAATAATTTTTCGCTAACACTGTTACGAAAACAAGAGGACCATGATGGTCCTATATCGCTCACCTGAACCAAAATGATATAAGCAACACTTTTCTTCAATTCAAAAAATATTTATGACTCTAAGACTGAAAACGAACTTATGGTCAATAACATTGTGAAAATCGAACTCATCCAAGATTTCATCGTGCCCAACATTGTGTCCAAGATTTGTCTTGTTTGATAAATACCGGTAATTGTAGATTCTGGAGTATAAACAAGGTCGAAAAAAGCCGAAAACAGCAATTTTGTCAAATTCAAGGGCACTCTCGACTTTCTGGTCAGATCAGGCTGAAAATCAAACTCATCCGAGATCTTATGATATCCAACATTGTGTCCAAGATTTGTCTTGATTGGTCAATAATTGTAGATTCTAGAGTGTAAACAAGGTCTAAAGCAGCCGAAATCGGCAATTTGATCAAATTTAAGGGCACATAACTCTCATCTTTCTGGTCAGATCAGACTGAAAATCAAACTCATATGAGATCTTATAGTCTCCAACCTTGTGTCCAAGTTTTGGATTGATTGATCAATAATTGTAGATTCTAGAGTGTAAACATCGTCTAAAACAGCCAAAAATGACAATTTTGTCAAATTCAAGGGCAAGTAACTCTCGACTTTCTGATCAGATCAGACTGAAAATCATACTCATCCGGGATCTCATGGTCCCAAACATTGTGTCAAAGTTTTGTCTTGATTGATGAATAATTGTAGATTCTAGAGTGTAAACAAGGTCAAAAACAGCCGAAAATGGCAATTTTGTCAAATTCAAGGGCACATAACTCTCGTCTTTCTGGTCAGATCATACTGAAAATCAAACTCATCTGAGATCTTATGGTCTACAATGTTATGTCCAAGATTTGTCTTGATTGATCAATAATTGTAGATGCTAGAGTGTAAACAATGTCAAAACTAAGTATTTTTCGCATTCAAGGGCAGATAACTCCTGACTTTCTGGTTCGATCTGACCCATAATCGAACTCATCCGAGATCTTATGGCCATACATGTTTTGACCAAGTTTGGTCAAGATTGGCTTATATTTGTAGATGCTAGAGTGTAAACACGAAATTGTGGACGGACGGACGGACGGACAGACAGACAGACAGACGGACGGACAGACGGACGGACAGACGGACGACGGACAAAAAGTGACCACAATAGCTCACCTTGAGCACTTCGTGCTCAGGTGAGCTAAAAATGTCCGATTCATGACAGATAAACAAAATATTAGACTGGTAACCGGCAAGCGTTGTTGAGGGATTTCCCATCAGAAATCTATTTTTAGCACACAAGCCCGCGAAAATTGTTTCTTATTGTCAATGCCTCAGTCTACCCCAGCTATATGGAGTGGGTAGCAGTTAGGTAGAACTCACTGCCTCTACTCTTAAACAAGAAGACAATGATGGTCCTAAATCGCTCACCTGAACCAAGATGATATGAGCCATGGTTTTAGTTGAATCAATTTATTGATAAGCAAATTTCACCCGAACATGACCTCAGTAATTTCACACTTCAATGGTTTTCTAAATATATATTTCCGAGTATTTTGACACGAAGAGCACATTCAGAATATAAAGCCATAATGCTAAGGGAAACCATTGACTCTGTGCGACAGTGTAACTATGCTTGTTGATGAGTATTGAACTGCATTTACTTCTTTTGCCCCAAATTTTTCCAAGTAACTCTATGAAATATGAGACATCAAAACCAGAGCCGCGTTCTTTAGAGCGAGATTTCTTGAGATATCTTGAGATTTCTTAACCCATTACCAAATAACACAATTTTAGACTGGTCCAAATTCAAAGATGTTGCAGACAACAAATTCAAGTGAATAAAATTTTACATTTTTGGTCATTTTGTATAGAAAACATTGTGGTAAATGAAGAAATTGCTTGTCACAAGCAATTTCTTCATTTTCCACAATGTTTCCTAAAGCCTTTATCTTGTCGGAAGTCAAAAGGCGTCACTGTGTGGTAATGGGTTAAGATGTTTTAGGATATAGCGCTCTTTTGAGCAAGATTTCTAAGACGAACACTGCGAGCCGCCATTGCTCTATACTTCTTCGAAACCCCTCGATACGCTGTATCAAAAACATCTTAAGAAATCTTAAAAAATCTCGCTCTAAAGAACGCGCCTCAGATCTTGTTTGGGAAAGAGTTGAAAGATGGCCCAGACAACAATGCTACCTCAAATCAAAAGATAGAATTAATTTTATTAACCCTTTCCCAACAACAAAATGTCAGGGTTATCCAAATTGAATCCTGCTACAGATGGCAAAACAGATCTTCCCCTGCAAAAACAGTTTTAAGAACTTATTTTAGTTCTAGAACAGTTCTAGAACTGCCATTTAATGTTCCAGAACATTCTAGAACAGTTCTAGAACTAAAATAAGTTCTTGACCTATTTTCGCAGGGGTTGGTAAAGACATGAGTTATGTCAAATGAAATATAGCACAGAAAAGACTGGGACAAGAGGAAATATTTTCTTCTTACAAGTAAATATTTTTCTTTCCCCTGCTTTTAATTACCACCGGGACATCAAAACCAGGCCCCGCTTTCTCAAAAAACTTAAGTATGTTATCATACTCAAATCTGAGCACCATACTCAAATCACACGAAATCCATGTGAACTTCAATCGAATACCCTTCAACGTTGGAGAGTATTCCATTGAAGATGAGCATGTACTTATGAGAGTGTACTTAAGTTTTTTCGAGAAACCAGGGCCAGGGGTTGTTTGGAAGAGAGTTAAGAACCAAAATGAAATTACGAACCAACTATTCCATATTTGGTATCACTAATTGAAAGCCGGACTAAGCCTACTCTCTTACGAACAGAGCGTATTCTCCCTACATTCCATTTCGATAGAATACTCTCTGTTCTCGCGGGGTCGTTTCACGTCTAATCTCGGGGCCTTGGCGGGATTTCGGTATCCAATCGTCGCCAATATACTCATAAACAATCGAAATTTCTGATACAAGAAATGATTGGCTAACGCTTCAAATTACCAGCTTCCGCCAAAAATAGAAGCGACGTAATGTATACGTAATCAAACCAGATCAAACTGAAAGATTTTGATTCGATAATTCAAATGTTACCGGCTTCAGCCAAAAATAGAAGCGACGTAATGTATACGTAATGATCATGCAAGATAAAACTGAATGATTTTGATTCGATAATTCAAATTGTGTGCTATAATTAGATTATGACGACCAAATAGGCTGTTGGCGTACCGAAAACTGCAGAGGTCATATTTGATGGTTTAATCAATAGAGCTCGGCATGGAGAGTAGACTAAGCCAGGCTAGCAGAATATAAAGGGACATTTTTATCTCCTGACTAAATCCTTTCCCAAATAAGCCCCGATTTTGATGTCATTAATTGAAAATAATTTGGGAAAACATTGAGGCAAAAGGAGAAAATGCTCACCCGGCATTTTCTTCTTTTGCTTCAATGTTTTCTGTGATATGGCTGTTTACAAATCCTATCATATTAACTCCAAAATTTGTCATCTGCAGACTGCAGCAGATTTTAAATACTAATAGATCAACCAAAAATTCCATAAGGAAAAGAGTTAACCCTTTCCCAAACAAGACCTGGTTTTGACGCCCCTAATAGAAAAGGTTTGGGAAAACATTGAAACAAAAGAAGAAAATGCTGATAATCAGCATTTTCTTCTTCTGCCTCAATATTTTCTTAGCATCTTTTTACACAAATTCCTTCTTTTCTTAAACCTATATTGTCATTTGCAGCATTTTTCAAATTAGAACAGTCAAAACGTATTGCATTAGGAAAAGGATTAAATGGATGTTCCATCTCCTGATACATTTAGAAACAGGAAGTTTCATTGAAAGCGATTTAATGCGACGACAACCAGGATTAAATGTGTCCTCTAACGCAACATTTATCAATATCGGAGACGTCAGCTGAGAAAACGATGGATGCTATCTGGAAAATGTAGCGTAAATTGTGTCATTTTGTGTAGTTTCTTTTGCTATACAGTCTTAACTGTTTCTCAAATAATACAATTCTTGACTTTGTGCAGATAAAGATGCACTCTTTTATCCTTTTTTTAAATAGGTTAATGTAGATGTTTATAATTTCCGACAGAAAATCATGAATTGACGACCCCAAAATAAAATTCAACCTGTTTGAAGGTTAAAAGAGGTTAAAATATGCTTATGTAACTAAAAGCAATTAACCCTTTCCCAAAATCACAAAATTTGAGACTAGTGCAAATTCAAGGGTGATGCAGATGACAAATTTAGGAACATGAAAAATTTGTATGTTTAAGTATGTCAAGCAATGAGGGAAAAGAAGAAAATGCTGTAATCAGCATTTTCTTCTTATCGCTCAATGCTTTTCGAAGCAACTTCATAAAAGATGCAAAAAGCAGTGCCGCAATGTTTGGGAAAGGGTTAAAGTATATTTATGTCCAAGTTATCATAGATAATCATGAATTAATGAAGCATAGTTATCTAAATGGACAACTCAAACTAGAAAAGCAAATTTGACTTTCACCTTAATTTGTTTGACTTTGTTTGATTTTGACCATCGACCTATCGTTAACCCCTTCCCAAACAAGACCTGGTTTTGACATCTCTATTAGAGATTGTTTTGGAAAACATTGAGACAAAAGAAGAAACTGCTGATAACCAGCAGTTTCTCCTTCTGTCTCAATATTTTCTATGCCATATTTTACACAAAGCCTATCTTTGATAACACCCATTTTGTCATGTTTTACAGTTTTTGAAGTGGATCACCCTAAAATTTTGCCGTTCGGGAAAGGGTTAAAGGTCAAACTGTCAGAGATTATCTGTTTAAATGACATTACAAGACTTTAACTTTTGATCCCCTTGGCCACCAGTCTAAATATTGCCAGTCTAAACTTTTAAATTTACATAATAAGAAACATAACTTGTGAAGAAATTTCAAATCATTTATTATGGCATTTAGGTTGTCCACCCCTAACAGGCCCATAGGAAGCAATTTGAACATATTGGAGGGGCTGAATCCCCTGTGCCAGAATAGAGGGGTGGGGGGGAGGGGCTAATTTTGGATTTTCCTAGAATTTCAGTGTATAAATAAGGAAAATTTGGCATTTTGGCCAACTTTGTGTGTGTGTGTGTGTGTGGGGGGGGGGGGGGAAGGCTAATAGCCCCATCTAGCCACCCCCTCCTAACTCCCTCCCCCTCTAGCCATCTCCCTCCTAACTCCATCCCCCCCCCCTTTTTCCTACAAGCCTGCCTAATGAGATTCAGGTAATGTTAGAAATTTTCAGGTGCCTTCTTAAACATTCAATGAAGGAACTTTGTGTTGATTTTTTTTCTAACATGTAACATGTCCATAATAGGGAACGATTTTATCCACTTAACCGTGGCATTACGAAATTTTATAACAATACTGACGGTTTATCAGAACCAAATAGTAAACTCTATTTTTAGCAGAAAATTGTTTGCTATTATGGAAGTCACAACAAAACTTAACAAATTCTGATAACCTTAAATCTTACTAGTGGTGGACTAACTTTGCTACTGAAAACCAGTGTTCCTCCTTTTTCTTTAGTCATTAGTCTGTCTCTTTATCACGGGTGGTAATCAGAGAAACTAGCTCCAAAAAGAGGTAGTTGCATAGAGCGAAAATTTGTAGGTCACGAATACATTTTCTACAATTATTTCTTTTAAAGCGAGTTTTTGAGAAAACTGGCGATGCTGTAGTATGAAGAAATGGTCGAAGTTTGTTGTGCACGAGAATATACGGTATTAGTAAGCAGAGTTTGAATACAATCGTTGAAAAACATTTCAAAATCGAAAGTAAAAACTTCTGAATTTTCGATTTTGAAATGTTTTTCAACGATTGTATTCAAACTCTGCTTACTAACACCGTATATTCTCGTGCACAACAAACTTAGACCATTTCTTCATATTACAGCATCGCCGGATTTTTAAATAACTCGTTGTAAAAGAAATAATTGTAGAAAAATGTGTTTGTGACCTACCTTTGTTTACAGATTTTCGCTCTATGCAACTACCTCCGTAAAGGCCGAATATCACGAGGAAACAAAATACCATTGACTCTTTTTGGAGCTAGTTTCTCTGTTTACCACCCGTGTTTATACCTTACAAAATCTTAGTTGCCATGATTCAAATTTATGCAGGTTTTTATCATTTTCTTCTCTTTCCCTCAATATTTTCCCAAGCCCTTTCTATTTAGTGACATCCTTTATGCCTGAGCTAGTTTTGGAAAGGGTTACAGGGAGCCACAGAAAGTAAGCCATCAGTTCAGAGAGGCTAAAATCTTCTTTTCTCATTAGCCCTTTCCAAAACGGCAAAATTTTAGGGTGATCAACTTCAAAAACTGCCACAAATGACAAAATGGAAGGTATTAAAGATAAACTTTGTGTATGAAATAGTACAGAAAATATTGAGGCAAAAGGAGAAACTGCTGGTTATCAGCAGTTTCTTCTTTTGTTTCAATGTTTTCTCAAGCCTTTTCTATCAGGGACGTCAAAACCAGGTCTTGTTTGGGAAAGGGTTAAATCATAACCAACGATGATAACTCTCATAAACATGCTAGGATTTACGAGGCATTGGCTTTGCTTCATTACTCCAAATTATTCTCTTTTCACACAAAAAGGGGTCTTCTCAGAAAGCTATTTTCTACTCTTACAAGATTTGACCACTTTCAGGAACGCATTTGACCTTTTCCCAAACAGCAAAATTTTAGGGTAGTCAAAATTCAAGATGTTGCAGAATGAATGATTTTTGGTTGGGGGGGGGGGGGGTAGAAAACATTGTGACAAATGAAAGAAATTGTTTGAGCAAGTAATTTCTTCATTTTCCATAATGTTTTCCAAAGCCATTATCTTGTGGGGTTTCATAAGGTGTCACTGTGTGTGGTAATGGGTTATTCCTTTCCCAAACATAAAAATTTTAGGACTGTCCAATTTGAAAGCTGCTGCAGACGACAAAATTAAGATTGAAAACCATTGGATTTGTATAAAATATAGCATAGAAAATATTGAGGCAAAAGGAGAAACTGCTGGCTTTTGTCTCAATGTTTTCCCAAGCATTTTCTATTTGAGACATCAAAACCAGGTCTTGTTTGGGAAAGGGTTAAGAGTATGATCAGACAACACATGTATGTAGGCTGATCTAGTTCTTGGCTGCCAGTTAAACACACCCTATTACCGGCTATCACTACAGCAGTTGCTAACCTTGGGCAGTATGATCTATAAATAGCGGGTGTACTGGGTAGGTCATACTTTTTCCATCTTTGCTTTTGTGTTAAAGCCTTTCTCAGCTATATGTGTAGTGCACTTGGCTGGCCATACATTTGAGCACCTACATGATAAATATTAGCCCAAAGAATCCCTAAACAACAAAATTATTCATCGACAAAGTCGTAACTTCACAATTTTTTACGTAAAATCCAACTTTCAGTCCATATAATGAGAAAATGATAAGACGATCATTAGAATTAATATAACTATTAAAATAGACAATCAATTTTCTTACACTGTGTAAATTTAGAGAACTGTCTGGATTGAATTAACTTCAGACTGACCGATTAAAACTAAACACTGATGCCGATTTGGCTATCACGAACAGCATATTGAAAATTTGAATGGCAAACCCGGACATAAGTTGATGGCAACACAGAACAATATGTCTTGTTGGAAAAGCGGCATCTCTTTCAACAAGAAATTGCATGAAAGGAGCATAAATAATGAATTAACACCATTTCTTGATAGACTAGCCAATTTCTGAATTATAGACATAGAAATCATCTAGATATGGTTGAAGCTGAGTAACACAAAATTGAAGGACGTTTGCAACCATTAGTTGTAGATGATAGTTTGTCGGTTAAGGTATACATCCCATCATTAAAAACACCACTTTTTAGCCGTACGAAATGCATCAAATTACACACATTTGTACATACACTTCTGATAAGTTGATTCAACGCGCCGGATTTCAAGATTATGCTTCAAAAGGAAAATAATTTACAAATATTACTTTACTCTATATTCATATGCAGCGGAGGTAATTTTTAACATTTCTGTCAAATATTACTGTAAGTATGCATTGATTCAAAATTCTAAACTGTTCAAAATGGTTATGTTTAGAATGGAATTGTAACACAGTTTAGGAATTACTGACACTTATCAAATTCACCTCTGGCTCTTTAGTGCTAATGATGGGTTGCAAACCTTAAAAAAAACTACACATACTTTACAGTGAAAATTGTGGATTTTACATCATGTCGTCGCTGTTTCAGGCACACAATATGACTGTAATATTTTTAATGGGGTTAAATTTCATTTAGTCAGACTTAACTTAAATAGATGGAACCCATGCAAATATATGTATATGAATCCTGCTATTTCAAAGTCGGTCAATGAATCTTCAAACATTTCGATCGAATGTTTTGTGCGGTGCAAATTTGTATTTTTCATTGCGAAACGATTTGGTTTATTGGGGTTTTACGCCGTTTTCAACTGCCATGGTTATATCGCGGCACCTTGAGCGCCTAACCATGGATTCCTGTTGTTTCTCATACAAGTACTAACACAATAGACTAACCGAGCCTCCAGCTGCTCGCCCACATAGCTTAACAATATCAAACCATTGGTGGGTAACATTAGTTAGAAAAGATATTTGCCACGGCCGGGGATCGAACCCGTGTTCTCTCGAATGAGAGTCAGATGCGCTATCAATGCTCAGCGTTTTGGCCTCATTGCGAAACGAAGAAGAGATATCGGTGATAACGGATTATCAAGCAAGAATCTGTTGATATCGATAAACATCATGATTGTCTTCATAAAGCACATGATTGCAACTAGCCTAGGTAAGTGAATACAGAAACTAGTGAAGGATCAAAGATCAGTCAGCTAGGTAAGGATCTCTATGGATAAGGCGAGAAATCTCCCTAAACGTCTGAAATGGAAAACTCAATTTTCAAAACATGCAAATTGATAAATATCTCGAGCTGTATTGTTAGATCTATACCTAAATCATATGAAAATTGATTTTGTACAATCAAAACGATCCGACATGTACAGATAACTCCGTAAAAAGAGGCATTCTTTTGGAAATGGTTAAAAATGTTTATTTCTTTATTCTGTGTTATGTTTCACCTTGCATGGTGAAGTAAAGCCGAGTGGTCATTGGACAAATAGACCTCTCAATAAAAGTACCCAACCTCCAGCTGCGCTCTCACATAGATGATTCACACCCATTGGTGAGAGACAAATGACTTTTGTCAAATGTAAGAATGGATACTGGTCGGCCTGGGGTTCGAACTTGCAACCCCTGGATTGACAGACTCCGACGTTAACTGGACTCGGCTTAAACAGACATGTTGAAGCAAATACTCTTTATAAAGCAAACCGCACGGAATCTCGGACAAACAAAAGAGCTTTGTCCGTATGATTCTAAAACCACACAACTGCAGCTTGAATGAAGCCGTGGTTACGAGAATTTTAACAGCTAAAACCGCTTGGACAATTCTATTTATAGCGTAAGATTTAACCCTATTAACCATAAGATTCCATTTCCTATATTATCAATAGCAATGAACTCTGTGCTAAAAGTACACTAGATTTACCGTTATAAGTATTGACAAACCGTTTATGTAGGCCTAGTTATAAAGTCTTGCAACTATGGCCACATACGAGATTTTATAACAACACATACGATGCACTATTGTTTCACCAAAATTGCGCCACGGTTAACTGGATAAAAACATTCTCCATTTATCTGATTTTAATATCAAATAAATAACAACGACATCGCTGTATTGTCCACCCAAATTAACCCGGGACAACTTAATTTTCGTGTGCAAAGTCCGTTAGTTGAGTGCCTTAACCTTAACAAGTGGGGTCATTACATATGCAGATGTCTCGGGTTAATCTTACTAGACAATATAAATGACCATTCTGATATTTGGCTAGTATAATTACCCGGTCAAGGTCAGTAATTATCCTCCAAATAGTGTTCATAATTAAAACTCTTATTAAATTCCCCTGCAAATAATCGAGTTCATAAGCAATAATTAGATAAAGCGGAAACTCACAATTTTAAAACTTAAATTTATATTGCTATAATAGACGAATAACACAATGGTATTTTTGAGCATAGGATCTAATGTTGAAGGTATTTTTTTAAAGTTAGTCTGTGCCCGATTTTATAAACGCCGGCTAGAGTTAACCAAATGGCCAAGTATCTGTTTCGGTTATTTTTCGATCATTCACATCGGAAAATTTGAACAAATCAGTAAAATATTTTGTTTGTGCTAAACAGCGTTGATACAATCAGGCCTATGATTTGATTTCATGAGATGTAACGCCGTTTTAAACCGGTATGGCCATATTTCAGTGGCTGGAGCACATAACCGTGGATTCCTGGGAAGTTCTTGCTTCATATATAGCTTATTCTTATCTGATGCTCTTTTATCAAACAAAAGTACCAGCATTCATGTACTGTAATAATTATCATCAGCAAATTTTAAATATTTCACACCATGATCACTTGGATAATGAAAAAGAATTGTACATAGACAAGCAAAATAGTATCATTTATGCTGTCTGTGATTGCCTGTTTCAAGTACGAATCTCCTGTCGGTGATCCCCCTACGTGCTGTTCGTGATTGCATAAATTTGTAGCTCACCAAACTTTGTTTGACTATAACGACATAACGGAATTGTTGATTGTCTTCACAAGCAATCAGTTGGTAGATAATATACTAGATATCCATTCTGTAATAAAATTTCTAACATTTGCTTCAGTGTTTTTCTGCTATTTGCATGGAAAGATGAATTTTATATGCAAATATGTGAAGTTTCGACTTTGTTAGTGAATCATTTTTTTGTTTGAGGACTCTCTGTGCTAATATTTGACATGTAGGTGCTCAAATGTATGGCAAGCCAAGGGCACTACAAATTATAGCTGAGAAACGCTTTTACACAAAACAAATATGGAAAAAGTATGACCTACCCAGTTCACGCGCTATTTATAGATGAAACTGCCCAAAGGTTAGCAACTGCTGTAGTGATAGCCGGTAATAGGGTGTGTTAAAGTTGTCAGAATAATTTTACAATCCACTAAGCATGACAATTTTTAACACTGCAATAAACTGCATTTATAGGCTTCACACCAGAGCTACAAATAAACCCCTGCATAAAAAGTTCAAGAACACTTTTAAGTTCAAGAACTGTTCTAGAATGTTCTAAAATGTTAAATGACATTTCTAGAAGAGTTCTAGAACATTAAATGGCACTTCTAGAACAGTTCTAGAACAACAAATGGCACTAATTAATGTTATAGAATGTCCTAGAACAGTTCTTGAACTTAAATACATTCTTCAACTTTTTTCGCATGGGAAGCGGGTGAAGCCATTTCAACTTTATTTCAATTCCAAACCATATATGTTGTGGGTACTCATTTGAATCGTCTTGACAAGACGATTCTAATAGGTTCCCACAACATAGGGTTTGATGAACAGTGAAAGAAATATTGCATTTTGAAAAGCGATCTCCCACTCTAATATATGTAGCTTGCTTCAAACTGCCTAAGTCTTCAGACCATAAAATCAGGAGCAAAGATGATAATAGCAACAGATTTTGTGCTAAGAATAGAATAAGTTTACTGTTAAATTGTTCTAAAAAGCGTGGGTGTTGTTGTAAGATCTTGTAACTACAGCTTGAACCAAGCCGTAGTTACAAGATTTTATAACATCACATTCGAAAATAGGATTTTTCGTCCGAAATTACGTCACCTTTTATTGAATAAAATCGTTCCCTATTGTAACAAAATTAATATTTCTCACATTACGAGGTTCATTAGTCAAAAATATTTCTCTCTCACAATAAAACAGACCTTCTGGCTCATAGTAAGATGAAATTGACTTAACAAATCTGACTCCGGCAAATCTGATAGATTACTTTTTACATGACATGCCAAATGATATTTTGCTTTCTGGAGGGTCATTACCACCTTACATGTACTCTATAACAATAAAGTTCTTGTGCTTAGTTTGGAGAGGGCAAAAACATACAAAATAGTTTGAATATTGAATCACTAGGCTTTCACAGAGCAATATCATGTTGTATAATCACGTGACTCAGGATTTCCGATAATCTTCAATACCTTTTTTAATACTTGACCAATTTGAATTCGGTTTGAAGCAGAGAAGGTGGGAAAATGCCAGGAATAAGCTGGATGTGTTGGATTTTTGAAAAATTAACTGACAAAAAAGTTATTGAAGATAAACCAAAATTTTGGTTTATCTTCAATAACTTTTTTATCAGTCGATTTTTCAAAAATAAACCACGTCCATCTAATGCGTGACGTCTGTCCACATTCTCTGCTTCAAACCGAATTCAAATCGGTCCAGTATTTACAAAATCATTGAAGATTTTCTGAAAATATTGTATCACATGATTATCCACTGTGAATATATTGAAGCTTTTCAATGAAAACAATGTAACTACAGCTTGTTCTAAGCTGTATTTATAAAGTTTTCGTTGAAAGGCATCAATATCTTTATGCCCGAAAGGGCGTGGATTCAAACCCCTATGAAGTAAAGTCCTTTATCAATCGATGGTCAGATGTAATCGACCGAACAAATCCCACTCAAAAACCTGAGAAGGTACTTTTTCATATGGCTTGCCAGAATATTTTTCTTTCTGGAGGGTGATTAGCGCCTTACTCTCCAACATTAATTTTCTTGTGCGTAAGTTAACCCTTTCCCAAACAAAACCTAGTTTTGTCTTGCCAAAGAAAAGGGATAGGAAAATATTGAAACAAAGAAAGAAAATTGATCACCCCATCTTATCTGTATAGCTCTGGGCTTGGTCAGTAACCTTTATTTTTCTTACATGATATTTCATGTTTATCCTCAAGAGAAAGAATAGGAAGTTAATCAACTCCTCATGTTTTTAGTACAATGACATTGATATGACCAAGATATTCGGTGAGGGAAAGGAGAAATTACTAGTACTAGATCAGTATTTTTTTACATTTCTCTCAGAATTTTTAAAGGCCTTATCGTAAGTAACGGATATGAAAAATTAATCCCCAAGGGACAAGCCCCTAATCTTGGTGAAACAACATTGTACAATTTAACCCTTTCCCAAACAAGACCTGGTTTTGACGTCTCTAGTAGAAAAGGCTTGGGAAAACATTGAAACAAAAGAAGAAACTGCTGATAACCAGCAGTTTCTCCTTTTGTCTCAATATTTTCTATGTCATATTTTACACTATTTCTATCTTTGAAAGTTCCCATTTTCTCATTTGTGGCAGTTTTTGAAGTGGATTGCCCTAAAAATTTGCTGTTTGGGAAAGGGTTAAAAGCATAGGTATAATCTTTTTGATAATGCTAAAACCTTATCTTTTAGACTTTGTTCTGTTGTTGTTTTTTCTTATAAAGAAAGAATAGGAAGTTAATTCAAGCCTCATGTTTTTAGTACAATGACATTGATATATTATCCTGATAGGAATCACCTGGAGAAAAAAATGGCAGACGAAAAATTAGGTGAATAAAGATGTTGGCATCGAACCAGGTTTTTCTGAAAAGTTAAATTCAGACAAGAATTCACTGGTTTCCATTATAAGACCATCTGGGCATTTTTGTCATAATATCATTTTCTTGTGACGACAAAGTTATTGGAACTGTTTTAAGGTAGTATACCTGTAAAGTGTCCATTTTGGGATTCATAAATTATTGGATTATTTTGAGCGGCTTTGTTACGTATCCAAACATATGCAGATGTGGTCGTAAACATTTGGCGGTGGAAAGTTCCACCGCTGAATGTTTTCAACCTCGCCCGAATAATTACAACATGGCGAGAACCTCATTAGGGGTACGCTACCTTAATTTGGAAGAACTATCAGAGCAATAGATGAGAAAGGGTAATGACTCTCTTAATTTATTGCAAATCTAAACCTCAGGTTGTGGGTACTCATTTTTAATCGTCTCAGTAAGACATTCATAACGATGATTACCCACAACATAGAGTTTGGTGCAGGATGAAATGAAATTGTATTTTGAAAAGAGATCCACAGGGAAGACAGGGATTACCCCCAACTGTGTAGCCTCTTTAAATAAAGTCTTTATTATTATTATTATTATTATTATTATTATTATTATTATTATTATTATTATTATTATTATTATTATTATTATTATTATTATTGTTGTTGTTACCACATCTGCTTTTATATGTAGGGCCTTTTTCTGGGTGTTGAGTTTGCTTTTTTTCACCAATTCAAGAAGACATTTTGAAGGAATAGCTAGGCACATAGGCTACAGCAGTCTAAGAAACACTGATGAAAAGGGAGAAAATGCTGATTTAAACTTTTTTCTCTTTTCCCTCATTGTTTTCAAATTTTCAATATCTATAACATCAACACCCAGAATTGTAATATTAGAAAGGGAAAGGTATTGGCATCAGACCAGAATTTTAAAATGGTTTAATGAAAAGTTAAATTTAGACTGGAATTCACTAGTTTTTAATGTAGACTGGCAAGGTTGACAACCTCAAACTTATAATGTCATAATTGCTTTATGTTCAGTCGTTATACAATAATTATCGGTTGTGAAATAATATTCATTTTTTCTTTGTAGGAGGTTTTTAAACTTTTCAACAGTCAGGCAGCTAGTCCACAACGAAACAAATCTGGTATCTCACAATAACTTAACCCTTTCCCAAATGGCACAATTTTGGGTGATCCACTTCAAAAACTGCCACAAAAGACAAAATGGATGTTATTAAAGATAGGATTTGTGTAAAATATGGCACAAAATATTGAGACAAAAGGAGAAACTGCTGGTTATCAGCAGTTTCTTCTTTTGTCTCAATGTTTTCCCAAGCGTTTTCTACTAGGGACGTCAAAACCAGGTCTTGTTTGGGAAAGAGTTTAGTCGACCTGCAGCATAAGTAGAAACAGAGATCTGACAATTTTCACATAAAAATTAAATAAAGCATTACACTAACGCCAACGCCAATGCGGACACCTGACGCCAAACACCAGGGTGACTAGAATAGCCCCCCCCCTATTCTATGAATATTCACGCTAAAAATGCTGATTATCAGCATTTTTCATCTTTTGCCTCAATGTTTTCCCAAACCTTTACTATCAGGGGCGTCAGAGCGGGGTCTTGTTTGGGAAAGGGTAAATTCATGAGAAACAAACAAATGATCTTTTCCTTGTAGTAGAAAAAATAGCTAAAAGCTATCAAACTTACGCATGTCATGTAAATGACTGTGAAGTTTTGCATAATTGCCCTTATACATTTCTTAGATGATAAAATTCATACAATTCAAATTATAAACCAATGACAAATTGGGTGTTTGTAAAGAAAGAATCATGTGCACTTTAGCAAGGAAAACACTAAGTCAAAGGGAGAAAATGCTGGTTATCAGCATTTTCTTCTTTAGCCTCAGTGTTTTTGCCCAAATTATTTCTATCAGAGATGTTAAAACCAAGTCTTGTTTGGGAAAGGATTAATTAATGAATGCCCTGCATTAATTTTACTGCACATTGCATCTTTATCTAATCCTTTACAAAGGGGCGTTTTTGATCCTTCTTAACCTTTTCCCAAACAAGACCTAGCTGGTTTTGACGTCCCTATTAGAAAAGGCTTGGGAAAAGATCGAGGCAAAAGAAGAAAATGCTGATAATCAGCATTTTCTCCCTTTGTCTCAATATTTTCCATGCTATTTTGTACGCAAATCTTTTCCTTGACATTATAATTTTTTTGTCTCTAGCAGTTTTTAATATGGTCCACCTTAAAATTTTGCCGTTTGGGAAAGGGTTAATAATAATTATATAGGCTTTTAACACATCACCAGAACACAAGATTTTAAGCCTCTCTTACAACCGATCGTATGTGCTCCTGCGTGCGGTCTGCGTCTAAAACGTACGTTTAGTCGTGCGATGCACGCACGAGCAACGTATACGATTTTGGTGCAAGCAACCACGATGCAGACTGCACGCAGCAAAGAATTGACCGGACAATTCTTTAAGGCGCTCTTATAACCCGTCATGCGTCTTTATAAATCGTGCGATTTTGCAGAGTTTTAAAACGTACGATTTAACAAGAGTGCCTGAAAGGCACTGATATCGCTCACCTGAGTTCTTCCTGTATTTGATTGTGTATGATATAAATTTTGTTGTGAACAAATATATAAGTCGTATCAAATTATTGTTAATAAAGTTTCATAATTTCCAATGAATGCAATGAAGTCACATTAGTATTCAATCATATTGCATGTAGTGACATCTTAAATATTGAATATCATGTGCTGTTCCAGTTTGATTTTTATAACCAAGATTTAACCTTTACAATTAAATTTTGAAACATCAGAATGATACATTACAAGCATTAATATGCTTAATATTTTAAGCCCCTCCTTGCCTCATCAACATTTATTAACCTGTCAAAAATTTACAACAAAGTGTTTGAAAAGAGTAACTCAATGAGCATTTTGCTATACTTGGTTTAAATTGGCCCCATAATTGATTTTTGAAGAATTTCTGTACGACTTTTTTAAGTCTGATAAGCCCTACCCTGCCACAACCATTTTTTTTTAAAAAATCAAAAATTCACAAACAATATTATTGTTACAAAGAGTCACTCAAGCAACATCCCTGGTATAAATTGGCCCAACAGTTGATTTTTCTTATCATTTCTCCTAGTCGAATAAGTCCCGTCCTGCCATGTCCACATTTTTTACGAATCAGAAATTTGTAATAAAAATAAAAAGGGGTACTTATGGAACATTCCTGAATAATTTGGTATAATTTGGTCCAACGGTTAAGGAGAAGAAAATTTTCAAAGAATTGTTTAATGATTTCTCCAAGTCTGATAAGCCCCGCCCTACCATGCCTACATTTTTTGACAATAAAAAAAATCATGAACACACATTGAAAACAGTCACTCAAGAAACAGATCTGCCAAGTTTACTTCAAATTTGACCAATGGTTGATTTTTAAAGATTTTTTTCATGATTTCTCTAAGTCTGATAAGCCCCGCCCTGCCTGCCCACATTTTTGACGAATCAAAAATTTGAAAACAAGATTTGCAAAGGGCCACCAAAGAAACATTTCTGCCAAGTTTGGTAAAAATTCACTCATTGGTTAAGGAAAAGAAGATTTTTGAAGAATTATGTAACAATTTCTCTAAGTCTGATAAGCCCCGCCCTGCCATGCCCTCATTTTTTGACGAATCAAAAATTTCTCGACACACAGTGAAGACAGTCACTCAAGAAACATTCCAGCCAATATTGGTACAAATTGGATAAACATTTGATTTTTAAAGAATTATTTAACAATTTCTCAAATTCTGATAAGCCCCGCTCTGCCATGCCCACATTTTTTGACGAATCAAGAATTTGAAAACAAGTTTTGAAAAGGGTCACCCAAGGAACATTTCTGCCAACTTTGGTAAAAATTGACATGATGGTTAAGGAGAAGAAGATTTTTGAAGAATTATTTAATAATTTCTCTAAGTCTGACAAGCCCCGCACTGCCACGCCCACATTTTTTGACGAATCAAAAATTTGAAAACAACTTTTGAAAAGGGTCACCAAACGAACATCTCTGCCAATTTTGGTAAAACTCGACTCAATGGTTAAGGAGAAGAAGATTTTTGAAGAATTATTTAACAATTTCTCTAAGTCTGATAAGCCCCGCCCTGCCACACCCACATTTTTTGACGAATCAAAAATTTGAAAACAAGTTTTGAAAAGGGTCACCCAAGGATCATTTCTGCCAACTTTAGTAGAAATTGACTCAATGGTTAAGGAAAAGAAGATTTTTGAAGAATTATTTAACAATTTCTCTAAGTCTGATAAGCCCCGCCCTGCCACGCCCACATTTTTTGACGAATCAAAAATTTGAAAACAAGTTTTGAAAAGGGTCACCCAAGGATCATTTCTGCCAACTTTGGTAGAAATTGACTCAAAGGTTAAGGAGAAGAAGATTTTTGAAGAATTATTTAACAATGTCTCTAAGTCTGATAAGCCCCGCCCTGCCACGCCCACATTTTTTGACGAATCAAAAATTTGAAAACAAATTTTCAAAAGGGTCACCCAAGGAACATTTCTGCCAACTTTGGTAGAAATTGACTCAATTGTTAAGGAGAAGAAGATTTTTGAAGAATTATTTAACAATTTCTCTAAGTCTGACAAGCCCCGCACTGCCACGCCCACATTTTTTGACGAATCAAAAATTTGAAAACAAGTTTTGAAAAGGGTCACCCAAGGATCATTTCTGCCAATTTTGGTAAAACTCAACTCAATGGTTAAGGAGAAGAAGATTTTTGAAGAATTATTTAACAATGTCTCTAAGTCTGATAAGCCCCGCCCTGCCACGCCCACATTTTTTGACGAATCAAAAATTTGAAAACAAGTTTTGAAAAGGGTCACCCAAGGAACATTTCTGCCAACTTTGGTAGAAATTGACTCAATGGTTAAGGAGGAGAAGATTTTTGAAGAATTATTTAACAATTTCTCTAAGTCTGATAAGCCCCGCCCTGCCACGCCCACATTTTTTGACGAATCAAAAATCTGAAAACAAGTTTTGAAAAGGGTCACCCAAGGATCATTTCTGCCAACTTTGGTAGAAATTGACTCAATGGTTAAGGAGAAGAAGATTTTTGAAGAATTATTTAACAATGTCTCTAAGTCTGATAAGCCCCGCCCTGCCACGCCCACATTTTTTGACGAATCAAAAATTTGAAAACAAGTTTTGAAAAGGGTCACCCAAGGATCATTTCTGCCAACTTTGGTAGAAATTGACTCAATGGTTAAGGAGAAGAAGATTTTTGAAGAATTATTTAACAATTTCTCTAAGTCTGATAAGCCCAGCCCTGCCACGCCCACATTTTTTGACGAATCAAAAATCTGAAAACAAGTTTTGAAAAGGGTCACCCAGGGAACATGCCTGCCAAGTTTGGTTAGGATTGGCCCAGTGGTTAAGGAGGAGAAGATGTTTAAAGAAATTGTTGACGACTTCCGACGCACAACGCACAACGCACGACGCACGACGCACGCCGGACACAGGGTGATCACAAAAGCTCACCTTGAGCATGTTGCTCAGGTGAGCTAAAAAGACCTACAACGGGTTGTAAGAGAGGCTTTAGATATGTTCACATTGAAGAATTAGATCTTGCAGACGACAATATAAAGTGCATAGAATTTAATTTTCTTTTTGTGATTTTGCGTGTAAAATTGTATTTAACTTATTCCTGCAAAGGTAGAGGGTGGTTCTGTTCGAAAGTTGCAACAGACAACTCAAGGGCGGATCCAGCATATTTTTCAGGGGGGGGGGGGGTCAAAGCCCAAATGATGGCATTTAATAATAAGTTATACAGTCAAAATTCAATTTTCAGCCAATTCCGGGGGGGGGGGGGGGGGGGGGGGGGGGGGGTTCATGACCCCCTGACCCCCACCCCTACATCCGCACATGCATCTCATAGATGTGGATAAAGATGGGATGTGTACAAAACAGCGCAGAAAATATTGAGGCAAAAGGAGAAAATGCTGGATATCAGCATTTTCTGCTTTTGCCTCAATGTTTTCCAAAGAATTTTCTAATAAGGACAGCAAACCCTAAGGTCTTCAGACTCCAAGTTTGGGAAAGAGTTAATAAGAATGTGGTTTACAAATAAGATTTCATGACAAAATGTAATAAATGATTCTACTAAGCGTCATGAGAAGCATGTTAAACCATTTCTCAGACATGACAGTCGATGGTTTTGACAAGGGTAGTCAATCAAAGAAAGAAAACATAGTGGGAAATGTGGAAATTGCTTGCCATAAGCAAATTCTTCTTTTTCCATGATGTTTTCAGAACCTTTAGGTTGTGGGACATAAAAAGGCATCACTGTTTTATGTTTTCCATAACCTTTATCTTGCGGCGCATCAAAAGGCGTTACTGTGTGAGAGTGGGTTATAATGAACATGCTTCAACAACAGTAAAGCCTCTCTTACAACCGGTCGTACGTGCTCCTGCGTGCGGTCTGCGTCTAAAACGTACGTTTAGTCGTGCGATGCACGCGCGTGCAACTTACGATTTTTGTGGACGCAACCACGACACAGACTGCACGCAGCAAAGAATTGACCAGACAATTCTTATGATGCGCTCTTACAACCCGTTGTACGTCTTTATAAATCATGCGATTTTGCAGCGTTTAAAAACGTACATATTTAAAAGACGCATGACGGGTTGTAAGAGAGGCTTAAGTTTACAATAGCGAACAATTTTTGCGCCAATTTGTGCTAAAAATAGATTTCTAAAGGGAAAACCCCCAACAACGTTTGCCGGGTACCAGTCTAATATTTTGTTTATCGGTCATGAATCGGACAATTTTTTCGTAACAGTGTTAGCAAAAAAATATTATTTTCAAGCGAGATATAGGTCGATCATAGATAATGCAGGCGGGAACTAAAACTACGAAACATTGCGCATATGCTACATGCAAGATTGCTTCCAGAGACGGAGACAGACCGGAAATGACAAACGTTTTTTCTATAGATTCCTCAGTAGCTTAACCAGAAAAAACATCAAAAAGTCTGAAAGTAAAGAAGCTATGATCATGAAACTTCTCGGGTAGATAGATATCACCAATGAGAAGTGCAACGCACAAGGAGCATAACTCTACCTTGCTTTTTTGTGATATATTGCCCTTTGTTGTAGGCCTACATAGTGAAAGCCTTTGGGGATATCAAATCACATTCAGCGACAAATTCTAGTTTTTTTCTACATGTATATTAACCATTTCCCAAACAAGACCGCTTTTGACGTCCCCAACAGAAAATTCTTGGGAAAACATTGAGGCAAAAGAAGAAAATGATGATCGACCAAATTGAAGAGGCCTGCTCAGCAGACAAAAAGAGTGTGAATAACTTCTTTGGATATTGATAATCATTCTTCTTTTGACTCAATATTTTCTCTGAGATAAAACACTAAAAGTATTCACATCCGTTTTGTCATCTGCAGACTTTTTTCAATTTGCCCAAACATGACATTTTGTCGTTTTGGAAAGGGTAAGCGAGTACGCACGAGCGACACGACGAAGCCATGACAGGACCGTATGTGTAAACATTACTTGTTTTAAAACTGCTTATTTCATAGTTACCGATCTTTAAAAGTACACGACAGTGCAGCAACCTTCTTAACTCTGAATTAGAATGTTTCTCAACAAATGAATACAGCAATCAAGCTCTTAAAACGTCATCTTCGGCAAGTTGAACTTGGAAAAACTTACCGATATTCACAGCCATATTTGTACGATAGGAGATTCCCAATCTATTTTTAGACCAGTGATGACGTATTTGTTAAACGAAACAAGAGGCCCATGATGGCCCTAGATCGCTCACCTGAAATTTTTTGCCTTGTTGAAATAAACATTTTGACCTGTATAGCAGCAAATTAAGAATTTTGCAATAAAGCCCCTTTTCCTTAGTTTTTCAAAAGAATGAAACAAAATTCAGCCTTTTCAAAAGTGTTTGCTCTTTTGCCCTTTTTCTGATGCCCCTGCACTAAGAGCTTTGATATTAATCAAATTCTTATAACAACTTTGAAAGCCTTTCACCCAAAGATCATTCATGTGAAGTTTTAAGAATATTGGCCAACTACATGTAGTAAGCCAGAAGATTTTTAAAAGATTTGGCTATTTTCCCTTTTCTCATGCCGCAGCAGTCAAAGGCTTTGATGGAATCAAAGTCTCTCAAAAACTTTGAAAGCCCTTCACCCAAGGATCATTCATGGGAAGTTTCAAGAATATTGGCCAACTAGTTGAAGGCAGAAGATTTTAACAAGATTTGGCTATTTGCCCCTTTCTCATGCCACGGCAGCCAAAGCCTTTGATGGAATCAAATTCTTTTAACAACTTTGAAATCCCTTCAGCCAAGGATCATTCATCTTAAGTTACAAGAATATTGGCCTACTAGTTGGGCAGAAGAAGATTTTTTAAAAGATTTGGCTATTTTCCCCTTTTCTTATGCCGCGGCAGCCCAAATCTTTAATGGAATCAAAATCTTTTAACAACTTTGCAAGCCCTTCACTCAAGTATCATTCCTGTGAAGTTTCAAGAATATTGGCCAACTGGTTAGGCAGAAGAAGATTTTTAAAAGATTTGGCTATTTTCTGCTTTTCTCATGCCGCGGCAGCCAAAGTCTTTGATGGAATTTAATTCTTTTAACAACTTTGAAAGCCCTTCACTCAAAGATCATTCATGTGAAGTTTCAAGAAAATTGGCCAACTGGTTAGGCAGAAGAAGATTTTTAAAAGAGTTGGCTATTTTCCCCTTTTCTCATGCCGCGGCAGCCAGAGTCTTTGATGGAATCAAATTCTTTTAACAACTTTGAAAGCCCTTCACCCAAGGATCATTCCTGCCAAATTTCAAGAAGATTGGTCCACTGGTTTGGGAGGAGAAGATCTTTAAAGAAATTGTGGACGGACGGCCGGACGGACGGACGGACGGACGGACGGACGACGGACAACGACCGATCACAATACCTCACCTTGAGCACTTTGTGCTCAGGTGAGCTAAAAACCTAACGCTATTGTCAACACCTATCAAATAAAGAGTCATTTGCGGTTTTACAATGAAAATTTCATGACACATGGCCATTCAATATTTCACTTACTGGCATGAAAAACAAACAGTTTTATCTACTCTCATTATTGAATGTTTTCTCATCTTAACACTAATGTCATGCTGATCTTACAGAACTCTTTCCAAAACAACAAAATTTTAGGGTTATGCAATTTGAAAGGATTTGATTGATTGATTGTGGTTTAAAGCTTCTTTCAACTACAATGGTCATATCGTGGTGGCTGGATTCCTGGTATTTCTCTCACCAGTACCACCGCAATATCCAAAACGAGCCTCCAGCTGCTCTCTCACACCCCTAACTGAAAGACAGATGCCTTTTGTCATATGTCAGAATGGATATTGACCAAGCCAGAGTTCAAACATATTGACAAACTCCGTCGTTTGCTGATCTAGCTGTCAGGGCTTGGCCAATATGAAAGGAATTGCATATGACAATGAATGTCATAGCATAGGAAATACTGACAGGAAAGAAGAAATTGCAGATCATCAGCAGCAAACAATACAGGCAAACTTGTCAATGTCTGTTGCCTAAAATGACAAAAAAGTTGCACTATAGTGTTAATAATAACAGGTGAAAAAAATCTGCATGCCTTTTTGCTAGTATAAAAGAATTCAAAATCAATTTTTTGTTTCATCGGCAACGATATTCATTGTCCTGGTATAATGAAAGGATTGACTACAAGTCTATCCATCAATTATTCATGGGGACGTCATGAAAACATAAACTGTTTTGCATTATCCTTTTATCTCTAGTCTCCATAAATAATATACACTTATAATGTATTCACTGGTTGTGAACTCGGCCAAAGCGATGGGCGTTTTTCACTACAACAAGGTACAGATATTTTGCGTTTAAATGTGAGTTTAAAGATCTGATTTGATAGTTTTTCTAATAACAATGAATTTGTTTTAAAAATAGACCGGGTTTACTGATGTGTATTGACAAACCGTCTGTGTTGTTATAAAATCTTGTAACTACGGCTTTATCAAAGCCGTAGTTACGATATTTTATAACAACACCGACGGAATACAATGATCGCGAAAAAACGTCCCACGCTTTGGCCGAGTTCACCACCAGTGGTATTGTATATCCTCGCTTTTCAACAAAAACCTCGTAACTGCAGCTTAAACAAGCTACATTTACGTGGTTTTGTTGAAAATTAGCGATATAATTGTAATATTGATGCCTTTTTCCTTGTTTCCTTTGCAATAGACACTCATAGCATCTTTTTATCCATATTTTTTACCCTTTCCCCAACAAGGCCTGACATTGAAGTCTCTTATAGAAAATGTTTGGGAATTTCTGAGATAATGTCATTTTGAAATACATCTACAGTTGGTGCCACATCATATGGCACGTGTTTACGTTTTGTTTAATGTTCGATTACATTTGAACAAAATATAAACATTGTGCCATACGATGTGGCGACAACTGTAAGTACTGTCAAATGACGTCAACAATAATGTTCTGACGTCGCTGAATACTAAATTCTCATGTTTTTATATAATATTCATTACTGTATCCTTTAAATGACGTTTAACCCTTTCCCAAACATTCCTGATTTTCACAACCTCTCAGAATAATATGTTTAGAAACCTTTAAGGGAAAAGAAGAATATGTTGTTAACCAACATTTTTTTCATTTTTAAAAAGTATTTCTGAGCCATGATTGGAGATTTTCTGTTTTCAGTCTTTTCATTGTTTCAAATTGGTTGCACGAAAATTTGAGTTGTTTGGGAAAATGTAACAACAGCTATACCTGTCATGAATTCTTGACGAAGGTTGTCAATCATGATGAATCGTAATGTCATCCCTATATTGTCATGTCAAAGAATTTTGTTCTAAAAATAGACTGGGTTTAACTTTACCATTGTATATTGATAGATTGTCCGTGTTGTTATAAAATCACGGCTTCAATCAAGCTCTAGTTGCAATGTTTTAAATTAACATCGACAAAATATTGTTGTTTGTCTGAAATTATGGCACAGTATACTTGATGAAATTGTTCCCTAAAATATTTTACCATCAAATTATGCCTGTAATTAAATACAAACTCATTTGCATATTTGTTGTTATGAAATGGTATAAAACAAAATTAACACTTCTCATGATGTTCAGGTCAATTTACTGATATGATCAAAGCTTTGGCAGGCACTATAGACTAAGATCAGCCTGCACAGATGTGCAGTCTGATCTTAGCCTACACTGCCTGCTTTCTACTTAGTTATTGTGTCATAAAATTGAGACAAACTGAAACAACTCTTAAATGAAACGAAATTTAAAGTCAGCAGGACAAGGGTTAAGACATGTATCCAGATAAGCCACTGCAAATTTTAATTTAATCTGATTAGGACCTCTTCTTTAAGTTGTCATAAGTTACGAAGAAGCTACAAGAGATCAGCGTGTTATTGCAAAACCTCGTAACTACAGCTAAAGACTCTCATACAACCGGTCGTATGTGCTCCTGTGTGCGGTCTGTGTCATAGTCGTGCAATGCACCCACATGCAACATACGATTTTGGTGGATGCAACCACGACACAGACTGCACACAGCAAAGAATCAACCAAACAATTCTTTGAGCCTCTCTTACAACCCGTTGTGCGTTCCTATAAATCATGCATTTTAAAAATCTCCGAAGACAAACGATTTAATAAGAGGCACGACAGGTTGTAAGAGAGGCTTTAATTCAAGCTATAAGTTAAAAGGTTTTGCAATATAACCTGCTATATACTGATTAGACTGTGTAACTAAAAATTTACGTCCGATCAAACCAAAAACTTTCAATTCTATAATCCATGTCTGGCAATTTGTGGTTTGGGAAAGAATTGATGTATTTATGTTATGTTGAAAGGTTTCACCTAATCATTTCATTTATCTTACTTTGCCTGCTAAAACATTATCTTACATCTTCCTTATCTAAGATATTTTCTGCAGCATATTTGGTGCGAAAATGCTGATAACCAGAATTTCCTCCTTTTGCCTCAATACTTTCTGAGCTTAAATGTACACAAATCCTATCTGTATCAACATCCATTTTGTATTCTGCAACAGCAACAGTATTTCTGCTATCCCTTTCCCAAAAGGCAAACATTTCAGAATGTTCTGATTCCAAACCTGTTGCAGACAATAAAACTTGATGGATATACAAACAAGAGGACCACGATGGTCCTATATATCGCTCACCTGAACCAAAAGGATATGAGCCACAATTTTGTTCAATTCAATTAATATTTACGACTTTAAGACTGAAAACGAACTTATGGTCAATAACGTTGTGAAAATCGAACTCATCCGAGATCTTCTGGTGTCCAACATTGTGTCCAAGTTTTGTCTTGATTGATTAATAATTGTAAATTTTAGAGTGTAAACAAGGTCGAAAACAGCCGAAAAAGGCAATTTTGTCAAATTCAAGGGCAAGTAACTTTCGATTTTCTGATCAGATCAGACTGAAAATCCAAATGATCAAAGATCTTATAATCCCCAACATTGTGTCAAAGTTTTGTCTTGATTGATTCATATTTGTACATTCTAGAGTGTAAACGAGGTCAAAAACAGCCGAAAATGGCAATTTTGTCAAATTCAAGGGCACATAACTCTCAACTTTCTGAAAAAGATCAGACTGAAAAACAAACTCATCAAAGATCTTAGGGTCCCAAACATTGTGTCTAAGTTTTGTCTTGATTGATTTATAATTGTAGATTCTAGAGGGTAAACATCAAAAACAGCCTAAAATGGCAATTTTGTCAAATTCAAGGGCACATAATTCTTGTCTTTCTGATCAGATCACACTGAAAATCAAACTCATCCGAGATCTTATGGTCTAAAACATTATGTCCAAGTTTTGTCTTGATTGATCAATATTTGTAGATGCTAGAGTGTTAACAAATTAAAAAGTAGCTATTTTTTAACGTTCAAGGGCACATAACTCCTGACTTCCTGGTCCGATCTGACCCAAAATCGAACTCATCCGAGAACTTATAGTCTTAAACATTATGTCTGAGTTTTGTCTTGATTGATCAATATTTGTAGACGCTAGAGTGTTAACAAGTTAAAAAGTAGCTATTTTTGACGTTCAAGGGCACATAACTCCTGACTTCCTGGTCCGATCTGACCCAAAATCGAACTCATCCGAGAACTTATGGTCATACATGTTTTGTTCAAGTTTGGTTAAGATTGGTCAATATTTGTGGATGCTAGAGTGTTAACAACAAATTGTGAACAGACGGACGGACAGACGGACGGACGCCGACGGACAAAAAGCGACCACAATAGCTCACCTTGAGCACTTCGTGCTCAGGTGAGCTAAAAAGGATAATGATGTACAATAAAGCTTGGAAAATAGTGAGGCAAAAGGAGGAAATTTATGCTGGTTACCAGCATTTTCTTCTTTTCGCTCAATTATTTTCCTGGCTTTAGCTATAATTAGTGATGTCAAAATTGGTTCTTGTTTGGGAAAGAATTAACCCTCTCCCAAACAAGACTGGATTTTGATGTCCCTAATTTGAGAAAACATTGAGACAAAAGAAGAAAATGCTGGTGATCAGCATTTTCTCCTTTTATGTCTCAATGTTTTCTATGCAATTTCATGCACAAATCACACCTTTACAAACATCTATTTTGTCATTGTCATTTGTAGAAGCTTTCAATCCTTTCATCAGGGTTCCCACTGACTTTCAAATCTGGGGGTGAAAACAGCATACTTGCACCCCCTCTATATGAAACATAGAAGGCTGCTTGCAAAAATTGGGGGTGCAAGATTCAATTTTGGGTACATAACCCCCAAAATTAATGTTTTTTTGGGGGGGGGAACCCTGTTCATAAAGGAGATTCCTAAAATTTGGTCGTTTGGGAAAGGGTTAACAGGCCTGCATTATTTATCAGAATGAGTTATTAGATTCAAGCTGCACTTTGTTGGATTTGTGCAAAACTGTTGCAATGGTACAGGCTACTCTAATATTCACGGTAGATAATCGGTAGATAATCGCATGATACAACAAATCTTCAATAATTTTGTTAACCCTTTCCAAAACAAGACCTGGTTTTGACGTCCCTAAAAGACAAGGCTTGAGAAAATATTGAAACAAAAGAAGAAACTGCTGATAACCAGCAGTTTCTCCTTTTGTCTCAATATTTTCTATGCCATATTTTACACAAATTCTATCTTTAATAACTTCCATTTTGTCATTTTTGGCAGTTTTTGAAATGGACCACCCCAAAATTTTGCCGTTTGGGAGAGGGTTAATACAGGACCGAATTAAATTCAGGTTGGAGCAGAGAAGGTGGATATATAGACGTCAACCATTAGATAGGCGTAGTTGATATTTGAAAAGTCAGCTGATAAAAAAGTTATTGAAGATCAACCAAAATTTTGGTTGATCTTCAGTAACTTTTTTATCAGTTGATTTTTCAAAATTCAATCATATCATGTTTTTTCTTCACCTTCACTGCTTCAAACCAAATTCAAATTGGTCAAGATTTAACAAAAATATTGGTGAATATATCAGAAATTCTGAGTCATGTGATAAACCACTGTGATAATGGGGAAAGTCAAAACAAGGTAAAGTTTGGGAAAGGGTTAAGGTAGACCAATTTTGAAAGGAGCCGCGGCCAAAGCGCAGTTGGTAGCGCATCTGCCTCTCACACGATGGTTCCCGGGTTTGATCCACGGCCATGGCAAATATTCTTTCTGATTAACCTTTTCCCAAACAAGACCAGCTTTTGACGTCCCTAATAAAAAAGGCTTGGGAAAACATTGAAACAAAAGAAGAAACTGCTGATAACCAGCAGTTTCTCCTTTTGTCTCAATATTTTCTATGTCATATTTTACAGAAATTCTATCTTTAATAACTTCCATTTTGTCATTTGTTGCAGTTTTTGAAGTGGATCACCCTAAACAAGAGGGCCAAGATGGCCCTGTATCGCTCCACTGGCTTTTAGACATTTAGACTACAAACTTACACAAGGAATACAATAGAGGTATATTCAAAGTAGATTCATGCTACACCAGAATGAAATCCAATAAGTGATTAAGGAGCAGAAATGTTTTTAAAATTTTCTTAAAATTACACTGTTTCATATAGGGGTATGTTCAAAAATAATGAAGCAAAAGTAAAACATCCATATATTTCTTTAGCATAAGGTTTTATAGAATTGCTTTTAGGTCTGAAAGATGTGTTTCCATGAGGCAAACTTGAGTGCAAAGTTTCGTTGTGATATCTCACTTAGGTAAAAAGATATTCCGAAAGAACACCCCAAAAATGTCCCAAGTGTACGGTTTTTGCGTGACATTTTTACTTAAGCCTTAAATTCAATCCTTCACTACACTTAAAGGTGAATGATTTCACTAAATGTTCATTGTTTATCAAGTAGGCAGATATATTAAGGTTCAGAAAAATGGAATTTCAAAGTTTGTCTACATTTTGTTTTCTTGTTATACCAGTTCAAAGCATTTAGGTGCTTGTCATTTTCATGCCATGAATTTTGTCATTGTTTACAAATAAAGGTGCAGTAATACAATGTTATTGAATATTTACAAGAACAACTTGCACTTTTCAGCAGACACATGTTTATTCTTCAAGGTTTTCCAAGTTTTGGTGTAATAATCTGTTACAGTCAATAAATATAAGTTATATACCTAATGCACTCTGAATTTGTCCCAAGTGTACATTTTGCTTTAAATTTCAGATATTTTTTTCAAGGAATGATTTATTTTAAGTTTTACACTTTTAAAATCACAATATGGTCACTCAGAACAAGTTGTAATAAACCCTGATGCCATAGTGGCCTGTACTTTTCATCTAAGATGCTATCTTGTGTTGTCCCAAGTGTACGAAATTTTGTCAGATTTGATTGACAGCTTCTAATTTCTTTATACATTAGCTTCAGGCACACATTTTTATACAAATTTACAGAAATGATCAGAAATACACATCAAATAGTGAATTTGTCATTTTCTGGTAGCTTGATAATTTGTATTGCTGAAACATCTTGTACTGAAATGTCAGGAAAGAGGTAAAATAAATCAGAACGATATTTGACTAAAGAATGTGTCCAATACAGAAAACAACATTCTCCTCCTCAAATCATATCAATTTTACAACAGAATATACAGAGTGTCCCAAAAAAAACGGAACCCTAATTCAAAGTCAAATATTTTAAAACGTAAGCAAAGAACCTAATTTTTGAATCTGCAGTACTGAAGATACATTAATTTTGCATTTGTGTTCCAAATTTCACTTAAAAATATGCATCGGTTCAAAAGTTATAAGCAAATCAATAATGGCACTAAAAAACGATCTGACATGATATAGATTTTTGCGTCTTGTTTGTTCGTGAAAGCGCGCTGATGGTCAGTTGTTGAATTCTGTAACGTTATACATACATGTATGTACCGATTTTCTCAAAATTTAATATGCGAACGTGCTGTACCTTCAAATTGATTCCATAGGGTGGTTGTTTGAATTAATTTCAAATTATAATTTGATTCATTTCACATGGCGAGGTTTTAACTTTTATTTTCATAAATTACAAGCTTGATACGTATGTTTCCTAAAATTAGTCCAGTCTTAATTTTCTTGCAAAGTATACATTCCAGTGGACTATAATTTAATTCTTTTTGGTGAATTGTGTGTTATTTGTCATATATGAACATGTTTTGCATAATGGTCAGTGTCAGGCCAATGAAACCCGTAATACTTTTCAATTGAGCGGTGACCGGCATGTTGGTCAGAAATAAAATAAGTGCCTATGATTATTATTCGTGAGTCTGTGATGCACTTGGATATTTTGTCTGTATCCATTTTAGTTACATCGCAGCTCTTCTTTAACAGTTTATTTATTAGCAAAAAGATGAAATGAAAATGCACTATTGTGAATACAATGTTTCAAAATCATTTTTGCATTATATTGAATATATTAACCAATTAAGAAGCATCAATTTATTGAATGAGTGTAGGCACGCGCTGCGAAACGAAAATATCGATATCGTGTTAAAATGGTTTTACGGGTATATTCATTTGAATGCCAATATTTTCAGAACTAATCATTATTTTTCAACCAAATTTTCACTTCTAATAGAAAACTGTCGTTGCTATTGCATATGTCAATTTGGTGGAGAAATATTACTTGATATATGAGAAATGTACTTTCAAAAATGGGTTCCGTTTTTTTTGGGACACTCTGTATAACCTTTTTGCATTTATATGATACTGAAAAAGGTTATTAACTGTTGTACACTTGGGACAAAAAAATCAGAATTCTTCATCATTACAAAAGCTTATCAATACAATTTCTTTTTTAGCTCCAAAAATAGCCTATTTCCATGAAACCAATTGATATTATCATTATTCAAGAAAATGTTTACATTTAAGAGCTGCTTTAACAGTTTGATTCTATAAAACCACAATCTTTGTTTAGAATAAAATATGTAGATGTTTTCGAACCTTATTCACATTAAAAAAAGACATACCTATGTAAGTATAAGTGGAATTTATTTAGTTGCAAAAATGGAATTTCCAGTCCTAAAATAATAACAATATCTTTTTTTAGCAGATTGTGGGTACTTGTAAGATTATAGTCTGACATGAGCAGTTCTAACTAGTAATGAAAACAATCCATGTTTTAGAGCAAAATATGAAAGATGTATGTGAACCATTCTTAACAAGTTAACTTAGCATTCCAAGATCAATTTGACAAACATTATAGTGACTGTAAGTCCATGACAGTCATTGTTGTGATTGTCAAACAGTCAGAACTTTTCCAGGGAAAAGAATCAAGCTCAGAGGAATCAACTCAGAGATGCACCTCCTTTGTTGTAAACACTGACATGTATTTGGTCAATACACATTTTGCTAAGCTTACAGAGAATTGTGGCTTTCAAGGCTTTGTACTAATTAACTAATAGAGAACAGTATGCAATTTCTTGTTAAATAATATACTCAAATCTATTAATGGATGCTGATTGAATATGTTATTAAGGGAAAAAAGAGTTTTAGGCGATGTCAAAAGAAACAGGGGGTTGTGAGAAAAATGTGAAATAAAGTCTTGGTCATGTGATATTTGAGAGAGAACCTGTAGTCTGGGTTTCCCAACACAGTGGACACAATCCCGGCTGCACAGCAAGGGAAGAGGTTTAGAAGGGTCAGAAAAATAAGAAAACAGGGATAGTACAGTCAGTTAATGCTATTTAGTAAGTATCAAATTTTAAGCAAAGGTGCTCATTTGTCAGTCAGGCAATTATTCCATGGATGACCTGTGCCTTTGTTTTTGTCAATTTTCTTATGATATGCTTCAAACATCCTTATGTTTCAAGATGCATCAAAAAGCACTATTCCATGTATATGGTAGTATATTGGTATTATTTTCAAAGATATTTTTAAATCACAAAAGGATAATACATTTATTTTTAAATTGTGTGTTTTATGCATTTCCATACATAAATGTCCCAAGTGTACAATCAAGGTTTTTTATTCTTGAAAAAATAATTAAAGATTTCCTTATGTTTAATTGTTTTAGCATAGTAAGGATAAAGATGAGTAAATACTTTCAAATTTACACTTATTTGCTGTTGGCAGCTTTGGTGAAATATGAATACATTTTTGAAATTTCAAAAAAACATGATGACTTGCTATTGATTATAAGATTTCCAAGAACAACTGCTAGTTCCATAATTTGAAAATGGGAACATGGCTCTTTAATGCCAAGTATAAATAATTTTAACTTTGTGTGTTATAATTGCTTGTATATGTGTAATTTTTGAATCATTGTTCTTATCTTGACCAAATGTCCCAAGTGTACGAAATATCTCCATATTATGCACCATTTTTAACAAGCAATATCTGAAGCATCTTTTGACATACTCTAACGAAACTTGGTCTTATTTTTAGGAATATCATAAATTCTAGTAAACATTGAGTTTTTTAATCCTTCTCTACTCCAGACAAATAAAAACAAAACTTTTAGAGGTGTACATTTGAAAAAAGTAGGTAAAAAAAGTTAAAAAACTCAATTTTTCAATTTTGTTTATAGCTATGCAATGTTTTTTGGCATTGCAAGCTTTGAATATTACCTATTTTTATTTGAAATAATGAAAAAACACTGATTGGATGATTTAAATGGGTCCAACAAGGTACCAAATACTGTCATTTTTTTCACAAATTTTAACTAAAAGTTTAAAGCAAAGCCTTTGTTGTAAATTCATATTTGCACTTATCATCACGGCCCTAGTAATTTATCAAACTTGAACCATTTTCTTTCACGATTCTAACAAAGATTTTGTCCTATTTTAGCATCTAAAATTCACCAAAAAAATAAAAACTTGCTTCATTATTTTTGAACATACCCATAGCGAAAAAAAAAGCCTAGCCCACAACGGCCAAGCTTTTCATCTGATCGTGAAGGAATTTGGAACAGATTCATGCAAGGAAGATTCCTGTGAAGTTTGGTTGAAATTGGTCCTGTAGTTTTGGAAAAGAAGATTTTTCGAAAATTTAATTCAATTTAACTAATCAAAATTTAAGTTCTACATAGAATTTTTTTTAAGGAATAAAGAAGAGATTAATGCAAGGAACATTTCTGTAAAGTTTGGTTGAAATTGGTCCAGGAGTTTTGGAGAAGAAGACTTTTTAAAGAATTTTCGAAAATTTAAGTCAATTAAATTAATTTAAATTCAAGTTCTGCATCGATTTTATTCTTTTGAAGGAATTTGGTAGAAATTCATGCAAGGATGATTCTTGTGAAGTTTGGTTGAAATTGGTCCAGTAGTTTTCGCAAAGAAGAATTTTTAAAGATTTTTCGAAAATTTAAATCAATTAAATTAATTAAAATTCAAGTTCTGTGCGGATTTTATTCTTTTGAAGGAATTTGGTAGAGATTTATGCAATTAAGTTTTCTGTGAAGTTTGGTTGAAATTGGTCCAGTAGTTTTGGAGAAGAAGAATTTTTAAAGATTTTTCGAAAATTTAATTCAATTAAATTAATTAAAATTCAAGTTCTGCATCGATTTTATTCTTTTGAAGGAATTTGGTAGAAATTCATGCAAGGATGATTCTTGTGAAGTTTGGTTGAAATTGGTCCAGTAGTTTTTGAGAAGAAGAATTTTTTAAGATTTTTCGAAAATTTAAATCAATTAAAATTAATTAAAATTCAAGTTCTGCACGGATTTTATTCTTTTGAAGGAATTTGGTAGAGATCTATGCAAGGAAGATTTCTGTGAAGTTTGGTTGAAATTGATCCATTAGTTTTGGAGAAGAAGAATTTTTAAAGATTTTTCAAAAATTTAATTCAATTTAATTAACTAAAATAAAAGTTCTGCATGAAATTTATTTTTTTGAAGGAATTTGGTAGAAGTTCATGCAAGGAAGATTCCTGTGAAGTTTTGTTGAAATTGGTCCTGTAGTTTTGGAGAAGAAGAATTTTTAAAGATTTTTCGAAAATTTGGTTTAATTAATTTAATCAAAATTCAAGTTCATCACGGAATTTATTTTTTTGAAGGAATTTGGTAGAGATTCTTGCAAGGATGATTCATGTGAAGTTTGGTTGAAATTGGTCCAGAAGTTTTGGAGAAGAAGAATTTTTAAAGATTTTTCGAAAATTTAAATCAATTAAAATTACTTAAAATTCAAGCTCTGCGCGGATTTTATTCTTTTGAAGGAATTTGGTAGAGATCTATGCAAGGAAGATTTCTGTGAAGTTTGGTTGTAATTGATCCAGTAGTTTTGGAGAAGAAGATGTTTAAAGAAAAAGTTTACGCACGGACGGACGCACGCACGGACGGACGGACGGACGACGGACACAGGGCCATGACATAAGCCCCGCTGGCCTTCGGCCAGTGGAGCTAAAAATTGCCGTTTGGGAAAGGGTTAAATTGTCACCCACCAATGGTATGATAATCATAATCTATGTGGGCGAGCAGCTGAGGGCTCAGTTAGGATGTTGTGGTTGTACTGGTATGAGAAACAACAGGAATCCGTGGTTAGGTGCTCTAGCTGCTGCTTTATGACCATAGCAGTTGAAAATGGTGTTAAACCCTAATAAAATCAAATCAAATCCAGTTGAAAGCTGATACAGACATCAAAATGGAGGATGATAGGTCATTATTAGATTAGCCTAAAATAAAGCAAGGAAAATTGAGACAAAAGAAGAAAATACTTAAAATCATCCTTTTCTTCTTTTGCCTCAATATTTACCCATGCTATGTCAAGGTTATGCTATACCATGTTAAGTTTGGGAAAGGGTTAACCCAGGGCAAAGATTCAGTGAATTAATTTCCATTTTGAATTTTTTATATCTTGACTTGAGACAATAAACTTTATGATTTCCCTTGTGGTTCAGAAATTTAGCGTTTTGATTTAGCACATCAATCAACTAATATTCTCAGATTCATGCAAGTCAGTTATAAAAGCTTTCCCAAAAAGATGTGGTTTTAACATTCTTCAAAGAAAAGGCTTGGAAAAACATTGAGACAAAGAAGAAAGTGCTGAAATTCAGGATATTTTCTTTTTGGCTCAATATAATTAACTGTGCTATATTGTGCACAAAATAGATTAATAGGGGTTTATATTTATAAACCCCCTTTCCAACCAGTTTGATCATATGCTGGAGCACCATCTCATGGATTCCTGGCAATTCTCACACCAGTACTCCCATAATGTCCAATCTGAGCTGCTCTGTCAGATGATTGCAGAACAACTCATCCATTGGTTAGAGACAAAATGACTTTTGTAAAATGTCAGAAAGTACATACGGTAGCCTACCGTAGGTCAAGCCAGGGTTCAAACCAGCGACCCCTGTCCCCTGCATTGATAGACACAAATGCTACCGACTGAAATATCCAGGCTTGCCTCAAAAGTACATGTCTGCTTTTCAACAAAAATTTAGTAATCTTAAAACAAGCTGTAGTTACGAGGTTTTCATTGAAAAGCCACAATATATAGTTAGTTCAAAATCAAAGGTCTTCCTGACAACAAAATAGCGTAGTTATAATCATATATAAATGTTTTTTTTTTGTGTATTGTTGTGTAGAAAACATGAGAGAAAAGGAGAAAATGTTGTTCACCAGCATTTTCTCCTTTTCCTTGCATGTTTTCTAGTAATGCTTTAGTCTATGAAGATGAAAGCAAACTTTGTTTGGCAAAGGCAAGAATTAGCTCAATTAGGTGGCACAGTGTTAATTCTTGTTACATAAAATGGTGCTAAAATGTGCCATAAACTGCAAGTTAATACCACACACAATGTGGTAATTATCAACAAGTTCAAACCATCTCTTTTAACACATTGTATCAATTTTGTCACACATTTTCCATTGATTTAAACAGGGTTCTCCCCAGAATAATTTGAAGCTGTAGTGGCAAATTATAAGTATTGGTAGATCTTGAAATGTACTATATTGTGTTCACACAAATAATTGTGAACTAGAAAGACCTGAAGGTCTTGAGTCGCTCCACAGGCCTGAATTTCTTTTAATATTAAATCCAAGTTTTGACTACATTTTTGAATACTTGTGGTTCTTACAACAAAAACGAAGTCAACCGCAGCAATCATGTGGTCAATGCAAAAAGAAAGTAAATGATTGACTAATATTTCAGGGATGTTAGAGCGATAATAAAATTGAAAACTGTGATTTTGCCAAATTCAAGGACATATAATTCAGTATGTATATTTTAACCCCTTCGATGCCAGAGATTTATTTCAAAATGGCTCTGTATTTGCCAGGCCATTTTCAGGAAATTTGAAAAATGGTGTTTTCGTTAAATATCAGCTTTAAATATATAAAATTCTTTATAAAAAACATTTAAAACTTACCAAAGTTCTGTTGTAAATCTTTTTATCCACCATTTAAAGCTCATTTTCAGATATTTTTGCTAAAAACGTGTGCAGCGAAAAATGACGAAAAATGTCAACGTCACCAACACGTACATGTTGTCATTTTTGCTGTGTAAATAAATAGAATCGTCACTTTCGTTGTCAGCACATATTTCCGATGGTGTATCATTATATAATCTTGCTAAAACCTCCTCATCTGTATAGAATTTACATGTTCTAAGTACATTTTATCGTAATCTAACGAGTATACTCATCATGTCCGCCATGTTGTTTTTTATGTTTCAAAATAAAAAAATGTTCTGACCGGGTAACTATTTGATACTATTTTTAGGTGATCTAGATACATATTTTCTATTTTAAGATATAATTTGGAAAGCTAAGATGTTGATTGGTCGAAATGCATTACACATCATGACATATTCTAAAAATAGAACAAAATACATAAGGGGTTTTCCACAGGACGGGTAAACCCGTCCAACTGCACTTGGGCGACATTTTCGCAGGACGGGTATACCCGTCCTGGGGCATCGAAAGGGTTAAATCAAATCGAAAATTAAACAAATGCAAGATCTTATGGTCACTATCATTCTGTTCAAATTTTGTCTATATTAGTCAATATTCGTGGCTTCAAGAGTGGAAAAAGTGTCAAAAACTAAAATTTGTGTCAATTTCAAGGGCACATAACTCAGATTGTAACAGTGTCATCATGTTAAAAGTTACACATAAGCAAGATCTTGTTGTCAACAAGATTCTTTCCAAGTATCATCTTGATTGGTAAAAATTTGTGGTTGCTAGAGTGAAAACAAAGTCGAAAATGGCAATTTTGTCAAATTCAAGGGCACATAACTCATGATGTAAGATTCCGATCAAGCTGAAAATTACACCCAGGCAGCATATAATGCTTATATATTTTATGTCCAAGTTTTGTCTTGATTGGTCAATATTGGTAGATTTTAGATTAAAAATAAAGTCAAAACCAGCAAAATAGAGCCGAAAATGGCAATTTTTGGCAATTTCAAGGGCACATAACTCGTGCTATAAAATTCGGATCAAACTGAAAATTTTACCAACGCAAGATCTTATAGTCAGCATCATTCTGTCAAAGTTTTGTCTTGTTTAGTCAATATTTGTAGTTGCTAGAGTGAAAACAAAGTCAAAATACAGCCGAAAATGGCAATTCTGTCAATTTCAAGGGCACATAACTCATGATGTAAAATTCAGATCAAGCTGAAAATTTTACCAAGGCAAGATCTTCCAGTCAGCATCATTCTGTCAAAGGTTTGTCTTGATTGTTCAATATTTGTAGATTTTAGAAGAAAACTAGTAAAAACCTGCTATTTTTGACATTCAAGGGCAGATAACTCCTGTTATTCTCATTCAATCCATATTCTTTGAAGGAATCTGAGAGAGGGTCACCCAAGGATTATTCCTGTGAAGTTTGGTTGAAATCCATCCAGTAGTTTTTGAGAAGAAGATTTTTAAAGAAAAAGTTTACGGACGCACGCACGCATGCACGCACGCACACAAAACGGACACACCGCCATGACAATAGCCCGCTGGCCTGAAAGGCCAGTGGAGCTAATAAAACCGTATTGGGAAAAGAAAAAATTGCTCAATTTGAGCAATTTCTCCTTTTCCCATTATGTTTTTATACAGAATTATTATATTTTATATTATAAGAATACATTAAAGGGACATTTCATTCCAATTTCAATTTTTTAAAGTATGTCTTGATGCCAAAATTGGTTATTCTAATGAGTATAAATACTATTGGTTTTTTGAAGTTGTTGCTAATAAACGAGAAACACGCATTTAAAGTTGAGACATAATCAATAAATTGCATATAAATCCGAACTGTTGTCCACAACAATTTGTTCAATTTTAACACAAAAATATAAATTTCTCGTAAACGGTGCAATATTTTGGCTTGAAATTTTCAGAATTTTCATAAATAAATATGCTCTTTCGGATAAAAATAAATGTATAATTTATGACAAAAAATTCTGAACTGTCACTTTAATTATCACTTTTTGACACGAAATGCTTATAAATACCCCTATCTGTTAACTTGTTTGAAGGAATTAAGCTGTAGGGGTACTTTTGAAGCTGTAGTGGCATTACACTGATTTACATGAAGCTGTAGTGGGGCCAATACAGCTTTTTGGGCTGGGGAGGACACTGGATTATATAGCAAAATTGTGAGTAGGCATTTAGAAAATGGCCGGATACAAGTATTTTTTTTATTATTATTTTATTGGGGTATGGCACAGTTTTAAGCTACTATGGTTGTATTGCAGCTGCTGGAGCACCTAACCATGGATTCCTGTTGTTTCTCGTGCCTGTACTACCACAACACCCTTTTTGTGTCAAATTTTAAAGCCTTTTTCCAGGGGGGTCCAAGCCCAAATGACAACTATGCATGTGTTATAAAGCTAACTTTATAAGTGAATGTTAGTTGTAATTAAAAATGTTAGATCTAACAGCTCTAACCATGGGTAAAAAAAACACAAATTTGAATTTTCTTTAGTTTTTAAAATAAAAATTTGATTTCTCCGTATTTTTCATAGGGGCCATCGAATTCCAGGGGGGTCCGGACCCCCAACCCCCTCTAGATCCGCCCACATATGTAGTATACGCAACATCCAGACTTTCTAAAATTGTTGTGTAACATACATGATCCCATCGTGTTCATGACTACTGAAATGGCTTTTCTTAAGTTATGAAATAAGAAAACAAATTTCAACACAAAATTCAATGATGACGCATTTGTTACAGTATGTTGCCATGCCATCTCAATCCCTTTCAATTTGCACATGGACTAAAACATCACCAACTTTCCTGTTATTCTAAAACAATTTGGTAAAAGAGTAGAGACAATAGACAATTCTTATAAAATCACAGGGTTTGGCTATATATATATTCATAGCGGGGTACGGACAAAACCCCCTTGGACAAAACCCCACCAGGACAAAACCCCCTTGGACAAAACCCCTCGGACAAAACCCCACCACTAAAATTGGCAAGGCGGACAAAACCCCACACTACACTCATTCATAGCAGCTTTAACCCATTACTGCACAGTGACACCTTATGACTCCCTCACAAGAAAAGACTTGGGAAAACACTGTTGAAAATGAAGAAATTTCTTCATTTTTCACAATGTTTTCTAACTCAAAATGGAAAGAATTTAAAAATTTCATCCACCTGAAAGTGTCGTCTGCAACAGCTTTCAAAATGGAAGAGTCCAAACTTTTGCCGTCTGGCAATGGGTTAATTTCAACGAAAACCTCGTAACTCAGTACGTCCTTAGTAGAAAAGGCATTGGAAATACATTGAGACAAAAGAAGAAACTGATGATAACCAGCAGTTTCTCCTTTAACCCATTACCAGACGACAAAATTTTGGATTCTTCCATTTTGAAAGGTGTTGCAGACGACAATTTTAAGATGATGAAATTTTAGAATTCTTTCCATTTTGGGTCAGAAAACATTGTGGAAAATGAAGAAATTGCTTGATACAAGCAATTTCTTAAATTTACCACAATGTTTTCCCAAGCCTTTTCTTGTGATGGAATCAAAAGGCGTCACTATGCAGTAATGGGTTAATTGATTAATTAAATAGCCATCATATTTTCTGTGATACATAGAAGACAAGTTGATGAAAATTTTACCAACATGTGTTTTCTTTCCTGTGGCAGTAAATTGGAGCACTCTAAAATGTGCTGCTTGAGAAAGTGTCAACCCTTTCCTGAACTGCAAAAATTTTGTCTGTTCCAGTTTTAAGGGAGTTGCAGACAATAAAATGAGCATCATTTGATGAAAGGAATGTGAACATCACAGCATGGAAAATATTGAGGCAAAAGGAGAAATTGCTGATTATCAGCAATTTCTTCTTTTGTCTCAATCTTTTCCAAAGCCTCTCTCTAGGACATATGTCAAAACCAGGTCTTGTTTGGGAAAGGATTAACCCTTTCCCAAACAAGGCCTGGTTTTGACGCCCTTAACAGAAACGGCTTGGGAAAACATTGAGACAAAAGAAGAAACTGCTGATATTAACCAGCACTTTCTACTGTTGTCTCAATATTTTCTGTGCTATATTGTACACAAATTCCTTCCTTTTTAGCAACAATTTTGTTGTCTACAGCAGCTTTTGAATTGGATGACCATAAAATTATGTTGTTTGGGAAAGGGTTAACCCTTTCCCAAACAACAAAAGTTTAGGATGGTCCAATTTGAAAGTTGCTGCAGACGACAAAATGGACATTGAAAAAGAAAGGATTTTTGTACAATATATCTAAGAAAATATTGAGACAAAAGGAGAAACTGCTGATTATCAGCAATTTCTTATTTTGTCTCAATGTTTTCCAAAGCCTCTCTCTAAGACATATGTCAAAACCAGGTCTTGTTTGGGAAAGGATTAACCCATTACCACACGGTGACGCCTTGTGACACCAAAAAGATTAAAGCTTCGGAAAACATTGTGGGAAATGAAGAAATTGCTTGTGACAAGCAATTTCTTCATTTCCAACAATGTTTTCTACACAGATATAATGAAAAATGTACAATTTCATCCACTTTAAATTGTCGTCTGCAACATCTTTGAATTTGGACAAGCCCAAAATTTGTCGTTTGGTAAAGGATTAAAGGATAATCTCATTTCTACACAAACTGGTTGAAAGGGTTCTTTAACAATATATAATTATATAAATACTTTTGACCCAAACTTTTATACCTTGTATAATTTTTGTGCAATAAAAAAGTTTTAAACCCTTCAAACACCTGACATTTACAATATAAATTTCATTTTTATATTTCCCAGTATTTTTTTTAGATTGCTCCAAATGTACAGGTGTTGAATCCATGAAAATGCTTGTATTGTAATTCTAAAAGTGAGATAGCTCTACAGAATTTTAGGCCTAATTGATAAAACTCTATCAGCTAGTAGGCTATCCCTTTCCCAAACAAGACCTGGTTTTGACGTCCCTAGGAGAATAGGCTTGGGAAAACATCGAACCAAAAGAAGAAACTGCTGATAACCAGCAGTTTCTCCTTTTGTCTCAATATTTTCTGTGCCATATTTGACACAAATTTTGTCTTTAATAACATCCATTTTGTCATTTGTGGCAGTTTTTGAAGTGGATCGCCCTAAAATTTTGTTGTTTGGGAAAGGGCTATACAACACAAAAACTTCTGTGGTCTAGTAAAGGGCTAATAGCCTAGTTTTTAAACCTGTCTGTTAGAAAACTTTCAAATATTCTTTTTACAAGTTTCAAAAGAGCAAAATGTATTGGAATACATTGAAGGTAAATAAGCAAACAGTAATCTGATAGATCCGACAGGTTTCATAATCTTTTACCCCTTTCCCAAACAGCAAAAATTTGGACAGTTCCAATTTGAAAACTTCAGCAAACCATATCACAGACGAGAACAGATAAAATTTGTGTACAATATAGAAATAGCAAAGAAAATATTGAGGCAAAAGGAGAAAATGCTAATAGATCTAATAGATCTAATTATCAGCATTTTCTTCTTTTGCCTCAGTGTTTTCCAAATCATTTAGATCTATTAGGGACGTCAAAACAAAGTCTTGTTTGGCCTTGGGAAAGGGTTGATTTAGTTAGCGTACTGATTCCAAAAAAACGTACACATGTACATGATGTAGGCTAGATCTATATCTTCATTTTGTCGTCTGCAACGCCTTTGAATTTGAACCAGACTAATATTTTGTCGTTTGGTAAAGGATGAAAAGACTTTGAAAACTTTTTCTTACCTTTAATATCGTCTGCAGGGTCATCGCTTCTAAACTCTGCTTGCTCGTTGCTTCCATCGACGGTAAAATAGATAACTTTTGTGGCCATAATTTGGCCAAACTTTTAAAACAATCCAATTGAAAACACACTTTTTTGTCAATAAAATTCCTTTAATTCCATTTACATTTTGTTTCTGTAAAGGTTTTATAGCACGTGTATTTACCTTTATGAAGCACACGTTTCACTATTCGCGATTTGACTGACGGCTCGCTGTCAGGAATTAACGGTTTATAGGGCAGCAAAGAGCTTCAGATAAAAACGCCAATTTCTTTTCATGTGTAAAATATCATTCAATCTTTACAAAACCCTATGTTGTTGTTACTCAATGTAATCGTCTTCTTAAGACGATTACAATGAGTATCCACAACACATGGTTTGGATTAATGATAACTAATTTAGAATGTATTTAGACCCGTTTATCCGTTGCTCGAAGGGCACACTTCGCACGTTTTGTGTATTGGAAAATTAGAAGGGAAAGTTGTGTATCCTTTTTCGCCTCTCAAATCCGACTGACGTAAAAAGGTGTATTTGAGAGGCGTATGTTATTCGATCTACACATATATTATGTTTATTTCTTATTTACTATGCACTTGTGTATAGATCTAGTCACAAAGTATTATATGTCATGTTTCATTTATACGAACTCTCGTTCAAAACTTTTTTTCGGATTTTGTTCCGTGCCATCCCACTCAGACCTCAATAAATGCACGTGCTATTCATGATGCTACCAAAATTCTACTCTCCATGCTGAGGCCAATGATCAAATGGCCGAATTCAAGGTTTCTAGATCTAGTTCAGTCACGATATTTAGCAAATGTTTACAAAATTTACCTATGTAGCCTAAGTCCTATTTACCTATAGATGTTGATCTAGATCTAATGCAATTTTGCGTAGATCTACGTTGGTTCGAAAGTTGCAGGTGTTATATACCTGCAACATTCGAAACATCGCATGCAAAATTAGAATCTAGATCTACAGTAGATCTAGATTCTCTAGATCTAGTTCCGAATTCGATATTGTTATGTTTACACGTATCATTAATGTTATGACCGGACAGTCCGGACTGGAGAAAAGATCTAGTTTAAACATTTGTCGATTGGAAGATTAAGAGATGAAAAAATCCAAATAGGCCTAGATATGAAGTTATCTTTTCCATCGAAAGTTTTTAGATATGATCTTCCCCAAAACATTTTTGCCAATTTTGCCACTGAATCATCGAAACACTTGAGGAGAAGACGAACAGTGATGAAACAAATCATGCCGTCTTTCCTTACCATGTTTCTCACATTTCATGCAGATGTAGGCTAATACTTTCTTCATTTTTTTGCCAGCAACACACAATCCTAGATTAATCCTTGATATTGGAAAAGTTCAAAATTGAGGTATGAGCCTCGAATTGAAAATAAAATGTTGAAAGGAAAATATCGTCGCTTTTCAAAAACCTAGATCTAACAACTGCAGCTTAAAACAATCAGCAGTTACGAGAGCTGTTGTTGAAAGGCATCGACATGCTTATAACGAGATTTTTTTCTAATAATTTACCAAGCTTTAAGCATGATAGATCTACAGTTAGTTTATTAGACTGACATAAACTAAACATGTAGGCCTATTACTCGAAACGAAACGCTCATGGCAGTCCTGTGGTTTGTGACTTTGTCACATAGGGGTCCGTAATTTGAGCCTTGGCACCATCTAGACTATTCTATTAGAATAGTCTAGATTGTGCCAAGGCTCAAATTACGGACCCCTATGGTTTGTCATACGACATAATTATATGAGCCAGTCAGGATCCGGAAAAGGGTCCTTTGTAGCCTTTGAGACAACCGTATTTTCAGATCAGCCTTACTCTTTTTCTATCGCCCATCGTTTACTACGAAACGATGGATTTCGAGCGATAAACTTTGCGTAGAGAGTAGGCATGCCTGTGTATAAGCAGTAGCGGATCCAGAGGGGGCTCGAGAGATTCAAACGAACCCCCCCCCCAAGTTGCCGAATTATTTCATTTTCATGGAGAAATTGAGTCAAAATTGTGTAACACTTGTAAAACGACCCTTCTTTTTCGCAAAAAACAAAACCCCTCACAGAAATCCTGGATCCGCCACTGATAAGCAAGTCTACCCAGGATCTATACTGTTTACAGAAAGGTTTTATAGATCATGTATAGTTAGTACAGAGCATCATGGATCTCGATCAGACTGTATGTATGCACAGGATGATCTGAATCTATGCTTGTCTTAATTGACACAAATGTCCTTTATACAATCTTGTAACATGTATTTGTCAAACAAAGTTTGGATGGTCTACATGAAAATTTCCTAAAAAGAAACATATACAATTTTATTTACTTGAAATTGTCGTCTGCATATTTGAATTTGGAAGTCTTTTGCCGCGTGGTAAATGGGTTAAAGATAAGAGTGGTGAAATTCTGCATGACCTTCAAATCTACAGAGGAAGGCGAGACAGTCAAACTACTTTTGAAAACAGAAATATACTCACCGTCATAAAAAAGTAGCCACTTTTCAAATAGGCCTAACCATATTTTTTTTACAATTCTTAGGCCTATTGTCGTTTTGATTTTACACATTCATACGCATTCCAGATGGTTCCTTTTCACACATCAATAGTTAAATGCTTTCAACATGTCCGGAAACATGTTTAGTTGTACAATGGTTTCAAAACACTATTTTAGGACACTAAGTTCAGCTGTATTTACTTACAACTGTCATTTTCTGCAAAAGTTGACGCTGTTAACACAAACAAAAGTCCCATTTCAATTTTACAGTCAATCATTCCGTTGAAATGATAGAGGCATATGAAAATTTAGTACTACCAGTACAGCATGTCTCGATGTTAAATGTTTGATGATAACCGAAAGTGGTTGGTGGGTAAAGTGATGGAAAACGTTTTCTTAATCTAGAACTTCCTCAAGACCAAACAGAAACAAAAATTCAAAGAATAGAGCATTTTAGTGGAAATTATGAGTTGGATGGGCTAAAACCGGAAACCACCATTTTGCAAGGGTCTTCGGTGGAATGAAAATCACTTATTAGTCACTAATCATTACGAGTAAAAACGGTATCATAAACACATGTCATTGTTCATTTTTGGCCCGTTTCAGATCCTATATATGGCTGTGAATTTCAGTAGTGTGTTCCGTATCAGTTACGGATTTCCTGGAATTACCATCAATCTACCATATCTATTGCGGTAATTCGACTTTTTTTATATACTGACTGACTTTAAAAACGCATCCCTTATTTTTCAAAATATTTTCGCAGTAAAAGTCAACAGGATCAAATTTGTACTTCTGATATATATTTCAACCAATAAGACACGATATTCAATAAAATTTATTGCAGTCAGTTACCACGTTATTTCGCACGACGTCAACGTGCAAAATATGGATAACGTGTAAGTAACTACACCTTAGGTGACCAACTGTATTTTTGTTTTCATATTCCATATTCAAATGGTCAGGAGTTACTTTTATTTCTCAATCAATTTGATGAAACAAAAACTAAAGCCAAGAGATCAAAGTTCGTTGATCACACACACATTTTTGAATTATTCTAATCGGGTATTTGTCAACGAGAACGGTTGAGACGTTTAAATGTAAACAAATCGACGATTTTTCACTTTCATTAACGTAGCCAATCTACAGGGATTGCTGCTGAGCATCAGCGTCCTGACCAACCGTTTAAAACGAGCTTACGTCAAGATAGTAACATACGTCAACGTCAATTACGTAATTGGTTTACAACGTTTTCAACTGCAATTGTAATACACAAATGTTGCTACTGACAATCTCTTGCCATCACAGTGAATTAACGAATAAGATATTGTGGTTTTCACTACTGGCGATTATGCCCGTGACAGATACTTACAGAAAGTCATCATCAGATTCGGGTGGGTTTGGCCTAGACATGATGAAAAACGGACGCCAAAACTTTTGATTACTCTCCAGCAATATATAGTAGATAATTCAAGCCCAAAAAGAATAAAGATTTTGTTTCAACTCAAGGGCAACGAGGTCACAATTGTGGAACGTTTTTCATACTCAGATCGGAATTACTTGTTATTAAATAGAGAAAACTGTCAAATTCCTCACACCACCTCTCTTTAGATGGCTACATTTCAGTCATTTAATCGATTTTTTTGTCTGAAATTTTCAGGTAATGTTGGGAAGATGTCAAGCTCTTGTTGAATATATAATACTACAAAGTTTATTATGTATTTTGCATATTATTGCTGGATGAACTTTAGCGATGCGTTTTTAAAGTCAGTCAGTATATTTTCCCGAAAGCGTATTTACTTGCCATGCTTCAATGTTTTGTATCTATTTCGGAACGTTATAGAATAATCCTAAAATTGTCGACCATTTGCATTAGACAAGTGGCTACTTTCTTATGACGGGGAGTATAACAGTACTATACTGACTGACTTAGAAAAGCATCACTGAAGTTCATCCGACAATACTACGCATAATATAAAATCAAATATGTAGCGTTGTTTATCTAACAAAAAGTTGACATCTTCCCAACATTTCCTGAAAATTCTAGACAAAAACTCGATTCAATGCCTGAGAGGCGGTGTGAGGATTCTATCAGTTTTCCCTATTAAAATCTTTATTCGACTGGGCTAGAATTGTGTACCATACATTGCTGGAGAGTATTCAAAAGTTTTGGCGTCCCTTTTTTCAGCACGTCTAGGCCCAACGCCTCCTGATCTGACGATGACTTTCTGTAAGGCTCTATCCCGGACATGGTCGCCAGCAGTGCAAACCACAATCTCTTAGATTCGTTAATTCACTGTTTCTGCACAAGTTTGTCAATAGTAACGTGTTCGTTTTACAATTCTGAACTTAGGGATATGGAATATGAGAACAAAAACCCAGTAGGTGACTTGAAGTGTAGTTACGTAGACGTTTTCCATATTTTGCACGTTGACGTCGTGCGAAATAACGTGGTAAATTTAATAACTGCAATAAATTTTATTGAATATCGTGTCTTGTTCGTTGACATGTATATTTCGATGCGTTTTAAAGTCAGTCAGTATACAATTTGCAGAATAGAAGTACCAACAGTAGACGAAGACAGTGACCAGAGATGGTCTGTTGTATGAAGGTTCTAGTCACCAGTCACGAGGTCCCACGTTCGATCCACGGCAAACATCCTTTCAGACAAAAATTGTCTCACATCATTGGTTGGTCTATTGGGTTTTTACGCCATTTTCAACCGTTATGGTCATATCGCAGCGGATGGAGCACCTAACCATGGATTCCTGGCGTTTCTCATACCAGTACTACCTCAACACTCTAACCGAGCCTCCAGCTGCTCGCCCACATAAATTCACGACATCAAACCATTGACGGGTGACATCTTGTCAGAGAGGGTAACACCATTGGTTGGACAATCGTTTAACCCTTTCCCAAACAAGACCTGGTTTTGACATCCCTATTAAAATGGCTTAGGAAAACATTGAAACAAAAGAAGAAACTGCTGAAAACCAGCAGTTTCTCCTTTTGTCTCAATGTTTTCTATGCTATGTTGTACACAAATTCTATCATAAACAAGGTCCATGTGTCGTCTGCAGTAGCTTTTGAAATGGAAATTTTGAAAATTTGCCGTTTGAGAAAGGGTTAATGTCCATATTCTGGAAAGATGTTAAAGTAGTACTGGTGAGATAAATGTCATGACTCCATAGTAAGGTGCTCTTGTCACGCAATATGGTCTTAGCAGTTGAAAGGGGCATTAGATCAACCAATCTAATTACAGTCGACACTCGTTATCTCGACATCGGATAAGTCGAAATTCCGCTTAAGTCGAAATGAAAGTCATGCCCCGTCCTCAACAAATGGATATCGAAGTGTTTGATCAAAATAATTTCGAAACAAATACAGCCATTGAAATTTAGTAGAAAAAGGATAGAAATTGCTCGTATCGAGCAATTTCTTTCCTTTTCCTACTATATTTCAATCATGGACACATATGATGCCCATCAAGAATGGTAAAATTTCGTTTTCATCGAAAATAATCAAAAAATCGGATGAGTCGAACCCCGGATATGTCGAGGTATTTTGACGGCCCCTCTGACTTCGACACAACGAGTCGGAGTGTCGACTGTATTATAAGGAATGAATTAGATGCAGTCAATATAAATTTATGCAGTTCTCCAGCAAGTCCTGGTTTTGACACTTTTGTAGAAAATATTTAGGAAAAGATTGAGACATAAGAAAATGCTGATACCCACAATTTTTCTTTTTCCTTCAACTTGTCAGACTTGTTATACACAACAAATTTTTATTACAAAATGCAGAGTTGGTCTACAACAACTTTCAATAAGACAATTCTGAAGTTTTGAGGATTGTGTCAATATTTTGGACAGCTCAAATTTGAAAGGAGTTAAAGGCGACAATATACTTGATATCATTAGAAGAAAATGTGTATGTGTTGGCCCATAAAATATTGAGGCAAAGGGAGAAAATGCTAATCACCATTCACCAACATTTTCTACTTTTGCCTCAATGTTTTCCCAAACCATATCTAATAGGGACATAACACAAGGTCTTGTTTGTGACAGGGTTTAAACATGCCTCTAAAATCCAATCTTAATGTAGGGGAAAAGCGATATAGGGAAGGGGCTTAATTGTGTATTTGACAGGCAAAGTAGGAGTTACTTCCCCTAGCTCTCAAAACGGATTTCGTGGCCAGTTATAGGCCAGTCACAATATGATGTTTTCCAAAGTAGCTATTATCTTGTAAGCTAAAGGTGTCGTAAGGCACCACCGTGTGGTAATGGGTTAAGTACATGTACAGTATTATTTGCATAGTTATATTTCCATCTGCATAACATTTCAATTGAACCTTCAACCATACAAAAATTTTGTTGTTTCGGATAGTGAGAACTAGATCTATTTGCTGTTTATCATGTCAATTTCCTAGACCTAGTATCAATATCCATTTGATGTAAGCTGACATAATGTTTTCTGCAATTCCTTTTTACATTAAATGATCTGTTTTGGTGCAAGGTTTAGTAATTTCTTACTACTATAGGCCTTCATTTCTCACACAAGCCCTGCCTTTGATGTCATTTAAATGAGAAAGCGTTGAAAAACAAAGAGAGAAAAGAAGAAAATACTGATAATCAGCATTTTCTTAATTTCTATCTCGTGTTTTCTACATAATTAAGTACATGCCTAGTACTGTTTGTATCATTTACATTTCCGTCCATACAACATTCTGCTTGAACTATCCCTAAAATTTTGTTGTTTAGGAAAACTGTGTCATCTTTTTATCAAGTTCCTAAACTTTGTAAAGTGTCCATGTCCATCTAATGTACGCTGATATAATGATCTCTACAATTCCCTTTAACGTTAAACGATCGGTTGGTGTAAGGCTTAACCCTTTACCAAACGACAAAATTTTGACCTGTCCAAATTTAAAGATGTTGCAGACGACACTTTCAAGTGAATGAAATTTTGATGTCGTTTTGGGTACAAAACATTGTGGGAAATGAAGAAATTGCTTGTCACAAGCAATTTCTTCATTTTCCACAATGTTTTCCAAAGTCAATTTCATGTGAGGAGTCATTTCTTACTAGTAGAGGCCCACATTTCTCAAACAAGACCTTCTTTTGATGTCATTAAAATGAGGAATCATTGGGAAATCATTGGAAAATGAAGAGAGAAGAGAAGAAAATGCTGATAATCAGCATTGTCTTATTTTCTCTCTCAAATTTTCTATATCATTTCTCTCCGGACATTTGAATTAAACCAGCCTAAAAATTTTCTTGATTGGGAAAGTGATATTTTTAGTCCAGATAAGTTGTCATCTTTTTATCAAGTTTCTAGACTTTGTAACGTATCCATGTCCATTTGATGTACACTGATGTAATGATTTCTACAATTCCCCTTAACATTAAATGATCGGTTACAGATCCTGCAGGTATAAGGTTTAATCCCCGTGTGAATTCTCTGGTGCCGTTCAAGCCAGGACACGTGAAGAAATCTCTTCCCGCAATATGTGCATTCTAAACCTGTTTTGGGTACTTGTGCGCTCCCCGAGTATTCTTGGTTAACATTATATTGTGGTGGTGGCTGACCTGAAATTGATAAATTTGATATCCATTATAGAAAAGGCTTTGGGTAAATATTGAGATAAAAGAAGAAAATGCTGATCATCAGCATTTTCTCCTTTTGCCTCAATATTTTCTGAGCTAAATTGTACACAAATTCTATCTTTATCAGAGCCCCTTTTATTGTTTGCAGCTGCTTTCAAATTGGGCAGCGCTAATAATTTGTTGTTTGTGTCAGGTTCAATCCCCGTGTGAATTCTCTGGTGCCGTTCAAGCCAGGACACGTGCAGAAATTTCTTCCCGCAATATGTACACTCTAGACCAGTTTTGGGTACTTGTGCGCTCCCCGAGTATTCTTGGTTAACATTATATTGTGGTGGCTGTTGACCTGAAATTGATAAATTTGATATCCATTGTAGAAAAGGCTTTGGGAAAATATTGAGATAAAAGAAGAAAATGCTGATCATCAGCATTTTCTCCTTTTGCCTCAATATTTTCTGAGCTATATTGTACACAAATTCTATCTTAATCAGCTTCCCTTTTATTGTTTGCAGCTGCTTTCAAATTGGGCAGCGCTAATAACTTGTTGTTTGTATCAGGTTTAATCCCCGTGTGTATTCCTTGGTGCCGCTCAAGCCAGGACACATGCAGAAATTTCTTCCCGCAATATGTGCACTCTATACCTGTTTTGGGTACTTGTGCGCTCCCCATGTATTCTTGGTTAACATTATATTGTGGTGGTGGCTGATCTGAAATTGATAAATGTGGTCTCATGCAAAATATTTTATATATGAATTGTTTGAACCTTACTGTGCTGACAAAATGTAACAAGAGTGCCATAGTCACAATATTCGCACTACTCCCAGAGACTAAGTTTAAAGGGGCATAACTCAGGCAAAAATCAATGAACCATCAAAAACTTCCTTCATGCACATCTGCTAATTGATGTGATAACATTGACCAAGTTTCAAAAAGATCCAGCCAGAGTTACGCTCACAAGAAAAGTGGACATACTTACAAACGGACGGATGGATGGACGAACAGACGGAGAAGATGATGGCAATACATGTACATGTATACGCCTGCCTCCGGCGGCGTATATAAAAAATTGTGACCCATCACGCTCAAATGGACCTAAGTGTGAAAAATATTGACCATAGTAAGTCTGCGCAGTCCGCGCAGCCAGACTAGGGTTGATACTTTTCACTTTTATGTACTTTTCTGAATCAAAATTAAAGTTCTACATAGATTTTATTTTTTTGAAGGAATTATGAAGAGATTAATGCAAGGAATATTTCTGTAAAGTTTGGTTGAAATTGGTCCAGTTGTTTTGGAGAAGAATTTTTTTTAAAGATTTTTCGAAAATTTAAATCAATTAAAGTATTTACAAGAGGACCATGATGGTCCTATATCGCTCACATGAACCAAAATGATATGAGCAACATTTATGTTTAATTCAATTGATATTTAAGACTTTAAGACTGAATATGAACTTCTGGTCAATAACGTTGTGAAAATCAAACTCATCCGAGCTCTTATAGTGCCCAACATTGTTTTTTTTTTTTTTTTTAAATAATTGTAGATTCTAGAGTGTAAACAAGGCCGACAACAGCCAAAAATGGCAATTTTATCAAATTCAAGGGCACATAACTCTCGTCTTTCTGGTCAAATCAGACTGAAAATGAAACTCATCTGAGATCTTATAGTCTCGAACATTGTGTCCAAGATTTGCCTTGATTGGTCAATAATTGTAGATTCTAGAGTGTAAACAAGGTTCCAAACAAGGTTGCAAACAGTAAAAAACAGCCATTTTATCAAATTCATAATCAGCAATATCACATATTCATTCAGTAATTTTATGCTATAAAACACACTTTGAATTACGATAGCAATGTAATTCTTTGTCTGCAACTATGTGTCAATGTGTGGGAATGGGTTTAGGGCCATAAAATCAATCTAATCGTAATCTAATCATACTTTCTGTCTTTGATGTACCATAACAGAGTGTGTCCAATATTATTAGATAAACAATAATATCTAAAAACAGTTTGACATCTGTTTATCACACTGAAGTGTGAAGTGTGAACATCAATTGTGTCCTTAATACCACTACGATATATAATTTTAAGGTAGAAGACCTATAATGAAAAACACCACTTTCTGTCCATACGAAATGCATCAAATTACACACACTTGTAAATAAACTTCACATAAGTTGACCGTGCCGGATTTCAAGATTATGCTTCAAGAAGAAAATAATTTACAAATATCTTTTTACTCTATGTTCAAAATAAACTTCATATGCAAGGGAGGTAATTTTGAACTTTTTTATCAAATATTTTCATAAGTATGCATGAATTAAAAATTCTAAACCGTACAAAATGCTTATGTTTATATTTTGAATGGAACTGTAACACAGTTTAGGAATTAGTGGCATTTTTCATATTTCGCCTCTGGCTCTTTGGCGGTCATTATGGGTCTTCTACCTTAATGCAAACAACTTATCATTCCCAGCTCTTTTTTCTATTTTGAAGACAGACAATTTGATTAAATTGTTGATAAAAAACAAGATGTGTTTGTGAAACGCAAATGTCCCCGAAATAGCAATTTTTCTAAAATGTTAAGTTTTCGGGTAAAGGGTTGGTAAGGGTTAACCGATGACCATGAGGAAGGTCATATTGCATGGAATAGATAGCTATCATTGAAAGGAAGTGGCATAACAAAATTGAGCTTTGTATGTCAAATGCTTTTAGGGAAAAGTCAAACAGGTTTTGGACAGACAGACAGACAGACGGACAAAAAGACGGACACCAGTTAAACAGTATACCCCAATCTTTCGATACAGGTGCATAAAAAACAACTTTTTTAGAATTGTTAAATAATGGGTGTTGATACACAAAAATATACAAGTAACAGTTTAGCAATATTGATTCAAGGGAAGTAATTCTTGTATGAAGACTGTACAATTTAAACAGGGTTATTTGGGTTATTTCCCTTAGACCAATATGCCACAAACTTAAAAACAGCATTTTTTTTTACATTCAAGGGCAGATAACTCCGCACTTTCTGATCCGATCAGGCCCATAATCGAACTTGACCAAGAACTTATGATCGTATTTGTTTTGGCCAAGTTTGATCAAGATTGCCTAACTTTTGTGGATGCTAGAGAGTAAACACCCCAAATGTTGACGGACGGATGGACAGACAGACGAACGGACCGACGGACGCCGGACAAAAAGTGACCACAATAACTCACCTCGAGCACTTCGTGCTCAGGTGAGCTAAAAATTCAAGTTCTGCGCGGATTTTATTCTTTTGAAGGAATTTAGTAGAGATTCATGCAAGGAAGATTTCTGTGAAGTTTGGTTAAAATTGGTCCAGTAGTTTTGGAGAAGATGAATTTTTAAAGATTTTTCGAAAATTCAATTCAATTAAATGAATTAAAATTCAAGTTCTGCATAGATTTTATTCTTTTGAAGAAATTTGGTAGAGATTCATGCAAGGATGATTCGTGTGAAGTTAAGTTGAAATTGGTCCAGTTGTTTTGGAGAAGAAGAATTTTTAAAGATTTTTATAAAATTTAAACTTAAATTAATTAAAATTCAAGTTCAGCGCAGATTTTATTTTTTTGAAGAAATTTGGTAGATATTCATGCAAGGATGATTCATGTGAAGTTTGGTTGAAATTGGTCCAGTAGTTTTGGAGAAGAAGATGTTTGAAAATTGTTTACGCACGCACGGACACACGCATGCACGACGGACACAGGGCCATGACATAAGCCCCGCTGGCCTTCGGCCAGTGGAGCTAATGACAAAACTTTATGGAAGTCTAAATTCAAAAGCGATGTAGACCACAACATTAAGTCATTACCAGACGGCAAAATTTTAGACATATACACATGCCTTATCGTGTGAGGTGCCAAAAAGTGTCAGTGTCTTGTAATGGGTTAAAACAACATATCCGATTATTTGAGCATAAAATCATTGAGTGAATAGGAGAAAATGCTGCTGACATAAAACCCTGGTCAGCAGCACTGTTTTCACTAAATGCATTCCAAAGTATTTTCTATCAGTTAGAGGGGTCCAATTTGGTAATGGTTGAACCTACAGATACATTATCATCTGGAGTTCTTAACCCTATCCCCAGTGGCAAAAATTTAGGGTGATCCACTTCAAAAATTGCCACAAATGACAAAATGGAAGTTATTAAAGATAGAATGTGTGGAAAATATGGCATAGAAAACATTGAGACAAAAGGAGAAACTGCTGGTTATCAGCAGTTTCTCCTTTTGTTTCAATGTTTTCACAAGCCATTTCGATTAGGGACGTCAAACCCAGCTCTTGTTTGGGAAAGGGTTTAATAAATATTGAGCACTGTTTTCACTCGATGTTTTCCAAAGTCTTTTCTATCAGTTAGCGACGTCAAATTTGGTAATGGGTGAACCTACAGACAAATTATCATCCTGAGAAGATCTAAAATAAATATTAAGTTTATCAGAATGAACAGAATAGACATGTCCGTGTAAATGGTGTTTCATACGAAACGAACGTTCACAATAGGGACACTGATATGGCTTGCTACCAGAATGTATCCTATAATGTCTTGTGAGGTTTTGTTTACACTTGAACTCTTTAAAACAAACATCGCATCTGAATTCTTTCTCGCCCCAAGTGCGTCCATTTTCAGTGTCTGTTTCAGGAAAAGCCAAATTTCGGAACTTTTGTAACTGTTCTAGCGATACATCACCTACAAAAAAAAAGAATAATAGTAAATCAAGAGCTTTTGTAAAACACTTCATCAAACAGCAAAATTCCGTGTGGTCCAATTTGAGAGCTAATTTAGACAATAAAATTTACCTTGATACAAAGGGGATTTGAATAGCACAAAAAATATTGAGGCAAAATGTTATTGAAGTGATTTTTTTCCCTTTGTCTCCATGTTGTGACGTCTCAAAGCATTTCTACTATAATCATCAAAACTATGTCTTGTTTGGGAAAAGGATGAAGATAAAATACTGATTTTAGAGTTATGCTTGTAAGTGTCCAGAAAAAATTGTGGAATTGAAATTCTTTTTCACATAAAAATACCAACTTATTCTGATATGGTAGTCTACATGTGTTTTTGCCGTTTCAAAATCTAAGTAAATCTCTGCTTAAACACTGAACATTCCAAGATTCCAAACTTAGCTTTTCCTGGATTTTACAGACATGAAACACTTATGAAAGTTTCTTAACCCTTTCCCAAACAAGACCTGGTTTTGACGTCCCTAATAGAAAAGGTTTGAGAAAACATTGAAACAAAAGAAGAAACTGCTGATAACCAGCAGTTTCTCCTTTTGTCTCAATATTTTTCGTACCATATTTTACACCAATTCTATCTTTAATAACATCTATTTTGTCATTTGTGGCAGTTTTTGAAGTGGATCACTCTAAAATTTTGTCATCTGGGAAAGGTAAATTGACATGGTGTCCCTCCTAGTTTTGTACTTGTATAGATCCAAAGTATTTCTTTGCTATGTCATGCAAATTTTCTACTTTTGATTTTATACCTTTCATTTTATCTTTTGCAGACAGCTTTCAAATTGAGCAGTGTCTTTCAAATTTCACTATTGAGAGAGGGTTGACAAATTCCCACATAATGAAACCCCGCAAGATATAGGCTCCGGAAAACATTGCGGAAAATGAGGAAATTGCTTGTCACCAGCAATTTCTTCATTTTTCTCAATATTTTCTAGCCAGTTTGACCAAAGCATGTCAAATTCCATACACTTCAAATTGTAGTCTGCAACATCTCTGAATTTGGATGGGTCAAAATTTTGTTGTTTGGAAATGGATTAAGAAAAGAGTTACATAATTACCAAAGTTGAGCAGCTGTCCTGCAGTATTCAAGCTTATGTCTGCGCTACCTAACATCATGTTTCCCTCTTCTAGTGTAAAATTTCACATTTGGGATAGGGTTAGCCCATTCCCATGTAAAATTTTGTTGTTTGGAAATGGATTAAGAAAAGAGTTACATAATTACCAAAGTTGAGCATCTGTCCTGCAGTCTGTAAGCTTGTGTCCGGGCTCCCTAACATCATGTTTCTCTCCTCTACTTCCACTAATTCCACATCACTGTCAACCTCTCGTTTCAAGGTCATCGCGTCACTGTCAACATTTTGTTCCGACTCAGAATCCCTTTCCTGCTTGAGATCAATATCACACGCTGATGCATTCGGGGAGTTTATTTGTGACGGAAACACTGGCAATGAAGTATTAAGTCTTGGGATTGTAGATTGTGTAAATTCCGGTCCATCATACAGCATTGATGTGTTTAGTTTAGAACTTCCTGATCTCGCTTTTGTAGATTTAAGTCTTGTCAGCCCAAGTCCTGCAAGATCTAAACCACTGTTTGAGTCTATTTGAGCGTGTAGGTCTGTCTCTGAGCTATTAACTCTTGATACTCCATGTTTGGAATTGTGATTGTTTGAGATAGCATAATTTACAGACAACCTATCATATGGCTTTAGTCGTTTTGTGATGTATGGAGATTCAGATCTATGTTCTATACTTGAATTTTGTGATATTGAGCTAGAGATGCTGGCACCCTGAGATTGTAGTTCTTGTTGCCCTCGGAGAGCTGAAAAATAATCATAAATAAAGATATGAAATATATGAGCCTGGAGCTGGAAAAAGGTCCCTTATCAGGATTTCCACCAACTTTCAAATCTGGGGATACAAACCATACTTTTACAGCATGCTTGTACCCCCTCTAGTACACAAAGAGGGCTACTTACAAAAACTGGGGGTACAAAATTCATTTTGGGGGTAAAAAAACCCATTTGGAGATTTTTGGACACACTGCTTATAGCGTTTGAGAACAGCATGGATCCAGATCAGCCAGTGCATATGCACAGTCTGATCAATATCAATATCTTTTTCTCAGATAGCTTCTTCATTACTTGAAGCATCTGTAAGTAAGCAGTGTGTATCCCTATTGGATTGTATTTGACTGCTGGCTAGTCTGGAAACACCACAGTCTAATATGCTATGAGGGCCATTTTTCTAGATCATGGCTCATACATACTTTCATAGTTTAACCCTTTCCCAAACAAAACCTGGTTTTGACGTCCGTAATAGAAAAGGTCTGGGAAAACATTGAGACAAAAGAAGAAACTGCTGATAACCAGCAGTTTCTCCTTTTGCCTCAATATTTTCGGAGCAATATTTTACACTAATCTTATCTTTACCAAGTGAACTTGTATGGAGTGTCAGATCTATGTTCTATACTTGAGTTTTGTGATATTGAGCTAGAGTTGCTGTTACCCTGAGATTGATGTTCTTGTTGCCCTCGGAGAGCTGTAACATAATCATAACAGAGCTACAGATAAAAGGGAGTCAAGCAAATCAAAATGAGCCAGGATCTGGAAAAACGTCCCTTATAGCATTTTTAAAAATTGAGTTTAGAGAACAGCCTGTCGTCAAATGCAGTCCAATATGCGTCACGAAAAAGCTATTAGAGAACAACATGGTTCTTGATCAGACTGTGCGTATGCACAGGCTGATCTGGATCTATGTTGGGCTCAAAAGCCTTAAGGGATGTTTTTCCAGATCTTGGCTCAAATGAAATATTTCAATAAATGTTTATCAAACACTATGTCTTAATGTTTATCAAACACTATGTTGTGGGTACTCATTGGAACATTTCGTCTCACCCTCTTATCTTTTGCTCTGCTCTTGGATAAATACCAACAAAATAGAGTTTGGCATATTCTTAATATTCTACAGACTTTAACTCTTTCCCCCATCAGGACTGGTTTTAATCGATTACCAAACAGCAAAAATTTAGACTCAACTAAATTCAAACATGTTGCAGACCACAGTATCATGCGAATGAAAATTTACATTTTTGTCCTTTCTGAATAGAAAACATTGTGAGACATGAAGAAATTGTGTGTCACAAGCAATTTCTTCTTTTACAAAAATGTTTTCCAAAGCCATTTTCTTGTAGAGAGTCAAGGAATCATTGTGTGGTAATGGATTAATGACTGTTTTTAAGAGAAAGCTAAATGTATAACAATGTTTTCTACCCTAATGAGGTTTTGTTCCAATTCAGTTAGTTGTTCAACTCTGAATTTGGACCATTCTAAAACTAAAACTTGGACTCAGATAAGAGGGGGTGATGGCTGTTCAAAATGAAATATTTCACTTCACCAAAACCTATGTTGTGGTACTCTCTTAAAAATATACTCTTCAAGACCATTCAAATGAGTACACACAACATGTGGTTTGGATTCGAAATGAAAACATTAGAATGTCTTCACCCTCTCTTATCTGTTGCTCTTTCAGAATTTGATAAAAGGTTATTTGGAGTAATCTCCACAGAATAAACAAATTGAAATAAATGTGACCCATCACACTAAAATGGACCTTATAGGAAGTGTGAAAAATATCGACCCTAGTCAGTCTGCAGTCCGCGCAGCCAGACTAGGGCCGACACTTTTCACTTGTTTGTAATTTTCTAAATCCAGAATGTTTTCCCTATCTTACGATGTGTTCATTTTTGGCATACCGGATCTGGTTTACCTGTACTGACTCTGATCAGTTTGTCAAAATTTAGATCTATGGAGTTTGGATAAGGTCCTTTTTAGCATGACAGGTCATAAATATACCTTTCAAGCAATATCCAAGAAATTGAGATTTTATTTCCTCCCTTCCATCAAAGAACCCTTTACCAAGCGTTGACCCGAGATGTGACAAAGATCCATCATTTATGCTGGCTGTCAAAATTATGGATTCCTCCTCCGTGAATTCAGAAAGTTGTTGAAGCTGCAAGGCACAAAAAAAGAGTATTCAACCCTTTCCCAAACAAGACCTAGTTTTGACATCACTAATAAATAACATCATTGGCTCCAATGGCATCAAAATGGCTCAGGAATTTTCAAAGTGGCTGAAAGTGTGGTTCAATTTTTTTATTTAGGCAACACTAGCCCTGATAAGGATTAGGAAAACATTTCAACAAATGAAGATAATGCTGTTTACCAGCATTTTCTCCTTTTGCCTCAATATTTCCTGTGCTATATTGTAAACAAATTTTATCTTACTGTAATCCATATACATTTGGTCACTTGCAACAGCTTTCATTTGTGATGTTTCAAAAAGAATCAGAATGCTACCTATTTATGGAAAATATTTCCGACAAAGAAGAACAAAATAAGCTAACTTAAAATTCAGGTATTTCAGTGTAACAATTGATCAATGTATAAAGTTCAAATACAGGTGAACTTAGTCAAGAAATACATTCATCCGAGTTTTCTCTGATGAAATTTGCTCTTTGATATGTTGACGTCTCTCATTTAAATCAGAGCACACTACCATTAAAAAAACAAAGGAAAGTTTGACACAAGTTATAGCGCTTTGTTCAATGTCTGATCTCAAACGCTATCCTTAAAGTGACATTTCAGAATTTTTTGTCATATTTTACTGTTATTTTTATCTGAAAGAGCATAATTATTTCCTTATGAAAATTCTGAAAATTTCGAGCCAAAATATTGCGCCGTTTACGAGAAATTTATATTTTTGTGTTAAAATTGAACAAATTGTTGTGGACAACAGTTCGGATTTATATGCAATTTATCGATTATGTCTCAACTTTAAATGCGTGTTTCTTGCTTATTGGCAACAACTTCAAAAAACCAATAGTATTTATACTCATTAGAATAACCAATCTTGGCATCAAGACATACTTTAAAAAATTGAAATTGGAATGAAATGTCCCTTTAAAAGTTAAAACACCTTATGATACCAATCAATGAACCATTTATTGTCATGCCTGGTGAAAAATTTAAGACCAAACAGTATTTTTGAAAGGTTTATAGGCAATGATTTGCAACAACTCTCACCTGAACAGTCATTATTTACAATGACCTACTTTCCTTTGTGTTTTGAATGGTAGTGCCCTCTGATGTAAATAAGCGACAACAACAAAGTGAATTCCATCAGAGAAAATTCGGAATAGAAATAATGTACAGTCGACACTCGTTGTGTCGAAGTCAGAGGGGCCATCAAAATACCTCGACATATCCGGAGTTCGACTCATCCGATTTTGATTATTTTCGATGAAAAACGTTATTTAACCATTTTTCATGGGCATCGTATGTGTCCATGATTGAAATATAGTAGGAAAAGGAAAGAAATTGCTCAAAACGAGCAATTTCTATCCTTTTCCTACTAAATTACAATGGCTGTATTTGTTTCAGTATTATTTTTATGAAACATTTTGATTACCATATGTTGAGGACAGGACATGACTTTAACTTCGACTTAAGCGGAAATTCGACTTATCCGATGTCGACATAACGAGTGTCGACTGTACATGTAAAACACTTACAAGACCTTGAATTTGTGACTTCAAGACTGTTTTCAGTATAGCTTTATAACCAGGTATGTCTTTCAACACTTCAATGGTCGCCATTTTTCTGTCCAAACCTAACTAAGAAGTAGATCTACTTACAAGACCTTGAATTTGTGACTTCAACACTGTTTTCAGTATAGCTTTATAACCAGGTATGTCTTTCAATGCTTCAATGGATGCCATTCTTCTTCCAAGTCTCTGAAAAAATATTTCTAACCCATTACCAATTGGAATTTTTTCAGTGTTTCTTCTCCTGCTTTGCATGGGTCCGTTTTACGGACCCATTCCCAATGCCAACAATGTGTCAAACTGTCACAAGATACGCTCGTAACACTGCTTTATGTCGACAGGGGGAGCGGGTTGATAAAAGTTTCATGGTCCTAGCTGTTATACTTTTCGAGATATGCCCTGGACAAAAACGAAGTATGAAAAAACAACAAAGGGCAATAACTCAAAAAATAAGCCAGGCAGAGTTATGGTTCTTGTGCACTGCACTTCCCCTTGATGAGCTCTATCCATCCATGAAGTTTCATGATTCTAGCTATTATACTTTAAGAGATATACTCCAGACAAGATTCAAGTATGAAAAACAACAAAGGGCAATAACTAAAAAAATAGGCCAGGTAAAGTTATGGTTCTTGTGCACTGCACTCTGTAATGATGAGAAAAATATAACTGCCAAGTTTAAAGTCAATCGGACTTAAGGTGACAAAGTTATGCTCCGGACAAAGAAGTGGACGCCGCCCGAACAACCAGACGCCACGGGTGATCCCATAATACGTCCCGTCTTTGACGGGCTATAAAAAGGCTATTTTTTGCAATTGTGATGAGAATATTTTTTTCCAATTTTGGAGACGACACATTTTTCCCAATTTGGCTGGTTTCGGACCTGTTCCCAAATTAATCTGAGTATTCTCTGATGAAAATTCGCTCTTTTGATTTTTGGATGTCGCTATTTACATCAGAGCCACTACCATTCAAAACAGTGGAAAGTAGGTCATTGTAAATGATGGCTGTTCAGGTGAGGATTGTTGCAAAACATTCTGTATCTGTATCTATACGTTGCTGTATCCAATTCTGGCTTTAACGCAACGGTGAGGGAGTGCAGCCTGGTGTTACTGGCTGGACTGGCCGAGGGCTGTTTTGAATGCCTCGACGTTTTTGGCGTTGACTATGTCTTCCTCTAACTTGTTCCAGTTGATGATTGTTTGGACGAAGAAAGAGTTTTTGTATTGATTTGTGTTAGCATGAATTGGTTCGCAACTTTTTGAGTTCTGTTTGATCTGAGAGCTTAACACATTTGAGGTTTCACAGTTAGTAAATGTTTTTAACTTTATTTTGCGCGCAGGTCTGGATGCTTTCAGGAATTGTGATGGCGGTAGCCCCGGTACCAACCCCTCAACCACCTTAAACATCATGATTAGTCTTTGGTCTTTTCTTCTCGATTCCAAGCTGGGTAGTTCTAGTTCTTTTGCCATTTTTGAGATGCTGCCTTCTTCTCTGGATCTGTAGTCGTTTTTTATGAATCTTATTGCTCGGTTTTGTATTCTTTCAAGGCTGTCTATGTCTTTTTGGAGGTAAGGGTCCCAGATGATTGCTCCGTAATCCATAATCGATCTAACCATGGAGACGTAGGCTACTTTTTTACAGTTTTCGGTGCAGTGTTTTAGATTTCTGCGTAGGAATCCGAGTGTTGAGCTGGCTTTTTTGGTTACTTTGTTAATATGGGTGCCCCATTTAAGGTCTGATGATATTTGTAGTCCCAGATATGGATTGTTTTCAACTTCTTCTAAAATGTGATCATTTAAGGTGTAGAATTTTGAGATCTTTTTCTTAATGCTCAGGATGTAGCATTTTTTGGCATTGAAGCGCATACCCCAGTCTTTTGCCCAGTTTTCTAAATTTTTAAGGTCTTCCTGTAGAGTGATTTGGTCCTTGTATGAATTTATCGTTCTGTATAGAAGGCAATCGTCTGCGAATAGGCGTACTTTTGACTTTACTCTGTCTGGAAGGTCGTTGATGTGACAGAGGAATAAGAGTGGTCCAAGAACGGTTCCCTGTGGTACACCAGAATCTACTGGGACTGATTTTGAGTATTCGCCTTCCACTACTGTTCTCATGGTCCTTTCTGTTAGAAATGTTGATAGCCAGTTCAGAATGTTTCCATTGATACCATAGTGTTCCAGTTTGTAAAGGAGTTTTTTGTGAGGGACTGTATCAAATGCCTTGGAGAAGTCTAATATTGCAACATCTACTTGTTTTGATTTGTCATATTGTGTCAGGAAGTCGTTGAGAGTTGTTATGAGTTGTGTCTCGCAAGAGTAGACATTGCCTATAAACCTTTTAGAAATACTTTTTGGTCTTAAATTTTTCACCAGGTATACAATAAATGGTTTATTGATCGATATCATAAGGCGTTTGAAGGATAGCGTTTAAGGTCGGACAGTGAACAAATTGCAATAACATGTGTCAAAGTTTCTGTTGTTTTTGAATGAGCGCTCTGATGTAAATGAGCGACTTAAACATATCAATGAGCGAATTACATCAGAGAAAACTTGTATTATTCCCAAATCTATGAGAAAAAAACCTGTTTTTAAGACGGTCAGATGTTGCAAACAATAATTTCAAGAGAATGAAAATCTACTTTTATAGTCTTTCTTGGTAGATATCATTCAATATGTATAGTGGCGGATCCAGACGGGGTTCGGGGGGGGGGGGGGTCTCTTTAACCAGATTATTTCATTGTCAAGCAGAAATTCAGCCACAATTGTGTAAAACTAGAAAAACGACCCCCCTATTTGTATATTCGAACCCCTTTCACAGAAATCCTGGATCCGCAGCTGCTATGACTTCACATTCTTCTGGGAAGTAATGAAGGTACGTACAGACATGGGTACGAATTTGAAGAAGTTAAAACGATATTATTTATAGCAGCAGCTATTACCAACAAACAACATCACGACAAAATATTTAAATGACTATAATTAAATAAATAAATGCATGGCATCATTTCATTGTGATTTCAACAAATGTTTAGAAATTAGACATTTTTCATTTTAGGACAAGAGTCAAGACTGTGGTCGTTCTAATCTGCATTTACCAACGCTGTTTCCAGATTTATGTAATTCTTTTCGAATGAAAATGAGAAAGGAATATGTAGTTTATTTGCAACCGTTTGTTGATTCTTATAAACCCGTTTTGCATATATTTCAATCAATTTGTTGATTTTTCTACCTAATGTTTACAGCTGGAAATCCTCCTTTGTGAAGAGCTCGCTTTATCGCCATTCGTACCCAAACAGTTCGCCCCGAGAATCTTCGCGAGTTTAGAGTTCTAAGTTACTGACGAGCAGCTAAATGTTAGTATAACCCATTACCAGACGGCAAGATTTTTGACTGCTCCAAATTCAAAGACCTCAAATGAATGAAATTTTTAGATTTTGAGTCTTGTCACAAGCAATTTCTTCGTTTTCCACAGTCACAATGGTTTCCAAATCCATTATCTGGTAGCCTAGGGAGTCAAAAGAGTCATTGTGTAGTAATGGGATAAGAGAAATAGAAAAGGTTTCCTTGTTACAGTGAACAGTACACAGCATAGGCGTAGGAAGAAGGGGGCAATGGGGCTGCCCCCTCAATTTAGAAAAGGGGCCTGGCCCCCCCTATTTCCCCCCATAATACACCCATATTTCCATTTACTTGCCCCCCCCCCCCCAATATTATAAACCTTCCTACGCCACTGCACAGAGGGAAAATCATCATCTATATATCCATAGGGACCCATAATTTGACTGGTCTTCAGCAGCGAATCCAGAAATTCTATGAGGGGGGTTCGAATATATACAAATGCCGGGGTTCGTTTTCTTATTATAAGAAAATTCTGACTGAACTTTTGCATGAAAATGGAATAATCAGGCTTCTGAGGGGGGTTCGTTTGAACCCCCCGAACCCCCTCTGGATCCGCCACTGGGTCTTGGAAGAGATATTGTCATACGTTAGGATGTTGGCGTCAGCGACCTTGACCTTGGAAGTTATTCACCTACTTTTAGATGGTTTAAAAACTTTGACCTAGCCTATTTATCATGCTTTATTACACCTACAGCCTTGATATTTCACACGCGGATACTTCTCACCAAGACCTTTCATTTGAGACCATGATCTCTGACTTTGTGACCTTGACATGATCATTGGAGTTGACCTACTTTTAAAAAAACTTTAACCTTGCCTAAAAACTTTAACCTGGCCTACATCTTATGCCTTATTACGCATACAGCCTTGATATTTCTCACATGGATAGCCTACCTCCCACCAAGACCTTTAATTTGTGGCCATGACCTTTGATACTGCTACATTGACCTTGACCTTGTAATGTTGACCTTGGAGTTTGACTTAGATCTACTATTAAAAAACTTTAACCTGACCTATATCTATCTTATAATACATAGTTACAGCCTTCATATTTCACACATGGACACCTACCAAGACCTTTCATTTGTGACTATTGACCTTGCGACATTGATCTTGGAGTTTGACCTACTTAACCTTTTCCCAAACAAGACCTGGTTTTGACGTCCTTAATAGAAAAGGCTTGGGAAAACATTGAAACAAAAGAAGAAACTGATGATAACCAGCAGTTTCTACTTTTGTCTCAATATTTTCTATTCCATATTTTACACAAATTCTATCTTTAATAACTTCCATTTTGTCATTTGTGGCAGTTTTTGAAGTGGATCACCCTAAAATTTTGACGTTTGGGAAAGGGTAAAAAAAAACCCCTTTTAACCTGGCCTTTATTGTATGTAGATCTACTATAACAGAAACAGTTTTAATATTCCACACATGGATTCCTCCTGCCAATATCTTTCATCTGTGACCATGACCTTTGACCTTGTGACATTGACTTTAGAGTCTGACCTACTTTTAAAAACTTATAGACCAGTCTTTATCCTGGCCTATAATTTATAATGTGCTATTTCGGACGCAGCCTCTATATTTCACACATGGATCCTTTGACCTTGTGACCTTGACATTTAACCATGTGACTTTGACCTTTGAGTTTGACCTACTTTTCCAAAACTTTCAATCGCACATTTTCCTATACACATTGATACCTCTTACCAAGGATTTTCATTTTTTACCATGACCTTTGATTTTGACCTTTTCTTTGTGACAAGCTGCTGTTTGGGTGAGCTTCATTAGGTGTCTGCGGACAATTCTTGTTTTTATACGCCGCCGGAGGCGGACGTATATTGGCGTCATCTTGTCCGTCCGTCCGTCCATCCGTCCGTCCATCCGTCTGTCTGTCCATCTGTCTGTCCGTCCGTCTGTCCGTCATTCCGTCCAAAAACTTTAACATTGGCCATAACTTCCTTATTACTTAACATATTCGCTTCATACTTTACCACAACATTCCTTGGTACATTACCTTTCTGTAGGCACATACTTTGGTGACCTTGACCCCTGGATGACCTTGACCTTATGACGATCAAAGCGGTGTCGGGGGCATTGTCATCTTACAGTGACAGCTCTTGTTTAAATTTGTTCACAAATTTTTACATTTGCCAAAAAATGTGGCCGTGGCAGGGAGAAAGGGGCTTATCGGACTTAGAGAAATCATAAGAAAATTCTTTAGAAATCAACAATTTTGTCCAAATGAACCAGACTTTGGAAGAATGTTCTTTGAGTCTCTCTTCAAAATTTATTCATAAATTTCAAGATTTGGCTGTGTAAGGCTTACAAGAAATCATTGGATAATTCTTCCACTTTAGCCAGTGGAGCGATTCAGGCCCTTTTGGGCCTCATGTTTCATTTCCTACAATGTTTTCTACCCAAAAAGTTGTACAATTTTGAAATTTCATCCCAGTAAAATCATCTGCAGCTTCTTTCAATTTGGACAAGCTAAAAGTTTTGTTTTTTGGCAATGAGTTAATCCTTAAGCATAATTTTGTAATTATTTTTGCAGCCTGGTATGGAAACATCAGAAGACATCGCTCGAAAACTTGGTCTTGCTAACATCGAACTAGAATATACCGAAGAAGACTTTGAAACGCTCACAAATTACAAACTTTTCCGTGAACATATCCAGCCATTACTGGCCGAACAGAACCTCAAAAGTCCACAAACAAAGGTCGTCAATCTGATCGCGGCTAAATGGAGGGAGTTTGCTCAAGCTGCTGGACAATATAAAAAGTCGAAGGCAGGGCTTGTTAGTCCGACAGAAGAGAAGAAGGAAGAGTTTGGTGCGGGTGATAGTAAAGCTGATACAACTGTAACACCGTCAAAAGAATCTGGTGAGTAAGGCTTAGGAAAACATTAAGGCAAAATTAGAAAATACAGTACTGATGATCAGCATTTTCTCGTTTTGCCTCAATATTTTTTGTGCTAAATTGTACCCATGTGACATCTTTGTCAACATCCATTTCGTCATCTACAGTAGCTTTAAAATAAGACAACCTTAAAATTTTGCCATTTTGTGTAAGGATGAGGACATTTGAGACCAACTTGGATCCAGATCAGCCTGTGCATCAGCACAGTCTGATCAAGATCCATATTGTTCTCATTTAGTTCCAACAGGAAAGGAATTTGGTACAGGTGTTAGTAAAGCTGATTCCACTGTGACTCCTTCAAAAGAATCTGGTGAGTAATATAATTTAGGGATCATGAGAATCTTCAGCTTTTTGGCATACATTAGCTTTTTTGGTCAAAAGTTTGATTTCATCCTGTTTAAAAGTTTAAAAATTTAGTCTAATCTGTCCATCTCTGATGTTTAAGAAAGGGGATTTCAGCTTTTTTCACTGAGACTGATTTTCATCTCTGAATTGATTTGAGGATGGATTTGGATAACAGATCATTTAAGACATTCGAGACCAACATGGATCCTTATTAGCCTGTGCTTTTTAATGCCCTACAAGATAATAGCTTTGTAAAACATTGTGGAAAATTACTTGTCACTAGCAATTTTTTCATTTTCCACAATGGTTTCTCTCTTGAAAGACCGAAAAATTGAAAAGTTTCATTCACTTGAAATTTTCATCTGTAACATCTTTGAATTTGTAAGTCTATAATTTTTAGCTCACCTGAGCACGAAGTGCTCAAGGGAGGTATTGTGATCTATCAATGTCGGGCGTCCATCTGTCCGTCACGGCGTCACCAATTTCTTTAAACGACATCTCCTCCTAAACTTCTGGGTCAAAATCAACCAAACTTGGCAGAAATGTTCCTTGGGTGGTCCCTTATAAAAATAGCTAAAAGAATTGAAATCCATTTAAAACTCTGGTTGCCGTGGCATCGGAAAATGGGAAATTTCACAAAAACTCAACAATTCCTTTAATCGACATCTCCTCCTAAACTTCTGGGTCAAAATCATCCAAACTTGGCAGAAATGTTCCTTGGGTGGTCCCTTATAAAAATTGCTAGAAAAATTGAAATCCATAAAAAACTCTGGTTGCCGTGGCATCGGAAAATGGGAAATTTCACAAAAGCTGAACAATTTCTTTAAACAACATCTCCTCCTACAATACTGGGTCAAAATCAACCAAACTTGGCAGAAATGTTCCTTGGGTGGTCCCTTATAAGAATTGCTAAAAAAAATTGAAATCCATTAAGAACTCTGGTTGCCGTGGCATCGGAAAATGGGAAATTTCATAAAAGCTCAACAATTCCTTTAATCGACATCTCCTCCTAAACTACTGGGTCAAAATCAACCAAACTTGGCAGAAATGATCCCTTGGTGGTCCCTTATAAAAATTGCCAAAAGAATTGAAATCCATAAAAACCTCTGGTTGCTGTGGCATCGGAAAATGGGAAATTTCACTAGAGCTCAACAATTTCTTTAAACGACATCTCCTCCGAAACTTTTGGGTCAAAATCAACCAAACTTGGCAGAAATGTTCCTTGGGTGGTCCCTTGTAAAAATTGCTAAAAGAATTGAAATCCATTAAAAACTCTGGTTGCCGTCGCATTGGAAAATGGGAAATCTCACAAAAGCTCAACAATTTCTTTAATCAACATCTCCTCCTAAACTACTGGGTCAAAATCAACCAAACTTGGCAGAAATGTTCCTTGGGTGGTACCTTATAGAAATTGCTAAAAGAATTGAAATCCATAAAAAAATTCTGGTTGCCATGACATCGAAAAATGGGAAATTTCACAAAAACTCAACAATTTCTTTAAACACCATCTTCTCCTAAACTTATGGGTTAAAATCAACCAAACTTGGCAGAAATGTTCCTTAGGTTGTCCCTTATAAGAATTGCTAAAAGAATTGAAATCCATTAAAAAGTCTGGTTACCGTGGCATCGGAAAATGGGAAATTTCACAAAAGCTCAATAATTTCTTTAAACAACATCTCCTAAATTGCTGGGTCAAAATCAACCAAACTTGGCAGAAATGTTCCTTGGGTTGGACTTTATTGAAATTGCTTAAAGAATTGAAATCTTTAAAAAAATTCTGGTTGCTATGGCATCGAAAAATGGGAAATTTCACTAGAGCTCAACAATTTCTCTAAACGACATCTCCTCCTAAACTTCTTGGTTAAAATCAAGCAAACTTGGCAGAAATGTTCCTTAGGTGGTCCCTTATAAGAATTGCTAAAAGAATTGAAATCCATGGAAAACTCTGGTTGCTGTGACATTGGAAAATAGGAAATCTCACAAAAGCTCAACAATTTCTTTAAACGACATCTCCTCCTAAACTACATGGCCAATTTCTTCTGTGGGATCACAATGCGTAACATATGCAAAATTATTTTGCATTATTAAAACATTACTCAGGTGAGCGATTTAGGGCCCTCAGGGTCCTCTTGTTTTGTCTGGTAATAGGTTAACCCTTTCCCAAACAAGTCCTGCTTCTGACGTCCCTGAAAGAAATGGCTTTGGAAAATATTGACGCAAAAGAAGAAACTGCTGATAACCAGCAGTTTCTCCTTTTGCCTCAATATTTTCTTTGTGACAATTTATATAAATTCAATTTTTATGCCCCCGATAGGGAGGCATCAAAATTGAATTGTCCGTCCGTCCGTCCGTACGTCCGTCCACTTTTCTTGTCAACGCAACTCCTCCTAAGTTTCTGGCTGGATCTTCTTGAAACTTGGTCAATGTTATCACCTCAATTGGTAGATGTTCATGAAGGAAGGGTTTTATGGTTCGTTGATTTTTGCCTGAGTTATGCCCCTTAAAATTTTAGTCTCTGGGGCTTATTGAAGTTGCAGCCTTGTCAACGCAGCTCCTCCTAAGTTTCTAGCTGGATCTTAATGAAACTTGGTCAATGTTATTACCTCAATTGACCAAACGCCAATCGACAGATCGCTCCGCCCAACATAAAATTTAAGACAAACAATGGGGATGTGATCGTTAATAGGGAACGATTTTATCCAGTCAGTCGTGACGTTAATTCGGAAAAACAAAATAGTATTTCGTAGGTGTTGTTATAAAATCTCGTAACTACGGCTTAATTTAAGCCGTAGTTACGAGATTTTATAACAACACCGACGCGAGATTTTATAACAACACCGACGGTTTATCAAAACATAACGGTAAACCTAGTCTATTGTTAGCACAAAATTCCTTGCCATTGGCATGTCGATTGTTTTGATTGTTTGTCAATAAATCGATACAATAACACGTGCAACGAAGAACAATTGGGGCATGACATTTTTCTGATCGTCCATTGGCTAATCGATGTTTTTGATTGACAGTCGGCGTTTGGTCAATTGGTAGATGTGCATGAAGGAAGGATTTTATGGTTCATTGATTTTTGCCAGAGTTATGCCCCTTTTAAACTTAGTCTCTGGGGCTTATTGAAATTGCAGCCTTGTCAACGCAACTCCTCCTATGTTTCTGGCTAGATCTTAATGAAACTTGGTCAACATTATCACCTCAATTGGTAGATGTGCATGAAGGAAGGATTTTATGGTTCATTGATTTTTGCCAGAGTTATGCCCCCTTAAAACTTAGTCTCTGGGGCTGATTGAAATTGCAGCCTTGTCAACACAACTTATTCTAAGATTCTGACTGGATCCTAATGAAACTTGGTTGATGTTATTACCTAAATTGGTAGATGTGCATGAAGTAAGGATTTTATGGTACATTGATTTTTGCCTGAGTTATGCCCCCTTCAACCTTAGTCTCTGGGGCTTAATGATATTTCAGCCTCATGAACGCAATTCCTTCCAGGTTTTTGACTGGATATTTATAACAACCTTTTTGTGAACACAACTTTTTACAGGTTTTTGTGTGAATATTTATAAATCCTTGTCAATGTCATTTTTTTGTCTCAAGTTTTATAAGTGGCGGCGTATATTGTGACCATGGCACTCTTGTTATACTTGGTTTACTTTATTTCTTAGATAACAAGATAAAACTCCTTCTTTTTTCATTGTCTCTCTGCTGGTAATAAGTCATTCTTGAATGCACAAGATTTTTGTTAGCTCACCTGAGCACGAAGCGCTCGAGGTGAGTTATTGTGCTCACTTTTTGTCCGGCGTCCGTCTGTCCATCCGTACGTCAACAATTGGGGTGTTAACACTCTAGTTAAAATATGCTGAGTCAAAAAAGAAAGTGTGCACAGAGAATAACTGGAATTTCTATCGCAATTTTGAGTATTGATATTAAAATATTGGTATCAAATTAGAGATAATTCAATTGCCTATAAGAGGGTGTCTTTTTAAATTGTGTGAAATTGAATTTTTCATGTGTTTTCTTAAGATATTTGAGATAGGGGTCAATTTCGAAATTCACAGAACTCGCTGACGAATTTGAGGAGATTAAATGATGCAAATTTCTTGTGATTTCAGCTTCAATTTCTATCGTGACATGTCTCCAATGAATGATGGCAAGCATCTCTGGTCTCACTGATCGAACATAACGTTTCATTTTATCGTTTGGAATTTCATTGGTTTCATATTGCAAGACGTATTCCACGTCCTGCAATTTTTTTATTTGACCCTAAATTTTGCGAAACTCAGGCGGAAGAAATGTTCGGCCCGACACCACACTCATGACTAATTTTCACGCGTCCCGTGCCGATGACGATTTGCCTAATGCAGACGTAACGTAAGATTTAGGCTTCATGATAATGTGACACACATATGGTCTCAAATCTCTTATGAGCAGTCTATCTGCCTTCGTCGATTTCCATTGTTACTTACAAATGCTTGCTTTACTGAATCGCTATAAATGGTGTAGTTTTGAAACGTTGACGTAAAGACGTCAACGTCATGTAACGATCTTGTCTAGTCATTGCTGCTTTCGGGATATCAGAGAGAAGCCTATCAAAAATGTATCCTTTGTTTTGGAAACATGATTGCAAACGCATAATTTCAGAACGATGACATTTAAACGACAACGACACATTTTACGCCGGTTCAAGACACTAGCAAAACTTACGTGTGAAATCTGTCGTGTTAACTAAGACGTATCATCTTTGGCTATTCAGCACTTTGAAATTTTATGTTTGATTTAGCTTTTATACACTTTGAATACAGATTTTAGACAATAAAGTTTATCATGAAATGTTTGTTTTGATAACCACGCGCAAAAAGGTGCTCACAGCATTTGGCGATATGACAGACAATTTAATTATCCAAAGTTGCTTCCCGTGTCAATAGACATGAGAAAGTTGGTGGCTTAATTCCGCGTAGAAGTTTGGCGAGGTTCATTGCAGCGATTACGTAGATATATGAAGTAGAAGTATACACACTTTCTTTTTTGACTCAGTATATTTGATCATCTTTGAATTTGGAACAGTCTACTTTCTAAGTCAGATTAGAATTGGAAATGATTTCAGACTTGAAGATAGATAATGGTGTTACTATTATAATCAAACCTTAAATAAATTATAAGGACATAAAATGAATTTAGTTAAAGCTAAAGTATTCTTTAATTCATTCTCACATTATCACTTTTTATCGCCTACCCCCCTAGCCTATCCCCAAGAAAAAGGCAGTTGCATTTCTTTGGTCTATTCGGGTAGAAAACATTGTGCGAAATGAAGAAAAAGCGTCAATATGTGGATTAATCCGAGTCTTCTCTGATGTAAATACGCTCTTTGATATTTTGATTTTTCGCTATGTACATCAGAGAGCGTTGCTCTTTGAAAACAGCGGAAAGTTCGGTAACGTTACAAGTAGTGAAGCTTTGTTTTTGTGTATCATATCGAATCACTCGGTAAAACACTGTAGGGTATAGATCAATAAATAATTTTTTGTCATACCTGACCAAAAATTTCATTTCAAATCGGCCTGCTGTAAGAGTATAACCTTTGGTTTTGAATGGAAGGTCAAGGTAAACAAAGGCTGCTCAGGTGAGGGTTGTTGAAAAACATTGCCTATAAACCTTTTAAAAATACTTTTTGGCCGTAAATTTTTCAACATGTATGACAATAAATGGTTCATTGATCGAAATCATCAGGGGTTTTAACGATAGCGTTTAAGATCGGACGGTGAACGATGCGCAACAATTTGTTGAGAACTTCTTGATTTTTTCAAAGAGCAACGCTCTCTGATGTAAATACCGAAAAATCAAAATATCAAAGAGCGTATTTACATCAGAGAAGACTCGGATTATATGTGGATATGTGTTAAAATTTCAAACATTTTTCAGATAAATCTGACAGAAAAATGGCGTCCATTGAAGTGTTGAAAGATATACCAGGTTATAAAGCGATACTGAAAACAGTCTTGAAGTCGCAAATTCAAGGTCTTGTAAGTAGATCTACTTCTTAGTTAGGTTTGGTTTATTGGGGTTTTCAACTGCTATAGTTATAAAGTGGCAGCTGGAGACTCTACCATGGATTCCTGTTGTTTCTCATATCGGTACTCCCACAACATCCCGAGTCTCCAGGGCTGACTTCGGTTGGGACTATAGCTCAAGCTATTGCTTTTGGAACACCTTGGACAATGCTAAATAGAGGTATTCCAAATGGAGCTATTGTAGCTATAGCTCCAATCGAACAGAAATAGTGAGAAAAAGTGTGGTCCGGCCATCCGAGCCATTACGTCATTCCAAACTCCTCGGATAACAGCGAACCAATCAGTGTCAAGGCAAACAAAGATTTTGATTGGCTGACTCAGAACGGGGATGAATTCAATAGACAGAACAGTGCTGGTTCCCAATGATGGTTCCCAATGATGGTTCCCAATGATGGTTCCCAATGGCTCAAGCTATCGTCTGATTCGAAGTCAGCCCAGCTGCTAGCCCATGTAGGTTAAGGATATCAAACCATTGGTGTATGACATTCTTGTCAGAAAGGATTTCTGCCGGGGCTGGGTATCGAACCCAGGACCTTACAAATGAGAGGCAGATGTGCTACCAACTGTGCCATGACTGCGGTTCTTCTTCGGTGTTAGACTTTTCCAAAAAAGAAAAGTTCAAACTTGTCTAAAATACAATGTAATAAGTATTGCAGATGAAATTTGTAATTGTTTGATGTTGAATTGTTTAAATTGTTCAAAGCTTAGCATGCAAAAGCTCAAGGTCAGGCTGGCTCTATCGAAGGTTGGTCCTTAAGAGGCATACATGTTTTACAAATATCTCTTGTTTTGATTTTCTTTTTCCTTAATATTTTCGGAACATATCAGATAATAAATACAATGTTATAACAATTTTTAGCTCCACTGGCGGAAGGCCAGCGAGCTATTGTCATGGTGTTGTGTCCGTCGTGCGTGCGTCTGTCCGTGCGTCCGTAAACTTTTCTTTAAAAATCTTCTCTCAAACCAGTGGGCCAATTATGTTCCAACTTGGCAGAAATGTTCCTTGGGTGGTGCTTCACTTAAATTGCGAAAAGAGTTTTGATTGGTCCATAAATGTGGGCGTTGCAGGGCGGGGCTTATCAGACTAAGAGAAATCACAAAATAATTCTTTTAAAATCAACCAGAGGGCCAATCTTGACCAAACTTGGCAGAAATGTACCTTGGGTGAACCTTTATCTATATTGTTTGTAAAATTTTGATTGATTCATAAATGTTGGCGTGGCAGGGCGCGGCTTATCAGGCTTAGAGTGCGTGCGTTAACTTTTCTTTAAAATTTCTCAAACCAGTGGGCCAATTTTGTTCAAACTTGGCAGAAATGTTCCTTGGGTGGTGCTTCACTTTAATTGCGAAAAGAATTTTGATTGGTCCATAAATGTGGGTGTGGCAGGGCGGGGCTTCATCTTCGCAAGCCAAGGGTTACTACCTCCACTTTGTTCCTTACGAACCCTTGGCCGCTCGCCTCTATGGAAATCGAAAGTACCACCGTGCGATTTCATTGGACGCGATAACTTTCCCATTATCCAATCAAAACACACTAAACAAGCCGTCTTTGTCAAAACGAAAACGTCACGGCTGACGTGAAAATCGATATCCGTATTTGATGCATCGCCTAACACGTTTTAGTACGAGGCTTTTGATTGGCCAGAAATAGCAACTGCAAAGGGCCGCGACTCTTTATCGCCGAAAGGTGGCATGGTGGTACTTTCGATTTCAATAGAAGCGAGCGGCCAAGGGTTCGTAAGGAACAAAGTGGAGGTAGTAACCCTTGGCTTGCGAAGATGGGCGGGGCTTATCAGACGTAGAGAATTCACAAAATAATTCTTTAAAAATCAACCAGAGGGCCAATTTTGACCAAACTTGGCAGAAATGTACCTTAGGTAGACCTTTATCTAAATTGTTTGTAAAATTTTGATTGGTCCATAAATGTAGGCGTGACAGGGCGCGGCTTATCAGACTTAGAGAAATCGCAAAATAATTCTTTAAAAATCAACCAAGAGGCCAATCTTGACCAAACTTTGCTGAAATGTAACTTGGGTTGACCTTTATCTAAATTGTCTGTAAAATTTTGATTGGTCCATAAATGTGGGCGTGGCAGTGTGGGGCTTATCAGACTTTAAGAAATCACAAAATAATTCTTTAAAAATCAACCATTCAGCCAATTTAAATATAATTTGGCATAAATGTTCCTTGGGTGGACTTTTATTTAAATTTATTTCAAAATCATGTTTGGTCAATAAATGTGGGCGTGGCAGGGCAGGGCTTATCAGACTTGAGAAATCACAAAATAATTCTTTAAAATTCTTCTCCTCTCAAACCATAGTGCCAATTTTGATCAAACTTGGCAGAGATACTCTTTCGGTTGTGCTTTACTTGAATTGGGAATGAAACTTTGATTGGTGAATAAATGTTGTTTTGGCAGGGCGGGGCTTATCCGACTTGGAGAAATCACGAAATATTTTTTTAAAAATCAACCAATGGGTCAATTTAGTCCAAACTTTCCAAAAATATTTTTTGGTGGCCCCTTTACTTAAAGAAGAAAAATTTATGTGGGTTTGCCAGGGTGGGGCTTATCAGACTTTGAGAAATCATAAAATAATTCTTTAAAATATCATCCATTGGGCTAGTTAAGACCAAAATTAATAGAACTGTTCCTTAGGTGACCCTTTACTAAAATTGTTCATGACATTTTGATTGCTCCATAAGTGTGGATGTGGTAGGGCTGGGTTTATTGGACTTACAGATATTGCAAAATAATTCTTTTAAAGTCAACCATTGGGTCAATTCAGACCAAACTTTGTCAGAAAACAGGGTATGGCAGTCGGAGGTTTACAAGAAATCATTAGATAATTCTTTTAATTAATTAGCCAGTAGAGAGATTCAGGCCCTCTTGGGCCTCTTGTTGTCATTTCTTATGCAATATGTGGTTTTGACGTCCCTAATAGAAAAGCTTGGGAAAATATTGAGGCAAAAGAAGAAAATGCTGATAATTAGTATCCTTTTGCCAAAATATTTTCACTGCTGTATTGTACAAAAATGTTATCTTTATCAATGTCAACTTTGTTGTTTCAAACAGCTTTCAAATTGATCCAAATTTTGGCTGTTTAGGAAAGGGTTAAATACAATCAGAGCTACAGATAAGTGGGAGTGAAGACAGTCTAAATTTTTTATTTCAATTACAAACCCTTTGTTGTGAGTACTCATTGGAACCAATGAGTACCCACAACACAGGGTTTGAGGAACATTAAATGAAATATTGCATTTTGAAAAATTCTTCACTCCCTCTTATCTGTGGCTCTGACGATTTTGTGATTTTCTACATGACAGCTTCAACAACTATCTGAGCACACAGGAGAAGAATCCGTAATAATTACTGCCGGTGTAAATGATGGATCTTTGTCACATCTCGGGTCCACGCTTGGTAAAGGGTTCCTTGATGAAAAGGATGAAATAAAATATCAGTTTCTTGGTTATTGCTTGAAAGGTACTGTAAAAGTCTTTATTTTCGCGAGCTCAACATTTCGCGATTTTGCTGTCTCGGATATATTCGCGAGTTTATAAATTCGAGAGTGGCTGATATAAAGATCGTGTGTTTCCGTCATTTTCCGGAAATCTTCGTTTCGTTAATTTCCGTACAGGTCTATTTCAATTCGATAAATACATGAGCTTTGTTTGTGTGAAATATATATTTTTCACACCTATATAAAAATTTATACCTGTCTTTGAACCTTTGTTCAATTAACACCTGTTAAAAAGATAATACAGGTATCGAAACCTATTGTTTCTTTATAATAATCGGTTTTCAAAATATAAAACGTCCTTTCTCTTTCATGTTTATGTATAACTTACATTGGTTACTTATATGCGAAAAGCAACGCTTTTAAACATTTTTTTATCGTTACAAAGTCAAAAGAACTCCGATATATAAGTTTGATAGATATAAATTGAATATGAGCAATAATGATGATAACCGATTTTGATGTACTAGCAACAACATAAACATTTCTAAAGGATTTCGGAAGGTTCCGATATTCGGCTTACAATCGGTAATCTCCGGCACTCTGCAGACTGTTATATTCACGAGAATGATGAATTCGCGGGATGACCCATTCGCGAAAATTAGCGAAAATATTGTCCTCGTGAATAAATAGACTTTTACAGTATATTTTTTAACTAGATTACTTAACCCTTTCCACACATCGACACATTTTGATGCCCTATAAGAAAATGGTTTTGAAAAACATTGAAAACTTTACTTTTATGGTCAAGATGAAAAGGTTTCTCCTGTTGCCCAAATATTTTTGTGGTGTACAAAAAATGACTCTATAATCAACCTTTATTCTTAGCTCACCTTAGCACGAAGTGCTGAGGGTGAGCTATTGTGATTTTTCACTGTCCGTCGTCCGTCTGTCTGTCTACAATTACTAAAAAATCTTCTCCTCCCAAACTATAAGGCCTAGAGTCTTGAAATTGTGTATATAGCATCTTCTCAAGACCCTTTACCAAAATACTTCAAATTATTGTCATACAAGGAAAATTGGCCCTATGTCATTGGTATCAAATTTCATATAGAGGCAAAGAAGGAAATCTTGTACAACCTTCTCCTCCTGAACCGTTTGGCCTAGAGCTTTGAAATTTTGTGTGTAGAATCATCTCAAGGCCCTCTACCATAGTACATCAAATTATTGTGATACAAGGAAAATTGGCCCTATGTTATGGGTATCGAATTTCATATAGAGACAAAGAAGGAAATCTTGTACAATCTTTTTCTCCTAAACCGTTTGGCCTAGAGCATTGAAATTTTGTGTGTAGAATCATCTCACGGCACTCTATTAAACTACTTCAAATTATTCTGATACAAGGAAAATTGACCCTATGTTGTAGGTATCGAATTTCATATAGTAACAAAGAAGGAAATCTTGTACAATCTTCTTCTCCTGAACCGTTTTGCCTAGAGCTTTGAAATTTTGTGTGTAGAATCATCTCAAGGCCCTCTACCAAAATACTTCAAATTATTCTGATACATGGAAAATTGACCCTATGTTGTGGTTTGGCGTATGGCATTTGAAATTTTGTATGTAGAATTGTCTCATAAGGATACAATCTTCTCCAATTCTGTTTATCAGAGATCCTTAAGGTAAATTTTGCACTTCCCATGGTAGTATAACTCTCTAATACCAGCATTGTATAAATTGTTTCCTTTAATGAACATTGTCCAGAAGTTGTGTATGTGAGATGAGACAAAAATTATCATCTTGATGATCTCTAAGGTGAGAGATATAGGGCCATCTTGGCCCTCTTGTCTTATTATGCTCCCCGAAGGGAGAGCACATAGTCGCCGCTTTGTCTGTCCGTCCGTCCGTCCGTCCTGTCCGTCTGTCATTCCGTCCATCCGTCCGTCCGTCCAAAGTGATTTCTCCATAACCCTTGGGCCAAATCAAATGAAACTTACCATGTGAACTCCCTATGACATAATGCCGATGTACTTTTCCTGGTTTTTATACGCCGCCTGAGGCGGACGTATATTGGCGTCATCTTCTCCGTCTGTCCGTCTGTCCATCCGTCCGTCCATCCGTCCGTACGTACGTCCACTTTTCTTGTCAACGCAACTCCTCCTAAGTTTCTGGCTGGATCTTCTTGAAACTTGGTCAATGTTATCACCTCAATTGGTAGATGTGCATGAAGGAAGGATTTTATGGTTCGTTGATTTTTGCCTGAGTTATGCCCCTTAAAAACTTAGTCTCTGGGGCTTATTGAAATTGCAGTCTTGTCAACGCAACTCCTCCTAAGTTTCTAGCTGGATCTTAATGAAACTTGGTCAATGTTATCACCTCAATTGGTAGATGTACATGAATTAAGGATTTTATGGTTCATTGATTTTTGCCAGAGTTATGCCCCTTTAAAACTTAGTCTCTGGGGCTTATTAGCTCACCTGAGCACAAAGTGCTCAAGGTGAGGTATTGTGATCGGTGGTTGTCCGTCGTCCGTCCGTCCGGCCGTCCGGCCGTCCGTCCGTCCGTCCACAATTTCTTTAAAGATCTTCTTCTCCCAAACCAGTGGACCAATTTTCTTGAAACTTGGCATGAATGATCCTTGGGTCAAGGGCTTTCAAAGTTGTTAAAAGAATTTGATTCCATCAAAGACTCTGGCTGCCGCGGCATGAGAAAAGGGGAAAATAGCCAACTCTTTTAAAAATCTTCTTCTGCCTAACCAGTGGGCCAATATTCTTGAAACTTCACATTAATGATCCTTGAGTGAAGGGCTTTCAAAGTTGTTAAAAGAATTTGATTCCACCAAAGACTCTGGCTGCCGCGGCATGAGAAAAGCGGAAAATAGCCAAATCTTTTAAAAATCTTCTTCTGCCTAACCAGTCAGCCAATATTCTTGAAATTTCACATGAATGATCCTTGAGTGTAGGGCTTTCAAAGTTGTTAAAAGAATTTCATTCCATCAAAGACTCTGGCTGCCACGGCATGAGAAAAGGGGAAAATAGCCAAATATTTTAAAAATCTTCTTCTGCCTAATTAGCAAGCCAATATTCTGGAAACTTCACATAAATGATCCTTGGGTGAAGGGCTTTCAAAGTTGTTAAAAGAATTTGATTCCATCAAAGACTCTGGCTGCCGCGGCATGAGAAAAGGGGAAAATAGCCAAATCTTGTAAAAATCTTCTGCCTTCAACTAGTTGGCCAATATTCTTGAAACTTCCCATGAATGATCCTTTGGTGAAGGGCTTTCAAAGTTTTTGAGAGACTTTGATTCCATCAAAGCCTTAGACTTCCGCGGCATGAGAAAAGGGGAAAATAGCCAAATCTTTTAAAAATCTTCTGGCTTACTACATGTAGTGGGCCAATATTCACATGAATGATCTTTGGGTGAAGGGCTTTCAAAGTTGTTATAAGAATTTGATTAATATCAAAGCTCTTAGTGCAGTGGCATCAGAAAAAGGGTAAAAGAGCAAACACTTTTGAAAAGGCTGAATTTTGTTTCATTCTTTTGAAAAACTAAGGAAAAGGGGCTTTATTGCAAAATTCTTAATTTGCTGCTATACAGGTCAAAATGTTTATTTCAACAATGCAAGAAATTTCAGGTGAGCGATCTAGGGCCATCATGGCCCTCTTGTTGAAATTGCAGCCTTGTCAACGCAACTCCTCCTAAGTTTCTGGCTAGATCTTAATGAAACTTGGTCAATGTTATCACCTCAATTGGTAGATGTGCATGAAGGCAGGATTTTATGGTTCATTGATTTTTGCCAGAGTTATGCCCCCTTAAAATTTAGTCTCTGGGGCTGATTGAAATTGAAGCCTTGTCAATGCATCTTCTCCTAAGTTTATGGCTGGATCTTAATGACACTTGGTCAATGTTATCACCTCAATTAGTAGATGTGCATGTAGGAAGGATTTTATGGTTCGTTGATTTTTGCCTGAGTTATGCCCCCTTAAAACTTAGTCTCTGGGGCTTATTGAAATTGCAGCCTTGTCAACACAACTTCTTCTAAGATTCTGACTGGATCCTAATGAAACTTGGTGGATGTTATTACCTTAATTGGTAGATGTGCATGAAGTAAGGATTTTATGGTTCATTGATTTTTGCCTGAGTTATGCCCCCTTCAATCTTAGTCTCTGGGGCTTAATGATATTTCAGCCTCGTGAACGCAATTCCTTCAGGTTTTTGACTGGATATTGATAAAAACCTTTTTGTGAAAACAACTTTTTACAGGTTTTTGTGTGAATATTTATAAATCCTTGTCAATGTCATTTTTTTGTCTCAAGTTTTATAAGTGGCGGCGTATTTTGTGACCATGGCACTCTTGTTGGATTTGAGGCCTTGTCATGGGAAAAGGGGACTTAAGGTAAAATATAGTTTTTCTCTAATTTCTCCTAGTCTAATGGTCAGAATTTGATGAAAGTTCATATTTGAGTAGTAAATCAGATGCCCTTGACAATAAACTATGTGAAATTTGGTTATAAAAATTATGTCATGCAAAAAGGGGGCTTAACATTTGCTAGCTTTATATTAGCTCTGCATCATCAGCATGGCATATATTTATTGTGACAATGCCTTATTCGGGGAGCATTGTCCGTCTCTGACGGCTCTTGTTTTACTTGTCAGTGACAGCTTTCAAATTATTGTCAAAAAATATAATTATTAACCCTTTCCCAAACAAGACCTGGTTTTGACATCCATAATAGGAAAGGCTTGAGAAAACATTGAAACAACAGAAGAAACTGCTGATAACCAGCAGTTTCTCCTTTTGTCTCAATATTTTCTTAACTATATTGTACAAAAATCCTTTCTTTTTCAATGTCCATTTTGTCGTCTGCAGCAACTTTCAAATTGGACCATCCTAAATTTTTGACGTTTGAAAATGGGTTAACAAACAAATAAAAAGGATGTACTCACTTAGCTACTGCTAAGAGAGAGTAAATTCTTTTCAAAAAGAAAAACATGATTTATTGTAATTCAAAACCATGTTGTGCATAGCCTAGGCCTACTGATTGGAATTGTTTTGACGAGATGATTCCATTGAGTACCCTCAACATAGGGTTTTGAATTGAAATAACTATTTTAAAATGTCTGTTATCTGTTGTTATCTGTAACTTCTGTTATCTGTTGCACTGTTTGAACTCATTTAAGCAGAGCTCCAGATAAGTGGGGGTGATGACTTTTCAAATTGAAATATTTCACTAACATTTTATCAAACCCTATGTTGTTGGTACTCATTAGAATCGTCTCGTCGGAACGATTCAAATGAGTACCCACAACATAGGGTTTGGATTTGAAATAAAAAAAAGTTAGAAAGTCTTCACCCCCTCTTATCTAGAGCCCTGTTTAAGGTACATTGTATTCTATTATAACTTTATTATTTTTCAGCTCTCGGACAACAACAACAACAACAACAACAACAACAAAGTTCCAGCTCCAACAGCTCTGTATCAAACCCAAGTTTAGAACATAGACCCGAAAAACCACATAGACCCGAAAATCCACATGTTGTAACACGACCAAAGCCCTATGACAGAGTGTCCTCAAAGAATCAAACTTTACAACAAAGAAGAGAAAAAAGTAGTAGTAGTAGTGATCAAAAAGATGCAAACAATGATGTTGATCTCTCACCATTGGGATTTACAAGACCTAAATCTCCAATGCCCAATGAGGGAACTGAATTATCAAGATTGGGAAACTCTCCTTGTACCTCATCCTTGTCATACGATGCATCAGATCTGAGCGACGCTGAATCAGAGCGGAGTGTAGACAGTAATGCGACAACTGTTAAGCAAGAGATGGACAATTATATGGAATACAATGAAGTAGGACAGGGAAATGCCATGTCAGGTAATGCAGAAACAACTAATGCCACAACTGTTAAGCAAGAGGTGAATAGTGATAATGGTGGTAATACGACACGGCCACAGCATAATAATCCTGTGCAGGCTTCCATAAGGAGCCCTTATCAAGTCTATACTAATCCAAATCCGGATAATTCAACTTCTTTGAACTTGGATAATATCAGCATCAAGAAAGGGCAAGGGATTTTAGAAGGAGGGGGTGAATTTGAAGAAGGACAGGCTTATTTTATTCGAGATAACAAGGGAAAAGCTACAACAAGGGTGTGGAAAAATGGAGATTTTGTTCCAGCCGAAAAGAATTATATTGGTAAGTAGTGTAACTAAGAAGGTCTATACATTGCTTTGAATTGTGAAACACTCTAAGTCAAGGTCGTTTTAGCCCGACTTTTCGTGGAATAGGGCGGCTTTTCTAGTCACCCGGGCGTCAGCATTGGTGTAATGCTTTGGTTAAGTTTTCATGTGCAAGTTTCTTAAATCTCTGTTTCCGCTAATGCTTTTGCTCCGAAACTTTGCACATGCCTCTGTAACTATAATATGAGCCTCTATTTTAGCAAAGATTCGTTACTCTGACATTTAATCTAATCAAATTTTTACCCTTTTAGGACTAAGAATTTTTTACTATCCAGCACTTGATACTCGCGCTTTGTTGTCCTGAGACAGCTCTTGATTTCACATTTGAAGTGCGGTTTGATTATGTGATCTACAACACCCTTGAACTTAGACAAATTCGAAATTTGGGTAAATGGAGATTTCTAGCCAGGGAGTTTCAACTGTATATTGAATTATTACGGTAAGACTAACAATAAACATTATACCAAAAGACAAAATAAATTATCTTTAATAATGTAGTTTGTCTTTTGGTAAATCTGCCTTCTGACATTTGACATAAGTCATTTGTCTCTTACCAATGGGTGTGAATCATCTATGCGAAAGAGCAGCTGGAGGCCCAGTTTGGATATTGTCGTAGAAATGGTGAGAGTAATAATAGGAATCAATGGTTAAGTGCTTCAGGGGTCCTTTTCACTCAAGCAACCACAGTTATTATGCCCCCTTTCGAAGAAAATGGGGGTATATTGTTTTGCAAGTGTTGGTCGGTCGGTCGGTCGGTCGGTCGGTCCGTATGTCGGTCGGTCTGTCCGTAGACCAAACCTTGTCCGGAGCATAACTCAAAAAGTGTTAAAGGTAGAATCATGAAACTTCATAGGTGGATAGATCTCAATATGGAGAGGTGCAGTGCACAAGAACCGTAACTCTGCCGATCAAATTTTTTGAGTTATTGCCCTTTGTTGATTTTATAACTTGATTCTTGTCCGGAGCATAACTCAAAAAGTATGTAAGGTAGAATCATGAAACTTTACAGGTGGATAGATCTCATTATGGAGAGGTGCAGTGCACAAGAACCGTAACTCTGCTGATCAAATTTTTTGAGTTATTGCCCTTTGTTGATTTTCAAACTTGATTTTTGTCCGGAGCATAACTCAAAAACTATGTTAGGTAGAATCATGAAACTTTAGAGGTGAATAGATCTCATTATGGAGAGGTGCATTGCACAAGAACCGTAACTCTGCCGATCAAATTTTTTGAGTTATTGCCCTTTGTTGATTTTCAAACTTGATTATTGTCCGGAGCATAACTCAAAAAGTATGTAAGGCAGAATCATGAAACTTAATAGGTAGATAGATCTCATTATGGAGAGGTGCAGTGCACAAGAACCGTAACTCTGCTGATCAAATTTTTTGAGTTATTGCCCTTTGTTGATTTTCAAACTTGATTATTGTCCGGAGCATAACTCAAAAAGTATGTAAGGTAGAATCATGAAACTTAATAGGTGGATAGATCTCATTATGGAGAGGTGCAGTGCACAAGAACCGTAACTCTGTCGATCAAATTTTCTGAGTTATTGCCCTTTGTTGAGTTTATAACTTGATTCTTGTCCGGAGCACAACTCAAAAAATATGTAAGGTAGAATCATGAAACTTTACAGGTGAATAGATTTTATTATGGAGAGGTGCAGTGTACAAGAACCGTAACTCTGCCAATCAAATTCTTGGAGTTATTGCCCTTTGTTGATTTTTACACTTAATTCTTAACCTTGCCTATATCTCATGTCCTTTTACACATACAGCCTTGATATCTCACACATAGATACCTCCTATCAACATCGTTCAGATTTAACCATGACCTTGGACCTTGTGACCTTTACCTTGGAGTTTGACCAATTTTGAAAAAATTAAACCCGGCAAATATCTCATGACCTTTTACAAATACAGCCTTGATATTTCACACATGGACACATCTTACCAAGACCTTTCATAATTGACCATGACCTTGGACTCTGTGATTTTGACCTTGGAGTTTGACCTACTTTTGAAAAACTTTAACCTGACCGATATATCATGTCCTTTTACACATACATCCTTGATATTTGACACATGGAAACCTCCGACCAAGACCTATCACATACGACTATGACCTTGGACCATGTGGCCTTGACCTTGGTGTTTAACCTACTTTAATAATACATTAATCTGGCCTATATTTCATGTCATTTTACATTTACAGCCTTGATATTTCACACATGGTCACTTCCAACCAAGATATTTCACTTTTGACCATGACCTTGGACCTTGACCTTGGAGTTTGACCTACTTTAAAAAAAAACTTAAACTAGGCCTATATCTCATGTCCTGTTACCTATACAGTCTCAATATTTTACACATGGACACCCCCTACCAAGACCTTTCACATTTGACCATGACCTTGGCCTGTATGTCATTGACCTTTGATTTTTACATACTTTTAGAAATCTTTAACATAGCCTTTATCTTATGTCCTATTACACCTACAGCCTTGATATTTCACACATAGACACCTCCTACCAAGACCTTTCACATTTGACCATGACTTTGAATATTGCAACCTTGACCTTGGAGTTTGACCTACTTTTAAAAAGACTGAAACCAGGCATATATATCATGTCCTTTTACACCTACAGCCTTGATATTTCACACATGGACACCTCCAACCAAGACCTTTCACATTTGACCATGACCTTGACATTTGGCCTACTTGTAAAAACTTTAAGCTGGCCTATGTTTCATTTTACTTTTAAATATACAGCTTTGATATTTCACACATAGACACCTCCTACCAAGACCTTTCATATGTGACCATGACCTTGGACCTTGTTAACTTGACCTTGGACTTTGACCTACATCAAATGTAGGCCCTTGAGGGGGCATATATGTTTTACAAACATCTCTTGTTTACCAATGAAGACAATACTTGGACACAATGTTGATCATAAAACCTTTGATAAATGGCAGCTTTATTTTCAGTTTGATTGGACTCAAAAGTATTGAGTTATGTGCCCTTGATATTGAGAAAATTGCATTTTCAACTTTGGATACAATGTTGGTTACCATGATAACTCACATGAATGTAATTCTCAGCATGGTCATAATCTTACAGAGTTATGTGCCCTTGATTCTTTCTATATTTCAATGATTAACATACTTCAGAGGAGGGGTGGGGGTGGAGATGGTTTAGTGGTAACGTGCTTGACTTGTTACACAGGGATTGCTGGTTCGATCCCCCGCCTCTTCAGTCTTTCGGATGAGACTTTAAACCAAGGTCCCATCTCCATATGACTTTAGCTGTTGAGTGGGACGTAAATCTCTATCCACCCATTCACCCATACTTGAGGACTAATGAAAATGGATGAGTATCATTTCAATGGAAACTGAACAAAAAGCAGATTAGTCAACCTGGATATTTGAACTCGGCCTTGACACAACAAGTTTCAATTTTTATTTCAGGTAGACAAGGAACACCAAAATCTACGAATCAGGCGAGTTCAGATACTGGCGAAACTTTGGATGTGGATAATTTCAATAAAAAGAATGTGATTTTAGAAGGAGGGGGGAATTTGAAGAAGGACGGGTTTATGTGATTCGAGATAACAAGGGAAAAGCAACTACAAGGATGTGGAAAAATGGAGATTTTGTTCCATACTGAGCAACGGATAAGAGGGAGTGAACGCATTTCAAAATGCAGTATTTCATTTAATCCTTTCCCAAACGGCAAATATTTAGGGTGATCCACTTCAAAAACTCCCACAAAAGACAAAATGGATGTTATTAATGATAGAATTTGTGTAAAATATGGCACAGAAAATATTGAAACAAAAGAAGAAACTGCTGGTTATCAGCAGTTTCTTCTTTTGTTTCAATGTTTTCCCAAACCATTTCTTGCTGAAACGTCAAAACCAGGTCTTGTTTGGGAAAGGGTTAATATTCATCAAACCCTATGTTGTGGGTACTCATTGGAATCGTCTCGTAGAGACGATAGAAAAAATACCCACAACATATGGTTTGGATTTGAAATAACAAAGGATGAGTGTCAATAAGGCCCTTTCCGTGACCCAACCCGATTTTCTTCATTTTCGCCACACAAGACCACTAACATATTGACCTTATGTAGGCAAAGTATCAATTTAAATGGAGCCTTGGTTTGGAAGATATATTAAATCAAAGTGGGTGGGGTAAGTCACCAACTAATGGGAACTATGCCATTAGATGGTAATCAATTTCTTATACAGTTGTACTAACAATTTTTAACTTGAAAATTGCTGATGCAGTGAAATATATGTGTATTGCATTTCAAATACATATTGTTGTTTATTCCATTGGATGCCATGTACAGGAGAAATGGGCATTAAACATGTTTGTGATTTTTTAGGATTTTTGGATGGGCTAACTTTACGAAAAACCACAACAGGCTTTTATTTCTTATTTTATTTGATTTATCTTTTTGGTGACCAAGGCTCCGTTCAAGTTGATACTTTGCCTACATAAGGTCAATATGTTAGTGGTCTTGTGTGGCGAAAATGAAGAAAATCGGGTTGGGTCACGGAAAGGGCCTTATTGACACTCATCCTTTGGGATGCCTTTACCGCCTCTTATCTGCCGCTATGATTAGAAAACACTAATACTAGATATAGTGATGGCTGTAACTTTAACCATTTCCCAAACAAGACCTGGTTTTCGCGACCCAAATAGAAAAGGCCTGGGAATACATTGAGGCAAAAGAAGAAACTGCTGATAACCAGCAGTTTATCCTTTTGTCTCAATATTTTCCGTGTTATTTTATGTACTTTTTTATCTTTCACAACATCTCTTTTGTCGTCAACAGCAGCTTTCAAATTGGATCACCCTAAAATTTTGCCGTTTGGGAGAGGGTTAAAGAGAAATATGTTGGAGGGAGTGAATACTTTCTTACTTTGTCATTTCTGTTCCAAACCCTATATTGTGGGTACCCATTTGATGATACAAGTCTAATGAGTACACACAATGTAGGGTTTGATGAGAATGTAAAGATACTTAAGTCTTTGCATTTTTAAAAGTCATAATCTCCTGTTATTTGGAGCTCTGTAACTAAATATATCTTGGCTTTTCAACGAAACCTCGTAGCTACAGCTTAACCCTTTCCCAAACAAGACGGTTTCGACGTCCCTAATTGAATAGGCTTGGGAAAATATTGAGGCAAAAGAAAAAAATGCTGATATTCAGCAGTTTCTCCTTTTGTCTCAATGTTTTTTATGTTATAGCATACATAAATTTAATCATAAATCAACATCCATTTTGCTGTCTTCAGCAGTTTTTGAATTTGACCACCCTAAAATTTGTTGTTCAGGAAAGGGTTAAAACAAGCTGCAGTTACGAGGTTTTTGTTGAAAAGCATCGAGACATTGATTTGTAAAACACTGTAATATGGCGGGGAATCACATAACACATAGTTTCGATTTTTTTTCATAATTCTGCTAATACATGTATGTGACCAGTTTAAAAGAAAAAGTTTGAAGCAGAGAAGCCGAAAAAAACAACAGGCATTTGGCCGATGTGGTAGATCTATATATTGTAATCTAAACAACGCCTGATAAAAAGGTAATTTGTTACCAAACAACACTTTCATGTAAAAATCAACCACACACATACTAATACCTGATACCTTTCCACTTCCTCTGCTTCATCCAGGAAAATGTTGTTACTTATTATTATTTTTCTCACTTTACAGCAATGTTTTGTGCTATGTACATAATTATAGAGTTACATAATTATATCATTGCATTATTATATTATAATTGATTTGTAGTTATATAATATGTTAACCTAGAGAAATGTAAACTTTTTCTCGCTATATATCGATATTTGTTGCTATATCGTAGATCTAAATCTGCTTAATTATAGTATAGCATTATAGAATTACATAATTATAGAATTGTATAAATATAGAATAATAAATAATTGATTTGTAGTTTAATATATTAACCTAGAGAAATGTAAGTGTATTTTTCTCACTTTATATTATTTCATATCCTGGGCTGTATTCACCAACATTTCTAAATCTAATGATCAAAGTGATATATTAAACCAAACCATCTGATTGGACGAGACGTATGTCTAACCCAATCAGATGGATTGATGTGTGAATTCAAAGTTATTCTTTTATTTAGACTGGTTGGTGTATGGCACCCCTTGTATAGATCTTCTAAATAATTTTGATAATTCACGTGTTTATTAACCCATTACCACACGTTGACTCTTTTTGACTCAAAAGATAAAGCATTTGGAAAACATAGTGGAAAATGAAGAAATTGCTTGTGACAAGCAATTTCTTAATTTTCCACTTTGTTTTTTACCAAAAAAGACCAAAACAACTAATTCCATTGACTTTAAATTTTCGTCTGAAACATCTTTCAATTTGGACCGCCCATAGATTTTGTTGTTTTGTAATGGCCTGCGCGTGCTCATATACATGTATATGTATTAACTTGGAACGTATTTAGATCTACTTTTAACCATACTGTACATGTATAATATGAAAATAAGGCAGAGCCTCTAACCGGGGTCAAGATATAGGTCTAGTAGTTGTTATTTTCTATCATATTCATGCATTTGCAAGGACGGATGCAGGATTTTTTCCCAGGCGGGTCCAAGCCCAATATTTTTTTCAAGGGGGTCCAAGCCCAAATTATGGCTTAAAATGTAGTAAATATGTAACTTTACACTGAATTTATATAGTCAAAATTTAATTTTTGGCCAATGCCAGGGGGTTGGGGGGGGTTGGGGGGGGGGGGTTCAGACCCCCGACCCTACCTCTAGATCCGCCCATGCATGTGTGATTCTTTAATGATAATCTGGTAGTAAAAGACAGATTCAGTGACGTGAAAGAATTTAGCTTTTGAATTAGTAAGAGAAGTTGTTTAGTGGTGTAGGTCCCAAGCCATAGCCTAATTATTATTGTATTTGGCCAAATGCAAGGGAAAAAAGAAACCTCAAAACCTTGTTTCAATTTGAGTTCTCAAGACAACATTCTACGTTTGTCTAGTCTTTTTCATTAGCCTTCAGAATTGAAGAAGACAAAGACAGATCTATGATGTATTGGAAAGGGTTTGTTCATGATTGACGTGCAAACTCCTGACATATCAGTTAAAATTAGAATACGTTCAGTTTGGTCTCAATTTTCTTTTCTTTCAAATAAGAATAATAATTAAAAAAAAAAAAAAAAAAAAAAAAAAAAAAAAAAAAAAAAAAAAGAAGAAGAAGAAGAAGAAGAAAAAAATCTAGCTTTGCAAAGTTCAATCCGGTCACTCATGACTCATTATTTATAATGTAGAATCACTATTTTTTGTCGTCCAAGGTGACTTCTTTGACCCTTTCAAAACAAGACATGATTTTGGTGCCCCTTAGAGACGACAAAACGAAAAAAATCAGACAAAAGATATACTTGTTGAAAATCAAACATTTCTCATTTTGTCTGTATATTATCTGTGCTATATTGTACATTGATCGTATGCTATCTTTATCAACGGCGAATTCGTCGTTTGCAGCAACTTTCAAATTGAACGACCCTCAAATATTGTCGTTTGAGAAAGCGTGAAATTGGACCAGTAGATCTATATACTTCCATTATTTGGCCTAAAAAACGTAACCCTTACTCAATTCAGCGATATTGTATGAAAGCTAAAACGTTGAGACAAGAGAAGAAATTTCTGATAACTAGCATTTTCTCCTTTTGTACAAATGTTTCCGAAGCCTTCTCCATCTCTATGATAATCGTCAAGAAGGTCTTGCTTGGGAAAGGGTTGACACGAGATGCTGAGATCTATGTATATTTTGCTGTGAAACAGCCTTTAGGCCTAATGAAGAATTCTCAAAATGATCTAGATCTATAAATCGTTTCCTTCATTTTCCCCCAATATTTCCTTCTAGTCTATATCTAAAATATTTTTTGGTTAAGAAATGGAAAATCTATTTTCCTTTCAAATTAGATGGCGCTTCTAGCTCCGATATAAGATAAACGGGTTTGAATAATAATTCACAAATCCTACACCCCGCAGACAGAATTGACGTGGACTAAAAACTTCTGACGTCGTAGTCATTTGATAAAAGACGCGCGTTTCCAAACAACGCTACTTGACGTCTGATAACGCGCGGGAAATGGAACGTCGCGAGAACGCAGAAAAATCCATGTTGACGTCATATCGGCTAGTTATATGACGTCACAAAGTCAAAAACTGACTGGTTCACTAAACTCGGATATTTCAATGTCACGGGACCCCAGACAACGGAGGTAATTAGCACTAAACCAATTCACAATCTCAGTATCTTGGATAAAGCCTGGCAAAAGGACAACCGAGGGTGTCCGAAAACCGGAAAAAATTCAGAACGAGACTCGTGCAACTCAACCCAAAAACACAATATAACAAGCACTGAAATCTATACGCCCACAATACCGTAAGCCGTGGTCAATTCTATTGACCCCGGTATTAATAGTTTATAATAAATGTTTATAGAGTCAATAATCTTGGTGTTTTCTGTTCTATATCACGTTTTGTGATTACTCATATACAGTTATTCTATAAACTTCGTATCAACAAAAGTCACAGCAATGGCAAATTTTATAGCCTCCTAGAGCAACACATAAGAGGGGGTGAAGACATTTTATTTTACTAGATCTAATTTCAAATCCAAAACTTATGTTGTTGGTTCTCATTTGAATCGTCTCGACGAGACGATTTTATTAGCTCACCTGAGCACGAAGTGCTCTAGGGGAGCTATTGTGGTCACTCACCGTCCGTCGTCCGTCTGTTCGTCCGTCAACAATTTCTTCAAACATCTTCTTCTCCAAAACTAACAGGCCAATATTGACCAAACTTGGCAGGAATGTTCCTTTAGTGACTCTTCTCAAAACTTGTTCGTGGATTTTTGATTCGTCAAAAAATGTGGGCGTGGCAGGGCGGGGCTTATCGCACTTAGAGAAATCCTAAGAAAATTCTTTAAAAAACAACCATTGTTCCAATTTGAACCAAACTTGGCAGAATTGTTCCTTGAGTGACCCTTCTCAAAACGTGTTCTCAGATTTTTGATTCGTCAAAAAAAAACGTGGCTGTGGCAGGGAGAAAGGGGCTTATCAGACTTAGAAAAACCATAAGAAAATTCTTTAAAAATCAACCATTGAGCCAATTTGAACCAGACTTTGCAGGGATGTGCCTTAAGCCATTTTTTAAGTCGCTGAGCGCTCGCGCTGCGACTTACTGTTGCCGTACGGGTTTTTCTGGACAGGTCAAATAAGGTCAAAGACGGACCTCTTAACTTCTTCTGTATTTCTGTTTTGAGACAAAGTAGATCTCTGATTTCTTGTCCACACTTTGATTTAATATTGAAATTCGACTTTCTACAATTTCTAAACTGACATGCCAAATAATCATTGTTGAACGAGGAAATTATACGTTTTATGTAGAACTATTTTTTTGGCGGAGAAAATAGATCGCGCGCAATAATTCCGTTTTCTGAGGTATATTGGTCTAAGGGAAATAATCAGGTTTAAATTAGACAGTTTTCATGAAAGAGTTACTTCCCTTAGATAGTGCAATAGACATCGACTTTATGACTCGGCGACAATAAACATACGACAACGACGGAATACTCATTTGCTTGATTCTTTTTATAATAAATTCCATTTTAACAAGGTGTCTTGCTTGATATGCATCGTTCTGCCATTTCAAGCGTGTAATCTCGCAATCAATATGCCCTAAATTAACACACGACATAATTGTACACAACAAGCAGTCGACACTTTTCTTCGAAAACCTCGTAACTGCATATTGTTTTAATCTGCAATTACTTGGTGATGACAATAGCTTAAAAAATCGTGTGGTCAAATTTGCCGAAAATTCGAAAAACTGTGCGGCTGAAAGTGATTTCGGCATCAGTGAAAAGCTAGTGAGAGACTGGCGAAAAAACAAGACAAAGATCTGTGATGGTCCAAAATTGCAGAAATGGAGGGTTATTCGGATCAGTCCCTATGAGCCACAAAAAATGATCAGAATGATTGGATTTTGGAGTTACGGGCAAGTGGCTATGTTGTAAGTAGGATCGGGATTCGCGTCAAGGCCCTTCAACTCGACAAGGACCAAAATACAAAATCCAGGGCGAGTTCAAAGCTTCTTCTGGGTAGTGTTGCAGGTTCATGAATGTTTTAGTCAATACCGGGAAGACCAGAAAAAAAAACATTTTATTACACACCTGGCCAGCTTATCCATGGGAAAACCTACGGGACCACATCAAAGAAACGAGACTTAACTACTCGGCTGGTTCTGTGATGTTGACGATCCCGAAATATGCAAGATGTGCATATCCGACGATTACTTTAAACAAAGAGTTTTCCGTCGCCGGATTTACGGAAATGAAATTGTTGATTTGCAGGGTTGAATCTCGCGACCGGTAGGCGATCATAGACGGCACAAAAGCAGCTTTGCAAGTCACGGGCATTTTGTATGATCATACGGTTCCCCCGAAAGATCGCAGCTAAAACCTTACCTTCGTTTCAGACCAGAATAAATATTTCAGCCCACACGTTTTGATTCTTGTGTATGTATGGATAATCGTTAGACCCAAAGTGTAATTCATGGATATTTACATTCATGTTCAATTTTCGTCATTTTGTTTACCCCCAAACAGAAATATTTTTTAGACTACTCCATTTTGAAAGCTGTTGCATGCATACGACATAACTTCTTAAAAAACGATTGAATTACATCATGGAAAGTATCTCGGGGGAACGGAGAAATGGCTAGTTATCGACAATTTCTTCTTTTCAATGTTTTCCAATCTTTTTGTTCCCATGATTGTCGTCGAAATCAAGTCTTGTTTGTGAAAGGATTTAAGAGAGAGGTTAAATAGACGAACGTCGGCAAGTATTACTCTCCAAAGCCGATGTCTATTGATTAAGATCATCAAAATACATTACTAATTACATATCATTTCATAAGAGGTAATGTACTTTGTTTTAAGAGAGTAGCAAGTATAAGCACGAGTCATGTAGATCTACATCTGCAAGAAATTTTCTTTTCACTAAATAGTCTACCCTTTGAATTTCTTTCTTCTTTTGAAAACTCTTTATGAAATTAAACTGTCTCTTAAATCTATCTACTCTAAAATTTAAAAATGTAGAGGTCAACACTCTAATAAATGTTCACTAAAGGGTGACCGATTAACCCATTACCAGACGGCAAAATTTTAGGCTGTCCCAAATTCAAAGGTGCTGCAGACGAAATTTTGAAGTGAATGAAATATAACTTTTTTATTCTTTTATTGTAGAAAATATTGTGGTAAATGAAGAGATTGCTTGTCACAAGCAATTTCTTCATTTTCCACAATGTTTTCCAAAGCCATTGTATGGTAGGGAGTCAAAAAGAGTCATTGTGTGGTAATGGGTTAAGGGAGAGACTCGGGATAAAGCTTCTTTTCTGACGATTGCCCTTTAAGTTCTAGATCTTTTAAGAAGCAATGCTTTTAAATACAGATTGGTTGAAAAAGAGAATTGTCCCCGCCCATCCATTGACTTACTAGTTGATTGACATGCTTCTCATATGAATAAGCACGTGATACAGTGGGATCCCTTTTGTTAAAAAAACAATATGACGTCTTGATGACGTAGCGTCTACTCAATCTGGGCTGGAATAGTGACTTCAAAAACACCGCCAACATCTGCTCAGTTATTTCGGAAACTGTTTCAAAATATGTTAGTTGGATTATTACCGGTGAATTTTTGGTCTGGATAATAGACTAACAGGTATCATTTTCTTCGTATCATCATGACGTTATCGCTTGCCGACCAAAAACAAAATAACCTACTAAACCTAGATGTATAATTTTCTACGTTACATCATAAAATCTGCATGAATTACCATTCAAATTAAATTGTCGAGCGTCCGTCGATTCAGTCGACGTTTCTGCGATTAAATTTCTTATCATTAATCACCGAATAATCAACGTGAAATAAAATAGTTTTTGTGAAGAGAGGGGAAATTAATTCGTGAATAAACCATTATTAGAGGCTCAAATTATCGATTAATCACGACTTAAGGCTTGCCGCAATAAACAGTTCTAGAGATTATTCATTTCCGTGACTGTAAAATATTGCGTACCTAAATGATATCAATCTTGAGAAATATCACGGTCACCAAGAGGGATGACAAAAGTGCAAGTGTGGAAACACAACAGCAAAGATCAAATATAGCTAAGTAATAGTTGCCTTGATGCATCCGAAAAATAAATACAATCTTGAAATCAAGATTGAATTGCCAATGGTAGTGACACCGTGAAATTAGCTGCGATATCGTAGCCACACATTTGATAACCGGTATTGGTTGGTGGCTACGAGTCCTCCCTCTTGCTTCTTTGGAGTAAAGCAAACAGGTGTAAAACACATTTTCTTGTATACGTTTTTAAATGCCAACATATTTTATCAGAAGTAAATCCGATAAGAACATAGTCCATGTCAAAATTTTGGTATAAAAGTATCAACAAGAATTGTTTTGATATTTTTTCTTCCAACAGAAATTCCATGTCTCAGTAGAATAAAATGGGTGGATAGTCTAGTCCGCTTCAAAATTAAATTAAACTTTATTTGAAAGTGATTTCGACATAAAACTAAGATGGATTGACAGAAAAATGGTTTAACCTGTTGTCATTTAACATTCTCACTACATTCAACAGCTTTATTTTGAAGTTTGACTTTGCTAAACTTGCTGGAATGAATCATTCCAATACCTGCTCCATTGCAACTCAAGGGCGGATCCAGGAATTTTTTCCAGGGGGGGGGGGGGGTCCAAGCCAAAGATTTTTTTTCCAGTGGGGGTCCAAGCCCAAATTATGGCTTAAATGTAGTAAATATGTAACGTTACAATAGAATTATACAGTCAAAATTTAATTTTCGGTCAATTCCAGGGGGGGGGGGGGTCCGGACCCCCCCCCCCCCCCGACCCCCCTCTAGATCCGCCCATGCAACAAATAGGAAGGAATTTTATCCGAACCCCAGATCAATATTCAAAATGGTATCGGTTACATTATTGCAACTACCGTGAAATATGTGCATATTTTGAAATTTTTGCCATGTCATACCACGGGCGGATCGAGAGGGGGTCGGTGGGGGTGTGTTTTGGACCTCCCTCCTGGAATTATCCGAAAATTATTTTTAAGCTGTATAACTTTAATGTAACGTTACACATTTTACACATTTTATGCCATCATTTAGGCTCGGAAAAAAATCCTTGAGTCACCATTGCATACTAGAACGTATAAGTTCTTATTTCGAAATTGAAAAAAAAAAATGATGTAAAAAAGTGCATCATATTGAGTTATAATTTTAAACTGAGTGATAAATGATTTGGAAAACTTTCATCAAAAGATGGTAGTATTTATAGTGTCATGAACGCCTTCCTGAGGGGTTTGAAAACGCTATTTCTCAAGAGCTCCCGGGGAGGGGGGGCTCTGGCCCCGTGGACCCCTGGCCAGGGCGTTTCCATAGACCCATCGGGGGCCCTGTGGTCTATGGCCCCCCAGCTGTAAAATTCAGTATTTTGAAAGTATCTTACTTTCAACCAGGGAGGACAAGTGTGATTTTGAGGGGTTTTAGTTTAGTGAGTAATGCGTTATGAAGTATAGATCTATTTTATTCAATGAATTTCTGTGACATCTCCTGAAATTGGGAAATCTGAATAGAACAAAATGGGTAAATATTTCATTTAAAACATCGTTCTTACCCAGAATTTTATTTAGTTTAGTATCAATTCCAGTCAATTTACGGGACATGCAGCCAAAACATCGCAACTACAGATTAAAGGGGGACCTGCTAGGCTGTCGAAAATGCAAATGGCACAAAAATTACAAACCAGATATAAACGTATGAAATTACCAACCTGAAGGGGTCCATTGTTAGCACTCATTGAGCTTTATCAAGTATAAAAATCCAAGTCAATGAATAACGTGCAGATCCGCATTCTATTGTCCTTTGTTTTTGTTTTGTAACGGTTACACGTGCCCAACCTTCAAAAAGCAATTACGTCAGAGGTACGTCATCTGTGCTCAGCGAGATTCAACTCACCGTACAACCGGCTGCGTCGTCAACGAAGACAGATTCGGCATCTGATGTCAGGTGCATGGTAGGTCAAATTAATTTACTTTTAATATGAAAATAAGGCAGAGCCTCTAACCGGGGTCAAGATATAGGTCTAGTAGTTGTTATTTTCTATCATATTCATGCATTTGCAAGGACGGATGCAGGATTTTTTCCCAGGCGGGTCCAAGCCCAATATTTTTTTCAAGGGGGTCCAAGCCCAAATTATGGCTTAAAATGTAGTAAATATGTAACTTTACACTGAATTTATATAGTCAAAATTTAATTTTTGGCCAATGCCAGGGGGTTGGGGGGGGGGGGGGTTCAGACCCCCGACCCTACCTCTAGATCCGCCCATGCATTTGTGATTCTTTAATGATAATCTGGTAGTAAAAGACAGATTCAGTGACGTGAAAGAATTTAGCTTTTGAATTAGTAAGAGAAGTTGTTTAGTGGTGTAGGTCCCAAGCCATAGCCTAATTATTATTGTATTTGGCCAAATGCAAGGGAAAAAAGAAACCTCAAAACCTTGTTTCAATTTGAGTTCTCAAGACAACATTCTACGTTTGTCTAGCCTTTTTCATTAGCCTTCAGAATTGAAGAAGGCAAAGACAGATCTATGATGTATTGGAAAGGGTTTGTTCATGATTGACGTGCAAACTCCTGACATATCAGTTAAAATTAGAATACGTTCAGTTTGGTCTCAATTTTCTTTTCTTTCAAATAAGAATAATAATTAAAAAAAAAAAAAAAAAAAAAAAAAAAAAAAAAAAAGAAGAAGAAGAAGAAGAAGAAAAAAATCTAGCTTTGCAAAGTTCAATCCGGTCACTCATGACTCATTATTTATAATGTAGAATCACTATTTTTTGTCGTCCAAGGTGACTTCTTTGACCCTTTCAAAACAAGACATGATTTTGGTGCCCCTTAGAGACGACAAAACGAAAAAAATCAGACAAAAGATATACTTGTTGAAAATCAAACATTTCTCATTTTGTCTGTATATTATCTGTGCTATATTGTACATTGATCGTATGCTATCTTTATCAACGGCGAATTCGTCGTTTGCAGCAACTTTCAAATTGAACGACCCTCAAATATTGTCGTTTGAGAAAGCGTGAAATTGGACCAGTAGATCTATATACTTCCATTATTTGGCCTAAAAAACGTAACCCTTACTCAATTCAGCGATATTGTATGAAAGCTAAAACGTTGAGACAAGAGAAGAAATTTCTGATAACTAGCATTTTCTCCTTTTGTACAAATGTTTCCGAAGCCTTCTCCATCTCTATGATAATCGTCAAGAAGGTCTTGCTTGGGAAAGGGTTGACACGAGATGCTGAGATCTATGTATATTTTGCTGTGAAACAGCCTTTAGGCCTAATGAAGAATTCTCAAAATGATCTAGATCTATAAATCGTTTCCTTCATTTTCCCCCAATATTTCCTTCTAGTCTATATCTAAAATATTTTTTGGTTAAGAAATGGAAAATCTATTTTCCTTTCAAATTAGATGGCGCTTCTAGCTCCGATATAAGATAAACGGGTTTGAATAATAATTCACAAATCCTACACCCCGCAGACAGAATTGACGTGGACTAAAAACTTCTGACGTCGTAGTCATTTGATAAAAGACGCGCGTTTCCAAACAACGCTACTTGACGTCTGATAACGCGCGGGAAATGGAACGTCGCGAGAACGCAGAAAAATCCATGTTGACGTCATATCGGCTAGTTATATGACGTCACAAAGTCAAAAACTGACTGGTTCACTAAACTCGGATATTTCAATGTCACGGGACCCCAGACAACGGAGGTAATTAGCACTAAACCAATTCACAATCTCAGTATCTTGGATAAAGCCTGGCAAAAGGACAACCGAGGGTGTCCGAAAACCGGAAAAAATTCAGAACGAGACTCGTGCAACTCAACCCAAAAACACAATATAACAAGCACTGAAATCTATACGCCCACAATACCGTAAGCCGTGGTCAATTCTATTGACCCCGGTATGAATAAATGAAAGGATCTTTGGTATTCTATAGTTGATAAATACGCATATAAATGTTCAGTGCTAACTGCTTCTACAAAATAAACCTTTCCACGCATCCCTCGCAAATAAGGTCACAGTCATCGACGCAGCCGGTTGTACAGTGTGTTAATACTGCTGGGGATGTGTCTCGTTGACCTTGACCTTGTCTCGTTTCGAAGTAAAAATAGAATCTGTAAACACCACAGTGTAGGAGCGGAAGTGTGTGAAAGCTTGTCTTTGAGTGATAGCTTGTGTGTCTGTACATCGAGGAAATGCAACTTGGTAAACATCAGCGGTTGACATAGGTAAGAAAAAGTTTATGATTGATAATTATTTCGACATATATCTTATATTTTGTTTTAATGTCGTAATCTTGAATAAACATGGAAGGCATCGTCCTAATATGCGCCCGGTCTGAGCTGTTTAAACCATACAAAATGCCTTGATCATTTGGATGGGAAAATTGTAGCATGATTTTCACCACATGAAATTGCCATTTTTACCGCTTTTTAACATTCATCGTATTGTTTATTCCCAAAATCAAGTGCCTTTATGTATGTATTTTTTCATTAAGAACATGATTCAGACGAAATGATGTCAATTCCAATAAAATTCCCGATTTAAGTGTCCGCATTTTGACAGTTTTTATGTACAATCGTTTGGCTAATGACAATTCCCTTATGAATTCATTGTACAATCGCTTACAAGCAGTTTGTAATGTCACTTGCCTATATTTCACACGGATTACAATTTGACAATATCAACACAAACACGAAATTTCGGTTTATCTTCTTTAATTTGTTATCCAATGTTCCACAGAATAGGCTTCTTTCTTTACCTACATTTCAAAATTCATTTTAGAGTGATGAATGAGTTTATATAATAGCAACGAATTTTGTGCTAAACGTGTACACTTGGTTTGCCAAACGTTATGTTTTGATAAACCGTCTGTGCCTTTTTGAAAACTCTTGACTACGGCTAGAATCAAGCCGTAGTTACGAGATTTTGTAACAACACCTTCGAAATGATATTGTTTGTCCGAAATTATGTCACTGTTTACTAAATATACTTGTGCCCTATTCTACATCGAACCATGTGCCGTGACGAAAGGTTACTGTATATTCCAATATATGTTAATTGGCAGAGAAGCATAATGCTTACTGAAAGATGGCGGATAATGACACATTTGCTGTCCGCAGTGGCCGTGACAGTACAGTAGCTGTCTACAGATAGTATTACGTCGATTTATTTAAGGATAGTAGGTTCGAAACAAATGTTTCTATAAATCGAAATCCCTCTTTTCCTCGCCAATTTAGACTCGCTATTTCTTTATCATTCACAGGTCGTTGTCATATTTCACCATAAAAGACTCTATTAACTCAGCTTGCTGTCCATGGAAAATGTCACGTGACTATACCGCGTGTATAATCAACGGATTTGGTGGGATAAAGTGTACAGTACGCGCATTTGATTGTGCCATTCGCCATGCTACGCACTTTTAAAAACCGTTAGGTATGCCTCATTGAAATCACATTTCAGTGCAAAATCTTGTGTTTACAATTGTTTTGTAAAATTATATATAACAGGAGATTCAAACAGGAGATCTGTTTGGTTACAGTAAAAATAATCTATTTTGGATTTCCCAGGGTCATGGATGATGACTATTACAGTTGGCGCCACATCGTATGGCACGATGTTTATATTTTGTTCAAATGTAATTGAACGTTAAACAAAACATAAACACGTGCCATATGATGTTGCGCCAACTGTAATTGGCCCCTGTCAAATGTTGATATCGGTTAAAGCCGGATTTTAAATAACAGATTGACAAAGGTTGAGACTTCAATTATACTTTAGTATAGTATTTCGTCGGTGTAAATCAAATATTAGATTAGTTATGGAAGATTTTATAAAATTATGTCACGTGATTCTCCATCATGCAAAAATTTCTTATTTTCCCGACATGTTTTCTCTGTATCTTTTACGGGCGAGCATAATGTCATGAAAATATCAGTCGAATATAATGACGTCGCGCGCGGTATTGGGGAACTTAATGTAACGTCAAACTAGCGAACGTCATTATTCTAATAATTGCGGAACGTTGAAGTTTTTACGTAGACGATCGAGTTGTGCTTTTTATGCTTACTCTCTTTACAAACTAATGTGATTTAAAAAGACAAGACCATGTTTTAAGAAAATCTCCACTGTTTCTGTCTTTTGCACTTTTAAGCTTTAACGCCACTCTGATTCGTTTTATTTTCGTCTTAAAATGCACCAAATTGATACTTTTTATGCTACTCCAATCAAAAAAGGTTAACGTTTATAAAATTTCTGTCCACACGAACAAATTTGAACATCTTTTTTACGTTTTATTATTTTGCGTTGAAATTTTGATATGAGAAACAAGAAAAAAATAATATTTCCATATTGAAATCATATTGTTGTATGTATAAGGGAACCGGTATTTTTCAAACTCTAAAGGGTAAAAAAGTAGAGTTTTCAACGACCTGAAACAATTTCTGTCCACACGCATTTTATATCATTTATGCTTCGTTGATTGTGCTAACTAATTTTCTTTTATATTTTATAGAAATAGAGAAAAATAGTATTTCTTATATCAAGTTTTGTTGCATTTCAGCCATTAATTTACAAAATATCAAACGAAATTTTCATTTTTTCTGCGACGTAATTCTAATTGTTACACTGCGGTTTTTGGTGAACAAACTGGGCTTATTTGCGTAATCGACATCGAAATTTGATTTCCGTTCGGCAAAACATTCTACAGCATTTCCATTGTCATATAATATACTTTTCAATGTTTTTGACGTTACTTAATCGCAAGGTTGTTTATAAATATCCGTCGCAGTTGAAAATTTATGTTACATGTTACACGCGTTTTTTCGCCGAATTTACGAAAAAAAAGTCTTTGTAGCAAATTTATACAAAACTAACAACCTGTCAAGAGAATGTCATTGAAAAAGATCATGGTTTTACGGTTATTTTGACATATAACAAAGTTTTAGGAAGGAAAACGGTTCTTGCAAAATTCAGTTATGAATCGCAGAGGGTAGCGTTTTTTGAAAAGTTCCCCAATAGCGTGCGCGACGTCAATGCAAAAAGAGGTAAAGACGCATTTATTGCAATCAATATGTCACATATGCAATTCAAGCCGTTGTACAAAAGTAAATATTTCTTGTCAGGCTATTGTACAGGACTTGACAAACGATTGTACAAAAAAAAATTTTTTTAAACGGCAAAAATGGGAAGTTTTAGACGGTTTCCTTACCAAATAATTATACAAATCTCAACACACATATGCACGAGCTGTGAATGAAAATTTTGTAGCGAAATACCCTACAGTATGCATCTATTCGAATGAAAACTGCGATTCGTAACAGCTAAATCACCCGTTTTAGTTCATGCCCAAGTGAATCGGACCTAAAATGACTTAAATCTAGAACTAATAGCTCCGATTGCTCTAAAAATATTACAGGGAATAATAAATAAAGAGATTGGTACAATGATCTGACAAAAGTGTTGTGTTTATCCAGAAAAAAACATAAATTCTTACCAATGTCAACCGCTGATGTTTACCAAGTTGCATTTCCTCGATGTACAGACACACAAGTTATCACTCAAAGACAAGTGTTCACACACTTCCGCTCCTACACTGTGAACACGCTTGTAAAGGATTGATCTATAGCAAAGGAAAGATGGATATTCGCCGTGATTGAGGTTTTTATGCATTGCAAATTGTTTTTCCATGTACAAATATGAGTTCCCGAATAGTTCAGAAGCATAAAAACCTAGCATGGGCCCCTTTGAGAAATCTGTCGTTACGACGTTTTTACTCCCAATCACTAAACACCCCAAAATTACCTACAAATTGGACCAATCTAACATTTTGAAAATAGATCTAGCTTCCACTGCTTTTCATATGTAGCATTCATTTTAACGATATAATTATCTATGGATTTGCTGTAGCCTATGGTATTATGAATTTGTATATATAGATATGGATGAAAAATAAAGCTGTGTTTCTCTGTAAATATTCTATAACTTGTTTGTTCTTTCATTTTATTATTTTTCTTTCAATTTATTTCTATAGAATGTGATCTAATCACGAGTTCGGTCATCGTTTATAAACTTTATCGTCATTTTGACAAAATATATTTTGCGTATTTAAAATGGAGATCTAGGTCTTGTTTACATCGCATAAAACTTCATAGGTAAGAATTGATACTCTGTCAATCATATTTTTGGGTTTTTGCCCTTTGTTCATTTTCATATTTAATTGTTTGTCAAGAGCATTACTAAAAATTATGCGAGGTAGATTCGTGCAACTTCATAGGTGGATGGTGTCATTATGTAGAAGTGTATTGTACAAAAATATAACTCTGCTGATAATGTTCGTGGAGTTATTGCCAATTTTCCCTTTTCATTCTTGATGTAAATTAATTCTACAATTGCACTACTTCAATTGTTAAAGGTTTACCCTTGTGGGGGCATACATACATTTCATTCAATACTTCAAAGCATTCTCTGATAGGATCATGAAAAGCAAATCTTGTTTTACAAATAATTCTGTTGTAGCGACTTTCAGGCCCTTCAGGGCTTTGATTTTTTAAAATTTGTTCACAAATATTTTCATTTGTAAAAAATTGTGGCCGTGGCAGGGAGAAAGGGGCTTATCAGACTTAGAGAAATCATAAGAAAATTCTTTAAAAATTAACCATTGGGCCTATTTGAAGCAGACTTTGCAGGAATGTTCTTTGAGTCTCTCTTTTCAAAATTGATTCACAAATTTTTACATTTGTCAAAAAATGAGGGCGTGGCAGGGAGGAAGGGGCTTATCAGCCTTAGAGAAATCCTAAGAAAATTCTTTAAAAATCAACCCATGGGCCAATTTGAACCAAACTTGGCAGAATTGTTCCTTGAGTGACCCTCTTCAACATTTGTTCATAAATTTATAGTTTCGTCAAAAAATGTGGGTGTGGCAGGGCGGGGCTTATCTAACCAAGGGAAATTGTTAAAAAATTCTTCAAACATCTTCTTCTCCTTAACCACAGGACCAATTAAAACCAAATTTGGCAGGAATGTTCCTTGGGTGACCCTTCTTAAGATTTGTTCGCATATTTTTTATTCATCCAAAATTGTGGGTGTGGCAGGTCAGCATTTACCGGACTTGGAGAAATCATAAGAAAATTCTTTAAAAATCAACCATTGGCCCAATTTGAACCACACTTGGCAGAAATGTTCCTTGGGTGACTCTTTTCAAATTTTTTTCTCAATTTTTTTATTTGTCAGAAAAAATTTGGCGGACTTATCGGACTTATCTTTTATCGGACTTACAGAAATCCTAAGAAAATTCTTTAACTAGAAAGACCTGAAGGTCTTGAGTCGCTCCACAGGCCTGAATTTCTTGTGGTTTACTATAAAAAAAATTGACAAATTTATTTAAATGCTTAAACTGATATATTTTTAAATTCCTGTGATTCTTAGAGCTGAAACAAAGTAAAGAGAAGCAATTATGTGGTCAAAGCAAAAAAAGGTAAATGATTGACTAATATTTTGGGGATTTTTAGAGTGATGATAAAGTTGAAAACTGTCATTATGCCAAATTCAAGGGCACATAATTCAATATGTGAGTTAATAATTGTGGTAGACTAAGGGAAGTAACTTTTGATATGAGCAATTTAAAATTCAGTAAGAGTTGTTTTTCTTTATGATAATTAGTTCAAGAAGTTGCGTTTGTGCATGTAACATAGTGGTCATGAAAATAAAGACATTCTGATCTAAAAATATGATTTTGACTTGATAATTTATGTCTTGAACACCACAATAATCAAGCTGAATATTAAACTCGAGCAATATCTTATGGTCTGTCCAAATTTTGTCAGTATTAATCTATATATGTGGCCACAAAAGTGAAAAAAGTGTTGAAAACTGAAATTTTGTCAATTTCTAGGGCACATAACTCAGATTGTAGCAATGCAATCATCCTGAAAATTACACAAAAGCAAGATCTTGTTGTCAACATGATTCTGTCCAAATATCATCCTGATTGGTTAACAATTATGGTTGTTAGAGTGAAAACGAAAGTCGAAAATGGAAATTTTGTCACATTCAAGGGCACATAACTCATGATGTAAAATTCTGATCAAGCTGAAAATTACATTCAGGCAGGATATCATGCTTATATATATTCTGTCCAAGTTTTGTCTTGATTGGTTAACATTTGTAGATTTTAGAGTAAAAATAAAGTCAAAACCAGCTTTTTTTGACGTTCAAGGGCAGATAACTCAAGTTATTCTGCTTCAATCCAAACTCTTTGTAGGAATCTGAGAGAGGGTCACCCAATGATCATTCCTGTGAAGTTTGGTTGAAATCCATCCAGTAGTTTCTGAGGAGAAGATTTTTAAAGAAAAGGTTTACGGACGGACGGACGGACGCACGACGGACACACCGCTATGACAATAGCCCGCTGGCCTGAAAGGCCAGTGGAGCTAAAAATCAACCATTGGCCCAATTTGAAGCAAACTTTACAGAAATGTTCCTTGAGTGACCCTTTTCAAAATATGTTGGCAAATTTTGTATTGGTCAAAAAAAGTGGGCATGGCAGGGCGTGGCTTATCAGACTTAGAGAAATCATAAGAAAATTCTATAAAAATCAAGCATAGGGTCAATTTGAAACAAATTTGGCAACGATGTTCCTTGAGTGACCCTTTCCAAAATTTGTTTGCAAATTTTTGATTCGTCAAAAAAAGTGGGCGTGTCTAAAACTTCTTTCAGGTGAGCGATATAGGGCCATTCTGGTCCTCTTGCTTAATTTTTAGAAGCCATCGCCCCCTCTTATCTGTTGCTCTGATATCCATCTACCTCAGAAGCAGAGCTAGGATGGTTACTGTGGTTACAATTTGGCCCACAAAGAAAAGTAACAGCATTATAAAGTCTAATTTTCTACAAACAGTCTCCATATCGACCCATATTCCGTATGAATTTTTACCAACGTCATTTTTGTCGTTATATTGTTCTTCAGTGTTAGTATCTCTTTCTTTTATCAATTCCTCAGATCGCGTATCCATTGTCGACGGAAAACTTGAATCAAGCTTAATTTGTCCATTTGATTGTGTATTTCTATAGGATGGTTTCGAATGAATGCATGACGCAAATTTATCGAAGAGAAAAAATGATCTTGTTTTGTAGTGGTATAGTCTCAGATTGATGACTGTACAAAGAAGCGTCAGGGCACAAAAAGCAAGCTCCACCGTTACCCAGATCGCCAAGTACGAGACGCCATCTACAGCTTCCGGTAGGGAGCCGTTGATCACCGTTAGAAACACCGCCACCGTGAGAAATATGGACACCGGAAATGCCAGCTTTTCTCCGCTGGTAACCGGAACATGAAATGACAACAGATTCAGCAAAGATAGTAATAACAAAGGCACAAGAATATTCAACAAGCACATGTTACAGTTTCTCTGCAAAGATATCTTATAATGTACAACAGAGTAGTATTGTAGCTCTGAATCAATGCTGTGATCGGAGGTCAGATCTGTTTCCACGTTGTTATCAACAATGTCCCATTCTGGTACCCGTTTGTACCAATATAGACCTATACTTCGGTTAGCAGGTGTTAGCGTCACTTTCTCTATATCACTTATAACTAGAGAAAATGACAGCGCGCAATGGTGCTTGTCAAACGGAAATTTCTTCGTACGAATTTCACACATCACTTCCTTGGTCTTTTGTCCCCAAAATGACACCATCCCATCACTCTTGATCATGACAATTGTATCTTGATATCCCATGTCATACGCATCTTTTACGGCATTAAACAACGCTATGTCCGGCAACCACACCTTATTTGTTGGCACGCAAGTTGACTTAATACCATCATAATTTTCCGGATTCCACTTTAATAGTCCGTCCTTCCATTTTATGTTGAAATACAAAGACAATGTTATAGTTTGCGTAGATTCATCTAGCTTTACGATATGATTTAAAGCAAGATCTAGTCGCACGTTAATGGCATCTTTGTTTACGCTAGGTCGAGCATTGGCGTTATATCCACTGAATATATCGTATTGTAATTTAGTTTCGGCATGTTCAGAAATGTTCACTGTGTGTCCATGGTAAAATACAGAGAACGCAATATAGACAATTTCTATTAGCATCTTGTTATTAACTTCCATTCTGACTCTAATCATGTAGAGTTTTTCTTGACTTTGTTTGGTAACTGAAAATAGAAGATCATAAAATGAAATAAAATCGTTATGTAGGCTACTCTTCTTGATGTGAACATTTTACTCCATCTCTGATAAGAGTATCGCTCCTTTAAATCTAAATAACAACAAAAACCATTATAAATGTGTTTAAAAGCTTTGAACACAAACTAAAAAGACCGTTTTAAATATAACGACAAAAACTACATGAAACATAAAATACCATAAAACGATGACGCACACGTATATTGCTCTTTCAGATTTATTATTATTTTTTTCTAACGATAGCATTCATGAAATCCACAATAAAAAAACCTATCATTTCCCTTCTTTTGTCTGTCATGTCACATTCAATTATGCCTTCTGTATTGAAAATCAATCGATCTATTTATGATGAAAATATACCTTTCCTCTCGAAGGATAGTCCATTTTGTTTAATCCTTTCCCCAACGGCAAAATTTTAGGTTGACCCAAAATGACAGCTGCTACAGACAACAAAGTAGACGCTATTGAAGGTATTTGTGAGTAATATATCACAGAAAATATTGAGACAAAAGGAGAAAATGCTGATTATCAGCATTTTCTTCTTTTGTCCCAATCTTTTTCCAAACCTTTTCTATTAGGGGCGTAAAACCAGGCCTTGTTTGGGAAAGGGTTAAACAAGTCATAATTCAAATGATAAGGCCTATCAGACAAGTATTGCGGATGTATAAACGAAAGTATATGTCCATATACATGTAAGCTAATTATTAATTCCAGAAAAAAACTTGATTGTTCCGATTTCGAATACTTCATTAACTCTCTAAGATAATTTAGATCCATTAGATGGAGTAATCAGCACAAAGAGGAAAAAGTGCTTAGTTAAATGTATCTAAATAGCTTTTACTTCCCATGGGATTTCTATTTTAATTAACGCAAAATAGTGAATAACACTAGTTATTGGTTATGCCCGTTCTCTAACTTTATTATTGTTTATTAGAGGGATATTGTCAGACAATTGTCGGTTACATACGAAAACATCGTAACGACAGCTTATTCAAGCTGCAGTTACGACATTTTTCGTAAGTAACCAGCAAACTTGTTGTTGCCGCCATTAGGCTTTCGCCTATAGACCTCTACGAAATGACACAGTGGGGTCATGTGACAAAACATTTTCAAAAAATCATTCTGTAATCTAGCAATGAATTTTGTGCTATAAATAGTTAGACTCGCTTTACCGATATGATATGATATGATATTACCGTTATGATAAATCGTGGGTGTATATATATATATATATATATATATATAATCTCATAACTACGGATTTACTCAAGCCGTACTTACGAGAGTTTATAACAACTCCTGTGAGATACAATTGCTTGTCCGAATTTACGTCACGGTTAACTGTAAAAACCGTTCTGATATTCATTTGATTAATGCGTGACTCAATTTTAATTAAGTTTGAAGCAGAGAAGATGGAAACACATTGATTAGTGTTTCGATGCTTTTCTACGAAAACCTCGTATCTGCAGCTGGTATTAAGCTTGGTGTAGTAGATCTCATTTGGTCGTCAGTAACTTTTTATCAGCTGATTCTTCAATATGATCTACCACTTGCAGCAAAACCATTATTTGCTTCAAACTACTTACAAATCGGTTAGATTAATAGAATTATTGAAGATTTTCGTAATTGCTGTGTCACGTGCTTTCCGGTCGTAAAATGACCCCACCAATATCACATAGGCTATGCGAAGTCAAAGTTAACGTACTTTACTGCTATGATTTGTAATTAGAAATATTGAGGCAAACAAAGAAACGCTAGTGATAATCCTCTTCATCTGTAGGCTCAATGTTTTTCCAGCCATTTTGTAATAGGGACGTCAAAACCAGGACTTATTTGGGGAAGGGTTATCTAAAAGCAGTCTGATCAGGATCTACATTATTCTCTTATGGCTGAGAACTTTGCGTCCCGAAGAATCTATCAGAGAATAACATTGATCAATTATCAGACTGCTTATCATGGGTCATTTTTTTCATATCTCGGCTTGAAAATATATATTCCAACTCTTCAGGTAATCCACCCCTAATTATATTCGCGCGACGTGGAAATTATTTGGGCGACGTCGAAAGCATTCGGCGGTGGAACTTTCCACCGCCGAATGTTTATGACCGCTTCCGAATAGCTTCGGATACGTAACGACGAGGCTCGAAAAAAGCCGATGTTTCATAAATCTCAAAATGGCCATATTACGGGTATTCTACCTTAAAACCAGATCTACATTAAAAGCTAAGCAAAAAAATAATGCACTTCCGTCGACTAACAAATTTGTCTTTTTTCAAACAGATTAATATGTTATGTTTGACGATTCATTAACCCTTTCCAAACAAGGCGTGTTTTTGACTTCTTTACAAGAAAGCGTTTTGGAAATCAAAGCACTGGGGCAAAAGTACAAAAGCAAATTATACTGGTAACCAACATTTTCTACGTTTGTCTCAATATTTAGAAATTCATGTGCTACAATTTGTACAAATTTCACCCTAATTAACTTCCATTCTGTTCTCTGCAATAACTTCACTATTTGAACAGTCTCAAATGTCATTGTTTTGGATAGCATTTAAAAAATCCATGAACGTATTATCATCGCCGAAGATACACCAAACCTTACTTGTCAAGAATTTCACAAAAATCTTTTCCCGAATTCCTATACATTTTCCCATTCCAACTTGAAAGGAGTTGCACGCGACAGATTTGAAGAGTGTTTATTCTTTATGTATGGAATTTGTACACCAAAGCATGTAAGTATTGACGATAAAGGATAACGGCTGGATTCAAGCATTTCATTCTTTCCTCTCAATACTTTCCAAAGTCATTTTATTTAGCGGCAGTTACGCTCAAACCTTGGCTTATTTGTTTGTCTCAAGTGAACACTGTTTACTCGTTGTCTGGATTTGTTATATTCTCAAAATGATATCCTGTTTGAATTTTGAAAAATGCCACCTTGCTAAAGATAATGTATTTACTATTACAAGTACGATTGGTCTATAATTATGTCATTGCCTTCCAACAAGAATATCGTAACTGCAGATTGCTTTAAGCTGTAGTTGCGATATTTTTGTTGAAAAGCATCGATATTATTAGAGCGATAAAACTACACATGAAGAAAACGATTACTCATGATTTAAAAACATGATACCTGAGGATGGTATTCCAAAATTCTGAGTTCTTACCAACTACCATGCTTCCAAATGCATTAAATGCCAATCTATTTTAAATAAACATTTCGGAAAACAGGAAAAAAATGAATAAACACTGCTGTCAATCATCTAATTAAGACTGAAAACGATTTGCTAAATCCGCATACTGTAATATAAATGAACAGACATTAACGTCATTTTCACTTCGTCAAATATGGACTGTCTTACAGAAACGGAACATCTAGGAAAAGTTTACTATTGTCCTGCTTACTTTAAAGTTTTGCTTTAAACATGTATCCTCGTATAAGTATAAAAGAGAAAGTTCGATCAGGTTTTGCCACAATAATTAATTGAGGAGAAAGCATGCATTGTAGGCTAAGATCAGACTGTACGTCCGTGCAATCTGATCTTTGGCTTTTCTGGCTGTCAAGTAAACAGCATAAGAAGGGCCAAACGGTTCGTTCCCAGTCAATATGTAGGCCTATGAAAGTTTCACTCTTGGATAATGTTTTTTTTTGTTTAGAATTGTTATCACTTACGATTTCTTTTCGGAATACCACTACCGCGATCTTCACTGATATTATCACTTTCTCATAATGTTTGTTTTACATTATTCCTGGATATTCCATTTTCCCGTGACGGGTCAAATATTGATTTGACAATCAAGGGAATCATTTATGCTAATCACCTTTATTTTAATCCTTTCCCAAACAAGATAATTTCAGGCTAGTCCAAGATGAGAGGAGTTGCAGATGACTGCACCGAAGATCACAAACAAAGCATTTGGGCAAATTTTAGCACAGAAAATATTGAGACAAAAGGAGAAAATGCTGATTATCAGCATTTTCTTCTTTTGTCTCAATGTTTTCCCAAGCCTTTTCATTAGGAACTTTAAACCCTAGTCTTGTTTGGGAAAGGGCTAAGACGACAGAACGATAGACTACATGTAGTCTAACTGGAAATCAGTTTGAGTCGACATTATCGACATAGTTTTGGCAAAATTTTAGGGAAATAATGTGCTAATCAGCTTCATTTGAAATTCTGATACACAACAATAAGCGGATCTCTCGCTTGTGCCAATGCTCAAACACTTATCATCATAAATACTTGACCTAGGCTACCTGATAAAAATTGTTTGCGACCAATTTTGGTTGGTCGTCAATAACTTTTTATCGATCAGGTGCTGTTTAAAAGATCGACTGAATCTAGAAAACCCCTGGCCCCTCCTTTCTCTGCTTCAAACTCTTTTTCAAACCTGTCATATTATAGTAATACATTTGTGACATGTCACGCTAAAACGGACCTTATAGGATGTCTGAAAAATACCGACCCTAGTCAGTCTGCGCAGTCCGCGCAGCTAGACTATGGCCGATACATTTCACCTTTATGTGATTTCCTGAATCTGGAATTAATCCTATCTTACTATGTTTTTTTTCACATGCGGGATCTGACTCGACTGTACTGAAGCTGATCAGTCTGTCAAAATCTGGACTTTTGACTTCTGATAAGGTCCCTTTTAGCGTGACGGGTCACATTTATTGAACAATACTACAAAATTTTGTGTCGCGTGGTTAAACTTTAAATAATCCATACTAAATGCGTGGTCACAAAGAGTTCCGAGTTTACCTCACGTCCAAAAATATGGTGCACGGCAAACCATTTTTCGATGTGCCCCAGCTGTGATGTGGAGGTAGAATCGTACATGTAACATACAATGCCGCGTCCAAATCGTGTTCAAAAATGCACTGTACGACTGGCAATGTATGGACGTGCTCCGGTCGTGATGGGGACGCAGAATTGAGAGTTGTGTAGGTGACCTGGCCTTTGACCTTACATATTGAGCTTATAGTGGCATAATCACTGTAGTTTAAGGGGGAATGCTCCAGTTTTTCGGAACACTCGGTCATTACTGTAGTAAATTAAATGTTTCGTACCAATATGTTTCGCTACCATATTTTCAATAATATAACACATCAATACAATTTACCATTTTCGACGGTAAAAAGTGTATTTGTTATGCGAAACTGATTTCCTCAAGATGGAAATTGATTATTTAGAGCAAGACAATTGTAAGTGTGTGCAGTTACCATTGTTTTGCATCATTTTATTCATGTGTAGCTGATAAAAATTGCTGTAATTCACTAATAAGTGCGCTGACCTATACATTTTCTTTTTGAATTATTACCAGGACATGTTGCTTAATACAATGAGGGAGTTTTATCAAATTGTATTATGTAGAACTTGAAATATTTCCCAAAATATGCAATTTTTTACATAAAACACTCCAGCTTCGTTGATCCAACCGAACACGTGAGCATGCTGTTTAATACATTTATGCGTTTATAATAGCACATATTTTGGGTTTTCTGTTCTTAATAAATGTAAGGCGTTACTTTAAATCCGTTTTCGGGACTAAACGATGAATGTACAGCATTTTATTAGCATTTTAGTGACCTTGGACAGGTGTAAGAAATTGTGCATTTTTTCGATGTAGGGGTTTGTGATACGAACGCCTATAAAATTCTAACAAGATCGCTGACCTTCCATTTTTATTTGATTTTTCAATTGGTAATAACATGTAATTTCAACATACAAAATATGAATAAAGTCTATTATTGGGAAAAAAATTAGGAAACTGGAGCATTCCCCCTTAAAGGCTTTAGAAGGGAAGCGACGTTAAATGTAGGACAGTTTGTAAATTATTTAAAAGATAACAGATAGCATAAATATTAGTAAACATTGTTTGACTACTTTAAATGGTCCTACGATTTTCTGAATCACGCCAAAAAAAAAAAAAAAAAAAAAAAAAAAAAAAAAAAAAAAAAAATATTCCAAACCCATTAATTCCCATTAATTCTACTTACCATAGCTTATACCGATCAAAACGAAATCATATCGATAATAATCAGTATTTTTTGTAATATTGATTTTCACGTGCGTCTCTATAATAACATGTTTTTATAGATTAAAAGTTTTGTTCATAAACATCAGATTACCATGGGACTACTGTAAATCACACAAACCTACATGTGATAAGTTTTTGCTAAAAGGTCAAAGCATGGGGCTGACGAAGTCTTTTGATCAAAAAACAAATTCTTACACTGATCCAGAGGAAGCCGGGAAATGCATTTTACAATTTCAACGTTTATTTTTAGCGAAACGTAGGCATATGTGCCTTATGATGTCAATCATAAAAAGAAAATGCAGAACTGTATCAGTTATTATCATAGAATTTCCCGTGCTTTCTTATACATTAGAACCAAGACTTGTTTGGGAAAAGTAAATTTGAAAGTATCTATGTGAGTATAGGTGTACTAAATAACCCATCTCTAAAGTAGGTAAGCTTGAATTAAGGTCACAAGTTTATTATCATTATTTATAGCGGATTTAAAATGGGGACAGACGTTTTGTTTATATTCGACCAGTCCACAATTCTTACGTTCATTCTCGTGTTCATAGTTTGTGTACTTGTACAACGTTGGATCAAACAAAGAAAACAACCACACCGGCGGCCACCTTCCCCCCGTGGTTGGCTGCCAATTATCGGACATTTTCACCTTATACAGCCGGACTTGCGAGTGCCGTTCAGAAAATTTCGTGCCGAGTTGGGAGACATATTTACGCTACATCTCGGCTGTAAGGAAGTGATCGTGCTAAACGGATATGACGTCATACACGATGCTCTCGTGAAACATGGAGATTATTTCTTGTACAGACCAAAACCACTCGCGATAGAGAAATTGACTCGTAGTTCAGGTAAATAATATTTGTATGCTTTCCTTGTTAACAATTACATATCTAGGTCTTATTATAGTCTACGTTATTTAAAAAAAAGTCCTTCGAATGAAACTTCAACCATAAATGATTCTAGCTGGAGGTGTATTATAACTAGATCTGTGTCCTATAATTCTAATGATATCAGTTATTAGGTATGTTATCGACTTTTGAGACACTTTATGGGAAACAAGAGGGCCATTGGCCCTGAAGCGCTCACCTGACAGGCCCATAGGAAGCAATTTCATATGGGGGGGGGGGGGGGCTAAAGACTATCCTAAATATTGGAATTTTAAGTGTAAAATTAAGAAAAATGACATTTTTGGCCAACTTTGGAAGGGCTTAGCCCCCCTAGCCCCCCCCCCCCCATGTTCCTACGGGCCTGCCAGAGATAATAGCTTTCTAAATATGGTGTGTCTGAGCCTCCAAAATGATCACATTTTACTAAGATTTCTGGCCTGTATAAGATAATCATTCAGACAAATTTTCAGCTTGATTGGGCAAAACAAATCCCCAAGACTGGACCCCATGACCTAGTTTAGGACCCCAGATGACCAAATTTTGAAATTGTCCGAGATTTTATCAAGATAATTATTCTGACCTGTTTTCAGGCTGATTGGGCATAAAATGTGGCCTCTAGAGTGCACATAAGGTTTTTCTTAAATTTGACCTAGTGACCTAGTTTTTGACCCCAGATGACCCAATTTCAAACTTTTTTTACATTTCATCAAGACAATTATTATGAGCTAATTTCAGGTTGATTGGGCAAAAAATGGGCTTCTAGGAGTACAAACCAGGTTTGAACCTGTGACCTAGTTTATGACCCCAGATGACCCAATTTCAAACTTGTCCAAGATTTCACCAGGACAATCATTCTGAGCCAATTTCAAGTTTATTTGGCAAAGAATGTGGCCTCTAGAAAGCACACAAGGTTTTTCTAAGATTTGACCCCTTGACCTAGTTTTTGACCCCAGATGACCCAATTTCGAACTTGTTTGAGATTTCATCAAGACAATCATTCTGATCAATTTTCAGGCTGATTAGGCAAAAAATGAGGCCTCTAGAATGTACACAAGGTTTATCTAAGATTTGACCCTGTGACCTAGTTTTTGACCCCAGATGACCCAATTTCGAACTAGTCCGAGATTTGTTCAAGACAATCATTCTGAGCAAATTTCAAGTTGATTAGGCAAAAAATGTGGCCTGTAGAGTGCACACAAGGTTTCTCTAAGATTTGACCCCGTGACCTAGTTTTTGACCCCATATGACTCAATTTCGAAATTGTCCGAGATTTTACCAAGACAATCATTCTGATCAATTTTCAGGTTGATTAAGCAAAAAATGTGGCCTCTAGAGTGCACACAAGGTTTATCAAAGATTTGACCCCGTGACCTAGTTTTTGATCCCAGATGACCCAATTTCAAAAATGTCTGAGATATCATAAAGACAATCATTCTGATCAATTTTCAGCTTGATTGGGCAAAAAATGTGGCCTCTAGAATGCACACACGGTTTTTCTAAGATTTGACCCTGTGACCTAGTTTTTAACCCCAGATGATCCAATTTCGAACTTCTCCAAGATTTCATCAAGACAATCATTCTGAGCAAATTTCAGGTTGATTGAGCAAAAAATGTGGCCTCTAGAGTGCACACAAGGTTTCTCTAAGATTTGACCCCATGACCTAGTTTTTGACCCCAAATGACCCAATTTCGAACTTGTTGGAGATTTCTTCAAGACAATCATTCTGAGCAATTTCCAGCCTGATTGGGCAAACAAATGTGGCCTCTAGAGTGCACACAAGGTTTTTCTAAGATTTGACCCCGTGACCTAGTTTTTGACCCCAGATGACCCAATTTCGAACTTGTCCGAGATTTCATCAAGACAATCATTCTGATCAATTTTCAGGTTGATTACGCAAAAAATGTGGCCTCTAGAGTGCACACAAGGTTTTTTTAAGATTTGACCCCGTGACCTAGTTTTTGACCCCATGTGACCCAATTTCGAAGTTAACCGAGATTTCATCAAGAAAATTATTCTGAGCAAATTTCAGGTTGATTGGGCAAACCATGTGGCCTGTAGAGTGCACACAAGGTTTTTCTAAGATTTGACCCCATTGAGCTAGTTTCGGACCCCATAATGACCCAATTTCGAACTTGTCCGAGAGTTCATCAAGACAATCATTCTGATCAATTTTCAGGTTGATTAGGCAAAAATGTGGCCTCTAGAGTGCACACAAGGTTTTTCTAAGATTTGACCCCGTGACTTAGCTTTTGACCCCAGATGACCCAATTTTAAACTTGTCCGAGATTTCATCAAAACAATCATTCTGAGCAAATTTCAGGTTGATTGGGCAAAAAATGTGGCCTCTAGAGTGCACACAAGGTTTTTCTAAGATTTGACCCCGTGACCTAGTTTTTGACCCCAGATGACCCAATTTCGATCTTGTCCAAGATTTCATCAAGACAATTATTCTGAGCAAATTTCAGGTTGATTGGCCAAAAAATGTGGCCTCTAGAGTGCACACAAGCCAAAGGTTGACGCACGACGGACGACGGACACAGCGGTATCACAATACCTCACCATGAGCACTATCGTGCTCAGGTGAGCTAAAAAGGAAAGAGAGAAAATTTGAACTCCCAAACATGTAGATCTAGTCCGTAGAAATAACTCTATGATTATATAGGCCTGTTTTATTGATATCTTCAACTGATCATATGAGCCGGAAACTGAGGAAAATGTTCTTTATGACCTTTGAGAACAACATGAATCTATTATCAGCCTGTGCATATGTACCTTACCACGGTGGATAATCACGTGATACAATATTTTCAGAAAATCTTCAATAATTTTGTGAATATGCGACGGATTTGAATTCGGTTTGAAGCAGAGAATGCGGACAGACGTCACGCATTCGATGGACGTGGTTGATTTTTGAAAAATCAACTGATAAAAACGTTATTGAAGATAAACCACAATTTTGGTTTATCTTCAATAACTTTTTCATCAGTTGATTTTTAAAAATCAAACACGTCCAGCTTATTCCTGGTATTTTTCCACCTTCTCTGCTTCAAACTGAATTCAAATTGGTCAAGTATTAAAAAAGATATTGAAAATTATCGGAAATTCTGAGTCACGTGATTATACATCGTACGTACTTAGACCGTACTTAGATACAGACTGACCTTGGTCCATGAATGTCTCAAATGATTTAAAACACATTCCCTAACATGACCTGGCCCTGATTTCTCGAAAAAACTTAAGTACATAGGCCAAATCATGAGTACATGCTCAACTTGAACAATGGAATACTCTCCAACGTTCAGGTGTATTCGATTGAAGTTCACGTGGATTTCGTGTGATTTGAGTTACGGTGCTCAGATTTGAGTCTGAGAATGTACTTAAGTTCTTTTTAGAAAGCGGGGTCTAGTTTTAATGTCCCCGAATTAGAGAGTGTGAGTAAATATAGAAGGAATAGAAGAAAATGCTGAAAATCAACATTTTCTCCTTTTCCTTCAATATTTTCTGTGCATGTGTGTTCATAAATTCCATAGTTATTTACACCCACTCTGTCGTCTTAAGCAACTTTCCATTTGGAACAGTCTAAAATTCCATCGTTTTGGAAAGCATTAAGGGTCCCTTTTCCTAATTCCGGCCCAATCATTTGGAAACTTTGCAGGTATCTCAAACACCAGTGGCCAGCAATGGAAGGAGTTGAGGCGGTTCACTCTATCAACACTGAAAAACCTTGGTATGGGGAAATCTTCACTAGAAGCCAAAATACACGAAGAGATTACTGGACTGTTAGATGAAATAGCAGGGCAACATTCACAACCGTTTGATCCCAGAGATTATCTGCATGTCAGCACTGCTAATATCATATCATCGATGGTGTTCGGGGCAACATTCCAACATGGCGACCAAATGATGCATGATCTGGAGAAGATATTTCAGGAAAATACAAAGTAAGTCATCGTCACTTTTCAACGAAAACCTCGTAACAGCAGCTTGTTTTACGCTGCAGTTACGTGGTTTTCGTTGAAAAGCAATATTATGTTCAGTCTATGGGTTTGTTTTTACTCACCGGTTTAGATTAGGCCTACGAACAAAAACTCTGTACGCAGCAGTTTATGATCAGAAATCAACGCCTGTCCATCATCTTAGAAATGCCATCGCAAACTATCGTACAGCGTTTCAACACTGTGACAACGGTAATTCGCTTCTTTGTTGAATATAGTCGGCCTATACATTCAGACATACCTTTCGCTGCTTTTCGACAACTAGAATGACCTGAAAGAGTATTGAGTCGCTCCACAGGCCTGAATTTCTTTTCATATTTAATCCAAGTTTTAACTAGATTTTTTCAATACTTGTGGTTCTTACAGCAAAAACAAAGTAAAAAGCAGCAATCATGTGGTCAAAGCATTAAGAAAGTAAATGATTGACTGATATTTTGGGGATGTCAGAGCGATAATAAAATTGAAAACTGTGATTTTGCCAAATTTAAGGACACATAATTCAGTATGTGAGTTTATAATCAAGCCGAAAATAAAACTCATGCAAGATCTTATAGTCACCACCATTCCATTTAAATTTTGTCTATGTTAGTCAATATTCATGACTGCAAGAGTGAATCAAGTGTCGAAAACTGAAATTTTGTCAATTTCAAGGGCACATACTAGTAACCCAGATTGTAACAATGTGATCATGCTGAAAATTACACATAAGCAAGATCTTGTTGTCAACAAGATTCTTTTTAAGTATCATCTTGATTTGTTTATTTTGTGGTTGTTAGAGTGAAAACAAAGTCGAAAATGGCAATTTTGTCAAATTCAAGGGCACATAAATTATGATGTAAAATTCAGATCAAGCTGAAAATTACAACTAGACAGGATGTATCACATATTTGTATTCTATCCAAGTTTCGTCTTGATTGGTCAATATTTGTAGATTTTAGAGTAAAAATGTGAAGTTTGGTTGAAATCCATCCAGCAGTTTGTTTTTGAGAAGATTTTTAAAGAACGGACGGACGCACGCATGGACGGACGGATGCAAGACGGACACACCGTCATGACAATAGCCCACTGGCCTGGAGCTAAAAACACGTAACTGCAGCTTAAGACAAGCTGCAATTACGAGTTTTTCGTTGAAAAGTCACGTTTTGTTTACAGATATTCCGGTATGGCCGGTGTCGTGAATTTCCTTCCCTTCCTAGCCCATCTACCTGGAGATTTGTTCAAATATAAGAGAGTTCTGACCAACACCGATACCATGTTTGGATATATAGAAGAAATACTAGACAGGCTGAGACGGAGATGCGAAAAGGAAAACATTGTCAACTTTACTACAGCGTTCTTTGGTGAAATGGATAAACTTGAAAACAAACATTCATTGGCGTTTAATAGTGAGCATGTTTATACCTACGATTTATTGTCGGCAACGTTTAAAAATATCGCAAATACAACTTGAATAAGCTGTATATACATGACGTTTACGAACATTGTATTGCTAAGCAAGGGGATCACCATGTTTCAATCGGCTATTATATCCAAATTACACTAATGCAACTTCTGTTAAATGAACGGGTTGACGAAAATTCAGGATATGGAAAGGATTGTATGCATGACACCTTTTAAAATCATTTCAAATACCATGACTCCAACATAACTGTAACATTTACATTTGTTTTGGCCCAATTGTCCACGGTTTTTGGAACATTACTAGGTCCTTGTTTCATTCATTATACAAAATACGTACTGCCAACAGGGCTCCCCAACCTCCCAAATGGGGGTGGGTCACCCCAAAATTTTAATTTTGTACCTCAAATTCCGGATTTTCGTAATTCCGTCGTGACAGAGTTGTCGTTCATGCGGGACGGTATACCGTCTTCCGGTGTCAATGTAAACAAGCGCTATCAGTGGGGAAGAACCGCTTCTGCATTTATGAATGCCATAATTTTGCGGATAAAATTGGAAATTTTGAACCGTGCACATACTACAAGAGCTTGGATTCGTGTAAAAAGTCGAAGGAATTTGAACTAAACATCGTATCTGGCCTAGGCCTACCCGATTTTGACAGACAGTATTAATAGCCGAAACGCGTAGATCGTTGGGAGATTCCAACAGAGGAACCTCAGCGGAGAGAAGAAAGAGAAAATCCATCGTAACATAGTCACAACACACCAAACGCTTACATATCAAAGTAGATCTAGTCTATTGAGGCAGAAGGAGAAAATGCTGGTTATCAGGATGCTCTTCAATTTTGCCAAAATGTTTCCCAAAGTATTGTCTCTTTAGTAGTATAGCCTACATACATCAAAAGCAGGTCTTGTTTGGGAAAGCTTTAACGCACAAACAATGAATTACATAGATCTACTTTTCCCTCAATATTTCCTATTCTACAATCTACACCCAACTGTTCTTCTTAGTAGATCTACGTATCATAGTCTACAGTCTGCTTCAAATTCGAATTAAATTTGAAATGATGGTTTATTATGTTAACCCTTTCCTAACCAATTTTTTGCTTTGATGCCCACATTCATTCTGACAATTAGCAAGACTTAATTTGGAAAGGACCATATTTTGTTGTTTAGGTAAGGGTTAAAAATGCACCATTCTTCAATTTTTTAAACCTTTTTCCTAACATTAAAGTCCTGTATTTGACTTCAGTAGATAGTTTGGAAAACATTGAGAAAAAGGAAGCAATTTGATTATAGGACTTCAGAAATATCGCATCTTTTCTCAATATTTTCTGTGCTTTAACATTCACTTATTCTATTCCTATTTTCGTATTTATAAATCGTTTTCCGACAGTCACAGTGGAAAACCGTGTGGAGCGGAATGTTCTTACAAACAATTTACGAAATATTCGTTTGGAAAAACTCGCTCACAGCGTCCATGTATATAAATGTACCTCCCCCCCCCCAAAGTTGCCCATATTTTTATTTCTATGACGTCATATGACTAGAGTAAGTAACGCAAAATCATGACGTCACAAATCGACACTCGCCTGATTTGAGGCACGCCATGGGGAAAATGTTTTCAATGATAACCTGTCATCGGATTATGGGAGATTTCTTTTGTTATAGATTTCCGAATGGTTTAAAAAATGATGGAAGATGCAGAGGTATTATTAGATTCCATTATTAAGTTACAATAAAAATCACTTTCATTCAATTACTCATTGATTTGATGAAAATATTAAGTTGCCGCTTGTCAAACAGGCAAATGGAAGTAAACATACCGTCCCGCAGGAACGACAACTCTGTTTTACCGGAATTACGAAAAGACCCAATTTTGCAAGCATCCTACTATGTTTCATATAGAGGAGGAACAAGTATGCTGTAATATGGCTGTTTTTACCCACAGACTAAAGGTCAGCGGGAACCATGTTCGAAAAAATATGTCACTGCTTTTTGAAATCGTTGTTTTCTTCAAATGCATGCATCTGTTTATTTCATTTCAGTGCAACAACTTCCGTCTTTATTACTGGATCTTTTCATCACTGGTTCCGAAACTCTCACTTCCTCTCTAAGATGGGCGCTGGCCATACTGGCAATCAGGCCCGACATTCAAACAAAGTTATTTACGGAAGTAACGAGTATTACCGGAAATTCACGACTACCCACGATTGAGGATAGACCGAGAATGCCGTATAGTGAGGCGTTTTATATGGAGGTATTACGGTATGTTTTATTCATAGTCTCATTTTTTCACAGAAAGAATTTGTGCCCCCAAAATATAAATGGAAAAATCTGTACAATATTTGTATAAGTATGTTAATACCATTGATGTGCGTTATCTTAAAGGCTTGGGAAACATTTAGACAAAAGAAGAAAACGCCAGTATGGGCTTACATGTAACCACAGTTTACATTTTTTATATCAATAACAAAATTGATAAATCAAAACTTTATTGTCCTCTATAGCAACTTTCAGATTGGAACAGTCTAAAGGGTGCTGTTTGGGATTGGGTCAATGGTGATGTCGCAAACATTTAATTGTGGAAAAAGAGGATTTCTTCCAACTCGTAACATGTCCATAGAATTAACCATTTAACCATATACTCCAACTGTTATAAAGTTAACTCTTAATTGAAAGATTTTACTTTGTATGCCTACGTATTGAAACAATCTGTAGTTTGTGACGATTATTTTTTAATAAAACATGTAATGAGTAGTTCTTAGTGTAGAAAATGGTGACAAACTGAGGAAATGCTGGTAATCATCCTGTCCTGTTTCTCATGTTTATTATAGATATTGCAACGTAGCAACTGTGGGTCTTCCAAGGACCGTTAACGAAGACGTTGTTTTCCACAATTATTTGATAACCAAGGACACGTTAATTCTGGTCAACTACGACTCAGTTCTGATGGACCCGGATATATGGAACGACCCGCATCAGATTACACCAGAAAGGTTCTTAGATCAGAATGGAAAATTGAAGAAAGTGGACCAGTTCTTACCCTTCTCAAGCGGTAAGCACCTATAACTTCGCCATTTCTTTTTATGGAATCGAATAGAGGATCACCCAATCACTGGTGGTGAACTCGGCCAAAGCAAGGTACGTTTTTCGCTAAAACAAGGTACATGTATTTTGCGTTTAAATGTGTTAAATGTGAGTTTAAAGATCTGATTGGATAGTTTTTTAATAACTATGAATTTGTTCTAAAAATAGACCGGGTTTACGATATGTATTGACAAACCGTCTGTGTTGATATGAAATCTCGTAACTACGGCTTTATCGAAGCCGTAGTTACGAGGTTTTATAACAACACCGAATCTCGTAACTACGGCTTTATCGAAGCCGTAGTTACGAGATTTTATAACAACTCCGACGGAATACTATGGTCGCGAAAAAACGTCCCACGCTTTTGCCGAGTTCACCACCAGAGCAAATGACCATTTCTATAGGTAGAAACCCATCACTGACTTTCTGAGATATTCAAAGAAAACGTTTAAGACTGACCAGACGCACTGAAAACATGTAGCCACGACAAAACACTGGTGGTGAACTAAAACAATTTTCTCTACAACAAGGTATAGATATTTTGCGTTTTTAAAATGTGGGTTTATAGATTTTTTTCTAATGACAATGAACTTGTTCTAAAAAAAGACCGGGTTTACCGTTTTGTATTAACAAACTGTCGGCGTTGTTAATAAAATCTCGTAACTACGGCTTCGACAAAGCCGTAGTTACGATATTTTATAACAACACCGACGGAATACATTGATCGCAAAAAAACGTCCCTCGGTTTGGCCGAGTTCCCCACCAGTGAGAAATCCTCTGAAATTTCAGTCAATGGATATCTTAAATCCTACTTGTTCTCATAACTTCAACACATTATGCCTACGATGTTAAAGCTATGACAATGTCATCTCAAAGCTTTTGTTGTTGTTCAGAATTTTATCAAAACAGACCCTCTGTTGCCCTGCTGTTAAGGCCATTTTAACCCATTACCAAACGGCAAATTTTGGACTTGTTCAAATTCAAAGATCCTGCAGACGACAATTTCAAGTGCATGGAATTTTTAATTTTTAGGTCTTTTTTTATGGAAAACATTGTGGGAAATTTTCCACGATGTTTTCAATGACCATCATTTGTAGGGATTCAAAAAGTCATTGTGTGGTAATGGGTTAACGATCCTTACTAAATTATTTTACCTTTCATCTCCCAGGTAAACGTAACTGTGTTGGTGAGTCGTTAGCCAAGATGGAGCTGTGTTTATTTATCGGGTCACTGGTCCAGAGGTTCAAGTTCGAGACTCCGCCAGGCGCTGATTTATCCCTGGATTCTCTGGACGGCGAGCATGGCTTTATTCATAGTCCAAAGCCTTACGAAATCATAGCAAGACCAAGATAGTGTAATTGTTGTCAGTTTTATATACTCACCGTCATAAAAAAGTACCCACTTTTCAAATAACCCCAATTTTCTCAAGTCTTAATGTCTTTTTGTTTCTACACATCCATACGCATTCCCAATGGTTTCTTTTTACATACCAATGGTTAAAGGCTTTCAACATGACCGGAAACATGTTTAGTTGTAATGTGGGTTCAAAACAGTGTTTAGGATACAAAGTTCAATTTTGTTTACTTACAGATGTCATGTTCTTCAAAAAGTGACGCTGTTGAAACACAAACAAAAGTCTCCAATTTCAATTTTACAGTCTATATATCTGTTGAAATGATAGAGGTCTGTGAAAATTTAGCATGACCACTATAGCATGTCTCAATATTAAAGTGTTTGATAATAACCGGAAGTGGTTGGTGGATAAAGTGAAGATTTTTTTCTTAATTTTGAACTTGCTATAGACCAAACAGAAATAAAAAAATAATGAATAGAGCATTTGGGAAGAAATTGGGGGTTGGTTAGGCTAAAACCGGAAACCGCCAATTTGCAAGGGTCTATAGTGTAATGAGAATCACTTATTCGTCACAAAATATCCTTATTTATTTTCGGTCCGTGTCCGGCCCTATATATGGCCGTGAATTTCAATAGTGTGTTCCGTATCAATTACGGATTTCCTGGAACTACCACCAAGCAACCATAGCTTATGGGGGTTATTCGACTATTTTCGATACTTTCACGAAAGCGTTTTACTTGCCATGCCGCAATGTTTTGTATTTATTTCGGTACGTTTTTGAATAATCCTAACATTTTCGACCATTATTTTGCATCAGACAAGTGGCTACTTTCTTATGACGGGGAGTATATAAAGAAGAGCATACATTTAGACAGATCTAAATTGAGAGTTCTTAGTCCAGACAACAAAACATATGAGCCAGGATCTGGAAAAATGTCCCTTATAGCATTTGGGATAGCCATATGTCGAGATCAATCAGTGCCTAAATGCAGACCGGTAGAAAACAATGCTGCTCTTTTACGATTGCTACAAGTCACAAAGAAGCTATTAGAGAACAACATTGATCCTGATCAGAGTGTGCGTATGTACAGGCTTGTCTGGATCCAGGTTGTTTTTAAATGCCATAAAGGGTGTTTTTCCAGATCCTAGCTCATATGTTATTGACAATCTACAGCATAAATGGAAAAGGAAGATGCTGATCATCGGTAGGGTTTTCCCTAAACGGTTTCTGAACAAACGACCTATATGATCACCAATTTATTAGAGACTTGTTGTGAAATAATAACCTGTGACGATAATTTTCGAAAATGGTAAGATTAAACTGAAAGCTTTCGCAGGAACAAAATTTACCACGAATTAAGTCGTAAAGTACGAACATTCAGCGACTGTTTTGAGCGAGCAGTTGATCCCCAATAGACCGGCGGACGAACAACCGATGTGGTCGGTTCCATATGGCGTACCAAATGGGTCAAAAATCTATTTAGAGCGTGCACGCATAAAATATACGCGTCGACGCGTAAATTTTATGCGCCGACGCGTAGGCCTATATTTAGGCGTCGACGTATAAAATTTACGCGAGCAGTTGAAAATTCATGCGTCGACACGTAAATTTTCAACTGCTCGCGTAAATATACGCGTCGACGCGTATTTTATCTATTAACCAATCAGATCCTTCGTTTCATCCATAAATTTTATGGTATAAAGGGAAAAGTTTCTAACCACCTCTCCCATTGGCCAGCCTCGGTTTCACATTTTTTCTACTCCTGCTCGCGTAAAATTTACGCGTCGACGCATATTTTTTCAACTGCTCGCGTATTTTATACGTCGACGCACAAATAGGTGCGTCGACTCATAAAATTTACGCGAGTAGTTGAAAAAAAAATTAAAAAAATGCGTCGACGCGTATATTTTATGCGTGCACGCTCTATATAGACTTTTGACCCATTAAGTACGTCATAGTTACATGTGTGGATCCAGGGATGAGGCCTATGTGTCCTCTCGAATTTGCAATAAAGGCTCATCAGTGATTTTTATGTTTTCTTCTTCTTCGTGTACCAACGCAGTTACCAATGCAGTCGAGCCCCCTCTGGAAAACACGACCCCACTCTGGGAAAATTATCTCGATCCACGCATGGGTTAAACATGACCCTTCAGGAATATAATTAAGAAGTCCAAGGGAATTTATATTCTTTACTTTTTTTATTTAGAGAGCATTCTAACATTTGAATCAATAACAAAAACAAATGAACACAAATTCCCATTACTCCATAGTGACGCCTTTTGACGCCCTAAAGATAAATGATTGGAAAACATCGTAAATTTCTTCAATTCCCACAATGTTTTCTACACATTAACCCTTTCCCAAACGGCCAAAATTTGTACTCCTTTTTGAAAGCTGCTGAAAACGACAAAATAGATGTTGTTAAAGATAAGATCTGTGTATAATATAGCACGGAAAATATTGAGACAAAAGGAGAAACTGCTGGTTTTCAGCAGTTTCTTCTTTTGTCTCATTGTTTTCCCAGACATTTTATTAGGGACGTCAAAACCAGGTCTTGTTTGGGAAAGGGTTAATGCCACAATATGTAAAATTTCATGCACTTGAAATTGTTGTTTTTGACATTTTCGAATTTAGATTGGTCTAAAATTCTGCCGTCAGGTAATGAGCTAATCTGAAAACTGTCTATTCAAGATCAATACCGCTCACCGAGAGTCAGAAGCTATAAGAGAACAGTATGGGTAATGATGATATTGCATGTACACATAGGCTGATCTTGATCCATATTGTTGTAAAATGACACAACGGAACCTTTTCCGGATCTCACACGGTGGATAACCACGTGATACAATATTTTCAGAAAATCTTCAATAAATCTTCAATAACTTTGTAAATACTTGACCGATTTGAAGCAGAGAATGTGGACAGACGTCACGCATTAGATGGACGTGGTTGATTTTTTTTAAAAAATCAACTGATAAAAAGTTATTGAAGATAAACCAAAGGTTATTCCTAGCATTTTCCCACATTCTCTTCTTCAAACCGAATTCAAATTGGGCAAGTGTTAAAAAAGATATTGAAGATTATCGGAAATTCTGAATCACATGATTATACCGTGTCTCAGCTCATATATCTTTGTAAAACGACAATTCCTCAATAACGACGACTTTAACCCTTTGAACAGCATCTAAGGAAAAGTCTTACCACAATGGAAACATTACATGAATGAAAAGATATTTGGAATGCATGCACATTAAATTTTAACAAATGGCTGTGAATAAGTCGCCGTCATTTTCTTCAAATCGAAGTCACGTTCCCACGTAAAACGAGTAGGGAAGAGGATTTTAGAAATCGTCGCTTTTCTGCAAAACCCTCGTATCTGCAGCTTAAAACAAGCTGCAGATACGAGGTTTTTGCAGAAAAGCAGCGAAATATTGTAGGAAAAATCACGACATTTGGTACCGCCGTGACAATTTTATGAAGCAATTATTGTATTCGATGTCCTTAATCGGAAAAGCAGGAAAAAATGAAGCAATAGAAGGAAATGGCGGTAGCCAGCATTTTCTGCTTTTGCTTCGATGTTTTTCTTTTTTTCTGCTTTTGCTTCGATGTTTTTCTTTGCTAACTTGAACATATTTGTTCTCTTTGAAATCATATATTTTGTCGTCTGCAGTAGCTTTCAAATGCGCCAGCCTAAATTTTTGTTGTTTGGACTAATGCAGATTCCATAAGTTTTTAGAATAAGTAAATAAAAATATTACAAATAAAAGAAATCACATGCAGATCAGTTAACATGCACAATCAGGCCCGTAGGAACAGGAAGGGGGGGGGGGGGCTGGGGGGGGGGGGGGGGGGCTAAGCCCCCCAAAGATGGCCAAAAATGCAAATTTTTCCTTATTTCACACTGAAAATTTTGGGAAAATTCAATTTAGCCCCCCCCCCCCCCCAATATTCAGACAATGAGGCTTTAGCCCCCCCCCCCCCCCCCCATATGAAATTGCTTCCTACGTGCCTGACAATTAAAACTAGAAAATAGCATTCGAAAATACTCTAATCCTTTCCCAAACAGCAAAATTTAGACCAGTCCATACACAAAGCTGCTACAGTCGACACAACCAATGTATCATTTCCCACAATGTTTTCTACCACAAAGACCAAAATGTTTAAGTTTCATTCATGTGATATTGTTGTCTGCAACATCTTTGAATTTGGACCACCGCAAAATGTTGATGTCTGGTAATGGGTTAAGGATGGCGCGTAAAAGAGATTCAATGTATGTGAATGGGTAAGGACCACGTTTTCCAGATCCTAGCTTATATCTGAATATTCAAGCTATTATCAGTTCGTCGGTGATGTTCGAAAGTGTCCTTACTGCAGATGAATCAAGCTGTAATTACAATATTTTAACATATCAAACGAGTTGCTGATGTACTCTTACATGCTTCATTTTGTATAAAAATGTGATAGAAAATAATAATAACAAGATGTGTTTGTGAAACACAAATGCCCCCGAACAGCCATTTTCTAAAATGTTAAGTTTTCATGGAGTAAAGGGTTATTAAGGGTTAAGGGATGATCTTGAGGAAGGTCAAATTGCATGGAACAGATATATATCATTGAAAGGAAGTTGCATACCAAATTTGAGCTTTGTATGTCAAACATTTTTGGAGAAAAGACAAAGGTTAAGTTTTCAGAGTAAAAGGTTAAGTTTTCGTGGAGTAAAGGGTTGTTAAGGGTTAATGGATGACCTTAAGGAAGGTCAAATTGCATGGAACAGATAGATATCATTGAAAGGAAGTTGCATACCAAATTTGAGCTTTGTATGTCAAATACTTTTGGAGAAAAGGCAAAGGTTAAGTTTTCGGAATAAAAGGTTAAGTTTTCGTAGAGTAAAGGGTTGATAAGGGTTAAACGATGACCTTGAGGAAGGTCAAATTGCATGGAACAGATAGATATCATTGAAAGGAAGATGCATACCAAATTTGAGCTTTGTATGTCAATTACTTTTGGAGAAAAGGCAAAGGTTAAGTTTTCGGACAGACAGACGGACGGACGGACAGACGGACGGACAGACAGACGGACGGACAGACAGACAGACAGACGGACACGAGTAAAACAATATGCCCCCGATCTCTTGATACGGGGGCATAAAAATATCTGTAAAATTCTTTATCCCTTTCTCAAACAATATCTGGTTTTTCTCGTTATACTAGAACATGTAATAGATAATAATAAAAATATCTGTAAAAATTTCGATTTTTTTTTCTAAAATTACGACCGTAATTTATATTTGACCTTGACCTACATGGTTGACATTGACCTTCTAACTAAAACTGCCCATTGTTGGATCGTTGGTGTTAAAGGTCACATTGCATGGAACCCATATATTTCATTGAAAGAAGGCTACTAAGAAGATTACTGACTAAATTTTAGCTTTGTATGTGGAATATTCTTTTGGAAAAGGCCATTGTTAAGCTTCCATGTTAAGTCGTCCGAAACTGACAGACAGGCGGGTGGATAATAGTTTCTCCTTTTCTATAAATATTTCCCAAATATTCTATATTAAAACCTGGCTTTGTAGAGGAAAGGGTTAAATTATAACTTAAAAGTAATGGCAGAACAAAATTTCGAATAGAAGTATGCATTCATGATAAAATGATAAGGTTAATTCATGCACTGGTAAAATTGTTCACATAACATACCATGCACTTTATTGCTTTACAACACAAAATTAACAATGAAAACATTTTGAGCCGAAATTTGAAAGCTGCTGCTGACAACAAAAGGGGTGTTGGTAAGATTTGTGTAGATCTATAAGCTGAAGCACATAAAATATTGAAAGGAAAGGAGAAATTGCAGTTTGGCAGTATTTTCTTCATTAGTCAAAATGCTTTACATGCCCTTAATGATAGGGGCGTCCTTTCCATCCTATTTGGAAAAAATAATGAATATTTCTAATAAAATTTATTATGCCATCTGAACCACCTTCAAAATAAAAACAGATTGAAACTTGGTTTTGAATGCCAACTACCCATCTTTTCATATTCCAGTTCAAACAGATTGTCACTATATTCCTATTGCGATATTATAGTACATGTTTACAAATTTTACCCATGTGAGCAAAGTAAAAGGATTACGTTCTAATACAGTTTTTGCATGCTTTGGTTCAAATCTTGCAGGTGTGAAACATCGAACCATCACATGCAAAAATGACAGTAGTTTTGACTTCGATTTTTTTTATTGTTCACTTATAAACAAGTACCATAATATCGTGACAGGACTATAACTTCTATAAGTTCACTAAAACTCATTATTTCTGACCCTTGAAGTGAGAATAGGTATGTTTCTAAACCCATCCCCACACATTGACTCTTTTTGCCTCGCCCAAAGGAAAACATTGTGGAAATGAAGAAATTGCTTGTGATAAACAATTTCTTCATTTCCCACAATGATTCTACACCATAAGACTAAAAAATGTTAAATTCCTTTCACTTGAAATTGTCGTCTGCAATATAGTACATGTATTAGATTTTGGACACGATTAAATTTTGCCATCCGGTAATGCGCTATGGCTCGATTTCAATGACACACTATTTCTGCCCCTTGAAGTGGGTATATATATGTTTCTTCAGACTCGATTTCTGTGAGTAATGTTTACCACAGACGTCACACTCGAATGGCTGCTCACGCGTATGAATTTTAAAATGTAGACTCAGAGCTTTCTTGGAATTGAACGTTTTGCCACAATCTCCACATCCAAACTGTTTCTCCGACATGCTTCCCACCGACATAGCACTACTTTCATTAGCCTCGTCGACCTCTTGTTTAATGTTTAATCCTTCCCTACTTTTCACAGACTCACTTTCGCTTATCTCACCCGACCTGTCAACTGAATCATTAGAAATGCTTCTCTTCGCTGATTTGTCACCAGCAGATTGTTTGTCTCCCCTTGATGTTCCGGGTTCGTCACCGAATGACGGCATTCTGTCCAGAACTTGTTGTAAAGACAGTAAACTTTTGTAGCTCTCGGCTCCGTCCATATCAATGTCAAGTTCAAGTTCTGGCCGCTGTTTAGAAGGCGATGTTATTGTTTCACTGCTTACCTTCCCTTCTGATTTGTCAAATGATCGAGGTTCTCCTTTAATAACAGGCGGATTATTTCCGGACTTGTTCGATTTTTCTTTTGATTTATCCATAGATAATATATCCCCGCCTCCGTCTACCGTCTTTGATTTGTGTTTAATCGGATTTTCTTCTTCGTCTTTGTTCATCTCCTCTAAAGCGGCTTTTGTCGATTTTGATGAAAAAGAAGTGTCGGAATGATGACTTTCATTTGGATTCGGTTCCTTTTTAACACGCTTTAAGGGCGGCCCACTTTCATTGTCAGTTTTATTGGCCTCTGTTTTGATTGGTCTTTTTTGAGTCTCCTTTTCTTGATTTACATTTGCACTTACTTTATTTGACTTTTCTGCTACTTGTTGTGTGTCAACAGGTTCCTTCTTTATGCTAACTTTATCAATGGATTTCTCTGGTCCCTTTCCTTTAGCTCGACTAGTTGGTGCTCTACCCAATTCAGTTGAATCAGTTGATTTCCTCTCTTTCTCTGGAGCTATACTATGAACATTTGTAATAACAGGTAAAGCTGGTTCTGAAGATGACGATGATGATGACGATGATGACATTCTCCTCTCAGACGTTGTTGAAGCTTTACCACCGACCTGTGTTCTAGCAGCGATATTTCCATCTAGTTCAATGACCTCTGAGCTTGACCTGGATTTGTTACCAGACATTGGTGCTTGTGGAGCTTGATTGCCAAGTACTGGTACACGTGGTCTGGATTTATTTGCTAGTTGTGCTGGAGATCTTGGTGGTGGCGTTGGGGTTGGTGTATCGTCGTCAATGACAACTAATGTGCCAGATATATTCCTTTTGGCCGCCGGTGGTGGGGTTTGTTTGTTTCCAGGTGATTGCACAACTCCGACCCGTCTGATCTGACCTTGGCCTTGTGGACTTTGTCTAGGTACCTGTTGTTGCTGGGATATATGTGGACTTTGTGAGATAAATTGTTGTTGACGAATCGGCTGTTGTGGGCTCTGAATGAAAACCTGTTGAGGATTTTGCGCGACACGCGAATCCACGAATTGCCGTGAATTTTGACTAGGACTAGGGAAAACATTGACAAGTGGTCTACCGGTTTGTTGCTGCATATCGTATGATGGTTCTTGTCGTCTTGGTGGAGTCGTGTGAGACTGGTAATGTAAGGTTGGCACTGGCTGGGAAGGTTGTAACTGAAAATGAGATCCTGTAGATTTGGGGGATGACAATGAAAAGTTTGTCTGTTGGAAGGTTGAAGTTGGCTTTGGAGCTATAGGTCGTGGTTTTACTGCAGGCGATGGTGGGGAGTTCATCGTTGACTGCTGATAGTTCCGACTACGCGGAGGAGACATAAACTCTGTCCGCTTGCTGCTCATTGCTACATAACCTTTAGATGGTGTTTTATATTGCTGGGGTCGTTCTGGTGGAGTTGGAGGAGTGTTATCGTCATCATCTGGTATGATTATGGGAATACCAGTTGCGATCAGATTTTCGATGAAATTCTTCTTTTTTGGAGTTGCACCTGGACTAGGAAAATGTTTTCGTGGTCGACCTCTTCCACGATGAGGTGTCTGAGGACTCTGTCCAGATTTTTGCGGGGGTGTCCTGTTCACGAGAGAAACACCAGGTTGCATATGCTTAACTGGGGTGACTTCACCACGTTTGATATTTTGGTTTGGTGGTTTGTCATTACCTTGTGACTCCAGGTCAATTACAACAGGCTGCTCTGCTTTCTTAGTTGGTTGTTTGCCATCCTTTTGGACATTAGCGGCGGTACTTTTATCAAATTGACTAGTTTTGGTTTGATCAATGTCACCAGAACTGACTTTCTCACCCTCTTTGGTATCTTTACCAGCTGCAACTTTTGCTGGACTCTGCTTGGAATTCTCTTGGGCAGATTGAGACTTGTCTGTTTCAGATCGATTGGGGTTTTCAGAAGGCTTTGTTACTTTTGTGGCCGATTGTCCGTCCTTAATGGCTTCCAATTCTGGATTTCTGACATCGTTTAAAGACTTGTCACCATCTTTTGAAAGAGAACTTTTATCTGAATCAATGGATGATCTGTCAATTGACTCTCTTTGTGATGGCACAGAGGAGGCTGCGTCAGTTGATGCAACAGCTTTTGAACATTCTTCAATAAGTTTTTGGGTAATCAATCCAATCAGCTCTTCATTTGTTGTGTTTGTGTCTCCAGTAATCTTACTCCACAAATCCAGAATTGGCGCTGGCCTGTTGGATTGGTCCGGAATACTTAAATCACTTGTGTCAGGTAAGCTGTCCCCACAACTACTAGCAATTTCTGCATTACTCATATTGTCTTCATTTGTGGTATGGTCATCTTTGTCATCTGAATCATCTTTAGTGCTAACTTCAGATGCTTGGTTATTAGGATCTGTAGAGGCAGGCATTACAATCTGTCTTAAATCTTTGTTTTTAAATGTTTCAGAGTCTACAATCAAGGCATTATCAGCTACAGCCCCTGATTCAGGAACGCTTCCTTTAACCAGAGTGGTTTCTTTCGTAGATGAATCCACTTCTTCTATATTGCCTTCTCTTCGAGTTTCGTTTGTCTCTGTTAAACCCTTTTGAAGATTATCTTGTGGAAGTGTTATTCTTCCCATGTCTTTATCTATGTCAGTTGTAAGATTTGTAGATTGTGTCACATCCTCTGTATTTTGAATTGAATGTGATTCTGTTGTCTTCTCTTTTCCTTGGTCATGAGAGTCATCTGGTCTTTTTTCATCTGCTATATTCGGTTCTGTATTTGATACTTTTTCTGACGCTTTCTCACATACATTTTCAACAACTTCATAAACTATTTCACGGCAAAATTTTCTTATAAACATTTTCATTATGTTGGGATTCTGTGGTGATTCAACAATACTCGAAGACAATTTCACAGATTCATTTGTTGAAGCACTTGAACTTTCACCGGGTTCAGAATAGTATAATCCCATGAGATCTGTGTCAGATGCACAGCTGTTGTCTCCAGCAGGTAATCCTACAGTTGAACTGACATTTTCTCCGTTTGACTCTGAAGAAACACTATTACTACTGGATGTTTGATTAGAATCTGCTGAAACATTCAGGGTTGTGGGTGCAGCACTAGGTCCAGTTACTGATGCAGTCTCTGTACTAATGTTTGGACGTCCAGCTCCAGTACTTGGACTATCAGGTACTTTCTTGGATTCTGAAGCAACATTATGGCTTATGGGTGTGTTACTGTGATCCAAACAAGTCTTATTCATCTCTGTAGCGGTTTTAGTAATTTCAGATGTTGTATTTAGACTGCCATTGGACTCGGCAGCAACATTGAAATTTGTGGGAGTTTCCATATGAGATTCACTAGTAAAAGCATCAACACCATTATCATTGTTTGAATGTTCATTTGTATATTGCTGATTTCCCTCACCCTCATTATAACTACCTATTTCACCACCTTCATCAAATTCAAAACTGTCCATTTCTTCATCTACATCCATATCTTCTTCACTATCAAACGTTTCACTTTCAAAACTTCTTAACTTTTCACTGACATTGTCCGAATTTATGTCTTTACCTGCAGTGTTTTGATTTAAACTAGATTTGTCGGTTATCTGACTTTCACAAATTGCAGTATCATTTCCCACACTGCTTTCAGTTGTTAGTTGCCTTTCACCATTAAAATCATCTTGACTAACTAGGCCTGTTTCAGATCTATTTTGAACATCTTCTGAACTATTCACAGCAGCTTCAACATTCTCAGCATTATCTACACTAGTATTTACACTTGCTTCATCCACATCATTTGCCATTTCACCCTGATCACTACTTAGTGGCATTGTTTTACTCTCAACTACACTTTCTGTTGGCATATTTTCTCTTATTTCACCTAGTTCTGCCTGCAGAACAGATTCTTCGTGTAAATGTTCCTGCATTTGTGAAACCTGTTCAACAGCATGACTTATATCTTTATCATCGTTTATTTCACCGGAATCTTGTTTATCTTGAAACAGTTCTTTATGTAATACACTGGAGTCTGGTACTGTATATTGTGTTTTATCCAATATTGCTTGACAAGTCTCAAGAGTAGTTTCCTTACGAGACAAATCAGCTTCATTGGATACAGATGAAGCCTCCGAATCATTTTTGTCTTTATTTGTATCAATTTCTGGTTCAGTTGACTTTTCTTCAGAGTTACGTTTTTCAGCAGCAGTTTTCTGTTGACATGCATCTTGACTTTCTGTTGTGGTTGCCTTAGTTGTAGATTTTTCAACTGCAGATTGGTCTGGTACACCTTTTTCTGAAAATAGAAATTGTCAAACTTTTATGTATATTCAATGGACAACAGACACGCCAATTATCTGTCTGCAATTTTTCAAACTAAAACAAAATTGAGCAATATTGTTATACATGTTATCTAAATCTTTATCGTAAAAAAATAATTTCATTCTTCATATTCCAATATCACGTCTTCCTCAAAATTTATATTGATCTATTTGTTTTAACAGTTTCTGTTTTTCTTTTTTTTTATCAACAAAATAAGAAAATAATGACCACTATGGATTTCCATCTTTAAAGTTTAGTAGACTTATGACACGCATTTAACCGTATTAACTTTCTTAGAGAATCTGACACACCATAGTAAAAAAAACATCAACGACATTTGCTCATCCTTTATAATTGTAACAATACATTAATTATTTTCCTTTGGATTTTTTAAACTCTTTCACAAAACTTCTGCATAACAAGTCACTACCAAATGAAAGCTTAAGAAAGCATTGCAAAAGAAGCTTTTCTCTCAATGTATTCTATATGCTATGAAAATCTTTCTAACTTTCTTAGTAAGCTTTTCGTGGAATTCATCTTAGGGAAAAGGCAACCCAGACACAGGGTTAGAGATAAGTGGGAGTGAAGACATTCTAACTTTGTTATTTCAATTCCAAACCCTATGTTAAGAGTACTCATTTGAATCGTCTCGACAAGACGATTCAAATGAGTACCCACAACATAGGATTTGGATGAACAATAACAGAATTATTGCAGTTTGAAAAGTCATCACCCCCTCTTATCTGGAGCTCTGCAGACAGTAATTGACATGCAGCGTAGGAAGGCCACAGATGACGTTATAGCAACTCTCTGACAGGGATCGCAGAGAATGCAGCTTATACACCATCGAAACTCGAGAAAAATAACACACTATTCAGGGGTTCTTTTTATGGTTAGGGGAAGGGGCCTGGGCCCTTGATTTGGGGAAAAATGCGTCGAATGAGTTCTTATAGGGGAAAATTTTTCAAGCATGTTTTTTTTGCTTGAATACAAAAAATGCTTCTAAATGTTTTGGAAAACAAAGTAGATTTTGAAAGTAATTTATAAGCTTATAAACAGAAGATCTTTGGTTGTAAACAAATATGCTCCCATGGGAGTACATTTTAAAGGTTAAAACGTTGATTTATGAGAGGAAAATTACAATTTAGGGGAAAAATTCCCAGAGGGGAAGGGACAGATATTCGGCCCAAATTTCTTAGTAAAACAAGAGGGCCAAGATGGCCCTGTATCGCTCCACTGGCTTTTAGACATTTAGACTACGAACTTCTTCAAGGAATACAATAAAGGTCTATCCAAAGAAGATTCATGCTACACCAGAATGAAATCCAATAAGTAATTAAGGGGCAGAAATGTTTTTAAAATTTTGCTAAAATTACACTGTTTCAGCCTAGCCCACAGCGGCCAAGCTTTCCATCCCATCGTGAAGAAATTTGGGAGATATTCATGCAAGGAAGATTCTTGTGAAGTTTGGTTGAAATTGGTCCTGTAGTTTTGGAGAAGAAGATTGTTTACGAATTATTCTAAAATTCAATTTAATTAAATTTATTAAAATTTAAGTTTTACACGGAAATAATTTTTTTAAGGAATTTAAAGGAGATTCATGCAAGGAAGATTCGTGTGAAGTTTGGTTAAAATTGGTCCAATAGTTTTGGAAAAGAAGATTTTTCAAAAAATTAATCTAATTTAATTAATCAAAATTTAAGTTTTACACAGAATCTATTTTTTTGAAAGAATTAAGAAGAGATTCATGCAAGGAACATTTCTGTAAAGTTTGGTTGAAATTGGTCCAGTAGTTTTGGAGAAGAAGAATTTTTAAAGATTTTTCGAAAATTAATTCAATTAAATTAATTAAAATTCAATTTCTGCACGGATTTTAATCTTTTGAAAGAATTTGGTAGAGATTCATGCAACGAAGATTTCTGTGAAGTTTGGTTGAAATTGGTCCATTAGTTTTGGAGAAGAAGAATTTTTAAAGATTTTTCGAAAATTTAATTCAATTAAATTAATTAAAATTCAAGTTATACACAGAATTTATCTTTTTGAAGGAATTAAGAAGAGATTCATACAAGGAAGATTTCTGTGAAGTTTGGTTGAAATTGGTCCTTTAGTTTTGGAGAAGAAATTTTTTTAAAGATTTTTCGAAAATCAAAATCAATTAAATTAATTAAAATTCAAGTTCTGTGCGGATTTCATTCTTTGGAAGGAAATTGGTAAAGATTCATGCAAGGAAGATTTCTGTGACGTTTGGTTGAAATTGGTCAAGTAGTTTTGGAGAAGAAGAATTTTTAATGATTTTTCGAAAATTTAATTCAATTAAATTAATTAAAATTTAAGTTATACACAGAATTTATCTTTTTGAAGGAATTAAGAAGAGATTCATACAAGGAAGATTTCTGTGAAGTTTGGTTGAAATTGGTCCTTTAGTTTTGGAGAAGAAAATTTTTTAAAGATTTTTTGAAAATCAAAATCAATTAAATTAATTAAAATTCAAGTTCTGCGCGGATTTTATTCTTTGGAAGGAAATTGGTAAAGATTCATGCAAGGAAGATTTCTCTGAAGTTTGGTTGAAATTGGTCAAGTAGTTTTGGAGAAGAAGAATTTTTAATGATTTTTCGAAAATTTAATTAATTAAATTAATTAAAATTTAAGTTATACACAGAATTTATCTTTTTGAAGGAATTAAGAAGAGATTCATACAAAGAAGATTTCTGTGAAGTTTGGTTGAAATTGGTCCAGTAGTTTTGGAGAAGAAGAATTTTTAAAGATTTTTCGAAAATTTAAATCAATTAAATTAATTAAAATTCAAGTTCTGCACCGATTTTATTCTTTTGAAGGAATTTGGTAGAGATTGATGCAAGAAATATTTCTGTGAAGTTTGGTTGAAATTGGTCCAGTTGTTTTGGAGAAGAAGAATTTTTAAAGATTTTATGAAAATTAATTCAATTAAATTAATTAAAATTCGAGTTCTACACGGAATTAAATTTTCTGAAGGAATTTGAAAAAGGTTCATGCAAGGAAGATTTCTGTGAAGTTTGGTTGAAATTGGTCCAGTAGTTTTGGAGAAGAAGATGTTTAAAGAAAAAGTTGACGCACGGACGCACGCACGCACGACGGACACAGGGCCATGACATAAGCCCCGCTGGCCTTCGGCCAGTGGAGCTAAAAACCTGCAATTGTATGCCTCTAATGGGGAAATATTTGGAAACATTGACACAAAAGAGTATATGGAAATCATCATTTTCATATTTTCTCCAATGTTTCGATATTTCCAGTACACGAAGGCTTTTTATCTTTAAGTAATGCAAAGCCAGCTAGGAAACTAAATACGCATACGGTGACAACGTCTTGAAGCGTATGTCAAAGTTCGTCCGTTCTCTTTCTTTTGTATCTATAGTTTTTAACCCCTTTTTTAAGATTCAAAAGACCTGGCTCCGACTTCCCAATTATAACAGGCTTGGAAAAACATTGGGACAAAAGAAGAAAATGCTGATGATCAGCATTTTCTCCTTGTGGTACAATATTTTCTTCACGATATTATTCACAATCTTTACCTTCAGTAACATCACTTTTCTCATCTGCAGCAGCTCATTACCACACAGTGACGCCTTTTGACTCCCCACGAGATAAAGGCTTTAGAAAACATTGTGGAAAATGAAGAAATTGCTTGTGACAAGCAATTTCTTCATTTCCCACAATGTTTTCTATACAAAATGACCAAAAATGTAAAATTTTATTCACTTGAATTTGTCGTTTGCAACATCTTTGAATTCTGACAAGTTTGAAATTTCGTGTCTGGTAATGGGTTAAAATTGGACAACCATAAAAACTGTCGTTTGGGAGAGGGTTAACCGTCTAGTCAACATACTTGGTTTTGACAAGCATTTTGTAAAAACGCTTGTGAAATATGCGCAGGACTAGTGCCGTAATAAATTTCCCTTTCTAAAACAGTTAGAATTTACGTTCTTCTCATTTGAAAGTTGCTGCAGAAGACTATTTAAGAATTATTAGAGGTGGAATTCTATGTACAATGTACGTAGCATAGAAATACATGGTGCATCATCATTTTCTTCTTTTACATCAACGTTTTCTACAGCCCTTTCTACGCCACGTAGCGTACCATATTGTTATCAAAACTTCTAAGACTTGCTAGCGATGTTTTTCTTTTGGAACGAATTTTGATTTGGACCAGTCACGGATTTTGCAGCTTTGGGACAGTGTTGAATTAACGTCCACTATAATCAAGACATGATTTTGACTTCCCTAACAGAAATACAATGGGAAAAGATTGAGGCAAAAAGTAGGAATAGCTGTCAAGCAGCGTTTCCTTTGTTTCCTTTAACAGGGTGTACAACGTTCGAACTGCATTATGGGTAATTTCGGCTCCGCTGTGGAGGAATGTAGTGAAAATTCTCTCGACTCAGGTAAGTGTTTATCAAATATTTCCGCCAATTCACGACCGATTTTGAAAAACTAACGTGGAGTGCCCCCGCCTTAACGAAAGCAATCATCGGATATTAATTTCACGTCCCTGCACACAGTATTAAAAAAGTTATTGAAGAGCGAAAATTGGAAAATGCGTTTTCTGGTGGCACCGCTGTGGAGTAATGTACAATGTTTTTGAAGAAAAGGGGCTAAAATACCAATGTCCGAGTACGAAAGCATGCTGTGTGTTATCAGAACGAGCATAACTGCGGTCCGCCTGACCATAACCCTCAGAAATCTGATTGAAACCGTGAAATTTAAGCGATTTGCAAGATTGCTCCGCTGTGGAGGGTGCCAAAAAAGGCTCCGCTGTGGAGGCAAAACACGTTAAAAGATATGCATTGTTCTTTGCCACCGATCTGAAACGGATCGAACCATACAAATGCATCTTTGTATATCTCCTTTGTATTATCTTACTTAGATCATGCCTATGTATGTAGTAAGACCGTAAAATGTACATTTGGCATGACATAGTTAACGCCCTATTGTTTTAATGCCTTATTCGGAGAGTACTCCTAAACGTTTTTAAAATAACTCATAATCTAGAATAACTTTATATGCCCGCAATAACAAGATTTTGATATGCATTCGGTATTTACCGTTGGTTTTCGTGCGTCTCTGTAATATTTAATGTAAAATTTAAGTGGTTCTCCTTTAACCCATTCCCAAACAAGACCTGGTTTTGACGTCCCTTATAGAAATGGCTTGGGAAAACATTGAAACAAAAGAAGAAACTGCTGATAACCAGCAGTTTCTCCTTTTGTCGCAATACTTTCCATGCTATATTGTACACAAATATCATCTTAAACAAGGTCCATTTGGGCAAGGATCAGGTAAATTGCAATATAACAGGCGTCACACTGCTATGTTTATTTATTTTAAATAATTGATATATACTAAGTTCAGAGTCCAATAATCCAGTTTTAATCACCGAAAAGATAACCAGGGTACTTGTGTAACTTTTTTTGTAAAAATATTAGAGCAAGGTGAAATATGATGGCCGTAACATTGACATTTTAAAACCGTATTTTCTCTTCTTATCATTGAAGAAATTCAAACTTTTTTAGCTTATGTGAGAAAAATCATCCTACTATTCATGTTAACCTGATTTCAGAATTTGAATTTTTGTCAAAACCACTAAAATGGGCCATTTCATATGTGTGACGGCCATAACTTCAGATTCAGGGACAATTTATATTTCAAGAGAAGGTTTGTGTAATAAATGCCAGATATTATAAGACTTTGATCTTTTATAAATAAAAAGTCAATGCAAAAGTATTAAATCAGCTGTAATATGAGAACTTGTTTAGAACTTACATGCAAATTGAGCATATTTTTTGTGTGGATGTAATTTTTGACATTTTGACAGTTAAAATTAGTATGGATGTAACATGTTGACATGCAATTTATTGGGATAAATAAATCATAAGTGGTCAAGTCCTCCGTTGAAATACAACATCATTGTTATCATTATAAAAAAAAACTTTCACTTCTTCAGCCAATAAACATCTTAATCATTGTGTAAAAAGTAAATGTTAAATGTCCGTAACTGTTGACTCGCTCAAATAGACATCGGATGTCAACATGTTACGGCCGTTTGTTTGGAAGTTGTCAAAAGTGACAGGCGTACAGTGATATCGGTAAATTGGAGTGAAATATTCTGAGACTTGGTGCTGTAAATAAGCGTAAATTGGGGTAAAGTTTGTAAAAATCATTCTTTGACATAAAGCTGTTGCCTTTCATGGATTATATCCGATAATGGAAATGCGTGATGCCCGTAATTAACTCTAAAAAGTCTTGACAGAGTAAATTCACTTACCAAGTGTTCCGCAATTTTCGTTTCTTCACACGATCTGATGAAGTTTTATGCATAATGTGTAGGTTTATTTTGCAGATACCTCGTTTAAACGCATTAAGATGCGAACAATCCCGAAATAATCCTCCGTATCGGTACGTAACTAAATTGACAGAGTTTTTAAGTGTGCATGATAAATCGAAAATAATATGTACATATTGGTTTAATAGCATTTTATCCGCAAAACAAAACGGAAGATTTTAATTAATCTTTTCATTGATGCGAGTCCTTTCCGTCTTTACATTCAGAAAGAACAAAAACACTTCAGTTGAAAATTATACTCTGTATTGACAGAGTGTGTTACATCCGTAACACATTTTTTATTTGGCTTTATTTTCAAATATTAAAAAAGCATTTGATATTGAATATAGCACTATTTCAATTATTTATCTTTGAACTTTGTCATTAAGATGCATTTGATTTTCGCCAATGACCATGCATCTGGAAATATTTCAGTTTGACATATGGGTGTCAGACTTGTCTTTTTTGGGGGGATCAAATCTGTTGACATTTTCACCAAACTTGAAAAATCGAATATTTTTTTCTTTTCATAATCATTTGAAATTATCACAGATATGTTTATAATGACAAAGAAACATGAGACAATACTCCATGTTATATATTTAAATGTTCATCAGTGTTTTTTTTCAAAATGAGTGTGTGATGCCCGTAATATTGCAGTTTATCTGAACCTTGCCCATTTGTCATTTCCAGTAGCTTTTGAAATGAAACTTTTGAAGTTTTGCCGTTTGGGAAAGGGTTAAAATGAATTGGCTTTCAACACTTTCCCGAACGACCCAATTTTAGACTGTCTCAATTTAAAAAGAGTTGCAGACAAAAAAAAAAAAAAAAAAAAAACAAAAAAAAAAAAAAAAACAAAAAAACATGATATCATAAGAATGAAATGTGTATATTAAAACATAGAAAATATTTTGGGAAAATGATAATCAGCAATTTATTCTTTTCTCTCAATGTTATCGCAATATATTCCTACTAGGAACACCACGCTTACTGTAACTTACTGTACCGAGGCCGAAAGAAAGCCCGAGGCTTGTGGTGGCCCATCTCTTTGTCTTCTTTCTCCGTTGATAAAACAGGTTGGACTGAACTTTTGGGGGTGGTTGCGCCAATGTTTGTTTAAACTACTCCTGAAGGCATTTATACTTTTGGAATTGACCACTTCGTCCGTTATTGAGTTCCACGTGTCAACTACTCTGCATGTAAAACTTTGGTTTCTTATCTCTGTTCATGAATACTGTTTGTATAGAATTTTTTTTGAGTTTCCTCTAGTTCTTGTTGACAGATTGCGTTTTAGGAAATTTTCCGATGATGTTTTTATCATAATTATTTAGGATTTTGTACACTTGTATCATGTCAGTTATAAGTCGTCTATACTCAAGGGTAGGTAGCCCCAGATGTCTTAGTCGCTCACTGTATGTTAGGTGTTGAATGTTTTTCAGTAACCTTGTCGCTCTTCTCTGGACATTTTCGATAGATTTTGGTGCTTTTTTAGATGTGGAAACCAAGCTACTGATGTATATTCCAAGTGGAGTCTTACAATAGCTTTATAGAGGTTTATGTTTTTTTTGTCTGGGTATGTGAATGTTCTGTGGATGATTCCAAAATTTCTGTTCGCAAGTTTGATTTTAGCATTTATGTGACTTTCAAATTTGACCTTTGAGTCGATGATCACGCCTAGATCTTTTTCTTCTTTGAGTGTGACAATTTCCGATATATTATTTGCTTTGTCTTTCATCTCGTAGCTACCGAACTCCTTTTTACCGATGTGTAGGTGCTTACATTTATTTGAATTGAACTCTAGGTCCCAATCGTCTGATCATTTATAAAAGTTATCGATAGTTGTTTGAAGTCTCTGGTGGCCGCCTTCTGTTTTTATGGAGTTAAAAGTTTTCGTGTCGTCTGCAAACAGTTATACTATGGTTTCCGCCATGTCTGGTAGGTCGTTTATGTATATTAGAAATAATGTTGGGCCCAAGATACTTCCTTGAGGAACACCACTCAATACATCTACTGGTAGTGACTTTTTACCGTTGACCACTACTCTTTGACTTCTGTTACTGAGATAGTTTTTGAACCAGTCTAAAACTTTTCCTTGTATTCCAATTTGGTACAATTTGTGGATGAGCTTCTCATGGTTGATGGTATCAAACGCTTTCTTGAAGTCGAAAAAAGATAATGTCAGCTTCCTCTCCTCTGTCTATGGCAGTTGTCCAATTTTCAATTGATTCTAGTAGTTGAAGAGTTCAAGATTTTCCATTCATGCAGATGCTTATAGGTCTGTAATTTTCTGCAAGTTTTTTGTCTCCTCCTTTGAAGATAGACAAAACCATGGATTGTTCAGGAAATGGTTAAGGCAGCTCACAAGAATTTAAATTATTTTACAATCTCGTTGATCGGGACATTTTCAGGTATATCGCACCCGGAAGTCAGTCATATTGACGAACTTGGGCAGCTAGGGCGGATCAAGGATTTTTTCCAGGAGGGGGGGGGGCGTCCAAGCCCAAATGGAAACTTAGTTAACATGTGTTATATTACTAAGTTTATAAGTGAATAATAGCCGTTATTACAAACTTTACAATAGATGTACCAGCTCTAACCATTCAAAACATTTATTTTTTTCTGTGAAAACACATTTATAATGTAGGATGAGCTACCCGGGTGAACGGAGTCAAATGGAAATTTCAAAGAAAATTTTCTTTCATACGTTTTTTTTCAGATTTTCAATTTTAACTTGCATTCTTATCTAAATCTCCAAGGTTGACTTTTGAGAAGTTGATATAAAAGTAAAATAAAAGAAAAAAGATACTATATATCATCAAAAGATACTATATATCATCAAAGTAATAACATTGTTCGTGCGGTCAATGTCGTGCAACTGTATGTGTAACAACTTGCCCCGTGTAACAAATAGACCCTGCCTCCCCTACTAACATATTCATACATGAAAACATGGAAATCGGTATAGGATTCTTAGAGTTGTTGCACTAGAAGTATGGATTGCATTTTTGAGACACCATGTATAATTTTACGGTCTTACTACGTACATAGGCATGATCTAAGTAAGATAATACAAAGGTGATATACAAAGGTGCATTTGTATGGTTCGATCCGTTTCTTATCGGTGACAAAGAACAATGCATGTCTTTTAACATGTTTGCCTCCACAGCGGAGCCTTTTTTGGCACCCTCCACAGCGGAGCAATCTTGCAAATCGCTTAAATTTCACGGTTTCAATCAGATTTCTGAGGGTTATGGTCAGGCGGACCGCAGTTAGGCTCGTTCTGATAACACACAGCATGCTTTCGTACTCGGACATCGATATTTTAGACCCATTTCTTAAAAGACATTGTACATTACTCCACAGCGGTGCCATCAGAAAACGCCTTTTCCAATTTTCGTTCTTCAATAACTTTCTTAATACTGTGTGCAGGGACGTGAAATTAATATCCGATGATTGCTTTCGTTAAGGCGGGGGCACTCCACGTTAGTTTTTCAAAATCGGTCGTGAATTGGCGGAAATATTTAATAAACACTTACCTGAGTCGAGAGAATTTTCACTACATTCCTCCACAGCGGAGCCAAAATTACCCATAATGCAGTTCGAACGTTGTACACCCTGTTTAATATACTCTGTGTTATAATATACACACATCTTATCAACATCAATTTTGTTTTCTGCAATAGCTTTGAATTTGGACCAGTACAGGATTTTGCATCTAGGCACGGAGTCAAATTAAAGCTCAGTCACCTTAGATGTCCCCAAGTGCATCAGTTGGCATCTTCGATTTACATCGTTATCTGTGCATGCCATATTCTACGAAGTTTGACCTGTCTTAGTGATCGCATCATTCTATATTAAGATATTACAGACTTTAAACAAACGGGGTTTTACCGTTGGACAAAGAAAAGTCAACACCAAGTCAATGTAAACATCACTTTTAAATCAAATACAAATGTAAGAACGATCCATATGTTCTCTGAAGCTGCTATATGTAGTGAGTAAGACTTTTAAATAGGTTTGTTAGGTCAGTACATTCTCTCTAATAATACGACTCATATTTCGGGTAATTCTTGCTTGATGAGTTTCAACTATACAATCGGCATTTTGCATATATTAAGCTTTTACCTGTGAGTTGACAGAAAGTGCACGAAATTTATCTATGTACACAAAAAATTGTACCAAGAAGATGCAAACCATCAAATTGATCTTTCAAAAGATTTGAAATAATAGTAAACAGCAGTCTCAGACGAAATATAGATCCGTTTATTGCAAATATGTGTAATTTTCGACATGTTTGGCATGTTCATATGAGAAGACATGTGAAAATGAAGACAAGAGGACCATGATGGTCCTTAATCGCTCACCTGAACCAAGATAGAAAGAAAGTCACAATGTTGTCAAGTTCAAGAGCACATAATTTAAGATGTGCGATTATGATCCAGCTGAAAACTGCTTTCATAATATTGAATGATCAATATTTGTGACTGTTACAGTAAAAAACAAAGTGGAAGAAACCAACAATTTTGTCACAGTCAAGGGCACATAACTGTTCTGATAAAAATATTCTCATCAACATTATGTCCAATTCTTTTTGATTGGTCAATATATTGTTAGAGTGAAAATAAAGTCGAAAACTGTAATTTTGTGAAATTCAAGGACCAATAACTCCGGTTTTTCTAGTCAAATCAAGCTGAAATTTTCACTCATCCAGGATCTTATGGCCACCAACATTGTGGCCAAGTTTTGTCTTGATTAGTAAATAAATATAGATGCTACGGTGTAAACAAAGTCGAAAACAGCAATTTTGTCATATTCAAGGGCACATAACTCCAGACTTCCAACTTCAATCACACTGAAAATTGAAGTCATCCAAGATCTTATGGTTACCAATATTGTGGCAAAGTTTTGTCTTGATCGGTCAATATTTGTAGATACTAGTGTGGTAACAAAGTCAAAACTAGCCATTTTTGAAGTTCAAGGGCACATAACTCCGGACTTCCATGTCCTATCTGACTCAAAATCTAACTCATTTAAGAACTTATAGTTACCAAAAATGTTGCAAAGTTTTGTTTTGATCGGTCAATATTTGTAGATGCTAGAGTGGTAACAAAGTCAAAACTAGCCATTTTTGACGTTCAAGGGCACATAACTCCAGACTTCCTGGTCCGATCTGACTCAAAATCAAACTCATCTGAGAACTTATAGTTTGCAACATTGTGGCAAAGTATTGTGATGATCGGTAAATATTTGTAGATGCTAGAGTGGTAACAAAGTCAAAACTAGCCATTTTTGACGTTCAAGGGCAGATAACTCCAGACTTCCTGGTTCGATCGGACTCAAAATAGAGCTCATCCAACAACTTATAATCAAACATATTTTGACCAAGTTTGATTAAGATTGGTCAATATTTGTAGATGCTAGAGTGGTAACAAAGTCAGAATTAGCCATTTTGACGTTCAAGGGCACGTAACTCCAGACTTCCTGGTCCGATCTGACTCAAAATCAAACTCATCCGAGAACTTATGGTCATACATATCTTGACCAAGTTTGCTTAAGATTCGTCAATATTTGTAGATACTAGAGTGGTAACAAAGTCAAAACTAGCCATTTTTGACATTCAAGGGCAGATAACTCCGGTCTTCCAAGTCCGATCTGACCTAAAATCGAACTCATCCGAGAACTTATGGTCATACATGTTTTGACCAAGTTTGATTAAGATTGATCAATATTTGTGGCTGCTAGAGTGGTAACACCAAAATGTGGACAGACGGACGGACGGACGGACAGACGGACGCCGACGGACAAAAAGCGACCACAATAGCTCACCTTGAGCACTTCGTGCTCAGGTGAGCTAATAACTTTACAGAAAAGGATTTTGTACGTGATATACGCTCAAAGGTATCTTCACTGATTCATCAAAGAGTCTTTTTTCACATGTTTGGCATGTTCATATGAGACGTCATATGTGCACGAAGATTACTTTTAACAGAGAAGGCCTTTCCACATTTTGTACACTCGAATGTATCTTCACGTGAACAACAAATAATCTTCTTTAACATATTTGACATGTTCAAATGGGACGCCATATGTGCACGAAGGTTACCCTTTACAGAGAAGGCCTTGCCACATTTTGTACACTCCGAGGTACCTTCACTGATTCACCAATGAATCTTTTTTCACATGTTTGGCATGTTCATATGGGACGTTATATGAGCACAAAGGTTACTCTTTACAGAGAAGGCCTTTCCTTATTTTGTACACTCCGAGGTACCTTCACTGATTCACCAATGAATCTTTTTCACATGTTTGGCATGTTCATATGGGACGTTATATGAGCACAAAGGTTACTCTTTACAGAGAAGGCCTTTCCTTATTTTGTACACTCCGAGGTACCTTCACTGATTCACCAATGAATCTTTTTCACATGTTTGGCATGTTCATATGGGACGTTATATGAGCACGAAGGTTACTCTTTACAGAGAAGGCCTTTCCACATTTTGTACAGAGAAATGTATCTTCACGTAAACCCCAAATAATCATTTTTCACATGTTTGGCATGTTCATATGGGACGTCATGTGTGCACGAAGGTTACTCTTAACAGAGAAGGCCTTTCCACATTTTGTACACTGGAAAGGCCTTTCACCAGTATGTGATCTGTAATGGACATCTAGGTGAGACTTCCAACGAAAACACTTGCCACACAGATTGCACGTGAACGGATGACTAGGGGGCTGCGGGGGCTGCACGTGGAACTCGTCTGAAACGATAAGAGAGGGTTTTTGGATTTTGGCTTTAAAATGCAAAACGTCAGTGGGACACCAAAATCTCGTAACTACAGCTTTTTCAAGCTGTAGTTATGAGGTTTTGATATCCGACTGACGAAGTTTTCATTCGTTGTTCATCAAACTCTATGTTAAGTGTACTCATTGGAATTGTGTCCATAGGACGTTTCAAATAAGTACTCACAACATACTGTTTGATTTTTTTTAAAAAGATATAACAGATTTAGAATCTGTTTACCCCCTCTTATCTCTTACTCTGTAGTTCTAAACGTCCCCGTGCAGGGTTTGCACCAGATATGTACCAAATTGAGCGGATCAATGTTTATAAAATCCAAAGTTTCAACCCTAACAGACGGATAAAGTTGAAACTATTCCAATTTGTAGTGTTGTTGTTATGAAAGCGAAATATTGGAACACGATATCATGAAAAGATTCCAAGTAACAGAAGAAAATAATGGCATCCCCATTTTCGTTTTTCTTTCTGTTCAATTATTACCAAAGCTTTCTATGTAGATGATGTAGAAAACCTCACTAAGGCGCATGAAATTTATATTTTATATTAACAAAGGAATTACGGGCGAAAGGTTACCGACACTTCTCCAATCGTATTCACTGGCCTTGAGCAAAATTGAGTATACAAGTGAATAAGAATTCATATGCATGTACAATAGGTTTGAACTAAGCCGTCGATTACATTTCTCGATGAGTAACCTAAAAGTCATTTAAAGGGGCTCATTCTATGTTTTATGTTTCCGAACTGTTCGGGAACTCATATTTGTGCATGGAAAAACAATTAGCAATGCATAAAAACCTCAATCTCGACGAAAAACATCTTTCCTTAGCTATAGATCAATCCTTTACAAGCGTGTTTACACATTCTATTTTTACTTCAAAACAAGACAAGGTCAAGGTCAACGAGACACACCTCCGCGATATTAACACACCGTACAACCGGCTGTGTCGATGACTGTGGCATTATTTGCGAGGAATACGTGAAAAGGTTTATTTTGTACAAGCACTGAACATTTATACGCGTATTTATCAACTATAGAATACCAAAGATCATTTCGTTTATTTATAAAAGAAAATTCATTTGACCTACCATGCACATGACATCAGATGCCGAATCTGTCTTCGCTGACTTTCTACGCAGCCGGTTGTACGGTGTGTTAAATCTCGCTGAGCACAGATGACGTATCTCTGACGTAATTGATTTTTGAAGGTTGGGCATATGTAGCCTTTACAAAACAAAAACAAGGACGACCAGCATGTTATTAATTGACTTGGGTTTTAATACTTAATAAAGCTCGTGGAGTGCTAACAATGGACATAAATGATAGATCTACCCCTCAAGGTTGGTAATTTCATACGTTATTTCTGGTTTGTAATTATTGTGCCATTTGTATTTTCGACAGCCTAGCTCGTCCCCCTTTAAGTTCTCGACGAACAACTACTTTATTTCTTAGCAATTTAACGGGAAATACCAAAGGACACTTTTCTATACATCTCCTAAGAAAGGGTTTAAAAGAAGGAACACTTTTATAAATGACATAGAATCTACACATTTTTATTATTTCTGAGAGTATGCTAGAGGTATTTTAACAGTTTATACTTTGTTTACACAACCTGTCATACACGCTACTATGTTAGAGGGACCTACACTAGCATTTGCTTCTGTTCCCATCAGATTTCCTATCCTGTAATATTATCCTAGATGTCAGTTACATATGTTTTCACAATCTGATCAACAACTTAATAAAATTTGAAGCAATGTATCCTTGTTGTTGGGAATGTGTTCAAGCAGTCGAGAAATCCTTTTTGTACCTACATTAAGTATTTAGTCATCGTCACCTCATGTTGAATATGTATAGGAATAGACATGAACACTTTTAAATTTGCAGTATCAGTTGCCAGGTATTCATCACAGTATCCGCAAAAAGCACCCATCTCCTCCACTGATAAATTCCATATTCCTATGTTCACTCAAACTAGCAACTATTTTTGTACACTCTAGCGACTGACTTTAAATAAATTGTCTATAGAATTCTTCGCCTGCCACCCCAAAACGCCCATTAAACCACTGTCAGGGGTCTTGCTACCAATTTTTGTTTTGGACCAGGGGCCAGTGAAATTGGGAAAAATAGCGACGTTTTTACCTAAATTGGGAAAAACTAAAAAGTTTGTATTCATACTGTCACTTAGTTTCAGCTGCAAATTAGACTGTGGTGATGTAAAATGCATTTGTACATACTCTTGTTTAAGAATCTACTCTAAAATTGTCTTCAAAATGTTTGTAAATGAAGATGAGGTCTTGACATGGGGCATTCTGGGTCCTCATTTGGAATTTTCTCCAGAGCATTGGGAAAAAAAGATACTTTTTGCCATTGGGAATGGGGCCCAATTTCGGCCCCAAATTTTGGCAAACGAGACCCCTGACTGTTGTATGTTTGATCTATCGTATGTTTCACTTGTAAATTCTTCATTAGCTTCTACACAATTTTGACAACACTAACACAGTTAATCACTTGCTTAACCCTTTCACAAACAAGAGCTGGTTTTGATGCCTTTAAGAGAAAAGGCTTTGGGAAAACATTGAGGCAAAAGAAGAAACTGCTGATAACCAGCAGTTTCTCCTTTTGCCTAAATGTTTTCTGCGCTATATTATCCACAAAGTGCACCTTTAGTTACATCCATTTAGTCTTCTGCAGCAGCTTTAGAATAGAAACACCCTAACATTTTGTCGTTTCGGAAAGGGTTAATTTATTTTTCATTTTGGTTCTGGATAATAATCCTGACTGGCCTCTGCACAAGCTTGCGCTATAAGAGCATTCAACTTTTCCTTATTGTGGACAAATCGCACATGTCTTGTGAGATTACTTTTGGTTGTGAACGTACTCCCACAGTGCGGACAGCTAAATGGCCGCTCTCCAGAATGCGCACGCATGTGAATATCTAGCTGAGCTTTGCATGGCAGAACTTTGCCACATTCTGTACAGCTAATTTGTGATGCAGACGACCGGTCACCAACAGGGCTTTTCGACATAGGAGTATAGGACTGGACAGGCGAAGGGAACCCGAAGAAATCTGAAAGCAGTCGAGGAGAAAAGTCTTTTAATTTTCTTTCTGATAACAGTTCAAAATTATCAGATAGATCTACTAGTTTAATTTTCAAATGACAATTTGGTCATGCTATATACGAATCATGGTTAGGGCTTTATCAGCAAGCACAAATAAGGCAACTCTCTGACTTGAAAGAATATTACGATCACGTAAATCTATAAACGAAACAGAATCTCAGAAAGCATTTGACCAAAAACCAGTTCTGAAAATTTTACAGACCACAATCAATGACTGAACTACACGGAATTCCGAAGTGAATAAAACATTGGTCAGTGATTTTTAAAATATATTTTGATCTTTAGTTAACAAAGAACCACCTCGCTTATACTTCATTTTAAAACAAAACGCTAGTTTAAATAGTATATCTAAGTGAACATATACATTTTGTACTATGAACGTATACATTTCGCTCACGTAAATTGTCATACATATTATTTAACTTCTATGTGGACATCACAACTCAAATTAGATCTAAGTCTTTTTTCTGTACACAATTGTATACATAACCATTCATAACTTTGACACACGTTTGCTCGTAATTACGAACAAAATAACAACACGGCCTATAAATTTTCCAGTTTATCAATCTTCAAACTAATATATATAGAATTATCTTCGATTTACGGGAGATAACAATAGGCAGATAATAGAAGACTGTCTATTTATGAGATCTTCGATTACATTTTCAGGCGTTACCTTATCTAAACCGAGTTGTCTTCTGTGGTGAACATTGAAGCGTGTGTATTGTGTATCATTGAACACATGGCGCTAGTCCGTAAATGCCTGTATAAATTATTACTCTGAGCAAAAGCTTTCCCGCAGTTTTTACATTGAAAAAGACATTCCCCGTATGTGTCCAAACGACAAAATTTTGGGGTAGTCCAATTTGAAAGAAGTTGCAGACGACATTTCAATGTCATGAAATTTCGAAATTTTATAGCTTTTGGGGTAGAAAACATTGTGGGAAATGAAGAAATTGCTTGTCACAAGCAATTTCTGCATTTTCCACAATGTTTTCCAAAGCCATTACATTGTGGGGAGTTAAAAGGAGTCACCGTGTGGTAATTGGCTATAGCGAATAATCAGTTGAGCTGGACTAGTCTGTAATTTACCACAACCTGGGTAGGTACACTTATAGCCGGGGAATCCCATAACAATATCATCTGATTTTTAAAGAATTTTCTCATTCAAACCGAGCTGTCTTCTGTGGTGAACATTGAAGCGTGTGTCTTGTGTATCATTGAACACATGGCGCTAGTCCGTAAATGCCTGTATAAATTATTACTCTGAGCAAAAGCTTTCCCACAATTTTTACATTGAAAAGGTCTTTCTCCAGTATGTGTCCTATAATGAATTTTGAGTTGAGCTGGACTAGTCTGTAGTTTACCACAACCGGGGTAGGTGCACTTATAGCCGGGTAATTCCATATTTACGTCGTCTGAGGACGCAATCCTCTCTTTTGGACCGTGACCTTGAACTTTAGACACAGGTTGAAAGTCTTTACTCTTCCATAGGGCAGGATCTGGAAAGAGTATAGAAAGACTTTTGAGTCCTTATTGTTATAATTCTTCTTCTAAAGAATGGACAATCTACTAGCCAAGTGAAGACAGTTTATTAAGAAATACACAGTGTAAATCAATTTCGTGGAATGAAAGCAACAATTAATATTTGGGAATTTCAATAATTGAAAAAATTCATGGAATAATATCTTACCCAAAACAGAGCTGAGTAAACTTGGCATGTAAGGTTATGTAAGGGGGGTACGGCTATAGAATGAGGTTACTATATAAGCCCTTCTATACGCAACTTATTGTTAATAGCGATCTGAATTGTGAGCTCTTGTTTACATTTTATTTGAAATGATGTAAAAATGACAGAAATGTAGTCTAGACTCTTGTAATGGTTCTTTGTTGAAAATGAGACTCAGAGTACGTCTTTCACTTCTGGCGATGGCGGCCATATTGCAATGCTGTTAAGTTGGTGTGTTACATATTATTGGACACCAATTTCAACTAAATAACACAGCAAATTTATTTCATATTACATAATCTACATGTCTTGGTATAGCTTGGTAATATCAGCAGTCGTGTTCATTTATCGGACTTAATGCTGGTTATACCACAATTAAAGGTTTTTTCAACGATATTAATAGTGTTTTCTCATTTCTCGCGACTAAATTGATAAAGACTCTAACCCATTTCCACACAATTAATCTTGAGTACAAAAGTAACAAGACACTGGCTCTGCTCTTGAAAACATTGTGGAAATGAAAAAAAAAATGCTTTTGACTAACAGTTTCTTCATTTCCAACAACATTTTCTTCTCTAAAAGACCAAAATATGTTAAGAAGTTATAATCTGCAACACCGTTCCTTGAATTCTGACAAGTCTAAAATTTGTAATGGCCAATTGGAATAAGTCCAAACATGTCAAACTTGTACATTGATAGTTGTTGTTGTTCCATAAGTGAATCAATATATTTTATTGCATAGTGCACCATTTTTACACAAACATCAAATTTCCGTTTTCCGAGTCCATATCATCAAATACATTCGGAAATGCAGTTATCGGTGATAATCTTATGTGTGCAAAGTCAGGCACCGATTAAACACCTTTACACATTTATCACAACAGCCAAATACAGGCATTGGTTCATTTCTCAATCCAAATACCAATACATTAAACACACAAAAGCCATCAAATAAATATTTTAGTCTGCATTGTTTGAGAAAATGTATCGTTTTTGCTTTATTTTGGTAAACGAAGACATTTTTCTCATTTGTTGCTACTGAGTTTGTGTAGTTCAAACATATCCAAATTGTACTGTTCTAAATCTTTATAGTGAGTCAATTGATGTGATTTCAGGTGAGATTTCTGAGTGAAGCTCTTATCACAAAGATCACATTTATATGGCCGTATTCCAGAGTGCATGTTCTCATGGTGCTCCAAATGCAGGCGTCGAGAAAACGCCTTTCCACATGTCTCACAAACAAACTTGCTTTTTTGTTTTGTTCTTTCTCCGAAGTGCATATCTGAAATTTGAAAAAAATCCGATTTGTCTTTTGTTCTTGTATATGGAAAACTTAACAGAGAATGTTAGATTGAAATGAATTAATAGACATGTAGGAAGTTATTTTGCTTGTAAACCGCTTTAAAATTCAATGTAATGTCTAAGATGGTATTACATAATCGGTAGCAACAACAACTATCTATGCAACATTCATAGGACAATTTAATCTTATGAATGCCAAATTTGTCAACGCCTGCACTCATACATCTCCAAAATACAATCCTATATAAATTCAAGTTCTTTTGCATTTGACTAAACTATACAATAATTTACGAAAGTAAAAGGATATATTGTGCCTTTTAATCAAATTATTGCTTTTTTCATGTTGCCTTATAAACGTCTTTGTTCCATGTAAGGACATATACATCGATTCAATGAAATTATGGATTTATAATTTAGTATTTGGCCCTGTAACCCTTTCCAAAACAAAACATAGTTTTGACGTCCCTAATCAAGAAAGAAACGACAGAAAAAGAATATACTGATTGCAAATATTTTCTGCTTTTCTCTCAGAACTTTCTATACCATTACGCAGATTTCTAACACTTTGTTAATTCAATGTGTCGTCTACAAAAAATTTCATTTTGGGACATTCTCTTAACATTTAGTGGACGAGACGTATGCCTCGGCTAATCAGATGGATATTTGTATTATTGGAAAGGTAAACTTGGAATTAATACTGGTTGGTGAAAAACAATCCAGGATATCGGGGTATCAAAAAAGCTCAGGAATATAGAGCAGTCTTAATTGAAAACCATAACAACATTTCGACAATGCCAAATATATTTCAAGATTTCTCACAAACAAAGTCTAACAAATCAGAAACGTCATATACATAATACCTTGCTACACTTAAATTATCGTATAATAATGATAATGTAAAATAATTAAGCTCCGCTCTCCACATGCTTACAAATTAAAATTTATATCAAACCCAAACATTATTTCCCTAAGAAATAAAGTATATCCGAAATGGTGGAAAAGTAAAACTAACAACATTTTTGTACTAAATTTGATGGTAAAATTATAATTCAGAAATATCATTTTTTTGTCTTTTGTGAACGTTTAAAGTAACACATGGAATGATAATAAGTAAGATGGTAAGCACAAATCTATTGTTAGTGTAAATGAAAAGAATGATAATGTACATTTACAAAAGTTTCGAACATAGTCATCAAAATGCAATACGTGACGTGATATATCCAATCTCCATGTATTATTGAACATAGTTAAAGACAAGAGGGGGGTAATGCCTTTTCAAAATGCAATATTTCATTTACTGCTCAACAATCCCTATGTTTGGGGTACGGTTTGGATGAAATATAGAATGACTTTACCCGATCTTATCTGTTGATATGCACTGCAATTGTTACTCCTCTTACGCTATATGGTTATATATGGTGATAACTTGACTGACACAAATTGATAGATAATAATACTAATTCCTTGAGATTCTTACATCCTACAATGCTACAATGTGATTTTTGCTTCACGAAAAGCTACATTTTTTTATACTAACAGTATACTTTTCCAAATTGGTTTGAAATTGAAATAGTAAATTAAAATGCCAACAATGCAATTACCCCATATCATTTGTTGATCTGTTTGCATTGACATCTGTATTTCTCATCTGTATTTTCTCATTTTATATCGGTGGTACAATGTGCACAATAGATGTGCACAATAGTGTTTAAATAAATAAATGGCTTCATCTCCTCAATCCCTGGTTTTGGAGTCCCCATAGAAAAAGCTTTGGAAAACACGGAGACCAGTAAACTTGATCATCATTAAATAGTATTTTTTAGGGATGGGAACGAGTATTCGATTAATCGAGTACTCGATCAAACGTCCGAGTATCGATTACCAATATCACTAATCGAGTAATCGGAAAGAAGAAATGAAATCAGCAGAAAAATGAAAATTCGTTTCCAAACTAAGTTGTTGAAAATAAAGATCGCTCTTTTCCAACACTGTACCGAGCAAAGGGTAGAGTATGTAACACCTGGCCCCGGTTTCTCGAAAAAAGTTAAGTAAAATCTCATGCTCAAATATGAGCACCGTGCTCAAATGGCACGAAATCCACGTGAACTTCAATCGAATACCCTTCAACGTAGGAGAGTATCTCTTTGAAGTTGAGCATGTTCTCATGAGAATATACTTAAGTTTTTTTGAGAAACCGGAGCCTGGTCATCCGCCCATTATCTAATCCCTCGATATTGTTCTAATTTGCAATCAAGTGCCAACAGCTATTGTTCTCGCTGTCTAACAATGTCATAAATTTTAGCACCTTCGCCGATCTTTACTCCGATTTCGGGCGATGCATTATAATTGGACGTCCGTAAGATTTACCTTAGAGTTATTGGTTTATGCAATATTCGATCAGCCGATTATTATATTAATGTTAAGATTGCATTCTATTGCTATTTGTGTCTCGAAGAGGAAACATCTCATTCCCAAGTACACGCAAATAAATTCAAGAAAGTCAAACAATGCCTCCCTCTAAGTATTTAGTGGCTTGTGTATATTTCACAACATCTGTAAATATTACGAACGCTTTGGAGATAAATAACAACAACTTTGCGGATCTATTTTTATTTTTCATGAGTTTAATGGAAAGATTTTGACACTTTCTTTAAATCTCATCACATATCTAACAATTGCCCATTTATCTCAAATAAAGTACTGATCAAAACTCATCTAAAGAGATATTTATACCGAAGATATGCTGCATAAATCGCTTATGAACATGTTGGAAAACACTTTTATCATAACCAAAATACGACATTTGTATCCAAGTACTCGAGTACTCGATCGGAAGGTTGACCCAGTACTCGATTAGTAAAATTGGTACTCGTTACCATCCCTAGTATTTTTACCCCAGTGTCCGCTGTGTTATATTCAATATGTCATTTAGGTGTAGCTGACTAGCTCACCAGTGATTATACCTCGAGAATGCAAGTCTTGTTTATCATAACATAACCTAGCCATTAAAATGTTCTTATCAGATTGGAGTGGTCAGTGATTCTCAACATGATGCCCTAGACTGACCCCTTCCAAATACCTTTCTAGATGGCAGACACTGATAAGAAATCTGGGGGAAAATTATTTTCCTACAATATTACCCAAAATTGATATTACAAAACCAACTGTAACTTTTATCACAGGTTAGTGCCAGAATCTTTAAAATGTTCCTAAAACTCTCTCCTAATATAGCCAATATTGTAATAGTTTTGCATTTCTGTTGGTTTTTTAAGGCCCAAGATATGATTTGGTTTTTTAAGTCATTATAACATAACATAATTTTATTAACATTATAGACCAGATGGCAAAATTCAGTGTCATCTGAATTCAAAGATGTCGCAGACGACAATCTGGATTAATGAAATTTTCCATTTTTTAAAAAAAAAAATCATATTCTATGAAAAGCATTATGGGAAAGAAGGAATTGATTGTCACAAGTAACTTCTTAATTTTCCACAATGTTTTACAAAGCCATTATCTTGGGCAGAGTAAAAAAAGAAGAAGAATTTTATTGTAACTTGAACAATGTCAAAATTGGCCCTTTGTTGTTGGAACTTAGATTTTAGATTGAAGCAAGCAAGTTTTTCATGTTCTACTATGTAGCCTATGGTCTGGTGAACTTTGATTTTATAACCTTTCTAAAACTGATATTGTTTTGACGCCCCTGGTAGACATAATTCGGCAAAAATACAGAAGAGAATAAACTGGTGGTGAATATGATTTTCTCCGTTTCTCTCAATATTTCTTTTTGACACCTTTTATTTTTAGCATGTTTAGACTTGTCCAAATTCAAAGATGCTAGAGACGACAATTTGAAGTAAATGAAATTTTATATTTATGGTCTTTTTATGAAGAAAACATTGTGTGAATTGAAGAAATCAGGCAATTTCTTCGTTTCTATCTTGTGGGGAGTCAAAAGGTGTCACTCTGTGGGGTATTGGGATAAAATATACCTATTTTAGTTTGTAAAACAAAAACGGGTAAATGATATTGTAAAGAAGATGTGCAGCGAAAATTCCCCAGAAGTTCATTTACTCTTTCTGAGTAAGTCTTTATCTATCTTTACCTACCAGTCTTTTTCATTTCTAGCAAAATGTTTACGGGAAATTGGACGCCGATGGAAAACAAGAGCCGCCAGAGATAGATTATGCTCCCCAAATAAGGCAATGCCACAAAATGTATGCCATAAAGGAAAAAAAGTTTATTGTCTTGTCATAAGCAATGCACATGTGAAATATGAAGCTAATCAAAAGTTGTGGACAATGTTAGTTTGTTGCTGAGACACGGAGTGCTATCGTAAAGTTAACAAACATTAGCCCCTTTTCCCATGACATATTCTTTATACACAAATTTAAATAGTTTATGGTCAAGGGCATCTGATTTGCTAGATCTACTGAAATATGAAATTTCATCAAAATCTGACCATTAGACTAGGAGAAATTAGAGAAAAACTGTATTATGCCCAAAGTCCCCTTTTCCCGTGATGAGACATCATATCCAAAATCCAGGAAAACTCCATCGGCACTATATCATAGGGAAATCACATGGCAAGTTCCATTAGATTTTGTCAAAGGGTTATGGAGAAATCGCTCAGGACAGACGGATATATTTTATAAATTTTGACATTGAAAAATGACCTTGAACTCGAGTGATGACCTTGAACTTGGAACCTACAAAAAGGTCTCAACTTTGTTTACACTCCAGCATCTACAACTTTTGACTGATCAAGACGAAACTTTGACAATCAAGACGAAACTTTGACATACTGAGTGATGGTTACTACAAGATCTAATACGGACTGATCGGACCAGAAAGTCCAGAGTTATCTGCCTTTGAATTTGACAAAATTGCCGTTTTCGACAATTTTTACAGTAAGAACCACAAAATATTTACGAATCAAAACAAAACTTGGACACATTGTTGGTGACCATAAAACCTCAAATGACTTCAAATTTCGGTCTGTTTGGATAAAAAAGTCGTCAGTTATGTGCCCTTGAATGTGTCAAAATTTCTGTTTTCGACTTTGTTTTACGCGAACAACCACAAATATTAAACAATCAAGACAAAGCTTGAACGAAAAGTTGGTGACCACAAGTTTGTTTTCAAATTTATAGTCACAAATATATACTACTCAAAACTTCTAACCGGCCACTTTAAAAACAAAGATATCTTTTTCTGTGGTGATTGGATTTTCATGAAATTTGATATGTATTTTTTAAGCAATTCTCCAGGTGATTTTGGTGAAAAGTTACCGTTGTTTTGTTGAATTTAAAGCGCAACATGAGAAAAGCTCAAAAAGCTCTAAATTCACACAAAGCTCATCATTTAATCAGCCAATCATTTGTGGACTTTGAATTGTTGATAATTTAATATCTCGAGTTCTATTAAGATTTAGAGCTTTTAGAGCTTTTTCTTTATTACACTTCCAATTTTGATAATAATTGGTAAATCATCATCGAAATCCACGTACCTTATGCTTAAAAATTCACATATCAAATTTCATGAAAATGTAACAATCTTGAAGAAAGTTTTCGTCATTTTTAAAGTGGCCGGTTAGAACTATTGGCCTGTATAAATGAATTAAAATAAGACTCGCTCTTGCCATCTTGGTTCAGGTGAGCGATTTAGGTCCTTTCTTACAATTGCATGAGATGTATAGAATAGGTTTAAGTTTCTGTATGCGTAACCAACTCACTGAAAAGAAGTTTCAACAATAGATTTTTTTTAATCATTGCAATTAGAATATAAAATTTGAAATCAAAATTACAAATGGTTAAATGCTGAAAATGATACGCCCAACTTTGTACAACAACCAAATATTTAGATGTCATGAGCAACAACAACAGCAAAAAAATATGGGATATTCCTACTATACTTTCAGTACTTTGACATCCATATATCATTAAAACTAGAAACAAGAGGACCCTGAGGGCCCTAAATCGCTCACCTGAGTTATGTTTTAATAATGCCAAATAACTTTGCATATGTTACGCATTGTTGTCCCAGGGAAGAATTTGGCCATGTAGTTTCAGAGGACATGCTGTTTACAGAAATTGATCAGCTTTTATGACATTTCCCATTTTCTGATGCCACAGCAACCAGAGTTTTTCATAGATTTCAATTCTTTAAGCAATTTTTATAAGGGACCACCCAATGAACATTACTGCCAAGTTTGTTGATTTTGACCGAGAAGTTAAGGAAAAGATGTCGTTAAAAGAAGTTGTTGAGCTTTTGTGAAAATTCCCATTTTCCGATGCCACAGCAACCATAGTTTTCCATGGATTTCAATTCTGTTAGCAATTTTTATAAGGGACCACCCAAGGAACATCTCTGCCATGTTTGGTTGATTTTAACCCAGAATTTAAGGAGGAGATGTCGTTTAAAGAAGTTGTTGAGCTTTGTTAAATTTACCATTTTCCGATGCCACGGCAACCAGAGTTTTTCGTGGATTTAAATTATTTTAGCAATTTCTATAAGGGACCACCTAAGGAACATTTCTGCCAAGTTTGGTTGATGTTAACCCAGAAGTTAAGGAGAAGATGTCGTTTAAAGAAATAGTTGAATTTTTGAGAAATTTCCCATTTACCGATGCCATGGCAACCAGAGTTTTTCATGGATTTCAATTCTTTTAGCAATTTTGATAAGGGACTACCCAAGGAACATCTCTGCCAAGTTTGGTTGATTTTGACCCAGAAGTTAAGGAGGAGATGTCGTTTAAAGAAATTGTTGAGCTTTCGTGAAATTTCCCATTTTCTGATGCCACGGCAACCAGAGTTTTTCATGGATTTCAATTCTTTTAGCAATTTTTATAAGGGACTACTGAAGGAACATTTCTGCCAAATTTGGTTGATTTTGACCCAGAAGTTAAGGAGGAGATGTCGTTTAAAGAAATTGTTGAGCTTTTGTGAAATTTCCCATTTTCTGATGCCACGGCAACCAGAGTTTTTCACGGATTCCCATTCTTTTAGCAATTTTTATGAGGGACTACCCAAGAAACATTTCTGCCAAGTTTGGTTGATTTTGACCCAGTAGTTTAGGAGAAGATGTCGTTTGAAGAAATTGATGAACTTCTGTGAAATTTCCCATTTTCCGATGCCACGGCAACCAGAGTTTTTCATGGATTTCAATTATTTTAGCAATTTTTATAAGGGACCACCCAAGGAACATTTCTGCCAAGTTTGGTTGATTTTGACCCAGTAGTATAGGAGGAGATGTCGTTTAAAGAAATTGTTGAGCTTTTAAGAAATTTCCCATTTTCCGATGCCAAGGCAACCAGAGTTTTTCATGGATTTCAATTATTTTAGCAATTTTATAAGGGACCACCCAAGGAACATTTCTGCCAAGTTTGGTTGATTTTGACCCAGTAGTTTAGGAGGAGATGTCGTTTAAAGAAATTGTTGAGCTTTTGTGAAATTTCCCATTTTCTGATGCCACGGCAACCAGAGTTTTTCATGGATTTCAATTATTTTAGCAATTTTTATAAGGGACCACCCAAGGAACATTTCTGCCAAGTTTGGTTGATTTTGACCCAGTAGTTTAGGAGGAGATGTCGTTTAAAGAAATTGTTGAGCTTTTGTGAAATTTCCCATTTTCTGATGCCACGGCAACCAGAGTTTTTCATGGATTTCAATTATTTTAGCAATTTTTATAAGGGACCACCCAAGGAACATTTCTGCCAAGTTTGGTTGATTTTGACCCTGTAGTTTAGGAGGAGATGTCGTTTAAAGAAATTGTTGACGCCGTGACGGACAGACGGACGCCGGACATTGATAGATCACAATACCTCACCTTGAGCACTTCGTGCTCAGGTGAGCTAAAAATGCGAAACCTGGAAACTGGTCAGTCAGACAGTTTTGATAGATCTACTGATAACATACCATGACCAGTACTTGAGGTCAGAGTTGAGATAGAATTACATTCATTGCATAGCTGTTTAATCTATGTACAGTTAACCTTCTAGGTAAAATTCATGGGCTGCTTGTAACCTAATGAACACAGTGTATTGTGTAAAACTCCAACCCTTTCTTAACATACTCTTTGCCGTCTAATCCTTCTAATATCACATTCAAATTTTTATCTCACTTTCTTACTGGAATGTTCCCTTTGGCACAAGAACAGGAATATCGCCTGAGGTTTCCTTTAACTGAGAATTAAGCCAACAAATGATCATATTCAGAATGCTGTTGCACTTTTTTCTTGCGGTTCCGTTGAAATTAATGTTGTGTTTTAATGTTTCCTTTGCCCGAGAACCAAAAATACGTTTGCAATTTCATTTAACTGAGATTCTGGCAGCGGTTTCTTGAAAAAACTTAAGTACACTGTACGTTCTCAGACTCAAATTTGAGCACCGTGCTTAAATCACACGAAATTCACGTGAACTTCAATTGAAAACCAATCAACGTTGATTGGTATTCAATTGAAGTTGAGCATGAATTCATGAGTATAAACGTAAGTTTTTTCGATAAACCAGGGCCTAAGTACATTTCATGCTCAAATCTGAGCATCGTGCTCAAATCGCACGAAATCCACGTGAACTTCAAACGAAACCCCTTCAACGTTGGAGAGTATTCGTTTGAAGTTGAGCATGTTCTCATGAGTATGTACTTAAGTTTTTTCGAGAAACCGGACCCTTCTATTTCACTATCTGCTTGCAGTTTCATATTTTAATTGAGCGTTGCATTTTGATGTTGCCTTTGGCATGAGAACCATAATGTCGTTTGAGATTTCCTTTAACTGAGAATTTTGCTCCACAAATATCACAGTGAAGTATTTCACAGTCTACTTGCAGTTCCGTATAATTAAAGTGGCATTTTGATGTTACCTTTGGCATGAGAACCATAAATAGTGGTTTGAAATTTCCTTTAACGTATACAACCATCATTAGCACCCAAGAGCCAAATGCGAAATTTGAAAAGTGCCAGTAATTTCTAAACTGTATTACAGTTCCATTCCAAATATCAACATATTAAGCATTTTGAACGGTTTAGAATTTTGAATTAATGCATAATTATAGAAATATTTGACAAAACTGTTCAAAATTACTTCCCTTGCATATGAATAGAGTAAAAAAATATTTATAAATTATTTTCTTCTTGGAGCATAATCTTGAAATCCAGCACGGGGAATCAACTTATTTGAAGGGTATTTACAAGTGTTTGAAATTTAATGTATGTCGCATGGCTAGAAAGTGGTGTTTTTAATGATGGGTTGTATACCTTAACTGCGATTCTCAAAGATCACACTTCAGTCTATTTCACACTCTAGTTGCAGTTCCACAGTAATTAAAGTGATGTTTAATTACTGTTAAAGTAAAATGTTAAAGTGATGGTGATTTGATGTTGCCTTAGGCATGAGAACGGTAATGTTGTTTGAGATTTCCCTTAACTGAGAATTCCATAAGTATCACACTCTGAATGTCTATTTCACTCTAGTCTCTAGTTGCAGTTTCATAGAAATTACAGGGGCCTTTTGAAATTGCCTTTGGCATGTGAGTCATAATGTCGTTTGAAATTTCCCTTAACTGAGAATTTGCTCCACAAATATCACACGCGGAAAGTCTATTTCACTCTCTAGTTCTCTAGTCTCTAGGTGCAGTTTCAAAGTAATTACAGGGGTATTTTGATATTGCCTTTGGCATGAGAGCCATAATGTCGTTTGTCAAACTTTGAGATTTCCTTTAACTGAGAATTTTGCTCCACAAATATCACATTCAAGTCTATTTCGCTCTCTAGTTCTCTAGTCTTTAGGTGCAGTTTCATAGAAATTAAAGTGGCATTTTGATATTGCCTTTGGCATGAGAACCATAATGTCGTTTGAGATTTCCTTTAACCGAGAATTTTGCTCCACAAATATCACATTCAAAAGGTTTCTCTCCTGTATGTATTCTTTTATGCATGGTCAACGCAAAATTGTTGGGGAATATTTTTCCACAATACGAACAAGTGTATTTCAAAACTGTTTCTTCCAATGATAAATAATCCTCTGTTGGAACATTGTAAAAAGAAGAGCTTGAATTCATCATATCCGAGATCGTAGGGGGTCCTGAAAAAATAAAGAGGACGAAGTCTCAGTCTCTGTACGATTTTAATCTCTATTTTACTGTTTGACAAATATCAAAATAAAGTTGTATGAATCATTGGGCTATACGAAATTTCTGGAAATATACTCCATATCTCCCTTTCATAAAATAAGATTAACTTATAAATACATAACAATGCAATAGAATGGCTTCTCTAGTCATTCTTGACCTCAACAAAAATGTCAACGTATCTATGAACTGTTGCCTCCACCAAGAAATTCTTGAACAGCAAAACAGGAAAAGAAAAAGTTTGTAGCTGATTATAAGCAATATTTTCAGTTTTCTCTTTATTAACTAATAATCCATAGTTTGACATACTCTTCAGTTTCAAAATTGTCAGATGACCAAAATAATGTTGTAAATTTGAATGTTATAAAGTTTAGGAAACGCATATAGGAAGAGCTTGAACATTTTATCCATTTCCTCCATGTGTTCCATTTAACCCATTACCACACATTTTGAAGCCCCACAAGATAAAGGCTGTGGAAAAGATCGTAGATGGAGAAGAACTTGTAACAAGCATTTTTTTCATTTCCCTCGATGTTTTCTACCAAAAACGACAAAAAATGTAGAATTTCATTCACTTGAAATTGGCTCTTGCAAATTTTATGAATTTGCACCAGTCAAAATATTTTGCCGTCTGGTAATGGGTTAATCATCTGTCGAGGAATTCGGAAGAAGAAACATTTCTTTTTAGAAAATAAGGTTACCACCACATAAGCATTAAGTTTTGGTCACTTTTCTGTATATACACTTTAACTAACGTCAAACAATCGCCTCTCTATAATGTTCATGAAGCCAAATTTAAATCCAACACTATCTGCACTATAATTCCAAAATCTAACGTAAAAACAAGATCCACAACAACCTGAGCAACAGTTGCAATTCTGCTTCTGTTCTCTATCTTTTAAAAAGTTCTTCCAAATCAGCTTCAGTCAGTTTCTCAACAAAGCATATCATTTTGTCAGTTTTTTTAGTCAAAGTCCCTCAACACTTAAATGACAAACATGATTTCTTACAAACTACAACTGTAAATTTCTATGTGTAATCATATGCGCTTGCATATTCCACTTCGAGGTAAAAGTCCTTCCACACATGCTACACGAGAAAGGCCTATTTCCAGAGTGCCGACGAATATGGGCATTTAGGTTGCTCTTGTTTGAAATAGTTTTTCCACAAATCGGACAATCGTGTTGGCTTGTCCCTCTTGGAATACCGTCAGGAAAACTTTGGTGTCCATTATACATAACCGAATCTGCAACGAAAACGAGCAATCTCTATAACCATTGGCAATGCAAGATCAACGAAAGGACAGCAATTATTTCTACCTATGTTTTAAGGCCTTAACCATTAGAAATACATCCAAACCTTTAGAAAGATGAGGGTTTCCAACCATATCCCTTGGATAGACTTTTGCAATTTCACAGTAAAGGTAAGTGTTAGATACATAAATGAAAATTGAAGTGTATGAATAAAGCCAGAGGCAAAGAATTGCTCGTTGTTTAATGCCCCCAAAACAACTTGTCATTCGGAGACTGGCCTCCTTTGGAATGATTGGGGTTTAACGCCTCTTTCAAAAACCTCGATTTGAAGTATCATCTTAACAACATCCTTTGCGTCATATTACATTTCCACAAGGTGCATTATAACCTCAAGTGCAGCAGGTACAGTTCAAGTAAAATTACACTTTGTGCACATTTTCAGACTTATGTCATTTTCCAAAACGATGTTGGCCTGCCGCAGAACACAAAAGACCGTAACACAGGTAGCACGAGAGTACGTTTTATATGTATCCTGGGTAGATACCATCAGTCTCCATAGCTATGGGCCCATTGTAACGTACACTAACACTTTCCCAAACCACACAATCCATTTCCCAAACGGCACTAATTTAGACTACTTGGGTTTAATCTTTAAGTTGCAAAAGATTTGATATTTTACAAAAAAGGATTGTGCACAAATACAGCACAAAGTATTGAGGCAGAAAAGAGAAAACGCAAGTTATCAACTCATCAGCATTTTGTTCTTTTGCATAAATGTGAAGCTTTATCCATTACGGATGTCAAAACTAAACCTTGGTTGGGAATAATGATGCCATTGTATCTCTTAGGCATGGAAAACGTTGAGTGTGAAGGAGTAAGTTTTGGTTTTCAGATGGTTTTGGGTATGTCTCAACTGATTTTCTAAGCCTCCACTTTTTTAAGTTTTAGGGTAATTAAATCCAGGGGCCCGCATTATCAATGGTCGCAAAAAATATTCGTACCATCGTTGATAATACTGGCCCGAGGTCTTGATTGGGAAAGAATTCACACGGGATTGAATCTCCCAACACGTGCCTTCTTGTTTTGTGGTCACTTACTACATCAATAAGCTGTCAGCAAATAATGAAATATATTTCAATCTTAAACTTCTATTGGTGTTTTGTTGGGAATCTGCTTCAATCGTTCACAATGAAAACTTCTTACAGATTTAAAATAAACAACTTTAATTGGGTAATCATCTTGTTTTACAATATTTGTAATTTAACAAATACAACCATAATGCTTTTATGTCGTTTCCAATAGAAGAACCATTCCTGGGAAAACTCATAACCAGATGGAAATTCACAGATATTGCAGACGACGATTGCAAATTAGTGTTACATATTTTGGACTATTTATTAAGACAAGAGGACCATGATGGTCCTATATCGCTCACCTGAACCTAAATGATATGAGCAACACTTTTGTTCAATTCAATTAATAACAAGAGGACCATGATGGTCCTATATCGCTCACCTGAAAATAGGTGACATGAGCGAAAATGGTAATTTTGTCAATTGAAAAGACATATAACTAAGGACTTTCTGTTACCATCAGAATCTACAGCATAGGGATAATTTTTAGTCTTTAGACATTAAATTACACAAAATCTTCAAATATTCAGGTCTTATAATTTGTGAAAAGATTGTCAAACATAATCCGAGTCTTCTCTGATGCAAATACGCTCTTTGATATTTTGATTTTTCGCTATTTATATATAAGCGAAAAATCAAAATATCAAAGAGCGTATTTGCATCAGAGAAGACTCGGATTATGTCAAACACTGCCCTCTTTATCATCTTTATATCGAACCCAGTCAACCCACAACATAGGGGAACTATTCATTGAACAGTTACAATTTGATTTTGGTTAAATCTTTTCCTAACAGCATAACATCAGAGCAGTAGAATTAAAAACTGCTGTAACTAACAAAACAGAATGCTGAGTAGGCTATCAGCATTTTCTTCTTTTGCAATACCATTTTCCCAGCATTTTCAATAAGTGAGCCAAAACCTGCTTAATCCCTTCCCAAACTGAAAAGGAATAGACTGTTCCAATTTAAAAAAAAAGAAAATAAAATTGATATGGATAAAGAAAGGATTCATGCAAAATAAAGAAGATAAAATTTTGAGACAAAGGGAGAAAATTACTGATTATCAGCCTTTTCTTCATTTGACTCAATATTTTCCCAAACCTTTTCTAATTATTTAGGGATGTCAAACCAGGCATTTTCAGGAAAGGGTTAAACTAAAGTACATATCTAGAGGCTGTACTAGAGATTCAAATATGATAGATTATGGGCTTTCCAAATTGTAAAATATCTTTCAATGTTTTTATCAAACCCTGTGATGTGGGTATTCATTTGAATGATCCAATCAAAACTATTTAAATAAGTACCATCAACACAGGATAGCTTAAATAACAAATAGAATGTATTTACCCCTTTTTACCTGCAGTTCCCCATTCTGGTAAACATTTCTCTGTCTTGAGTAAACAATCCTGGTCTTTGTTTATTTTATGGGGATTAGACATATCCCCAGTGGGGGATCAAAACCTCGTAACTCCAGCTTTGTCGAGCTGTAGTTACGGGGTTTTGACTCCATTTTATGATATCATAACTGGTTAAATTTAAAAGAATTTTCATAAGATTTCTCAAAGCCTGGTATGCCTTACCCACATTTTTTGACAAATCTTAAAATTTGTGAATACATTTTGGAAAGAGTCACCTAAGGAACATTCCTGCCAAATTTGGTTCAAATTGGCCCAATGGATGATTTTTAAAGAATTTTCATAGGATTTTTAAGCCCCGCCCTGCCACGCCCACATTTTTTGACAAATCAAAAATTTGCGAACAAGTTTTAAAAAGGGTCACCCAAGAAACATTCCTGCCAAGTTTGGTCAAAATTGGACAAATAGTTTAGGAGGAGAAGACTTTTGAATCAAATGTGAACGGACGGACGGACGGACAGACGGACGGACAGACGGACAGACGGACGGACGACGGACAAAAAGCGACCACAATAGCTCACCTTGAGCACTTCGTGCTCAGGTGAGCTAATTATTACTTTAAGACTGAAAAAGAACTTATGGTCAATAAGGTTGTGAAAATCTAACTCATCCAAGATCTAAATTATGGTGCCAAACATTGTACAGGGCTCCAGATAAGAGGGGGTGGTGACTTTTCAAACTGCAATAATGCTGTCAGTGATCATCCAACCCTATGTTGTAGGTACATGTACTCATTTGTATCGTCTCGTCGAGAGGATTCAAATGAGTACCCACAACATAGGATTTGAATTCGAAAAAACAATGTTAGTATGTCTTCACCTCCACTTATCTGTAGCCCTGATTGTATCCAAGTTTTGTCTTGATTGATAAATAATTGTAGATTCTAGAGTACAAACAAGGTCGAAAACAGACGAAAACAACAATTTTGTCAATTTCAAGGGCACAAAACGCTCGACTTTCTGATCAGATCAGACTGAAAATCAATCTCATATGAGATCTTATGGTTCCCAACATTGTGTCCAAGTTTTGTATAGATTGATCAATAATTGTAGATTCTAGAATGTAAACAAGGTCGAAACCAGCCGAAAAATGGCAATTTTGTCAAATTCAAGGGCACATAACTCTCAACATTCTCGTCAGATCAGACTGAAAATCAAACTTATCTGAGATCTTAAAGTCCCCAACATTGTGTCCAAGTTTTGTCTTGATTGACCCTTTCCCACACATTGGCGCTTTTGGATGCCCCACAAAATAAAGGCTTTGGAAAACATTGTGACAAACAATTTCTTCATTACCCACAATGTTTTCTACCAAGAAAGACCAAAAAATGTTAAATTTTGTTCAATGGAACTTGTCGTCTGCAACACCTATGATTTTGGACTAGGCTAAAATTTTGTTGTTTGGTAATGGGTTAATAAGAGTGTAAATCTATTTATATCCTCTATCAAACTAGATAACTCTACTTATACTGAAGTAAAGTAGTGTCAGAGTTCCTTCCCTTAGAATCTATTTATATCCTCTATCAAACTAGATAACTCTACTTATACTGAAGTAAAGTAGTGTCAGAGTTCCTTCCCTTAGATTAACTCTTTTTTGAATACAGCAAAAAAGTGGCAATTTTGCCCAATTCAAGGGCACATAACTCTCATCTTTCTGAAAATTGACCTCATCCAAGATCTTATGGTCTCCAACATAATGTCCAAGTTTTGTCTTGATTGATCAATAATTGTAGATGCTAGAGTGTAAACAAACTTAAAAACAGCATTTTTTGACATTCAAGGGCAGATAACTCCGCACTTTCTGGTCCGATCAGGCCCATAATCGAACTTCTTTGAGAACTTATGATCGTACTTGTTTTGGCCAAGTTTGATCAAGATTGAGTAACTTTTGTGGATGCTAGAGTGTAAACACCCCAAATGTTGACGGACGGACGGACAGACGGACGGACGGACGGACGCCGGACAAAAAGTGACCACAATAACTCACCTCGAGGACTTCGTGCTCAGGTGAGCTAAAAATCCTAAGGGAAAATAAGAAATTGTTTGGCAAAAACAATTCCTCATTTTCCACAATGTTTTCCAAAACCTGTATCTTCTGGATCCTCAATGACATTGTGAATGAATGGGTTAAATAATATTTTGAACAAGCAACAAATAAGCCAACAAACCACATAATTAAGTACCACCATTAGTGCTTTTAATCACATGTCTCTGTGAAACTTTTAGAAACTAATTTGAAATTAAAAGGGCTGCAAATTACAATCATAATTATCATGACGGATAACCCATATGACTTTCCAGGAATATTCACATCAAAAATTTGTCCCCTTCAAGGTATGTTTTGTGTAATTTCTCAGCTTATACACTACCGATTTTGACGAGATAAAGTGCACTATACGCGCCTTTGAGAGGACCATTCCCGAATCTAACTCATTCTAAACCGAATCCTGTGTTTTCTTCAAACCTTCCAGAAATGGCACGGAAAAATGCAACTACTTATTCCAAACTTTTTTCCAAGTTACTTTTTATATAACTTATATTTCACAGCAGATAGAACTTTTCTCCTACTCAACTGCCAAAATGTTTTGTAGTCAATGTCAAAGAAATGTACCACGGCACAAGTCTTAAACTTTTGTAACACAAAAAAATGGAACAATGACATAGAGGATAATCGTTTGTTTCAGTGTAAGATCGATTTATATTTCACTGAGTGAATAACAAAAGCTTTATTTTCACAAGTGACAAAGCCATGAGTGAAAATGTAGCTTTCGTTGTTCACGAAATGAAATATATAACTGTTATCCTGCTAAATTGTTCTTAGTATATATGGATATATCTGTAAATGAACCATTCCGATTCAAATCCCAAGTTAACTTCTGACATGCACCAGTTAGGGGTCATCTTCTATGACCTATTTTTCTGACCAATCAAATAAAGGCATTCAAGATTCTGTCCTACTTGTTTGCATGTGCCTGTCAGTTGTTACTGTCAGGGTAACACAGAAATTTAATCAAATTGGTAAATGAACAACCGTGTGAGCTTTAAGTTACTTTTTACACTAACATTGCAATGGTCTTTCTCCTGCTACACTGCTCTGATATTTAGTAGCCTATATCACTGCTTTTTAATCTTTCCCAAACAAGACCTGGTTTTGATGTCCCTTATTGGTAAGACTTGAGAAAACATTGAGACAAAAGAAGAAACTGCTGATAACCAGCAGTTTCTTCCTTTGCCTGAATATTTTCTGTGCAAAATTTTACGCAAATCTTAACTTTATCAACATCTGTTTTTTTGTTTGAAGCAGCTTTCAAATTGGACAACTAAAACATTCTGTCATTTAAGAAAAGGTAAATCAGATTGGTAAATGAACGACCATATGAGCCTTCAAGTTACTTTTCACACTAAAACATTTATGACAGATAGAACATTGAAACGGCCTTTCTCCACTGTGTACTCTGCCGTGTGTGTTCACATTTTGTTTTGACGCAAAACTCTTCCCACAGACCAAACAAAGCCAACGTCCGGAAACCTCATCATAGCCTGGAAGCAGAACGAAATGTTGCAGATTGACAAAATAGCAGACTGACAAAATAGCAGATTGACAAAATAGCAGAATGAAAGTTCTTAGCAGATTGACAATACAGCAGAACGAAAGTCCTAAGTTTTCAGATTGACAAAAATCAGCTTTCAAATTTCATAGAACATAAATATCATTATGATAATACTCTTGCTGACCGACATAGTTTGCATGTCAGCTAGCAAGGATAACATGCAGACAATATAGGCATAGTGATTGTCAAAATTAAGGGAATGTCAATTGACAAAACAAGCATGCAGATTCACAAAGATGCCCTCCAGACTGACAAAATAGGCGGACAGACTGACAATAAACATTTCAGTCCTTCTTCAAGTCAACTATTACTGTTTTGCAAGTACAGTATCCATCAGTTGGGATAGGTGCTGATTGGATTTGATAACCATTTCAAATGAAGCAATTGGAAATCACAAATTTTCCATTTTTCAAAACACTTTTATTTGTCATGTTTTGGACAACATTTCAAACTTTAGAAGACCACTAAATATACTCCAACACATTATATCCCATTCTGAAACTGTGTCACTGACACAGCCTTAACAGTTTCTTGATAAATGTCCTATGTCACAAGTCTAGCCTTAACAGTTTCTTGATAAAAGTCCTATGTCACAAGTCTAGCCTTAACAGTTTCTTGATAAAAGTCCTGTCACAAATCCAGCCTTAACAGTTTCTTGATAAAAGTTTACAAATCCAGCCTTAACAGTTTCTTGATAAAAGTTTACGTTTACAAATCCAGCCTTAACAGTTTCTTGATAAAAGTTTAAGTTTACAAATCCAGCCTTAACAGTTTCTTGATAATATTTTAAGTTTACAAATCCAGCCTTAACAGTTTCTTGATAAAAGTTTAAGTTTACAAATCCAGCCTTAACAGTTTCTTGATAAAAGTTTACAAATCCAGCCTTAACAGTTTCTTGATAATATTTTAAGTTCACAAATCCAGCCTTAACAGTTTCTTGATAAAAGTTTACAAATCCAGCCTTAACAGTTTCTTGATAAAAGTTTAAGTTTACAAATCCAGCCTTAACAGTTTCTTGATAAAAGTTTAAGTTTACAAATCCAGCCTTAACAGTTTCTTGATAAAAGTTTAAGTTTACAAATCCAGCCTTAACAGTTTCTTGATAAAAGTTTAATTTTACAAATCCAGCCTTAACAGTTTCTTGATAAAAGTTCAAGTTCACAGATCTACCCTTAACAGTTTCTTGATAACAGTTCAAGTTCACAAATCCAGCCTTAACAGTTCCTTGATAACAGTTCAAGTTCACAAATCCAGCCTTAACAGTTTCTTGATAAAAGTTCAAGTTCACATATCTAGCCTTAACAGTTTCTTGATAAAGGTTCAAATCTAGATTAGATAGATGTCATTTGAGGATCAAGCCCCGTACTATTTAACACTTTCCCAAATAGCAGACATTTATGGTAGTCCAATTTGAAAGCTGCTTCAGGCAAAGAAAAGCTGTTAATCAAGCTTGGGTTTGTGTACAATATAGCTCAGAAAATATTGAGGCAAAAAGGAGAAAGTGCTGATTTTCAGCACTTTCTTCTTTTGCTTCAATGTTTTCCTAAGCTTCATCTATCAAGGACATCAAAACCAGGTGTTGTATGGGAAAGTGTTGAGCTTTATCTCACTGGGACATCACAGCATGGGATTGTTAGAGAACGGTAGAATCATTTCTTTCATCAAGTGTTGACTAACTTTGTGCCCCTTTAGAGTACTTTTCACAGTGAAGCATTTCTTACAGAATTCACATAGAAAAGGTTAAGCTTTCTCTCACAGGGACATCACTACATAGGATCGTTAGAGAACGGTAGAATCATTTCTTTCATCAAATGTTGACTAACTTCATGCGCCTTTAGAGTACTTTTCACAGTGAAGCGTTTCTCACAGAATTTACACGGAAAGGGCTTTTCGCCAGAATGTATTCGTAGGTGCACGGTCATGTTTTGCTTTGTCGCAAAAGTTTTATGACAAATTTCACAAGGCCATCTTCCAGATACTTCATCTTGCCCTGCAAGCAGAAAATTTCAATGTTGACAAACTGTTTGCAGTTCAAGGGGTAGTCACAAAACTATATCTAAAGGCATGCCTTTATTTTAACAAGAGATGTTTGTAAAACATATATGCCCCCTCAAGGGCCTACATTTGATGTAGGTCAAAGTCCAAGGTCAAGTTAACAAGGTCCAAGGTCATGGTCAAATATGAAAGGTCTTGGTAGGAGGTGTCTATGTGTGAAATATCAACACTGTATTATGTAAAAGTAAAATGAAACACAGGCCAGGTTAAAATTTTTAAAAGTAGGCCAAATGCCAAGGTCAAGGTCATGGTCAAATGTGAAAGGTCTTGGTTGGAGGTGTCCATGTGTGAAATATCAAGGCTGTAGGTGTAAAAGGACATGATATATATGCCTGGCTTCAGTCTTTTTAAAAGTAGGTCAAACTCCAAGGTCAAGGTTGCAATATTCAAGGTCATGGTCAAATGTGAAAGGTCTTGAGAGGAGGTGTCTATGTGTGAAATATCAAGGCTGTAGGTGTAATAGGACATAAGATAAAGGCTAGGTTAAATATTTCTAAAAGTATGTAAAAATCAAAGGTCAAGGTCACACAGGCCAAGGTCATGGTCAAATGTGCAAGGTCTTGGTAGGAGGTGTCCATGTGTAAAATATTCAGACTGTATAGGTAACAGGACATGAGATATAGGCCTAGTTTAAGATTTTTAAAAGTAGGCCAAACCCCAAGGTCAAGGAACAAGGTCATGGTCAAAAGTGAAATATCTTGGTTGGAAGTGACCATGTGTGAAATATCAAGACTGAATATGTAAAATGACATGAAATATAGGCCAGGTTAATGTATTATAAAAGTAGGTCAAACACCAAGGTCAAGGTCACAAGGTCCAAGGTCATGGTCAAATGTGAAAGGTCTTGGTCCTAGGTGTCCATGTGTCAAATATCAAGGCTGTATGTGTAAAAGGACATGATATATCGGCTAGGTTAAAGTTTTTTTAAAGTAGGTCAAAGTCCGAGGTCAAGGTCCCAAGGTTCAAGGTCATGGTCAAATGTGAAAGGCCTTGGTAAGATGTGTCCATGTGTGAAATACCAAGGCTGTATGTGTAATAGCACATAAGATATAGGCCCAGTTTAATTTTTTTAAAAGTAGGTCAAACTCCAAGGTCAAGGCTACATGGTCCAAGGTCATAGTCGTATGTCAAAGGTCTAGGTCGGAGGTTTCCATGTGTCAAATATCAAGGCTGTATGTGTAAATGGACATGATATATCGGCCAGGTTAAAGTTTTTTAAAAGTAGGTCAAACTCCAAGGTCAAGGTCACAAAGTCCAAGGTCATGGTCAATTGTGAAAGGTCTTGGTAAGATGTGTCCATGTGTGAAATATCAAGGCTGTATTTGTAAAAGGTCATTAGATATATGCCGGGTTTAATTGTTTTTAAAGTAGGTCAAACTCCAAGGTCAATGTCACAAGGTCCAAGGTCATGGTTAAATGTGAGCGATGTTGATAGGAGGTATCTATGTGTGAGATATCAAAGCTGCATGTGTAAAAGGACACGAGATATAGGCAAGGTTAAGAATTAAGTGTAAAAATCAACAAAGGGCAATAACTCCAAGAAGTTGATTAGCAGAGTTACGGTTCTTGTGCACTGCACCTCTCCATAATGAAATCTATTCACCTGTAAAGTTTCATGATTCTACCTTACATCTTTTTTGAGTTGTGTTCCGGACAGGAATCAAGTTATAAGATCAACTAAGGGCAATAACTCACAAAATTTGATCGGCAGAGTTACGGTTCTTCTGCACTGCACCTCTCCATAATGAGACCTATCCACCTGTAAAGTTTCATGATTCTACCTAACATAGTTTTTGAGTTATGCTCCGGACAAGAATCAAGTTTGAAAATCAACAAAGGGCAATAACTCAAAAAATATGATCAGCAGAGTTACGGTTCTTGTGCACTGCACCTCTCCATAATGAGATCTATCCACCTGTAAAGTTTCATGATTGTACCTTACATACTTTTTGAGTTATGCTCCGGACAAGAATCAAGTTATAAAATCAACAAAGGGCAATAACTCAAAAAATTTGATCGACAGAGTTACAGTTCTTGTGCACTGCACCTCTCCATAATGAGATCTATCCACCTATGAAGTTTCATGATTCTACCTTTAATATTTTTCGAGTTATGCTCCAGACAAGGTTTGGTCTACGGACAGACCGACGGACCGACCGACATACCGACCGACCGACCGACACTTGCAAAACAATATACCCCCATTTTCTTCGAAAGGGGGCATAATAAAATGTATGCATTTACAATAGTTTTGTGCTTACCAAAGTAATGGCAAGATGGCCATGTATGTTGTGTTTGATATTCAAAGACTTACTTCAAAACTGATTTTTATTAAATATTTTAGGCATTTACTAGACTGGCAGTAATTGTTTCTGCTCTACAAACTGACATTGTACAGAATGTTTTCATAGTAAAACACAAATTTCATAAAATGATGGGAGTGCTGTCCATTGACGATAAAAGTCTGACCATATGTGACTGGATATGACCTTTTTGAGTAAATGTTTTTTCACAATAAAACACAAATGTCATCAAAAGTTCAAAGTTTTGTCCATTGATGACATATGCCTGACCATATGTGACTGAAGATGCCCCTTTTGTGTAAAACTTTTATCACAATATGAGCAATGATATGGTCTCTCATTGGTATGAATTCTGATATGTCTCTGTAAAATTTGTTTGGTTGAGAAATCCTTTCCACAGATGTTACATGGATATCTTCTTTTCTGAAGCCAGGGGACACCTGCAAATAAAGTTAACCCTTTACCAAACAGTCATGAGATTTAATATGGTAGGTTAGTGCAAAAATATTGTAGGTTCATACAAGCATTATGTACATGTATGCTCTTACACCTGATTTGCGCTACTCCCTTGAATTATAGCTTTTGTAATACATGAGCCCAAGATAAGGGACTGCTAACATCAAAATCAATTTTGCTTTTCAATTGTTCACCAAATCTAAAGCAATGTTGGTACTTCTCATTAGAACAGTTTCATCAAGACTGTTCAAATGAGTACAAATAACACAACGTTTGTTCAAGTAATAAGGGGATAGAATGCCGTCTCTCCCAATAATCTATTCTAGAGATATGAAAGATTATGATTTTTTTCATTGCATCAATCATGGAACAGGTCTGGCAAAGGATTAACTTTTTTAATGTTTCCACAAGCTTACCATAGAAGTCAAAGCCATGTCTTCTTTGAGATCGTCAATAATTAAAAGAATATGTTCAACATGAGTGTAGACACCAAGAAAGGAAATTTACATCGCTCGGTGAAAGGCATACATCAAAATAGAGTTATTCTACCACCGGGTTCAACATTAACTTTTTTGGTTTTCAGACAGGCAGGCTTGTTGCTGCCAGTTGCTGATAGCCCTGACCAAATATGCACTAGTCCTATTCAAATATTTGCATCAGAAAGATAATTATAAATGGAAAAGTTGTTAAAAACAGTAATCCTTTAAAAAGCTATAAGGCCAATTTTAAAACATAAATAAACGAAAATTTTAAAGAGCTTATGTTTTTGTTGGGTCACATATCTTGTGTTTTCATTATAGTAAATGTGACTGAGATTTGAAATGAGGCTGACCAGTCAGTCCTGCATCTTGGAGACCTAACTAGCCCTGACCAAGCAGCAGGCAGGAAATGTCTGTTGGGCACAGGTTAATGTTGAACCCTGAGCTACACTTTGGCTTCAAGTAAATCAGTGTACACCATCAAAATATCCCACAGCTTAATTTCTTCGAAATGGTAACAGAATAGAAGCATTTTGGGGTATTTCATATCAAAATCTGATTAATAATGCATACTTATTTTTGTAAACATAATAATTGTGTATAAAAACATTATGAGAAAAGATGATATTGTCCATTAACCCTTTCCCAAACAAGACCTGGTTTTGACGTCCCTAATAGAAAAGGCTTGTGAAAACATTGAAACAAAAGAAGAAACTGCTGATAACCAGCAGTTTCTCCTTTTGTCTCAATATTTTCCTTGTCATATTTTACATAAATTCTACCTTTAATAACTTCTATTTTGTCATTTGTGGCAGTTTTTGAAGTCGACCACCCTAAAATTTTGCTGTTTGGGAAAGGGTTAAAAGAAGTTGTTCAAATGAGCAATTTCTTCTTTTCTCATTAAGTTTATTTTCAAAATTATTTGCAAAAACACTGATTTTCAAAGTTTACTGATAATTATATAATTGCCTCTACAGATTAAAACAAGAACTGTGGTAGAGCAGACTAATACCCCCAACCGGCAAGGGTAACAAATTAGGTCTAATTATCTCCATTAATTTACCTTGAAGAGCAATCAAATTGCTTCATGCCAATGTCCATGGCATATTGATTGTTCATAAAATATTTTCATCTAAATCCGTCCATCCATTTGAGAGTAAAAAGTGAATAAGTATTCCAAGTTTGGGTTGAATCCCTTTGATAGTATGGAAGTTATTGATGTTTGAAAAAACTTTAACCTTTGTTGCAACACCGACCCCAACGCTGATGCCCGGGTGACAGTATAAGCTCATTTTCTTCGAAAAGTCGAGCTAAAAAGGTGTTTCTCAAGAAGTACAAATTCTATGTCAAAGCATGGAATGTATTGGAAGAAAGGAAGAGGAGGCATGTTTTCAGCATTTACTTCTTTTCTTTTTATGTTTCCATATAGCATTTTCAAATAATCACATGAGGACATCAAAATGAAGACTTTCTTCAAATCTAAATTTTTTCAGTAAAGGACATCAGCATCAACCGCAAACTCTAACTAAGAGCAGTGTTCTCTCAAGCCTAATAAGCTGTATTAGCCCCACAACTTAATGTAAATCAGTGTAATGCCCCTACAGATTCAAAAGTTAAACTAACCTAATTCTTCAAAACTGTCACAAAACAGGGGGATTTTTAGGCATTTCATGTCAAAAACTGATATATAACTCATTTTTTTTCAAATTGTAAATGTAATACTTGGTTATAAAAACATTACAGGAAAAGAAGAAATTGTCCAAAAAGAGCAGTTTCTTCTCTTCCCATTATGTCTTTATTCAAAATTATTTGCATAAACAAATGTTTTTCAAGGTTTACTGATGCTTATATATATTCCGTTTTTATTCACCTTTCAGGGTGTGGCTAAGGAAAGAGGTTATTCGACGATTAAGGGAATACAACTCCTTATAACATTTTTGATTAATCATTCTGAAGGTTATTTCCCTTTGTACGTTAACATCTTTTGGTCCAATTTGAAAGCTTCAGCAGACAACAAAGTGGATTTTGGTAAAATAGGATTTGTGCAAAATTTTGCTTAAGAAATTTTGAGGTAAAGAAAGAAAATGCTTGTCAGCAGTATTTTCTTTCTTTGCTTCAATACTTTCCCATTTGCTTTCTTCTATCAGTGATGTCAAAACCTGTTCTTATTTGGAAAGCTTGTGTTTGGGATTTTTTTTTCTACCACAGACCATTACCACACAGTGACGTCTTTTCATGCCCTGCGAGATAAGGGAAAACATCATGGAAAATGAAGAAATTGCTTGTCACACGCAATTTCTACATTTTCTGCAATGTTTTCTACCCAGAAATGCCAAAATATTTAAAATTTCATTCACTTGAAATTGTAGTCTGCAACATCTTTGAATTTGAGCTAGTCTACAATTATGCCATCTGGAAATGTGGAAATAATAAAATCCTCTCCCAAAATGGTGTTTCCGTTTGACAGTCATACAGGACATTGCATTACAAAACCTTGAAGGAAAACAAATATAGGTGACCACAAGAATAAATTGCCCCTGACAGGCTTGTCATGAAACATGACTCAAATGCTAAAAATTACCTTTTGCCATATCCTGGTTCATTATGATTATATATTCAAATTGAGAAATATGTCTTTGAAGAAATTTGAATGACTGGTATACAACAATTTTCCAGTCATATTGCAGTGGCTGTTGACATGATAGTATGCATTCCTGCACCAGAACAAACACATCCAATCTGAGCCATCAGCTGCTCATTGCACTTCTATATATCAATCTCGGGTTCTAACCAGCATCCTCTGCATTATACAAAGCTACAGATAAGAGGGAAAGATGGCTTTTCATAATGCAACATATATATTTGAGCCAAGATCTGGAAAAACGTCCCTTATAGCTTTAAAGACAGCCAGGTCTCAAGATCAGGCCATGCCTAGATGCAGTCTACCCAGCATCCATGTTACTTTCAAATGGTTAGTACAGACCATGAGGAAGCTATTAGAGAACAACATGGTTCCTGGTCAGACTGCGTGTATATGCAGGCTGATCTGGAACCATGTTGTTCTCAAATGCTATAAGGGACGTTTTTCCAGGTCCTGGCTCATTTGCTTTTATTTTTCATCAAACACTATGTTGTGGGTACTCACTCGAATCGTCAAATCAGTACCCACAACATATGATTTGGATATATAACATCAAGTTTGAAATGCTTTCAACCCCTCTTATGGTGTTCTGATTGATAGAACCTCACATTACCAACTGAATGAGGAATAATAAACAATCAACACAAAAACAAGTTTGTCAAGTAAGCTCTAGCCATTCTTCACACAAAGCCATTTTTGCTCGAATTTGGATTTATAATATCAACATCCGAGACAATTTATTCAGAATTTAAAATTTTGATGGGAATATTATAAGCCCCCTATTTTTCATAATAGTCACATTAAAATGGTAAAACTTAGACAGATTGTTTTCTAGAGCAAAATTATGTCAACATTGAAACAGTTCATAATATTCTCACTGGTGAAAAAATCATTGAACCTCAATAAATACCTGCTTATTTCCTCCCACAATCACACTAATACAGACACTTATGTTCAGGAACTAATTAACTCATTACCTGACAGCAAAATTTTAAACTTCTTCAAATTCAAACATGTTGCAGACAACAATTTCAATTGAATCAATAGAAAACATGATTGTGTGTCACATGCTATTCCTTCATTTGCAACATTTTTTTTTAAAAAAGCCCTTTTCTTATGGGGCATAAAAAAGTGTCATTTTGAGGGAATCATTCCTTTTTTCATCAAATATTGGGCAAAGATTCTTTCAACCAATAAATACCTGATTTTATGAGATGTCCGGTAATTCTTGCAGAGAAAATAGCTTTCGTATTTGAGCTAGGGCTTGCTTGACTCAGAACCCCAGAAAACATTTAGTGATTTTAACCCTTTCCCAAACAACAAAATTCAAAGGTGTTCCAACACAAAAGCTGTTGTAGACAACAGAATTGATGTTAAAAAACATGGAATTTGTGTACTATATAGCACAGAAAAATATTGAGACAAAAGGAGAAAATGCTGATTATCAGCATTTTCTTCTTTTGTTTCAATGTTTTCCCAAACCTATTTTCTTACAGGCGTCAAAACCAGGTCTTGTTTGGGAAAGGGTTAACTTAAATTTCCCCATTGACTGTGATAAGATTATCTGTTTTCATCTGGTACAAAACTAGAACTGTCGCAGAGCGGACTAATACCCCCACAGTGCCTCATTTGAGAAAATAAATCCACAGTAGAACTATCTCCCTTGGTTGACAAAGGGCCTTAGTTGACAACGCAGAGCTAAGAAATTGCTTCATGCTCATCTCCATGTCATGTAGATCGTCCATGGAAATTTTCATGAAAATCCGAACGGTTCGGGAGGAGTTGCACTCAAGAAATGGGACAGACAGATGGACAGACAGACAGGGAGATTCCTATATAATATACCACCTCCACTCCCCTGCAAACAAAGTTTGGGGGGTATAATTTGTTTCAGGGGGTATAATAATTGTTTTCCAAACTACAAAATCTTAGTCTGGCCAAAAAAATCACAACGAAATTAAAGCAAACAACATCCTAAATTGAAAAGAATGAAATACGGATTATCAATATTTCATTATTGTCTCTCAGTATTTTCAAATGCTGTTTTATCCAAGAGTTGTGTAACAAATGTATTGTCTGGGAAAGAGTTAAACGTTCCATGATCAACGAAGACACCTTCTTTAGCCAAGGTTAAACCAAACTACAAAGTGTTTAGCCTTGGCTGATTAATCCAGATTTTGTGGGTATCTCTTTAGGCTGCATTGATCAATACCAATGTCAAAAATTCTGCAAAACAGGCTCAGCTTAGAGAGACAAATGGATGGACAGACAGACAGGTGGAAAACAACAATAAAACAATCCCCCACCTATCTTTCAATCACTCAGTTTTCTGGAGTTCTGTTAAAATAATAAAGAAACGATCAATGATCACTTACTGTAAGGAAGTTGAGATTGTTGATCACCGCCCATTGCTGCCTGTGGATCATAGCCCATGTTTTGAGATGCGATTGGTTGTGGACTTTTCCCAAGTTCGACTCCCGTGATTTCTAGTTCCATATCTGCCTCTGATATTGCTTCAACTTTAATGTTTACGTTTGGATCACTGTCACTTTTATTTGTATCACCTTGTCCTGAATCGTTTAACTGATTATCTGTACCCTGTTTGTCGTTTGGAATGTTTCCATCGTTGGATGTTTGTGAGAATGAATGTCCGTCGTTACTCGCCGAGCTGTGTGGGGATTCATGTGGTTCTTGTTTAACTATTGGACTACTTAGCGGAGAGTCATGAAGAGTTTTTGGACTATCAAACGAGCTATCAAGGCTCCTTCGTTGAGGTCTAGCTACTGGATATGGCTCATGTCTCAGATTCAAGGCACCACGAACAACAGCCAAACGACTGTTTGGGGCCGCAAGTCTGGGCCGTGGACCTGTGGGACCATAGTTCGCAGGCCATGGTTGTGCCACCATTGGAGGTGGGGGCGGTGGTTTCTGTTGCTGCATTTTCTCCATTGCTTTCTTCTTATGGAATCCTGAAACACAACATATTGGTTAACTGAATGGCATTTAACCCTTTCCCAAACGACAAAATATTAGGGTAACCCATTTCTGAAGCTAATGCAGCAATCAAAATATATATGGCGAAAAAGACTGGATTAATGTATGAAATATCGCATAGAAAACTTTGAGGCAAAATGATAAACTGCTGGTGATCAGCAGTTTCTTCTTTTGTCTCAATGTTTTCCCAAGAAATTTACATCAAGGACGTAAAAACCAGGTCTTGTTTGGGAAAGGGTTAACCATTTCCAAAAAATTCATTCATTGATTGAATGGAGTTTTACATCCCACAAAACAGCTAAGGTCATATGGAGACAGAATCTTCGTTTAGCTCTGTATCAGATGACAAAAATTGGAATTTTTCATATTTGAAAGGTGTTACAGGTGACAATTTCAAGTGCATGAAAACATTTTTGAGAGTCATTTTTCTACTATTCAGCATAGGGAATAAGTACTGTTCGCAAGAAATACTCCCCAAAAGAATATAGAGGCTACCTGGCTCACAAGTGAGCAATATCTCATACTTGCCAGTGTTTCTTTTTGATTTTGGGGGAAGGTGGTCAGGGCCCATAGGTGAGGGAAAATTTGCGTGTGAACGCCCAAATAAGGGAAATTTCAATACATGCTTATACTCTCAAATACAGTGTTTTAAATGCATTTAACTTGCTTGTATATCATAATGGGACATTCAAACAACCATTTGAACTGTTAGAGATGCCTAGAATCTAAATATGATTTGGATTTTTCTATGAAACAGAAAAATCTAGTTCAAGGAGGGGAAAATGTATCTGAAATGGGGGAAAAAAGTATATTCCACAGAGAGGGGGAAGGGTCCGAATAACGACCAATTTTTTAGGAAAAAAAAACACTGCTTGCACTAGATACTGCCATTAGCAATTTTTCCATTTTCCTCAGTGTTTTCCCGACTGTTTTTCACTGTGTCACTGTTTCGAAATGGGTTTACCCTTTCCAAAACAAGACCTGGATTAGATGTCCCAAATACAAATATCTTGTGAAAACATTGAGGCAAACAAAGAAAATGCTGATAACCACCATGACAGCTTCCCATCATAAACAACAGGAGACTGATGGCCTACCTTTGATAAAGGCATCTAACAACTGAAGCAGTCCAACGATAGTATTTCATAAAGAATGAGAATCAACAAAGGGCAATAACTCAATTGACCCTTTCCCAAACAAGACCTGGTTTTGACGTCCCTAATAGAATAGGCTTGGGAAAACATTGAAACAAAAGAAGAAACTGCTGATAACCAGCAGTTTCTCCTTTTGTCTCAATATTTTCTTTGCCATATTTTAAACAAATTCCATCTTTAATACCTTCCATTTTGTCATTTTTGGCAATTTTTGAAGTGGATCACCCTAAAATTTTGCCGTTTGGGAGAGGGTAAATATGATTAACAGAGTTATAGTTCTTGTGCAAGGCACTTCCACACAATGAGATCTATCTACCTTTGAAGTTTCATGATTTTACCTTGTATACTTTTTGAGGTATGCTCCGTACAAGGTTGGTAGAAAGACCAATCGACTATCTGACCAGTCACTTGCAAAACAGTATTATACCATCAAAGGTACATCATAACAAATGTCACTTACTTTTGAGACAAAACCCAAGGAACTGTGATTTAATATCTTCATGGTCGTCTAGAAAGAATTTTCCCGAGTCTGACCCGAGATGGCTGAGGGTGCCGTCTGAAACACTGGCCGTCAATATGACTGATTCTTCATCAGTGTGGCTGGCTAGCTGCTCCACCTGCGGGAAAAGAACGGAAACAATATTTAACCCTTTCCCAAACAACAAAATTCTAGCCTAATTTGGGTTGTCTAAATTGAAAGCTGCTACAGATGACTAAAGGCATGTAATTGTTATTACAGATAAAATTTGGGTATAATGTAGCACAGAAAATATTGAGACAAAAGGAGAAACTGCTGGTTCTCAGCAGTGTCTTCTTTTGTCTCAATGTTTTCCCATGCCATTTCTTTTAGGACGTCAAAACCAGGTCTTGTTTGGGAAATGGTTAAAAGAAAGAAAATTTATCAGAGCTACAGCTAATAAGAGGGGGTGATTGCTTTTCAAAATGCAATATTTCATTTATTGTTCATCAAACACTATGTTGAGGGTACTCATTGGAATTGTCTCATAACACAGGGTTTGGATTTCAGATAACAATTGAATATGGCTTCACTCCATCATATCTGTTTCTCTGTTGTTTTTTTTTTTTTTTACAAAAATACAAAACAAAAACAACACTTTCCAACAAGAGCTGTCCGAAGACAGCGCGCTCGACTTTCTAAGTTGCTTAGTATAAAGGGGGCATAACTCCAAATAGAGTGGTCCCAGGGTCATGGGCCCTGATAGTAAGGTAGAGGGAGTGATGGTGAATAAGTATTCCAAGTTTGGGTTGAATCCCTTTGATAGTATGGAAGTTATTGATGTTTGAAAAAACTTTAACCTTTGTTGCAACGCCAACGCCGACGCCCGGGTGACAGTATAAGCTCTCATTTTCTTCGAAAAGTCGATCTAAAAACAAGGCCTGATTTTGACATCCCTTATAGAAAGGGCTTTGGAAAACATTGAGGCAAATGAAGATACTGCTGATGATCAGCATTTTCTCCTTTTGCCTTACTAATATTTGAGTTTTACTTCCCACTCGACAACTAACTTACTAAGGTCATAAGGAGACAGAGACGGAACCTCAAATTAAAGATTCATAAGTAAGACTTCTGTTGTTGAGAAACAAATGCCATTTTTCAGATACAATATTGGGCTAGCCAGGGTTCAAAACCACAATCATTGAATTGGATTTAATAGTTTTATATCCCATTCAACAGCCAAAGTCTTAAGGAAACAGGACCTCATGTTAAAGTCTCATCCGAAAGACTGGAGTGGCAGGGGGTCGGACCTGAAACCCATGTGTTAAAAGCCTGTGTGTTAAAATTTGCATTTCAGTAATATGGAACAATTTTATCCAGTTATCAGTGACTTTTAGTACTAAAAAGTACTAAATTACTGCACAATGACGCATTTAGACTCCCTCAGAAGAAAAGGCTTGGGAATACATTGTGGGAGATGAAGAAATTCCTTGTGACAAGCAATTTCTTCATTTCTCACATTTTTTTCTATAAAAAAAGACCAACTAGAAGACCTGAAGGTCTTGAGTCGCTCCACAGGCCTGAATTTCATGTAATATTTAATCCAAGTTTTGATTAGATTGTTCAATGCTTGTGTTTCATTAAGCAAAAAGAAAGTTACAAAACTGGATTGTTCAAAATGTTTGGCTCTTGAAGCAAAGAAAGTAAAACTATATGTTTGCCATTTGAGAAAGGGTAAAAGGAATTGTAGAACATTCCAGCTTAGGATGATATTAGCAATTAAAATTTTCCATCTTCCAAACAGATCTAAATTAACAGACCATTGATTACTCCAAAATATTTCATATTTCTAAAAATAGATTTTGAGCTAAAATAGATTCAGGGAAATACCATATTCCAAAATTAATGCAAATGGCTGATGAAACCTGAATTTCTTGTAATATCAAGTCCAAGTTTTGACTAAATTTTTCAATACTTGTTGCTCTTAAAGCAATTACAAAGTAACTAGAAAGCTGAAAATACATTCATATACAATCAATTGGTTACCAAGCTTTGTCTTTATTAGAGTGAGTTTGGCTGTTAGAGTAAAAAAGTCACAATTAGCAATTTTGTCAAATTGAAAGGCATATAACTGAGGATTTTATATTCCTATCTAGCTAAGAATCACACTAAAGCAAGACCTTAACTTCACCTACATCTTGTTTAAGTTTTGACCTGATTGTTCAATATTTGTGGATGTAAAGAGTGTAAAATCAAAGTCGAAAACATCAATTTTGTCAAATTCAAGGTCAGAAAAATCATGATTTAAGATTCCTATGAAGCAGAAAATTACACACATGCAAGATCTTATGGCCAGTAAGATTACATGAAAATTTCGTGTTGATTGGTGGATATTTATGGTTGTTTGAGTAAAAATAAGGTCAAAAATGGTAATTTTGCCAATGTCAAGGGCACATAACTCAAGACCTAATATTCAGATCAAGCTGAAAATTGCACTCAAGCAAGATCTTATCAGCACCAACATTCTGACCAAGTTTTGTCTTGATTGATAAATATTTGTAGTGGCTAGAGTGAAAACAAAGTCAAAACAGCCATTTTTTTTAATTCAAGGGCAGATAACTCCAGACTTTCTGGTTCAATCAGTATCAATTTTAGGAATCTGATAGAGGACCACCTAAGGATCATTCCTGTGAAGTTTGATTGAAATCCATCAAGTAGTTTCTGAGAAGAAGATTTTTAAAGAAAAAGTTGACGACCAGACGGACGGACGGACGGACGGACGCACGCACGCACGCACGCACGACGGACACAGCGCCATGACAATAGCCCGCTGGCCTGAAGGCCAGTGGAGCTAAAAATTGTACACTTTCCTTCACAGTCATGATATTAGCGTCTGCAACATCTTTGAATTTGGACCAGTCTAAAACTTTGCCGGCTGGTAATGGGTTAAAATTTGAATTCCAGGAATGAGTTATATTTGTGACCCGTCACGCTAAAAGGGACCTTATTGGATGTGTGAAAAATATCGACCCTAGTCAGTCTGCGCAGTTCGTGCAGCCAGACTAGGGCCGATACTTTTCACTGTTATGTAATTATCTGAAATTGGAATGTTGTCCCTATCTTAATATATGTACATTTTTCGGATACGGGATCTGGTTGACCTATGCCGAGTCTGACAAGTTCGTCAAAATTTGGATTTTTGGAGTTTGGATAAGGTCCCTTTTAGCGTGACGGATCACATTTATTTACTCTTACCAGTTGCTGAATTTGGCTCTTCAACACAGCCTTGAGTATAACCTTGTATCCGGGAATCTCTTTTATAATGTCCATGTCTGGTGTGGCCATTTTGTTATATCTAATGTTTTCTCTCTCCTCTCTTCAGAATTTCTGAAATAAGAAAATTCAAGATTGCTTTTGTTTGCTCTTAATAAAAGATGTCAGGCTAAAAGGAAACATTGCTTTTCACTTGACCTTAATAAAAGATGTCAGGCTTATAGAAAATATTGGTTTTCATTTGACCTTAATAAAAGATGTCAGGCTTGTAGTAAATATTGGTTTTCGTTTGTCCTTCATAAAAGATGTCAGGCTAATAGGAAATATTGATTTTCATTTGCCCTTCATAAAAGATGGCAGGCTAATAGGAAATATTGATTATCATTTGCCCGTCATAGAGATGTCAGGCAAATAGGAAACATTGATTATCATTTGCCCTTCATAAAAGATGGAAGGCTAATAGGAAATATTGATTATCATTTGCCCTTCATAAAAGATGGCAGGCTAATAGGAAATATTGATTATCATTTGCCCTTCATAGAGATGTCAGGCTAATAGGAAATATTGATTTTCATTTGCCCTTCATAAAAGATGGCAGGCTAATAGGGAATATTGATTTTCATTTGCACTTCATAGAGATGTCAGGCTAATAGGAAATATTGATTTTCATTTGCCCTTCATAAAAGATGGCAGGCTAATAGGAAATATTGATTTTCATTTGCCCTTCATAAAAGATGGCAGGCTAATAGGAAACATTGATTATCATTTGCTCTTCATAAAAGATGGCAGGCTAATAGGAAACATTGATTATCATTTGCTCTTCATAAAAGATGGCAGGCTTATAGGAAATATTGATTTTCATTTGCCCTTCATAGAGATGTCAGGCTAATAGGAAATATTGCTTTTCATTTGCCCTTCATAAAAGATGGCAGGCTAATAGGAAATATTAATTATCATTTGTCCTTCATAAAAGATGGAAGGCTAATAGGAAATATTGATTATCATTTGCCCGTCAGAGAGATGTCAGGAAAATAGGAAACATTGATTATCATTTGCCCTTAATAAAAGATGTCAGGCTAATAGGAAACATTGATTTTCATTTGCCCTTCATAAAAGATGGAAGGCTAATAGGAAATATTGATTATCATTTGCCCGTCAGAGAGATGTCAGGAAAATAGGAAACATTGATTATCATTTGCCCTTAATAAAAGATGTCAGGCTAATAAGAAATATTGATTTTCATTTGCCCTTCATAAAAGATGGCAGGCTAATAGGAAATATTGATTATCATTTGTCCTTCATAAAAGATGGAAGGCTAATAGGAAATATTGATTATCATTTGCCCTTCATAAAAGATGGCAGGCTAATAGGAAATATTGATGATCATTTGTCCTTCATAAAAGATGTCAGGCTAATAGGAAATATTGATTATCATTTGCTCTTCATAAAAGATGGCAGGCTAATAGGAAACATTGATTATCATTTGCTCTTCATAAAAGATGGCAGGCTTATAGGAAATATTGATTTTCATTTGCACTTCAAAGAGATGTCAGGCTAATAGGAAACATTGCTTTTCATTTGCCCTTCATAAAAGATGGCAGGCTAGATCTAATAGGAAATATTGATTATCATTTGTCCTTCATAAAAGATGGAAGGTAGGAAATATTGATTATCATTTGTCCTTAATAAAAGATGGCAGGCTAATAGGAAATATTGATTTTCATTTGCTCTTCATAAAAGATGGCAGGCTTATAGGAAATATTGATTTTCATTTGCACTTCATAGAGATGTCAGGCTAATAGGAAATATTGCTTTTCATTTGTCCTTCATAAAAGATGACAGGCTAATAGGAAACATTGATTATCATTTGCCTGTCATAAAAGATGTTGGACTTTTAAACTTGTCCTTCATGAGATTGTCAGACCTAGAGTAACATTAATTTTCACTAACAAGTCATTCATGAAAGTTTGCATATTTTGCATAAACACAATGAATTCCAAGGTTTACCAATATATTTTATAATTTGCCACTACAGCTTCAAATTATACTAAGTCCGAACCTGGGATTATGTAGTGATAACGATACTGACTTACAAATTTCTGTAACAGAAACAAAATTTATATTCAAATTTCCTGTTAAACTCCCTATCTAATAAGATTTATTGAGGAATTTCTAAGTCGGAATAGCAATACATAATATCTGAAAATCGGAAGATCCCCACAGAAATTGAATGTTTCAACAAAGGAGTTTCTGTAACAAACAATAATCAATAGAGTGTCTGTGTTTCGATATACTGTAACAGAGAGAAATGTACCAATATTGCCTCAGAATTAATGTAACAGAAAATAATATTGAATTTCCTCCTGACTTCTGTGTTTCTGAGACAGAAAGTATTGATTTTCAGCTGTCTCTCTCCGGGGAGCCGAGACAGAGAATATCAATTCTCTCTGCTAGGAGACAGAATTTCAATACTTGATATCTTTGTCGCTATCTCAAAGTCTCTCAGAATTAATGTATCTTTTTCCCCATTTTCTGGAACAGGGGAAAGATATTGGTGTTTTCTACATCTAGACAACCATGAATGTTTCAAAATTTCTGTAGCAGACTGGAAAATATTGCTACTGAAACTTTAACCCTTTCCCAAACAAGACCTGGTTTTGACGTTCCTAATAGAAAAGGCTTGGGAAAACATTGAAACAAAAAAAGTAACTGCTGATAACCAGCAGTTTCTCCTTTTGTCTCAATATTTTCTATGTCATATTTTACACAAATTCTACCTTTAATAACTTCCGTTTGGTAATTTGTAGCAGTTTTTGAAGTGGATCAACCCAAAATTTTGCCATTTGGGAAAGGGTTAAGTAGTGTATCCATTACCAGATGGCAAAATTCTAGACTGTCCCAAATTCAAAGATGGTGCAGAAGACAATTTCAAGTGGATGGATAGGAGTTTTACCTTTTTTGTCTTTCTGGACAGAAAATGTGGAAAATGAAGAACAAGCAACTTCTTTAATTTAACAATGCTTTTGAACTTCTAAAGCAGAAGAATTGGACTGTGTATAAAGTTCTACAGCCAACTTTAGTTTACAGCTTGTCATATTAAGAAGAGTTCTATTCTAAAGGTATTCCATCCATCACAAGGGTGGATCCAGGGTGTGTGTCCAAGCCTAAGATTTTTTTCCAGGGGGGTCTAAGCCCAAATTATGGCTTAAAAAGTAGTAAATATCTAACGTTACACTAAATTCATATAGTCAAAATTAAATCTTCAGTCAATGCCAGCGAGGGTCCGGACCACCCCCCCCCCTCTCTAGATCCGCCCATGCATTATCATTAGATCTAGATACGAAATTACATCATTGGGCGACATCCCGAATAACGGAATATCCTGGGTAAAATAACGGGTATCCCTCGTCAATTTCTGTTGCCACAGATGATATCCGGAAATTGACCAGGGTATCACTCATTAATTTCTGTAAACATGGATGGCACCCAAAGATGCAACGTTTTGTAGAAAATGATGGCTTGTAATCCTACAAATCTCAAGACTTGAGTAGCATGGGAACAATCTAGCTTTTAATTTTTGGCAAAAAAAACATCGACTTTTTAAGGTTTTTTTCTTTCAACAAAAGACATGGCATTTAACCCATTACCACACATTGACTCTTTTTGACTCCCAAAAAGATTAAAGCTTTGGAAAACATTGTGGAAAATGAAGAAATTGCTTCTGACAAGCAATTTCTTCATTTCCCACAATGTTTTCTACCCTAAAACACCAAAATAATTTAAATTTTATTCACTTGAAACTGTCGTCTGCAACATCTTTGAATTTGAAACAACCAAAAATCTTGTTGTTTGGTAATGGGTTAAATAAAGTCATGTCGGCTAACTTTATCCTAAACAGTAATGTTTTGCCAATATCAACTTAGCCATCACTGAGCTCTAGAGATTTAGCACAGAAATATTGAGTTGTTTCTCACACAGAAAATCTGCCAATACAACACATTATCTGGGCCATAGAATTACTGTTACAGGAATAATTTCTCATTTGAATGTGAATCAGATAACTCATCTCCAGATTCTCTGAACCAAAATTATCCCTACTTGTTGCAGGTTGAAACTGAAAATTACACCAGAAATTGGAATATTGAAACACAAATACCAAGAGCTACAGATAAGAGGGGGTAACAGCTTTTCAAAATGCAATATTTCTCTAAATATTCACCAAACCCTATGTTGTGGGTACTCATTGGAATCATCTCCTTCAGACAATTCAAAAGAATACCCACAACATAGGGTTTTGATTTAGAATAATAAATTTGGAATGCTCTCTTAACCCTTTCCAAAACAAGATCTGGTTTTGATGTCCCTAAAAGGATAGGCCTGGGAAAACATTGAGACAAAAGAAACTGCTGATAAGCAGCAGTTTCTCCTTCTGTCTCAATATTTTCTGTGCTATAAATATTAATGCACACAATTCTTTCCTTTATTAACATGCATTTTGTAGGGTTAATCAGCTTTCAAATTAGATAACCCTAAAATTTTGTCATTTGGGAAAGTGTTAACTGCTGATATGAATAGATCTACCTACCAGATGTCAGGCATAATTCTAGATTAGAATATCTTGAGAGAAAATATAAACGATCATCTAATCAACCTCTGAACAATGTCATTGGCAAGTTTTACCAAATTCTTTGCCATGTAATAAAACGAAATGTGATAAGCTGTTTGCCCTTTCCCAAACAAGACCTGGAATTGACAAACCTAGGGAAGCAAAAATTGAAAACATTTGGTATTCAAAAATTTTATTCAAGAAAATGTGTTTTCCAATATTTTGTCCTTCTCCAAAGAAGGATGAAGGTGGACTCGTAGCCACAAACCAATACCCATCATCAAGTTTGTGGCAACGACATCGCAGCTATAATATGCCCCCTCCCCCCCACCCCACTCCCGCATAGAAAGAAAATGCCCCTGATTTAATCCATATCGGGGCAGAAAAGGATTGGATTGTATGGAGTTTTACCTCCCACTCAACAGCTAAGGTCATTTAGAGATGGGACCTTGGTTTAAAGTCACATCCGAAAGACTGGAGAAGCGGGGGATCGAACTGACGATCCCTGTGATTTAAGTCCAGCGCGTTACCACTGCACTAGATCTACCTCCGTCGGGGCAGAAAAGATCCGGATCAGAAAAATAGACTGGGTTTAAAACCAGTTTTACCTGATAAATTGGGTGTTGTTCTAAAATCTCGTTAAGTTCTACGTACCGGCTTCAATCTAGCTTACTTAAATGCAAGGTTTTAGAGTTCACACCGATAATTTTTCCCGATTATTTTTCAGAAATAATGTAACAGTTTACATTTACTTTTAATTAAGATAAAAAAAATAAATTGATCATTTATTTGACCTTGATATCTGAATAACCAACCTTAATGTTTCCCCATACATCACCTGTATTTAGATCTTCATCAGAAAAAGATCTGTTTACCTTAATGACATTTCTGGGCAGATAAAGAGCTACAATCAAGTAATGATAACGTTTTATCAGCAGACGAACGTGATAATTATCGTCTGCAAACAAAGAAGTTGGGAGCGCAAAAGAAAATCGATAACGAGTTATCAATCAAAACTCAACGGTGAATTTATTCGATTAATTCGTACGTTTGTTTACTCAATGAATTGAGCGAAGCATGCAAACTTCAAAAATGATAATTTCAAAGAATCCAGCTAGATCTGCAAGTTATAGCAAACATGATCATAATTATCACGCAATTACAATGTGAGGGCGAATGTTCAAGATGGCGAATCAAAACATCGGCGGCGTCCACGAGGACCGACCCATTTAATCACAACAATAGCAGACGACATGTTTGATTATCAAACGTAAACAAACTTACCTGATTTATTTTACATATCTACATGTGCGTGTAGAAAGATCCTCTTGATTAAACGTTGCTTCGGCCAAAAATTATCACGATCTTGATTTGTACACACTGTTTTCCCTACGACGAATAACGACCCTTCTATGTGGTAAAATTATCATCGAGACAAAGGGGCGGGTATTCCCGGATTCGAGGGGGTCGATAAGGGACCAATTTACACCCTAATGTGTATTTCGACCTGAAATATCAGCAATTGTCAGTGTCATTTTATAAGTATTGTAGATAAAATTTTTGGAATCAAAATGTATGTCAAGAAAACGTCAAATTTAGTTTTTATTCTATTTGAAAATCACAAATCCCACTGGTAGCCTCAATGATAATTCCCGCTCGATACAGATGTCAATCACGCGACCACGTGATCTCGTTATCACAGTTCGTGTTGTAGAAATGTGTAGTCCCCGCACACGATAATGATAATAACATGATGAGTCACGTTAGATGTTTATGTCAGTTAGATGTTTAGATGTTCGCTCGTGATTCAGTCAGAAAACAAAATAACCACCCTTTATCCCGCGCAGGCCTACCCTTTACCCACTTTTGTGAAAAAAATGTACGAATGGCTATTTAACGCTCTAAAACGGTATGCGGTAAAAATGCCAGAGGTAAAATTGCCATATGCAAAATTGCCATAGGTAAATTAGCCATAGGTAAATTAGCCATACCAAAAATGGTAAATTTGCCATAGGTAAAATTGCCATAGGTAAAATTGCCAGACTCCAATTAAAAAGTGTGCTTTTCTTCTATTTTCTACACAGAATTTTGTTGATAACTGATTATGATGTTATAATTTGAAAATTTTTATTTAATAATTTGAAAATGTTGATTTAATAATTTGAAAATTTTGATTTTTTTTTGACAGGAGGGTTACCCCTAAATAATGGATTTTGTTGAAATAAAGTTACAAATATATTTTTTTGTATAAATAGAGTATTTACTGTTTATTATTTAGTAGAATGGTGTTATAACATTATTTTTGGATCATTTATTCTCTTTTCATTATAATTATCGAGAACTTTGGTTTTGTATTTCAATATTGAATGAAATTTGACACACATTTTAAAGAGTTTCTTTTCATTCTAAATTCAACCATAAGTTATGTATTCTCAAAATTTTAGTTATATTTATGCAAAGAGTGTTGTTTAGTTATATTTATTATTTCAGAAACATATTATGACAGTTCAGTAATTTAATTGAAGATACTATCACTTGGGACTTATTGGTGTGAATGTCATGTCACATTTACTGTTAATTGTCAGTCATGCTATCATCCCTTATCCCCTTTTCAAAACAACAGATTTTACCATTTCAAACCTTTCCCAAACGAGAAAAATTTAGTGTGATCCATTTTGGAAGTTTCTGCTGACGACAAAAGAGATGTTGTTAAAGATAGATTTTGTGTATAATATACCATGGAAAATATTGAGACAAAAGGAGAAACTGTTGGTTATCAGCAGTTTCTTCTTTTGTTTTAATGTTTTCCTAAACCTTTCCTATTACGGACGTCTAAACCAGGTCTTGTTTGGGAGAGGGTTAACAAAGCTTTTGAAAACCTTGTTATAGCTAAGTAAAATACACAGAAATCCTGGAGCCAAACAAGACCCTTGTAGAAATGTTTTTGGTTAACTTTGAGAGAACAGAAGAAATTGCTATTATCAGCAATTTCCCGTTTTCGCTCAATATTTCATTTGATACGACACACAATTCCTTCTTTTGACACCAACCTTGTCATCTATATGAAAAGAATAAAATGTTGATAACCAGGATTTTCGTCTACCTTAGTTATAATTTCCATTGATTTTTACTTATGTTCTTTTATTTAACAATAGAAGAAAGCGGTGATATCCAAAAATGTATTGGGTTGTCCAAATCAAAAGTTGCTGCATATGACAATTGGCTATCAATTAACATGGAATATTATGATCTAGTTCACACAAAAATATTGAGGCAAAAGGAGAAAATGATACATGTGTGTATTTATCAGCTTTTCCTTCTATTGTCTCAATGTTTTCACTTTAAAATGTGTGTCAAATTTCATACAATATTGAATTACAAACCCAAAGTGCTCGAACGATAATTATAATGAAAAGTGGATAAATGAAAAAAAATGTTATAACACCATTCTACTTCAGAAAAAAAAAAAAAAAAAAAAAAAAAAAAAATAGTAACTACTTAATTATACACAAAAATAATATTAAATTTATTTCAACAAAATCCATTATTTGGGGGTAACCCTCCTGTTAAAAAAATCAAAATTTTCAAATTATTTAATTATAAAATCAACTTTTTCAAATTATTAAATTATTAAATAAAAATTTTCAAATTATAGCATCATAATCAGTTATCAACAAAATTCTGTGTGAAAAATAGAAGAAATCACACTTTTTAATGGGAGTCTGGCAATTTTACCTATGGCAATTTTACCTATGGCAAATTTACCATTTTGGGTATGGCTAATTTACCTATGGCTAATTCACCTATGGCAATTTTGCATATGGCAATTTTACCTCTGGCATTTTTACCTACATTCCTCTAAAACAGAATGAAAACAACAGTCAGTGGTTTTTATCCGGACAAGACGGCACTTATTGAAAATGATTGTGGAAACATTGAAGCAAAAGAATAAAATGCTGATAATCAGCATTATCTCCTTCTGTAGCCTACCTAGCTATATTTTCTGTGTACTGCAGGCCCGTAGGAACAGGGGGTAGGCGCTAGGGGGGGGGAGGGGGGGGGGGGGGGCTAGGCCCTCAAAGTTTTCCCAAAATGCCGAATTTTCGGGAAAATCCAAATTAGCCCCCCCCCCCCAATATTCAGGACAAGGGCTTCAGCCCGGTCCCCCAATATGAAATTGCTTCCTACGGGCCTGTACGGTACACAAAACCCTCCCTAATCCACCACTATTTTGTCGTCTGCAGCACCTTTCAAATTGGTCAACGGACCACCATCAATTAAATATGACGTTTGGAAAAAAGGGTTACCAACATTTCTCTTGATTTAAGATCCATTGAACCATTTTCCCAATGCAATGTTTAGAATTATGGACTAGTAGACCAATTAATAGGAGACTATTTTATCCAGTTAACAGTGACGTAATTTCAGACAAACAAATAGTAGGCCCCTATTTCGTGAGTGTTGTTTTAAAATCTCGTTAAGTCTACGACTTGAATCAGGTCGTAGTTACGAGATTTTATAACAACACCGACGGTTTATCAAAACATTATGGAGTGTACCGAGAGAAAAAAAGAAAATGCTGGTTGAGACATGAAAAAAGTCCGGATCCACACTTGAAAGTTAAACTTTTCGGGTCATCATATTCACGGTGGATATTCACGCGATACAACAATTTCAGAAAATCTTCAGTAATTTTGTTAATATGCGGCCGATTTGAATTCGGTTTGAAGCAGAGAAGGTGGGAACATGTCTGGAATAAGCCGCACGTGTTGGAAAAATCAACTGATGAAAAAGTTATTGAAGATAAACAAAAAAAAAAAAATGGTTTATCTTCTATAACTTTTTTATCAGCTGATTTTTCAAAAATCCATTACTTCATCTAATGCGTGACATCTGTCCACCTTCTCTGCTTCAAACCGCATTCAAATCGGTCCAGTAGTAACAAAATTATTGAAGAAATTTTGAAATTGTTATGTCACGTGAGTGCACACCGTGAATATGACGGCCCGAAAAGTTTAACTTTCAAGTGTGGATCCGGACTTTTTTCTCTGAAGGGGGTCACATGAATCTTGTCCCTGCTAAAAGAGCTTCTAAAGGCCTACCCTGGATCCAATCCGAATTGAACTGTCAATAATTGTAATTAGGCCTCTACATATTAGATTTGTGCACAATATAGCGTCGGTGTAAATGCAAAACCTCGTATGTCGATTCTTGCGATTTTCAAAGTACAAACTTGTGTGCCCAAGTTAGACAATTCTCGCAGATTTTGAGATATGTTTAGGCCCTACTTATCAGTATTCATGACACATTATTTTTGAACAATATGTCCAAATTTCAAGTAAAACATTTCAGTTTGGGAAAAGTTATGACACTTTTTTCCCTCCCCTTTAATTTCTTTCAAACACAAGATAGGAGGTTTTGCATTTACAACGACGATAGGCCTAGCATAGAAAATATTGAGGCAAAAAGAGAAAATGCTGATTATCAGAACTTTATTCTTTTGCCTCAATGTGTTTCTAAGCCCTGTATATTTTAGGGTGTTCATGTTTTAGGGACGTCAATACGTGGGGCCCGAATTATCAACGATCGTGCGATTAATTTTCGCGTAATTACTTGTAACAACGAATCTGATTGGCCCAATCTAATTTATCGTGCAATCATATGTTTGCAGTTTACACAAAAAGTAGTCATAAGATCGTTGATTAAGGTTTACGAACTAAGAATGAAAACACCACTTTCTAGCCATACGAAATGCATCAAATTACACACACTTACACTTCACATAAGTTGATTCACCGTGCCGGATTTCAAGATTATGCTTCAAGAAGAAAATGATTTACAAATATTATTTTACTCTATATTCAAATGGAAGGAAGATTATTTTGAACATTTTTGTCAAATATTTCCATAAGTAGGCTATGCATTAATTCAAAATTCTAAGCCATGCAAAATGCTTAATATGTTTGTATTTGGAAAGGAAATGTAACACAGTTTAGGAATTATTGGCACTTTTCAAACTTCGCTTCTGGCTCTGCATTTCATTCTCAGTTCATAAACCTTAAGGTAGAATACCCGTAATGTGGCCATTTTGAAATTCATAATAAATACATAGGATTTTTCGAGCTGCGTCGATACGTGTCCGAACCTATTTGGGCGCGGTCGTAAACAGAGTTCCACCGCCGAATGTTTTCGACGTCGCGCTAATCTCATTAGGGGTAGAGCGGACGAGAATTGACCTGGCAGAGCATTCCATTCGATTAGCATGGGCTGCTCTGCCACTGCCAGGTCATTTATCGTGAGGTATATACTATCTTAAAAGCCTACGGGCCCCATGTTTTGTTCGCAAAATGTTTATTTCAAAATACAGGAGCCAACATGTGTATGCACAGAGTTGTGGGCCTTTCATGAAGTATAGTTCCTTTGGCCTTACTTCTCTGTTAATCTCTTCACACTTTCTACAGTAATGTCTAGATTTAAAATCCACTTTAAGAAGATTTAAAGACGATATCTGAGACATTGATGAAATCTTGATAAACATCATTTTATCCGCATTGCCAAGATATTTTCACTACTATATTTTGGACAAATTCCGTTTTGTCATTCTGCGGACAGACGGGAAAATGATAAGGTGGCTGGCAGGAGCTTAGCCAGAAATTTTGTAATGTTGAAGCCAAATGCGATTTGTCACGCATTTTGACACCCCAAAACACGAAAGCTCTTTAAACATTGTGAAAAACGAAGAAATTGCCTGTGATATGCAATTTCTTCATTTCTCACAATGATTTCTACCCAGAGAGACCAAATATGTAAAATTACATTCACTCGAAATTGACCAAACGCCGACTGTCAGTCAAAAACATCGAATAGCCAATGGACGATCGGAAAAATGGCATGCCCAAATTATTCTTCGTTGCACGTGTTTTTGTATCGATTTATCGACTGACTATCAAAACAATCGACATGCCAATAGCAAAGAATTTTGTGCTAATAATAGACTAGGTTTGCCGTTATGTTTAGATAAACCGTCGGTGTTGTTATAAAATCTCGTAACTACGGATTAAATTAAGCCGTAGTTACGAGATTTTATAACAATACCTACGAAATACTATTTTGTTTGTCCGAATTCAAGTCACGATTAATTGGATAAAATCGTTCCTTATTAATGATCACATCCCTATTGTTTGTCTTAATTTTTAAAGCTACTATTTCCCAGATTTGGACCAAAAAAATGTCAAATACAAACGAAATGTACACTTTTTAAGCTTTATAGGACCTGATTAAATGATTACGACAAACTATTGAAGCAACGACTCATTTTTTCGCAATTTGCTACCAAATTCATGAAGCGATATCGAAAGTAGGTCAAAACAGTAGGACATGCGACTTTCTTAAATGACGTCACAACATACATGATGACGTCATATTGAAATTTAAGTATGAATCTCGTTTGAATCATGGTCCGCGCTGTATGCGCATGTGCAACAATTTCAAAATAATTCTAACCCCATCAGTGATGGGGTTGAATTTAGGTTTGGATTCTCCCTAAATTCAGCTATCTGTCTTGTAATTTCGGCTCATTCTCTGTCTGAATCGCATATTATTAACCATCCCGAGGTTGTCAACACAAAAGTTTTGCATATTTTTTCAAAAAAATTCATTTTTTGCAATTAGACCATCTGTTACCGTCGCCCTTTAAATTCTATGTTGGGCGGGGCGATCTGTCGATTGGTGTTTGGTCAATTGTCGTCTGCAACATCTCTGAATTTGAAAGAGTTCATTTTTTTAATTACAACGTAGATCTAATGGGGTTTGGGGATTCCACGGCATCTAGGGGTCTGTTTTTTCACAATTTTCTTGGAAATACCATTTGGCATATATGCTGAAGCCCGGGCTTCCAGGCCTACGCCTAGATGCTAGTCTACCAAATTCATGCCGATATGGTGACATCACGGAAACTGCTTCCGGGTCGTAGTACCCAAAATGAGCTCCGGTTAAAATTTGATATCCTTCTATTCCCTAGAGACGTTTCTATCTGCAGAGAAGAGGAAAACTCTCGAAATGTAGTTCTGTTGAAAAGTAGAGCGCTTGCAGCTTACAAATGCAGTTTATGGATATGCATTAGGCGCACTTCCGATGGAGCTACTTGTCGTATAACTCACGATAAACGATCTGGCAGAGCATCTCTAGCTATAAGCTAGAGATCCTCGGCCAGATCATTTATCGTGACCTGTATAAGGCTGTAACCTTTACAGACCGCCCAGTGGCAACCTTCAAACAATGATAACCACGGTTGACAATCACGTGATACAATATTTTCAGAAAATCAAATCTTCAATAATTTGGTTAATTTGAATTCGGTTTAAAGCAGAGAATGTGGACAGACGTCACGCATAAGATGGACGTGGTTATTTTTTTTAAAAAATCAATAAATGAAAAAGTTATTGAAGATAAATAAAATTTTTGGTTTATCTTCAATTACTTTTTTAATTAGTTGATCTTTCAAAAATCCAACACGCCCAGCTTATTCCTGGCATTTTCCCCACCTCTGCTTCAAACCGATTTCAAATTGATCAAGTATTAAAAAGATATTGAAGATTATCGGAAATTCTGAGTCACGTGATTATACACCGGGATAACGTCAATGGAACGTAATCCCAGCCACATCGAAAATCACGCGATGATGATATGATCACGTGATATGTGCCAAGATTGTGGAGCTTTCGGGTGTTGCCGGGATCACGGAGTGGTCCGAGTAGTGACGAACGGGCGTGTCGTTAAAAAGTATTTTCGAAATACAGCATTTTGTTCCTGAAATTATTTTCTTATTTTAGTTCACATTTAAAACCTAACGCTTTTAACCCTCTCCCAAACAAGATCCGATTTTGACGACCCTGGCGGAATAGGCTTGGGAAACATTGAAACAAAAGAAGAAACTGCTGATAACCAGCAGTTTCTCCTTTTGTCTCAATATTTTTTATGCCATATTTTACACAAATTCTATCTGTAATAATGTCCATTTTGTTATTTGTGGCATCTTTTGAAGTAGATCACACAAAAAATTTGCCGTTTGGGAAGGGGTTAAACAATACCAACAGCCTGTTTACCTTTTAGAAGAAATATAAAAAAAAGAGAAAAAAGAGTTCAAAATAGCTTTAAATCTTGGTACACGGTGGGGATTGTGCATGATGGGATGGATAACGAATACGGACAAAATAATCTCGATTCTCAGTGGTATGATATTTTGCAATAACTTCCCTATTTGTGCGTCAATCTTCAAAAGGTTTGTTGCATGTACCCCTCCTTACCGAGCTCTTTCATCGGATGCATGACATATTAGATAACTCATGGTACTTTTTCCGAAATATTGTCCCAACCGACAAGAAAGCGAAATGGTATCGACTACGGCCAAATTAACCACGCTTCAGGTAGGAATTTGTGCAATAACTTTCTTATTTCTGCGTCAATTTTCATGCGGTTTGTTGCATGTACTCCGTCTTACTGGGCCCTTTTCTCCGATGTATTACTTATCTGGAAACTCCTTGTACTTTTCTCAAAAACCGATCCAAACCGACTAGAAAAAGGGCCTGAATTTTTTCTCGTTTTTCTGGTCGGTTGGGATCGATTTTTGGACAAAGTACAAAGATTCTACAAACAAGTCATATATCTGAGGAAAGAGCTCAGTAATGCGGGGTACATGCAATAAACCGCTTGAAAATTGACGCATAAGTAAGAAAATTATTGCACAATTTCTTACCTGAAGCGAGGAAAATTTGTCCATATTCGTTATCCATCCCATCATGCACAATCTCCACCGTGTTGGTAGGTAGTACTTAATGTTCGCATAAGCGTAGGAAGGTTTATAATATTGGGGGGATGTTTAAGTGAATGGAACCCGACCGACGGTAGCGTTGCTAGGGCTGGGGGGGGGGGGGGTCTGGGGGCATGCCCCCCAGAAAATGTGAATTCTATGAAGCCATTTCCTGCAATCTGGGCACTTCTAGACACCTCCAGACATTTTATACCCGGACCTTTCTTGGTGAATTATTGGGGGGGGGGGGCAAAGGATATGTTGCCCCCTTCTAAATTATGGGGGGCTTCCTACGCCAGTGGTTCGTAACGGCAGAGTTCTTATCCTGATTCAGGGTAGTTAACTGCGAAGGAGATTGGTCCAGTTGCCCTCATGGCCAGTCCTGGGACGGTTAATTAGAATCGGGACGGTAAACCTTGTGATTAAAGGAAAATTACCAAAATTTGAGACTGGTCATGTCCGCTTTCGCGATGTACAACTAAAGGTAGAAGAATCTTCTTTATCACTGATTAGCCCTTTTAGTCCAACGAAACGTTTGAAATAAGCTGAACACAGCCAAAGCTGAAAATTTTACTCCTTATTTATTTTTATCGCTGCTTAAAAAACAACCTCGTAACTGCTTCTTAAAACAAGCTGCAGTTACAAAATTTTTGTTGAAAAGCGACGTTTTATTATTAGTCAAAATAATACGGGAATGACACCATAAAAAGTACAAGACTGGTTCATAATTTTTGAAAGGTAAAAGATGCTAATCCTCTGGGATTTTTTTATCGGTTCTACTATTTTTATTCAATAAATTGCTATCTTGTTTGCTTGGCACAAGCTTTATGAAATTATGACCATATAGGGCACCAAAATTAACACAGGACACTTTATCATCGTTTGCAAAGTCCGTTAGTTGAGCGCCTCAACTCTTTCCCAAAATGAAAAGATTTCGGGGCAGTCCAATTCAAAAGCAGCTGCAGACGAAAAAAAAAAAAGTAAATCATGATGAAATATGTGTATATAATAGCCAAGAAAATATTGAGGCAAAATGAGAAACTACTGATGATCAGCACTTTATTATTTTGTCTCAATGTTTTCCAAAGCCTTTTCTACTAGGGACGTCATAACCAGGTCTTGTTTGGAAAAGGGTTAAGTCTTAAGAAAGCATTGCCGAATTGGGTTCATAACACTTCCAAATGTCCCAAGTTTATTATGTTGCGTGTACCCAAGGTTTTTTTTTTCAAAAAATATAAATCTCCATTCAATTTATCACTAGATCTACTTCGTACATATCTTATCGTTGCTAACGAAATCACAATGGGTGTGAGTAATTTATGACACGATAATGCTTATATCTGATAAAAGCGTCTATTTACAGATTTTCAGGACATGAGGGGCGTTTCTTTACAATTCTACAATGTACAGTCGACACTCGTTATTTCGACATCGAATAAGTGGAGTTTTGGCTTAAGTCGAAGTTCAAATCTGGTCCCGTCCTCATCAATGGACATATTTTTTCAAAAAAAATAATTTCGAACTGAATATTGTTAGATCTATTGAAACATAGTGGGAAAAGGATAGAAATTGCTCGAGACGAGCAATTTCTTACCTTTTCCTACTATATTTCAATAACAATCGTACTTGATTAGTTTCAAAAACGGTCAAATATCAACTTTATCGAAGCCGAACAAAATCGGATGAGTCGAACTATGGATGTGTCGAGGTATTTTGACGGCCCCTTCGACTTCGACACAACGAGTGTCGACTGTTATCATTTTCAAGGCGGAATCCCGTGACGTCATCTCCACCGCCACAACCACCACAACAACAGATGGCAGCAGATCACGCGGAGAAGTGCTTCCGGTTTGTGGGATGCTGAAATAGTTTAAAATGGCGCCTCTTTTGGTCTTGCAATGCTCTCTGCTTGAAAGATTTTGAGCTAATTTTTCACACTTTCTCAATTTTAGACAGAATTCATCTTTTTTAATGTGTATGGGTCCAAGAATACACGATTGTAGCATCATATGTATCATTATTTTAGCGTGGAAAAATACAAGGTACGTAGGTCTATGTTTGACTGACCTTTTTGAAAAATCCCATCTATTTAGCCAGTTCAATTTTCTGTAAATTCGACAGGCCAAGGATGGATCTGTGCCATTTACTCACAGTTTGGCTCGGCGAGATGTTGCGAAAGATGTGATAATGTTTAGAAAAAGGGTGATTTTATATAGGAACCAATATTAGTGACCGGCAACCTAGATAATGGATTTGTTGAATGTGATAGATCAGCACCTGATTAAAAGTTATTGAAGAGCAATTAAACTTTTGTTTGCTTGTCAATAACCCTTTTATCAGACACTGTTTAAATACCACCACAATCAAGATTGCGTTTTTAGTCTCTTCTGCTTAAAACCATTTCCAAATAAGTCATTTATTTTAGATAAATAGAAGATTTTTGGAAAATGATTTCTCGCCGTTGTTATCTATCACATGATAATGTCGATATCCGATATCATTGGTGTCTATTTACAGATTTTTTAAAACACGAGGGTCGTTTTTACAGTTTACCAATACATTACCAGACTAGAATAAGTTGTACATGATTTTACTAAATATTATCTCCACCTTAGTCCTGCAAAGTAGAGAGAGCTGCTTTTACCATGACTGTCGGTCTGCCCGTCCATCCACCTGTACGTGCATCCATAGAGGTTATATCAGTTATCTTACCCAATAACCGTTTTACCCAAGACTACGAAACTCTAGAAAATTGTTGTACTTGGCAGATGGAGGCGACACGTTCTTGGGCCATGTAGGTTAAAAGTCAAGGTCTTCACAATTTAACTTCTGAGAGTGGGGCAGATAGACCTACTCTGGTAGTTCCTTCAATATGGGGAAATGAGTATTTTTAAAAATGAAAGTGTATTAACACAAATAAAGGAACTACATGTATAAACAGTCATGACATAACAGTGAAAGTTACGTGATCACCACGAGTGTTATGTAGATCATATTTTGTATCTATATAGGCAATGATAAAGGTACATACCTGTGATAACAAAAATTGAGCGCCCCACCATTTTCTGAAAAAAGTCACTCGGTGTGCAACGTTGGTCAATATTTAAACCTCTAGATCTATATAGAGATATGTCAAACCTCAGAAAGACTTGAAGCAAGCAGGACGCAACATTATTAAATTTCGACATGAATTTTACAACTGCTGCATTAGCTGTTGGTACCGTATTGGGAGTCGGTGTGGGAACCTTCATCGCCGCTCCGGTCGTTGCTGGAGCCGCTCTAGGGGCTGTGGGGTTCACGTCTAGCGGGATCGCAGCCGGATCGATGGCCGCGGGTATGATGTCTTCGTCAGCCATTGCGTCCGGTGGAGGGGTGGCAGCTGGTAGTAAGTCTATATTTATTTCACTTTTTATTTATTGACATTCGTTGGCTCGACATCGCTAGAATATATTTTTTCCGCTTATAGATGTCGTTTCGTAAAATACTAGCCGTGTAATGTTAATAGGACTAAACAATAAATGGACCCTTTTGACTTCAACATAACGATTGTCAACTGTGGAGCCTCTATTTCTTTTTTAAACTTTCCCAAACGGCAAAATGGACTGAGTCAGATTGAAAGCTGAACATTGCTGACGACAAAATGAATATAATGAAAGATATGAATTGTGTGCAATATTTGAAAGGATAAATAGTTAAGCAAAATATGCAAATATTGGTTAATAGATCTATTAGCTTTTTTCGTTTTTGTCTCAATGTTTTCCGAAGATTTTTCCGAAAGAGTACGTTAAAATATTGTTTTGTTTGGAAAAGGGTTAAAATATGGTGTTTACCATTTCCAAAACATCATCTTGTTCTGACGGTTTTTATGTACAAAAATCTCACGAGTGACATTTAACCCTCACCCAAAAAAAGACCAGGTTTTGACATCCCTACTTGAAGAATTTTGAGAAAACATTGAGAGAAAAGAAGAGCAATTCCCCCTTTTCCCTAAATATTTTCGATGCTATAACATACACCTTTTCTTTTTTCGATTTCGTTTGTAGCCCTGTTGTTGTCTGCAACTCTTTACAAATATAACGATATAAAATGTGCTGTTTGGGAAACGATTTAATATTTGAACTGATATATGTAACCATGTCGGTCTGATAAGTCAAAACAGTCGATCTAAATATGCCCTATCATCACTCATCAGTATATTCACCACTGTAGATATAATTGTTATGATTATTGTCATCCATTTGTTTCATCCAATTTAATTCAATGTTTTAAAATTCAAGGCCAAGTGCAGCTACAATGACTGGTACACTTGTCGTCTCCACACCCCACATTCTGGTTACTATTATCTCAAGGTATTTGTGTGCTTATTTCGATAGTTTCTCAAGTTTCTTGATGATGGATCCGTCTTGTCCTCTTTGTTCTTGATGATTATGTCTGGTCTTTTGGTTTTGATCTCTCTATCAGTATTCACTGGCATGTCACACACTACTATTACATTATTGTTCTCTGCGGCAGTTTGTTGTTAATGTTCATACCATTCTTCGTTTTCTGGGAGTCCAAATCACTTGAAGATTTTCTAGTGAATGTATCCTGCTGCCTTATTATGTCTTTGAATGTACTCAGGTGGCGCTAATGTGAGACAGCCTGAGACAATGTGATCTATAGTCTCATCATATTGGTTGCACATTCTGCACTTTGTATATGTAACGTTTTTGATAATCTTGTGATACCGGTATGTTCTTGTGATCAAGCTCTGATCTTGTGCTGCTATCACCTTCCCCTCTGTTTCTGCCTTGAGACCTGCACCACTTGTGCTTCTGGTCTTGTACAATAACTGGTTTGTCGATCCGTAAGGGATATTGACTATGCATTGGTTTAGCTTTCCATGTTTGTATCATCATCTTTTGGACGTTTGCCTTTGCTTCCCTTTTTTTTGTGATGTTTGTTTTTTTGGCCTGTGACGGGTTTCTCTTCCTTTCTTGTCGTTTGTCCACTGCTAAGTTCTTTAGTGAATTTTCTGGCTTTCATTCAGGTTGAGCATAGTTTCTTGTTACGTTCATGTTCACGGACCAGAAGCAGCAGATCGTCTTGTGTTGTCTCCAAGTACTTGTTCGGCCCAACCGTAGTTGTTTTGAAAGCCATCACGATCTATGCGAGGCCTCTGCCACCGATCTTTCCTAGTAGGCACAATCTTTCAACGTCTGTCTTTGGGTGGAGCATTCTTTCTGTAGTTTGTAACTTCCTTATTTTTCTGTCAAGTTAATGATGTTGAAACTGTATGTGACAATTTGGGCTGCCAGGGTGTTTATTGCTTCAGTGTTATTTGCAGCATTTAGTTCACTCTTGATAGCAAGTCTAACCCGTCTGTAATACTCTTTTCTCTCATATTATTATTATTATTATTATCATTATTATTATTATTATTATTATTATTATTATTATTATTATTATTATTATTATTATTATTATTATTATTATTATTATTATTATTATTATTATTATTATTATTATTATCATTATTATTATACATTACAGGTCTGGTAGCCACACTACAGTCTGCGGGAGCTGCTGGTATAGGATGGTTGGCGAGTGCTGGAGTGGCGGGTGTTGTATTATTATTATTATTATTATTATTATTATTATTATTATTATTATCATTATTATTATTATTATTATTATTATTATTATTATTATTATTATTATTATTATTATTATTATTATTATTATTATTATTATTATTATTATTATTATTATTATTATTATTATTATTATTATACATTACAGGTCTGGTAGCCACACTTCAGTCTGCGGGAGCTGCTGGTATAGGATGGGCGGCGAGTGCGGGAGTGGCGGGTGTATTATTATTATTATTATTATTATTATTATTATTATTATTATTATTATTATTATTATTATTATTATTATTATTATCATTATTATTATTATTATTATTATCATTATTATTATATTACAGGTCTGGTAGCCACACTACAGTCTGCGGGGGCTGCTGGTATAGGATGGGCGGCGAGTGCGGGAGTGGCGGGTGTATTATTATTATTATTATTATTATTATTATTATTATTATTATTATTATTATTATTATTATTATTATTATTATTATTATTATTATTATTATTATTATTATCATTATTATTATATTACAGGTCTGGTAGCCACACTTCAGTCTGCGGGAGCTGCTGGTATAGGATATGCGGCGAGTGCGGGAGTGGCGGGTGTATTATTATTATTATTATTATTATTATTATTATTATTATTATTATTATTATTATTATTATTATTATTATTATCATTATTATTATATTACAGGTCTGGTAGCCACACTACAGTCTGCGGGGGCTGCTGGTATAGGATGGGCGGCGAGTGCGGGAGTGGCGGGTGTATTATTAATATTATTATTATTATTATTATAATTATTATTATTATAATTATTATTATTATTATTATTATAATTATTATTATTATTATTATTATTATTATTATTATTATTATTATTATTATTATTATTATTATTATTATTATTATTATTATTATTATTATTATTATTATTATTATACATTACAGGTCTGGTAGCCACACTACAGTCTGCGGGAGCTGCTGGTATAGGATATGCGGCTAGCGCGAAAGTGGCGAGCACTGCGTCTGCGGCGGCGGCGTCAGCATGGACCTTTTTCATGCAGGACTACTAAAGAACAATTGACAATTAAGATGTGTTTGAGAAGAAAAGAGAAAAAGATACTAGGATTTCGTTATATACTGTTCTTGGAAATGATTTGAAAAAAAAATGCAAATGAAAATAAATAAAAGAAATGCAACGTCTGCTTTCCAGAATAGAATTACGGTTTATTATCACAAAATTTTCGTCAAAAGTATAAAAAGAGATAAGGTATTCCACCCATCGTTAGATACCAAATACTTCATGCAACTTCGGGCGTCATCCGTAGCAACGAGAATTGACGATGGTATAACCTCGTCAATTAACGGGCTTCATACGTGAAAACGGACATTGACGAAGTGTTTGGTATAGATTGATGGGTGGAATACCGGTGCCTCAAATGACTGTGGATCATCAATTTAAACTAGAACTGTCGCAGAGCGGACAAATACCCCCCACTAGCGCCTTGTCACTGAAAAAGTGCTGTAGGTCAACCGGCTCTTAACTTAGAGTACGAAAACGGATTTTAAACAAAGTCCGATTGCGACCTTGACCTTTGACCTTTTTGACCCAAAAACGATAGGGCACCTCCTTGGGTCATGGGCAATAACTGTGTAAAGTTTCATGATCCTAGGTCAACCGGTTCTTGACTGAGAGCACGGAAAGGGATTTTACACGAAGTCCGATTGTGACCTTGACCTTTGACCTTTGTGACCCAAAAACAATAGGGCACCTCCTTGAGTCATGGGCAACAACTGTGTAAAGTTTCATGATCCTAGGTCAACCGGTTCTTGACTTAGAGCACGGAAACGGATTTTAAACAAAGCCCGATTGTGACCTTGACCTTTGACCTTCATGACCCAAAAACAATAGGGCACATCCTTGGGTCATGGGCAACAACTGTGTAAAGTTTCACGATCCTAGGTCAACCGGTTCTTGAGTTAGAGCACGGAAACGGATTTTAAACAGAGTCCGATTGTGACCTTGGCCTTTGACCTTCGTGACCCAAAAACAATAGGCCACCTCCTTGGGTCATGGGCAACAACTGTGTAAAGTTTCATGCTCCTAGGTCAACCGGTTCTTGACTTAGAGCACAGAAACGGATTTTAAGCGAAGTCCGATTGTGACCTTGACCTTTGACCTTCGTAAATCAAAAACAATAGGGCACCTCCTTTGGTCATGGGCAACAACTGTGTCATGTTTCATGATCCTAGGTCAACCGGTTCTTGACTTAGAGCACGGAAACGGATTTTAAACAAAGTCCGATTGTGACCTTGACCTTTGACCTTCGTGACCCAAAAACAATAGGGCACCTCCTTTGGTCATGGGCAACAACTGTGTAAAGTTTCATGAACCTAGGTCAACCGGTTCTTGAGTAAGAGCACGGAAACGAAAAAGTCTACGGACGGACGGATGGACGGACGGACGGACGGACGGACGGACAGACAGACAGACAGACAGACAGACAGACATGGTGAAACCAATATACCCCCCCCCTCTACTTCGTAGGTGGGGGGTATAATAATTTAACATTTTCCCAAACATGACCTAGTTTTGACTCTCTAGTCGAAAGTATTGGGAAAACATTGAGACAAAAGAAGAAGATGGGTATTAAACACCTTTATTTAAATGAGCACCAGCTTTCTGATAAAAGTACTGCTAATTCAGAAAATAGTTAAACGATTGCTTTTTTGTTTTTAATTGCCTTGATTAATGCCAAATGTCGTACTGGTACAAATGATTGATTGATTGATTAGGGTTTAACGCCTTCTACAATTGATATGGTCTTATTGCGACGGATGAGGCACCCATACATGGATTCCTGTCGTTTCTCATAACCTAGTCTTTCTACCACAACATAATTACAGAGCCTCCAGCTGCTCGTTCACATAGGTTAACGATTATCAAACCATAGGTGGAAAACAAGTTTTTCTGAAACTACATTTGTCACGATCGAGGATCGAAACCCGTCCGAAATTTCATGAGTAATACTCTGTTTCCATCGCTGATTGTTTACTACGAAACAATCAACGGTGTACTATAGTAGAGGGTACATGAGCATGAGTCCAATGCGCTACCAACTGCGTCATGGCCATGGTCGTACTGGTACAAAATAAGTATGAGAATATGTGCACAATTTGGGTCAGAAGTATTTATTTTTTCTCGGCTATATAGGTCCTAATCCATATTCCCATGGTAGTCGTAGATTCTATTTCAACTTTGGATTAATGAGAAGTGATCACGTACTCATTTCGTGAGAAATTGCGTCATCAATGTCTCAGATAATAAATAAAGTTATGAAAACACCCAATGTGGAAGACTGAAAGAGAAGAAACAATAAAAACAAAACGTTGTCAAATGTTTTACATGCTAGTTCTAACTCCAAAGTCCCGATCCCTTTAACAGCATCATCTTGCTTATTTCTCGTCTCATTTTCTTCATCCATTCTAGAATCTATACTTATTCCATTAGAACCCTTCAATTTTGTATCTGAATTGACATGGTAGTCTTCTTTTCTGTCAAGCTGGGTCGAACTCTTTGGTTTCAAAAGAATTCCTTTGAAAATGATGTAGACCCATGAATTAGATTTGTAATTGTACATGTGTAGGGTCATAACAGTACAGACAAGCGTCAGAGCACAAAAACCGAGCTCCACTGTAACCCAGATCGCCAAGTACGAGACGCCATCTACAGCTTCCGGTAGGGAACCATTGATCACCGTTAGAAACACCGCCACCGTGAGAAATATTGACACCGGAAATGCCAGCTTTTCTCCGCTGGTAACCGGAACATGAAATGTTAGCAGGTTCAGAAAAGACAACAACAAAACTGGAAATATTATATTCATGACACATGTTTTACAATTCCTCTGAATTGAAAACATGTACAGAACTAAAGAAAAGTCGCCGTTAGTTTCATCATAAGGATCTTGTGTTATGTCCATTGCCACATTGTTTTCTACGATTGTCCATTCGGGTGTGTCCGTATACCATTGTAGGTCAATGCTTTGATTCACTGGTGATAGCAAAACCTTCTCTGAATCACTTATAACGACACCGATTTTTATCATGCAATGATGCTTGTCAAACGGGAATTTCTTGGTGAGGATTAGGCATGTAAATTCTTTCGTTTTCTGGCCCCAAAACGAAACCATTCCACCACTGCTAATCTTCACTACAGAGCTTTCAAACCCAACGTCGTATGCATCTTTAACAGCATTTATAAACCCCAAATCTGGCAGCCATACTTTGTTTGCAGGCACAACAATTGATCGTATACCACCATATTCATCGGACTTCCAGTTCAGAAATCCATCTATCCACCTGATATTGAAATACAATGCAGCAGTTAATGTCTGCGATGCCGATTTAAGTTCCATGATATGATTCAGTGCTATATCCACGCGAACATTGATCCTTTCATTGTTGATACTTGGTCGAACATTTGGATTGTAATGCTCTAACAAATCATGCTGTAGTCTAGACTCAGGATGACTTTTGTGCACCGAAGAATTGATTGCGTATCCGATTGTAGGCATAACATAAATCAGACAGAAAACAACCTTAGTCCCCATCTTCGATACTGCAGATATTCACATAAAAATGGACGCGATGAATGTTTAATGTTTGTTTTGCATTATGTTCTATCAATCGAAAGTAAGATACTAAATGAAATCTATTGGTAGGACATAAAAGTTTCATTCTGGATATTGAGCAACATAATTTCCAATATCGAAACTGTCTGTTAATTTTTTTATCTGATGCTTGGACAAACATTTTCATAAACCGAACAATGTATAAAATGATAGTCCATTTTCAAGAGTTTCTAGATCTAGAAACTCTTGAAAATGGACTACTATTTTATACATTGTTAGTTCATGAAAATGATCTAGAAACTCTTGAAAATGGACTATTCTTTTGTAAATTGTACGTGCATGAAAATGTTTGTCCAAATATCGCTTAAAAAATAACGAACTTCTAACTAGATCTATGTTATTTAAATTCCAAACTATGATATTGTCTGCATACACCAAAAAAGGTTGAACAACAAGATTCGAATGAGTACAAACAGAATAGGTTTTCATGATCATTATTTGATTAATGTTTTCTGCGTTGAAAAGAATGTGTCAACATTTATCCGTTGCTCTGTGATGATTGTTTTTTCGTCCATTTGGATTGATTTTATCGATTAAATATAAAAGTAAACAAAAAGGTTTTAGTGGCAATTTTACTCTATTGTAACACTGTCACTTATAATTTTCTGCTAAATGAGTCGTCTCTATAAAATCACTGATTTGAATGGTCAAAATAGAGGTTGTGTTTCAACTAATAATGGAAGAGAAAAAAATACTGATAACATGTAAAATAATTTCATTCTTATAATCGTCCATTTTGTCATATATAGTAAATTCTAATATAAAATCTCAGATGAAAAGATAGCTGGCAATACTGCTGCTAAGCAGGAGATATTGTCCTACTGTGGGTGAACACGTTTAACCCATTACCACACACTGACTCTTTTTGGCTCCTCACAAGATATTGACTTTGGAAAACATTGTGGAAAATGAAGAAATTGCTTGTTACAAGCAATTTCTTCATTTTTCACAGTGTTTTCTACCCCAAAAGACAACAAAAAAATTAAATTTCTTTCATTTGAAATTGTCGTCTGCAACATCTTTGAATTTGGATCAACCTAAAATTTTGTCGTTTGGTAATGGGTTAAGCCATATTTTCTAGTTTTTGTGGTGCTGCATCACTGGGGCCTGTTGACAGATTTGCAGTTTGGAATGTTCTTCACACGGTGATCATTCTCGTCCTATTTTCAGACGATTGGTCAACAAGTTTAGGAGAAGAAAATATTAAAAAATAAATGTTCATCCATCCCCTATTTATTTGATGTCGAAGCAAAAAATCTTTTGTTTTTTCTGATTCCAATTCCATCTTTGAAAGTCCTTTTTAATAATTTGTTCAAATGTTTATTTCATAAAAGTCGATATATAGATCTAGCTTCCATTTCCACCTGCATTGGCGCCTCCGCAACAAGCGTTTTCGACAAAATTGAATACTATTTCGAAAGCCACGTACCCAATGTCTAATTTTGGCTAGCTGTAGAAAGATCGGCTTGTTTGGTACACGGGTATTTGACACAATATGTCTATATATGCTGCATAGGCTAGTTCTCTTGTTACTGTTCTATTAGCCTATGCACCATAATTATACAGACATATTGTGTCAAATACATGTGGTTTGGTAGTAACGTTATCTAGAACCGATGCAAGCTTTAAAGACTGACGAAATTATTTTAGACGGAATCTGGAAAAAGGTCCAAGGGCAGATCTAGGGATAGGGCCATGGGGTCATGACCCCCCTGGAATTTGCCGTAAAATGAATTTTGACTATATAACTTTACATATTTAACACATTTAAGCCATCATTTGGGCTTTGACGCCCTCCCCCTGGAAAAAATCCCTGGATCCGCCCTTGAGGTCCCTCATAGCTAGGACTAAAACAAAATTTCAACCCGGGTACCCGCCTTACAATTACCCACGGCAACCCGGGTACCGCACAGATGGATACCCGGGTACCGCACAGATGGATACCCGGGTACCGCACAGATGGATACCCGGGTACCGCACAGATGGATAATTCATGAATTTAACTCAATCCAAATACAGTATAGGATCAATTCACCATTAGGCACATTCAGACGAGTTGACTCGTTTCCTATTGGTGTTTTTTTCCTTCCAAATAAGCACCCAATACCTAATGCACGGTGGGTAACCCACGTGACTTTTGGGAAGCGTTCACACCGAAAAAATCGTCCGCTTCAGGGTATGTTTTGTTTAATTTCTCAGCTTATACGCTACGGAATTTGACGAGATAAAGTGCACGGAACGCGCCTTTGAGAGGGCTATTCCCGGCTCTAACTCACTCTGCTCCAAATCCCATAGTTTCGTCAAACATTCAAGCGAAAAAATTGTTCGGTGCATGTGAACGCTTCCCACTTTCGTTTTGCACTTAAAAATATTTTGGCTCGAATGTTTGAAGAAACCACTGGATTTGCAGCAGAGTGAGTTAGAGCCGGGAATAGCCCTCTCAAAGGCGCGTTCCGTGCGCTTTATCTCATCAAAATCAATAGAGTATAAGCTGAGAAATTACAAAATATGCCTTGAAGGGGACGATTTTTTTCGTGTGGACGCTTTCCAAAAAGTCACGTAGGTTACCAACCGTGTGATGTGTTCACTACCAACATGGTTTGCAATATTTTCCGTAATTGAATTAGTTTTGAATTATTGGGTAACGGGTAATAAATTTGTAGCCGGGTACTGTCAATTTTAATATATACCCAACCAGCGGGTACCTGTGTACTCGTTTCAGTCCTACCTAGCGTTTGAGACCGCCATGTTTTCAGATTTGCCTATGCCTACATGCAGTCTTCGGGACGTGGACCTCTTCTGCTCACTTACGGTTGCAACAGGTCATGAACAAGATATTGGAGAACGACATATGCCTAGTTCTTGATCAGACTGCGTGTATACGCAGGACCGATGCTGATCCGAAACACTACTGTTGGGCTCATTTTAAGCTTTAACTAGCAAGGGACCCTTTCGCCAGATCCTGACACAAGGGCGGATCTAGAGGAGCGTCAGGGGGGTCTGGACCCCTCCCGGCAACAGCAGCTTAAAACAAGGTTTTCGTTTAAAAGCAACTATTTTTTTTATCACACTTTAAGCCGTCATTGGGGCTTGGACCCCCATGGAAAAAATCCTGGGTCCGCCCTTATGGCATATTTGTTTTACCATTGTTCATGTTGCGACAGAAGAACAGTTTTCGAGAGAATCAAATTCGTTTGAAAATTTTGGTAGATCCCATAGCCTTCGTTGGCCAATATTTGTGACAAAACTACAAAATGCGGGTGATCGGTATTTTCTTCTCAAAATGCTTCAATAGGCCTACTCTTTGCTTGAAGTTTGTGCAAAAAAGGACGTCAGAACCACGTCTTGATTATGACAAGCCTAGAATGTTTTTACAACATTCAGACAAGCGACGCCTATTGACCAAAGATAAAGGTTTTGGAAATCATTGTAAAAAAGAAGAAATTGCCTGTGACAAGCAATTAGAATCTAGATCTATACCTGTTTTCATTTGACATGAAACTGTACTTTATGCAAAACATGTTCATATTTTGCAAGTAACATAACATTCACCAAAACGACATGTAGGGCTATCATAGTACAAAAGTTGCAGGCCCGTAGGAAGCAATTTCATATTGTTTGGGCTTAAGCCCGTGTGTCTAAATATTGGGGTGGTGCTTCTAAAGATCTAGATCTAGAACTAGATTAGATCTAGATCTATAAAAAAAGGCTCAGGTGTGTGATAATAAAATCTAAAGCTGTGCCATGTCAAATGAAATCTGTAATGCCATACCGCAATGTTTTCTACACAGAAAGTAAAAAAATGTAAAATTTCTTTCACTTGAAATTGTCGTCTGCAAGACTGCAGTATCTTTGAATTTGGACCTGTCTAAAACTTTTGTCGTTTTATTCGACTAAATTATGGTTGAAAGATGAAATGATAGAATAATGGTTATCAGAATCTTAATAAAAGTGTTTTAGCACAGAAATAATGGAAGGAAAATGATAAAATGCAGAGTAATGTCCAGTATTTTCTTCTTTCTTTGTAAGGTTTTCAAACAACGTCCAATTGGAGCCTCAAAATAAACTAAATTGGTTTATTCTCCGGCCATTTTGTTCATTACGCAAGAAAAAAATGTCTCTCCTGACAGAGGGCATATCGGATTCATTTGTCTCTGTTGTTAAAACATTATCCGTGTCACTTATTGCTATTGTAGTATATTTGTTCATTAGACTTGTGTTAAGAGTACAAAGGCTCAAATCAGTTTTTAAAGGCGTTCCAGGGCCCGAAAAACACTGGATTTTTGGTTGTTTACATTTGGTAAGTTAACTTCCGGACTTCAAAATCAGCTAAAAAGCATATTAAAATACCTGGTTGAGCTTTTTTCTGTCGACATCCGATTACTTTATTCTCTAAATTTCGACAAATATATATTTGATAGGTGTTATCTGCGTTTTAGAACTACAGTAAGGCTTTTAACAGCTTGCGTTCGTACCCTAGACGTTTCGACCTTTCTTAGTCCAAATCTTTAGACTTCTCGGTTTTGATTGATACTGACGCTAACCTTGATAACGGATCTTCAAAATATCAAATTCAATCGTCTGGTCTTATAGATAGGACTAACCTTTCTGTGCTAAATGATATATATATTGACTAGTGCAGTCAATTCTAAAGCTATTGCAGATGACAAAATGGAGATATTGAAAAAGGAAAAATTTGTGTAGATCTGCCAGATTGTTGAGAAAAATTTACAACATTTTCTAATTTTTCTTCTTTTGTCTCAATGCTTTCCCAAGTCTATCATTGTAAGGATGACAAAACAAGGTCTTGTTTGTGTGAGGATTAACCTTTTCCAAAACAGCAAAATTTTAGGTTGCTTTTTTTTTATGCTCCCCGAAGGGAGAGCATATAGTCGCCGCTTTGTCTGTCCGTCCGTCATTCCGTCCGTCCGTCCGTCCGAAGCGATTTCTCCATAACCCTTGGGCCAAATCAAATGAAACTTACCATGTGAACTCCCTATGACAAAATGCTGATGTACTTTTCCTGGTTTTTGGATTTGAGGCCTCGTCATGGGAAAAGGGGACTTAACCCATTACCACACAATGACTCTTTTTGACTCCCCACAAAATAATGACCATGGAAAACATCATGGAAAATGAAGAAATTGCTTGTGACAAGCAATTTCTTCATTTCCCACAATGTTTTCCATCCAAAAAGACCTAAAAACTAAAAATTCCAATCACTTGAAATTGTCGTCTGCAGGATCTTTCAATTTGGACCACCCTAAAAGTTTGTTGTTTGGTAATGGGTTAAGGTAAAATACAGTTTTTCTCTAATTTCTCCTAGTCTAATGGTCAGAATTTGATGAAATTTCATATATCAGATGCCCTTGACAATAAAGTGCTCTCCATGGCATACATTTATTGTGACAATGCCTTATTCGGGGAGCATTGTCCGTCTCTGACGGCCCTTGTTTTTTATTGCTGCTGCAGATGACATATCAGATGTTAAAATTTGTGAATGATTTAGCAAAGAAAACATTGAGGCAAAGAGAGAAAATGCTGATTATCAATATTTTCTTCTTTTGCCTTAAAATTAATAATTTCCTGATGTCGAAGCCAGGTCTTGTTAACAGTTTGTGAAGGGGTACCACTGTTACTGTTATGGTTGAATTTTAATACCAATTTGTCATGTAATGAAAGCATTTTTTTCCCTTCACAGTTACCAAAATCGAGTGAGGATCGTTTAAAGTTTGTCTTGAGTAATTGTAATAAGTATAAACGGTATTATGTATTTTGGATCAGTTCTGCACAGGCCAGTATCACAGTGTGCCATCCAGAGACAATCAAGAAGGTGATGAAAACATCAGGTCAGTAAAAAATAGCCAAAAATTTAGGGTGGTTCAATTCAATCCTTTCCCAAACAAGACCTTGTTTTGAGGTAATAGATATGGCTTGGGAAAACATTGAGACACAAGAAGAAACTGCTGATAACTAGCAGTTTCTCCTTTTGTCTCAATGTTTTCTGATCTCTTTTATTCACAAATCTTACCTTTAGTAACATCTATTTTGTCGTCTGCAGCAGCTTTCAAATTGGATCACCCTAAAATTTTGTCGTTTGGGAAAGGGTTAAAGGCTCCTGATGATAACAAAGTGGTTGTCGATAAAGACGTGATTTGTGTAAAATATAACACAGAAAATATTGAGGTAAAAGGAGAAAGTGCTGTTTTAGTGATTGTCAGCATTTTCTTCTTTTACATTATTATTTTCACAAGCCTTTTCTATTTGGGACTTTAAATCTAGGTCTTGATTGATTTGGACAAGTCCAAATCAATTTTGCTCTTTGGTAAAGGGTTTAATGTAAAACAGGCCAAGTCTCGTCATTTAACCCTTTCCCAAACAGCAAAAATCTAGGTTAGTCCAATTTCAAACCTTCTCCAGAAAGAGGCAAAGACTGCATAGGGTTGATGACTTTCACACTTTCATTATGAGGTGGTCACTAACTACTTGCAGGAATGGTCACATTTTTTCTCCCTCTAATAATTTTATGAAAAAAAATGGCATTCTGCAACTTCATTCAGTCAAGATCAGTTAGAGTTTTCATCATTCTGGTAATGGCCAACCCTTTCCCAAATAGCAAAATTTAGGGTGTTCCAATTGAAAGGTTCTGTAGAGGACAAATTTGATGTTGTTAAAGGAGGGATTTGTGCCTAATAAAGCCAAGAAAATATTGAGGTAAAAGGAGAAAATGCTGGTTATCAGCATTTTCTTCGTTTGCTAGAAATGTTTTCTCAAGCCTTTTCCATAGGGGATGTCAAAACCAGGTCTTCTTTGGGAAATGGCTAACCCATTCCCACACAATATCATACCTGTTCTTACTCCCTACAACATAATATGGCTTTGGAATGTGACTCAAGCAATTTCCAAATTTCCCACAAAGTTTTCTTCCCAACATAAAAGACCAATAAATGAAAATAATAATACATATAATTATAATAATAAAGACTTTGTTTTACGAGGCTACACAGTTGGCTACACAGTTGGGATGATACCCAGTCTTCCCTATGGGCCTCTACAAATATTTACAAAGAACATATGTAAATATGTACAACAAAAGAGAAAGTAGAATCTATGTGCTATGCAATTTTGTGGAAGTAACCCATAACAGGCCCGTAGGAATGATAATTTTCATCCACTTGAATTTGTGGCCTGTGCCATTCTTGAAATTTGACAGGTTAAAATTTTGCGGTCTGGTAATAGAAATGGGTTAATAATGGATGATTTCCAATTTCAGAGCCTAAGCCGACGGGATTTTTCGGTATCTACAGATTTGCCTTGCCATGGTTAGGTGAAGGATTGCTGATCGCCGGAGGTCAGAAATGGGCCCGATCTCGACGGCTGCTGACGCCTGCGTTCCATTTTGACATACTTAAGCCGTATGTGGATGTGTATAATGGAGCAGCAGATGTTCTTATTGTAAATTGTTTTCTTCCTTTTCCCTCATTATTTCCCAAATTAAATTTTTTTGGAAGTTCAGATTCAAAAGCTGCTGAAAACAGCAAAATGGATATTGATAATGATGAAATTTATGTATGATGTAGCATAGAAAACATAGAGACAAAAGGAGAAGCTGCTGGTTATCAGCAGTTTCTTCTTTTGCCTCGATGTTTTCCCAAGCTTAATCAATTAGGGATGTCAAAACCAGGTCTTGTTTGGGAAAGGGTTTTACATGTCACAAAGGTGTTTTAGAAAAAAAAATCAGTCTGACAAGCATTCTGGTCTGAGAATTTTAACCTGCTTCCATGCAAAACCTGCTATTGATGTCCCCAATAAAATGTCTGGAGAAAATATCAAGGCAAAAGAAAACAATGCTAATGATCAAGTTTCTTTCTTTTGTCTCGATATTTTCTTTGCAATATCAATCGCACATTCTATTTTAACCACATGCATGCACCTGGAGAAGGTTTGAAATTGGACTAACCTAGATTTTTGCTGTTTGGAAAAGGGTTAAAAGAAGAGACCTTGCCTATTTTACAGTTAACCCTTTTCCAAACAGCAAAATTTATTTTGACTTGTCCAAATTCAAATGCGTTGCAGACGATAAAATAAATCCGACTTTCGGAATGAGATTTCTCTTTAATCTAGGGTTAAAAACAATTAGAAAAAGACAGGAAATATTGTTAATTAACCTTTTCTTCAATGTTTTCCCCAGCTTTAACTCTTTTAACTCTTTCCCAAACAAGACCTGGTTTTGACGTACCAGAGAGAAAATGCTTCCGAAAACATTGAGACAAAAGAAGAAACTGCTGATGACAGCAGTTTCTCCTTTTGTCTCAATATGTTCGGTGCTTTATTATATACAAATGCTACCTTTACGTATATCTATTTTGTCGTCTGCACCAGCTTTTAAATTAGACCACCCTAAAAATTTGGCGGTTGGGAAAGGGTTAAGGGCATCCAATTATGTCCCTGAGGGGGAATCATTAAGAAGAATCAATAATTCTATAAATAATATGTGAAAAATTAATATTTTGTATGAAGCAAAGATGGTAGAATTTAGAAAAAATCAGTAAAATGCTAGACATGTAAGATATTCAGATGATAGAAATATAATTTGCAACCAAGTTGTTGTGTCAAAGTCAGAGGGGCCGTCAAAATACCTCGACATATCCGGAGATCGACTCATCCGATTTTGTTCTGCTTCGATAAAGTTGATATTTGACCATTTGTGAAACTAATCAACTACGATTATTATTGAAATATAGTAGGAAAAGGAAAGAAATTGCTCGTTTCGAGCAATTTCTATCCTTTTTCTACTATATTTCAATGGCTATATTCAGTTCGAAATTATTTTGTTTGAAAAAAAAATACATGTATATCCATTGATGAGGACGGGACCAGATTTGAACTTCGACTTAAGCGAAAATTCGACCTAGCGGATTTCGACATAACGAGTGTGGACTGTATGTGGTGCCCTGCTATGGTGTCATTGTATGGAAACCGGAAACCAGCATTCTTATAGACCCACTTTCCTTTAGTATCTATGACATACGTCTACGAGGGGTGATCCAAAAGTTCGTAAAATGGGTTAATAAAATTTCAGGAGTGTTGACTATCAAAACAAAAGTTATGCAATCATTAACTGTGACATCTTTTCAAAAAACATGGATATTTTTAATTATGTACATATAACAGTTTTTGTACTGTGATGGATTTTAGAACAAGGCCATGCGCGAGGCGGGGGAGCAAGAACGTCAAAAGCGACGTCATCTTCACACGATTATGAACCCTTATTTTTAAAGGCCCTATTTACTCTCATACAATTCTATGTCCAAGATATACTCGTGCTGAAATCATTCTCATACTATCTAGAATCGGAATGTTGAACGATTTTCAGTGTAGCTGTTTTAAGATCGGCCAACTATTAAATCGAAGCCTATGCCTGTTTACGCCATTTCTCACGTCGTTAATCAGGTTGTGGCTGATTGCAAGACCATCTCTGCATCCATTATCCACTATTAAAGTTCGAATCTCGAGTGCAACTTACACACAATTTCTCTACAGCACCTTATACTAGTTTTCTTTAATATTTTAAACGTCTGCGTTGGTGTATGACTAAGATCGAGACAGAATTTTATGCCTGACCGATATTCTAATTAAGTGCTGACGTCATGTCGCATTCCCCTTGGTTTGTTCTATCTAAAAGAAAATGTAGTGTTTTCGTAGCAACTTCTACAACAACATATCAAACTTGATGTTAGAATGCCATTCTAGTGTTATAATAATTTTGCGTCAAAATATTCTAGCTGAAATTAAAGAAAAATTCTATTTAATTAACGACCATGTATTATCTTTTTGAGCTCCCCGCCTAGGCCCACCTGCGTTACTATGGTAACACAGTTTACGGGCACTAAATTTTGTTTGGTAAAACTTTTTCATTTCAATAGAGTCTATAGATCTTAAACTACGATATTACTCATTTATACACTGTCTAAGCTAGTAATATGGAAGTAATGGTTCCATTTTACGAACTTTTGGATCACCCCTCGTATGTTCAATGCCTTTTGATTTTTGTTTTTAAAAACAAATCCTCATTCTTTTTTACAGAAAAATATCAGTAAATACGCTACCAAGGGCTCCAGTTTTGAGGTTTTCACCTATGTTTGTAAAAACACTCTGGATATCATCCTCAGATGTGCTTTCTCTTATGAAACTGACTGTCAAAATGAAGGGTAGGTACAATCACCATAGGTATAATTCTCCTTTTGCCTCAATATTTTTCTGGTTATATTGAAGCAAAATTTTACTTTATCGACAAGGTCCGCTCTGTCGTCTGCAGCAACATTTGAATTGGAATACCCTAAAATATTGCCGTTTCGGAAAGGGTTAAGCATGAGATGTTTAAAATTTAGTTTTAACTGTTAAATTTAGATCTTATGCCATATGAAGCTCTTGTTGTTAATTCACATCTACACGTATTTGTAACAGTTTTGTTTTTGGAACTCAACCTTCTTGTCTCTCTATATTCAGTAACATCCATATGTACAAGCTGTTACTGATATCGCTAATTCCTGGACGATTAGGAGTAGAGCTTTGTGGCAATATCCGGACTTTGAGTATTACATGACTCCTACTTTTGATTCAAAGTTTGCCTAATTTCTACATGGCTGCCATGTTAAACAATTCTTGTCTCTCTTTTTTCAGCGAGGCACATCCATATGTTCAAGCCGTTACTGACATCGCTAATTCCTGGACGATGAGGAGTAGAACTTTATGGCAATATGCAGACTTTGTGTATTATATGACGTCTGCGGGTCGGAAATTTCTGAAGGACTGTGATTATGTGCATAAAGTAGCTGAAGACATAATGCTGAAGAGGAAAATTACTCTGGTAAAATTTTGTAATCTGAGCTGCAAATAAGTGGAAGTAAAGGCATTCTAACTTTTTTATTTCAAATCCAAACCCCATTTTGTGGGATTTTATAACAACACCCACGAAATACTATTTGTTTGTCATGATTTACTTGATAAAATCTTTCCCAATTGCAGGAACAGAAAGGAATAGAAAACAAAGACAGAAAATACCTGGACTTTCTGGACATATTACTGACAGCCAGAGATGAAAATGGAGAAGGTTTGACACCACTAGAAATCAGGAATGAAGTGGATACTTTTCTGTTTGAAGGTAAATAATCTTAGTGGCGTGCAACACTTGTCCTTCAATGACATTTGAGAGAAGATTTAAACAGTTTTTGTGCAAATTTAACCCATTAAAGACAAAAATTTAGACTGATCCAAATTCAAAGATCTTGCAGACAACATATCACGTGGGTGAAATTTTACATTTTTTTGTCTTCTAGATGGAAAATATTGTGGGAAATGAAGAAATTGCTCGTCACGAAAAATTTCTTCATTTTCCACAATGTTTCCAAAGCCTTTATCTTGTGGGGTGTCAAAAGGTTTAGCTATTTGGTAATGGATAAAGCTTTTAATAGATTTTTAAGATAGTGAGACTGATCATTAGATATGAAACTTGGTGCAACCTCTGCGGCTGATCCAGGATTTTTGTGATGGGGGTTCGTTTTTACAAAAATGGGGTTCGTTTTACAAGTATTATATGAATAACACTGTATTTCTGCTTGAAAATGAAATAATCAAATTACCCAGAGGGGTTCATTTTGAATCCCCCCCAACCCCGCTCTGGATCCGCCACTGAGCCTTTTCTCTGGAACAAAGGTGAATTTCATGTATTGACTTCAATGTCACTTATCAAGGTCATATATCCAGGTTTATTCTTTACTTGCTCTGTAGGTCATGACACAACAGCTAGTGCTATATCATGGATACTGTATTCACTAGCAAAACATCCTGAACACCAGAAGAAATGTCAAGAAGAAATAGACACCATTTTAAAAAACAGAGATACAGACTTTATTGAGTGGTAGGTTCTGCATTTTTGTACTCTTACTCAGTCTCTTTTTATTCTGGTTGTTTGGAATAGATCTTAACCCTTTCCCACACCATTACTGGTACTATTTTAGGCCTTGGAAAACATTTGGGAAAATGAAGAAATTTATTGTATTTCTTCCGCACAAGACTAAAATAGATAACAATTTGATTTACTTGAAATTGTTTTCTCTAATATCTTTGAATTTGGGCTAAAAAAATTTGGTTTGGGTAATGGATTAAATCTTTCCTAAACTGCAAAATTGTAGACTAGCCTACTCCAAATTGAAAGGAGTTGCAGTTGAAAAATATATGTGAACAAATATTTTATCAAAGTATTGGAGGAAAAGGAAAAAAATGCTGGGTGTCTTTTTTTCCTTCAATGCTTTCCTTGCATCTCTTTCGGGAACATTAAGGGGGAATGCTCCAGTTTCCTATTTTTTTTCCCAATCATAGAATTTATTCATATTTTGTATGTAGAAATTACATGTTATTACCAATTGAAAAATAAAATAAAAATGGATGGTCAGCGAACTTGTTTGAATTTTATTGGCATTCGTATAACAACCCTACATCGAAAAAATGCACAATTTCTTGCACCTGTCCAAGGTCACTAAAATGCTAATAAAAAGCTGTATATTCATCGCTTAGTTCCAAAAACGGATTTAAAGTAAAGTCTTACATTTATTACGATCAGAAAACCCAAAATATGTGCTATTATAAATGCGTAAATGTATAAAACAGCATGCTCACGTGTTCGGTTAGATCAACGAAGCTGGAGTGTTTTATGTCAAAATTTGCATATTTTTGGAAATATTTCAAGTTCTACATAAAAGAATTTGATAAAACTCTCTCGTTGTATTAAGCAACATGTCCAGGTAATAATTCAAAAAGAAAATGTATATGTCAGCGCACTTATTAGTGAATTACGGCAATTTTTATCAGTTACACATGAATAAAATGACGCAAAACAGTGGTAACTGCATACACACTTACAACTGTCTTGCTCTAAATATTCGATTTTTATCTTGAGAAAATCAGTTTCGCATAATAAATACACTTTTACCGTTGAAAATGGTAAATTGTAATGATGTGTTATATTATTGAAAATCTGGTAGCGAAACATACTGGTACGAAACATTTAAATTACTACAGTAAAGTCCGAGTGTTCCGAAAAACTGGAGCATTCCCCCTTAAAAGCATGTCTTGTTTTGGAAAAGGTTAATTTTGTAATCTCTTACTTGTTTGACTGTAGAATGGTATATATTTGTTTGCCTTAATTTTTAAGTGGTAATCTTGCTAGAAATTTTTATGCCCATATCAAAAGGATTTGGGGCATATTGTTTTACTTGCATCTGTCTGTCTGTCCAAACTTAACTTTGGCCATTTCGGGAGCATTTGTGCTTCACAAACACATCTTGTTAATAATTCAGAGCTCCAGATAAGAGGGAGTGAAGGCTTATCAAAATGCAATATTTCCTTTAATGTTCATCAAACTCTATGTTGTGGGTACTCATTGGAAGCATCTCAACGAGACAAGTACCCACAATATAGGGTTTGGATTTGAAATAACAAATTTACTCCCGCTTATCTGAATCTTCGCAAGCCAAGGATGACATCCACGACATAACATCGTTTCTGTATTCACCCTTGGCATATTTAGTCCGATTTTCTTCGTGTCCTGGAAAGCGTTTTCATTGTTTCCAGCGAGGTTTCGCTGGAACCAATCAGATTGTCGACTGATACATTTGTTATGAGTAACCAAATCATGACAACGGGCAGGAAAAAACATTGCATTCGCAATTCAAAAACGCAAAGATGGGCGATTTTTCCAAAGAATTTCACTGCAATAGACAGGAATTCCCTATCTTTAATCGACAAATTATTATACTTTCGACAACTCGACTAAAGAAGCAGCTAACCTTAACGTAATCCGCATGACGTATGGCTTGCGAAGTTGGTTTATCTGTAGCAATGCTCTATTTTCTGCAGGTCTGATCTTTCTAAGATGGAGTATTTGACGATGTGTATTAAAGAAGGTATGAGGCTACACAGTCCAGTTCCCTTCATTCAGCGACAGTTTAAACAGGATCTTGAACTAGATGGTCGAATTTTTCCTGGTAAGTTTACGCATGGGGTTTTGAATAGGTTTGACCTTTTCTCGATTGTCAAACTTTTAGGGTGGTCCAATTTGATAGCTACTGTAGACAAAAAAAGGATGTTGATCAAAGAATAAAATATCTACAATAAAGCTAGAGAAAGTATTGAGGCAAAAGGAGAAAATGCTGGTCATCAGCATGACTTTGTACACATATGCTTCAGTGACCATAATATCAGCCTGTAGGTAAAATTATTACTTGGATATTTGATCAGCTCCAGCAGAAACAAATCACAGCAATAAACCAAGAATATCTAAGTTCAAAGAGGGTTAAAATTCTATAAGATTAAATCTTAATATAGAATTTTAACCCTATTTGAACTTAGAAATTCTTGGTTAATTGCTGTGATTTGTTTCTGCTGGAGCTATTGCTTTCAAACTTTGCACATGCTTCTGTGACTCTAATATCAGCCTCTAGACAAAGATTCATTACTCTGACATTTAATTTGTGTAATTTTAGCCCTTTTCAGACTAAGAAAGTTTTCACTATCCAGCACATGATAGTCACACTTTACTGTCCTCCGACAGCTTTTGTTTTGTCCTGTAGTTAATCAAGATCAGGGATTGTTAATATGTTGAATATTTCAATTTTCAACAATGTGGTAAATAAAACAGTAGAAAGATGTTTAGCAAACTGTGTCTTAACCCATTACCAGACGGCAAAATTCTAGACTGGTCTTAATTAAAAAATGTTGCAGGCAACAATTTCAGGTGACTGAAATTTTACATTTCTTGGTTTTCTGTGTATAAAATCATCTTTGGAAATGAAGACTTTGCTTGTCACAAGCAATTTCTTGATTTCTCAAGATGTTTTCCAAAGCCATTATCTTTTTGGGCGTCACTGTGCGGTAATAGATTAACCCTTTCCCAAACAACACCTGGTTTTGACGTCCCTGAAAGAAAAGGCTTTGGAAAACATTGAGACAAAAGAAGAAACTGCTGATAATCAGCAGTTTCTCCTTTTGTCTCAATATTTTCTGTGCCATATTTTACACAAATTCTATTTTTAATAACATTTATTTTGTCATTTTTTACAGTTTTTGAAGTGGATCACCCTAAATTTTGTCATTTTGGAAAGGGTTAAATGTGTGTGATTTGGTTATCTATTTCAGCTGGAACCACAGTCTCGCTGCCCATTTACGCTATACACCATGCTGATTATATCTGGGACGAACCAATGCAATACATTCCTGACAGATTCTCTAAAGAAAACAGTGTAAACATAGATAGTTACCAGTTTGTGCCTTTTTCAGCAGGACCTAGGTAATACTCAGTATGAGCCATTGAGTATTTTTAATATGCCCCCGTATAGAGAGATTAGGGGCATATTGTTTTACTCGAATCTGTATGTCTGTCCGAAAACTTAACATTTTGCCTTTTCTCCAAAAGTATTTGACATAAAAAGCTCAAATTTGGTATGAACCTTCCTTGCAATGATATCTATCTGTTCCATACAATTTGACCTTCCTCAAGGTCATCCGTTAACCCTTATCAACCCTTTACCCTACAAAAACTTAATATTTTACAAAAATGGCCATTTTGGGGCATTGGTGTTCCACAAACACATCTTGTTGTCTTGAGAATCTCCAACAAATGCTCTACTAATCAGCTTAGTCTTAGACCATTCAAATGAGCTAGCCTATAGATGATAATTTGAAAGTTTTAAAAGTTCACTTTCAATTATAGATTCAATATTGTAAAGAAAATGAGTGAAAAGGAAAGTATTAAGCATGTTCTTTTTTTCCCTAAAGATTTTCTAATACTAATTTCTTTTGAGTTGTATAGAGCACAATTTTATAGGCTCGTTTAATAAAATTTAACATTTAAATTTTTATCCTTAGGAACAGATAAGAAGGGGTGAACATCCTATGTTGTGGGTACTTATTTGAACCTGGTCAACTTGAAGATTCAAATGAGTAACCACAACATAGGGTTTGATGAACATAGATTGAAATATTTCATTTTGAAAACTCGTGTAAGTCTTATCTGAAGTTCTGGTTGTCCCATTGTATCAACTCTATCGGCCAACATTTTGCCATGAATGAAGTGACACATTGACACCTTTTGATGCCCCTAGTGAAAAATTCTTGGAAAACATTGTGGATAATGAAAAAATTGCTTGTAAAAAGCAATTTCTTCATTATCCACACTGTTCTTTAACACAAACTGCAAAGATTTTTAAAATTACAACTTAAAATTGTCGTCTGCAACATCTTTGAATTTCGACAAGTCTAAAAAAAATTGCCTTCTGGTAATGGGTTTAAATGTCAACTTTCAATGTTTTTCCATTGCAGGAACTGTATTGGCCAACATTTTGCCATGAATGAAGAAAAGGTTGTTCTTGCTAGATTATTGAGGGAGTAAGTGAATATGGACCCGTTTTTTCCGTCCTGCATTTTCCTGTTGCGTCACTAAAGTCTCAAAAATATCCTTTTGTGTTCATGTGATGCTATCAAAAACAATATGTAGTGGAAGATGAGAATATTAAACACCTTTAATCAATATAAGTGTTTGGTTTTAGTCGTAATATTTCAAGAAATTTCCAAAAGAATGCCAAAATTGTGGACGGAAAACGTTAACGTTTTACCCCCTACGAAATAAAATGAGGTATTTCAAACAATCTGATTGGTTATCACTTCGGTGAATACTTCAACGAAATGAAAGATATGTTAAATTTTAAGATTCAAACTTTTATTGTGGTGAAGGTTACCACAATATTTAGAAAACTTCGATTAAAATGAGGGCTGAGACGTAACAATTTGGTGTCTTTTTGGTTATGTCTCTGCAAATGCATATAAAATCAATATTTCACTTTAAGAATGTTATTTCAAACCTTCAACATCTTAATAAATCTCTTTGTAACATCTTTGGTGCAAATCCATGGCGCTTACACTGATAGTTGTTGAGGTATGTCAATTACAGAATTCACTGTAAAAACCATATATTTAAATGTTACATCATTAACAATTCGGTATTTGAAAATATTTTGTAAAACAAAGTGTGTAAAGATTTACTGAATACACTGTGTAATTCGCCAATGATGTACATAACCGATAAACATATTGAAACCAACCAAACAGAACATCATGTAAGATAGCTGAGCATGTTGTGTCTGAGGTGTAAGTCTAGAATTAAGTTACATCATCAGCTGTAGAGAAAAGTTGATTTTTGAAGAAAAAAAATGCAAAATTGATCACAAGACAGTATTACTTTTTAATATTAAGATTCTTTACACAAGTATAAAGTGAATTCGTATGATAATAGAGAATAAAAAAATTGTCAGCAGAGCAACAAGTACCCCACCCTCAACGACCCACATTTTTTAAAATAATTTTATGAATAACTTGTGTGGAACTAAATTCTGGACAGAGTTTATATTGCATATTCCATTCAGTCAGCGTCACTACCTAAAAAGAGATTTCTAAAATCTATTACAGTTCATTTATTCAAAATGGGAACGAGAGTAATAAGACGTAATTTGGAAACTAAAAAAAATTGGTGTTTGGTGTCAATGTTAACAGGTTACATCATATATCAGAATAATAAGTTTTTGGAAGAAAATTTTATCTGCAATACAGAATATCAATTGAAAAGGCTTAAATATCATTTCTACAAATGGCACTTTGAATTCAAACAGCATATGAATATTGCAAAGTACGAATTAGAACTAAGACAAACCAGGACCCAAAAATTCTATGTCCAATGTTACATCATCTAATTTTCTTTTTGGCAATTAATTGCAGAAATGTATGTAATTTCATTTCCCTAAAAAATGTAAATGTAACACATATATCACCCTTCAATGAAATATCTAAACAACATGTACACGATGAGTTGATGACGTAACAAAAAAGTGCAGGACGGAAAAAACATGCTCATATCTTCTTTTCCAACATTAATTTTTTGCTCTAAGAATCAAATTATCACATTTGTCACAATACAACTTTGTATTTCATACGCCTGTATTATGACGGATTGTACTGTTTGTCCATTTCACAGTGTATTTATATCATGTGACTCAGAATTTTCGATAATCTTCAATATCTTTTTTAATACTTGACCAATTTGAATTCGGTTTGAATCAGAGAAGGTGGGAAAACGCCAGGAATAAGTTGGATGCGTTGGATTTTTGAAAAATCAACTGGTGAAAAAGTTATTGAAGATAAACCAAAATTTCGGTTTATCTTCAATAACTTTATTATCAGTTGATTTTTCAAAAATCCTTTTGCTTTATCTTCAATAACTTTTTTATCAGTTGATTTTTCAAAACTCCAACACGCCTATCTATGCGTGACGTCTGTCCACATTCTCTGCTTCAAACCAAATTCAAATCGGTCCAGTATTTACAAAGTTATTGAAGATTTTATGCGAACATTGTATCACACGATTATCCACAGTGCATCTGCTGTTAGCAATTTCCCTCAGCACTTTCTTGTAACAGGCAATTTTTCAATTTCCTATGCCATTATCTTATGACTAGTCAAAAAGTCATTGTGTGGTAATGGGTAAGGATTAACCCTTTCCTCAATGACTAAATTTTAGGGTGATCTGACGGATGCTCATTGTTCTCCCGAGCCCAATAGGCTGTATCGGCCTCACTACAGCTTCATGTAAATCACTATGATGCCCCTACAGCTTCAAAAGTACCACAAATCTAAATTTCTTCAGAATGGTCACCAAATAGAGGAATTTTCGAGTTATTTCATGTCAGTAACTGATGAACTAAGGTATTTTGTACAATAAATATGCATAAAACATTATGGAAAAAGAAGAAATTGCTCAAAATGAGCAGTTTCTTTTTTTCCCATTATGTTTTTATTCACAATTATTTGCATAAACACTGTATATTAGTAAACTTCAACGATGCTGCCACTACAGCTTCAAATTATTCTGTGGAGAACCCTGGATGCTATATGGGACATAGCAGGCGTAAATGAAGATGGAATATGTTTGTTTTAAATATAGCTTAGAAAATTACCAAGGCAAAGGAAAAAATGCTGATTATCAGCATTTTCTCCTTGGTCTTCGAAGTTTTCTATGCTATAATGCCGACATGGGTTAGTATTAACTTTTGTCAGTCTAAAATATTGTCATTTAGGATTGGGTTACTTTTAACCCATTACCATACAGTGACTCCTTTTTACTCCCCACAAGATGATGGCTCTGGAAAACATGGTGGAAAGTGAAGAAATTACTTGTCACAAGCGATTTCTTCATTTGCCATAATGTGTTATATCCAAAACGACAATTCTTTTTCATAAAATAAGATATATATTAACTTGAAATTGCCGTCTGCATCATCTTTAAATTTGGACCAGTCTAAATTATTGTCATTTAGGAAAGGGTCTACCAATTATATTGCAGGTACTGGTTTGAGTTGGACCCTTCGGTTGAAGTAAAATACAAGATTTCTGCTGTCATGCGAACAGAGGATGGGATGTACATGTACGCGAAAAGACGGAGATAATCTCAACTCTGATTGTTTATGGAATCATTTTAGCCAAATAACATTTTATACTGTTCCAAATTCAATGATGATGCAGACATCTTGTTTCCCATGCTGTTTCATTAGGGACAACAAAACCCGGCCCCAGTTTCTCGGAAAAAAACTTTAGTACGTTCTCATGCTCAAATTTGAGTACCATGCTCAAATGGCACGAAATCCATGTGAATTTCAATCGAATACCCTTCAATGTTGAAGAGTGTTCCTTTGAAGTCGAGCATGTTCTCGGTAAGTTTTTTTTTTTTGAGAAACCGGGGCCTGGTCTTGTTTGGGAACGTTTCCAGTCATAACAATTGGACAAACGTAGCCTAGTCATAAACCTATATAAATCTCATATTCAAGGGTGGAATTATTTTGGGGAGAAAAAGAAACACTGCATTAACCCTTTCCCAAACTACAAAATTATATGGTGGTCCAATTCAAAAGCTGCTGCAGATGAAAAAATAGATGTTGACAGAGAGGATTTGTGCTCAAAATATCTCAGAAAATATTGATGCACAAAAATCTGTCTATTTTGTGACAACTGAAGAAATTAAGTTGAGGGTAGTTTTGAAGCTATAAAGCATTACACTGATTGACATGAATGTAGTGGGGCCAATACAGCTTATTTGGCTGGGGAAAATACTGAGTAGCGTTACAATTAATTGGTTATAAGGTCATCACACTTCTTTCATGAAATCAGAGAACTAACAAGAACTAGAAATCTATCACTGAAGGTGATAAAAATACCCCCGCCACCACCTTTGTTCGGACAGGCGTTTTTGTTGAATCAGGAGCCATATTGAGAAATTGTCAATCCGATTTTCTTGATATTTGGTCAAATCAGTGGCCTCAACTCAGAATGTATAGGTTCGATTTTCGTGAAATGTGTGTATTGCACATCTACAGGTGCTAATGCACACCTGTGCTAAATATGAAGGAAATCGGACAGTAACTGAAGGAGTTGTCCGGACAAATATTTTTTAGTCAAATCAGGGGCCAAAAACCAGAAAGTATCGGTCCAATTTTCGTGAATTTTGCGTCTTGCACATATACAGGTGCTAATGAACACCTGTGCCAAGTATGAAGCAAATGGGACAGTAACTGTAGGAGGAGTTATCCGGACAAGCATATTTTGGTCAAATTAGGGGCCATAACTCAGAAGGTAATGGTCGGATTTTCGTGAAATTTGCGTCTTGCACATCTACAGGTGCTAATGTACACCTGTGCCAAGTATGAAGCAAATCGGACAGTAACTGTAGGAGTTGTCTGGACAAACATTTTTGGGTCAAATCAGGGGCCATAACTCAGAAGTAATTGTATTATTTCTGTGAAATTTGCGTCTTGCACATCTACAAGTTCTAATGCACACCTGTGCCAAGTATGAAGCAAATCAGACAGTAACTGTAGGAGGAGTTATCCGGACAAGCATTTTTTGGTCAAATCAGGGGCCATAACTCAGAAAGTAATAGTCGGATTTTGCGTCTTGCACATCTACAGGTCCTAATGCACACTTGTGCCAAGTATGAAGTGAATCGGACAGTAACTGTAGAAGTAGTTGTCTGGACAAGCATTTTTTGGTCAAATCAGGGGCCATAACTCAGAAAAAAGGTGGGATTTCTGTGAAATTTGTGTCTTGCACATCTACAGGTCCTAATGCACACCTGTGCCAAGTATGAAGTGAATCGGACAATAACTGTAGGAGGAATTGTCCGGACAAGCAATTTTTGGTCAAATCAGGGGCCATAACTCAGAAAGTAATGGTCGGATTTCCGTGAAATTTGTGTCTTGCACATCTACAGGTCATAATGCACACATGTGGCAAGTATGAAGCAAATCGGACAATAACTGTAGGAGGAGTTGTCCGGACAAGCATTTTTGGGTCAAATCAGGGGCCATAACTCAAAAATTATAGGTCAGATTTCCGTGAAATTTGCGTCTTGCACATCTACAGGTCACAATGAACACTTGTGCCAAGTATGAACTAAATCGGTCCACAAGTGTAGGAGGAGTTGTCCGGACAAAGTTTTGGAGACAGACCAACCAACCATCCAACCAACCATCCAACCACTGGACCGACAGGCTGATTCCAGTATACCCCCCTCCAAACTTCGTTTGCCGGGGTATAAAGAGAGAAGGAAATCAGGCTGGCCATTTCTTTCAAAACCAATTCTCTTTTCATATCGTATTTAGGCGAATCTCACTGAATTGTGGAGTTCCGTTAAACTTTTCTACCAAACTCCACAAATCTACATGTTTATCAATTCATGGCAGTTCATGAACTCATATTTGTAGTGTGATGGTATTCTTGTCGTTTCTCATACCAGTACAACTCCAACACCCTTACCGAGCCTCCAGCTGCTCCCTCACATAGGTTCTCGATATCAAACCATTGATGGGAGACATTTTTGTCAGTAAGGGTATTTACCGTGGCCGGGTATCGAACCCGGAACCTCTCGAATTACATCTATATGTGCACCAAGATCAGGCGGTACTGTGTGATGAGTAAGTTTGTAGACAAACTGCACGAACTAGATGATTATACTTTTTAAATTTAAATGTGTTCTTCAATTTATTGAGTACAGAGTGACAGATAAAGGGGGTGAAATGCATTCTTAAGGAGTTCTAAGGATCAAAACATGCAAATTAAGAAACAAAAATGTGACCCATCACATTAAAAGGGACCTTATAGGAAATTTGAAAATTATCAAGCATAGTCAGTCTGCGCAGCCAGACTTGGGCTGACACTTTTCACATGTATGTAATTTTCTAATGTTTTCCCTATCTTACTATTATGTTCATTTTTCGCATACAGTATCTGGTTGACCTGTGCTGAGTCGACAAGTTTGTCAAAATTGGATTTTTTTTTAATTTCTGACAAGGTCCCTTTAAGCATGACGGGTCATAAATGAGCTATGAGGACAGAAACAAAGCTGCTATATGATTTCAACACCAACTGTCCTTACATTTACAGAAAAGATCTAGCATATAAAACTATAAAAAAAACTTCATTTTAGGTTTATGAATACCAGTGATGTAAGAAAATGTAAATATTGAGGTGGGTACAGAAAGCAAGAGTTATCTGTACCTGTAGATTCTTTAACCCATTACCAAACGACAAAATTTTAGGCTAGTTCAAAGTCAAAGATGTTGCAAACAACAATTTCAGGCCAATGAAATTTTACATTTTTTGGTGTTTTGGGGAAGAAAATTGCTTGTCACAAGCAATTTCTTCATTTTCCACAATGTTTTCCAAAGCCATTATCTGGTAGCCTACTAGGGAGTCAAAATGTCATTGTATGGTAATGGGTTAAATAGAACATGCATAAACATTCACCAAAAAGCTTAATTTCGTTTCTAAATTTGCATGTTTCGAAAAACTGACCCTTCGATCTGAGCCTTTTAGCAAGATTTCTCGCCTTATCCATAGAACTCCTTTATTACTTAAATCAAAACCCTATAATGTTGTATGTATTCATTTAACCCTTTCCCAAACAAGACCTGGGCCCCGTATTACTAAACATCTTACAATCAAGTTTTTGTGTAAACTGTGTAACAAGACATCTGATTGCACGAGAAATCCGACTGAGCAATCAAGGTTGTTGTTACAAGTAATTATGCAAAAAACGTACGATCGTTAGTAATACCGGCCCCTGGTTTTGACGTCCCTTATAGAAAAGGCTTGGGAAAATATTGAGACAAAAGAAGAAACTGCTGATAAGCAGCAGTTTCTCCTTTTGTCTCAATATTTTCTGTGCTGTATTATACACAAATTCTGTCGTAAACAAGGTCTATTTGCCCTCTGGAGCAGCTTTTGAAATGGAAATTTTGAAAATTTGCTGTTCGGGAAACGGTTAAATCTGTTCATCGAGAAGATTCCAGTGAGTATCCACATCAAGGGGTATTGATGAACAATAATGGAAATATAGCATTTTGAAAAGCCACTACTCCCTATTTTCTGTATTTGTGTGAAAATAAACTGTTAAATATTATATTTGAAAATAAAAGATGGATGAATGGATCTCTCTCTTTTCTCATATCATATCCTATAAATTCAAATTTGATAGAGTAACAGATTTGAAAGGGCAAAGTTATACTCTATGTTGTGAGTACTCATTTGAATCGTCTGAATGATTCCAATGAGTATCCACAACATAACGTTTGATGAACAGTATATCAAATATTGCATTTTGAAAAGCCTTTATCCCCTCTTATCTGCAGCTCTGGTAATCCATTCCCATATAATGACACGTTTTGACACCCTCACAAGACAGGGTTCCAAAACATTATTGAAAATTAAGCAAATGTTTCCTACAATGTCTTCTACCCAAAAAGAAAAATATATCGCCGGTGTAAATGCAAAACCTCGTATATCGATTCTTGCAATTTCACAGTACAAACTTGTGTGCCTAGTTGCAGACAATTCTGTCAGGTTTTGAGATATTTTAGCGATCAGTATTGATGACGAATCATTTGTGAACAATATGTCCAAATTTCAAGTAAAACATTTCGGTTTGGGAAAAAATATTACACTTTTTTCGCTCCCCTTTGAAATTTTCCAAAAACGAGATACGAGGTTTTGCATTTACAACGACGATATACAATGTACAAAATTTAATTCTATTGAACTTGTTGTCTGCAATATCTTTGAATTTGCACCAGTCAGAAATGCTGGTGTTTAATAACAGAATAAACCTTTCCAACACAATGATTCTTTTTGACTCCTGACAAGATACAGGCTTTGGAAAACATTGTTTGTTACAAGCAATTTCTTCTTTTAGAACAATGTTTTCCTAAAAGACCATAACATATTAAATTCCATTCACTTAAGATTGTCGCTGCAGCATCTTTGAATTTGGACCAGTCTATTTTTTTCCATGTGGCAATGGGATCAGTCTGCCATCTGAGGCATGTTCTTTAGAGCAAGATTATTATTTATGGTCCAAATTCAAAGATGTTGCAGACTACAATTTCAAGTGAATGGAATTTAAAATACTTTGGCCTTTTTGGACAGAAAGCATTGTGGGAAATGCATTTTCCGCAATGTTTTCCAAAGCCTTTATCTGGTAGGGCGTCAAAAGGCGTCACTGTGTATTAACCCTTTCCCAAATGACAAAATTTCAGGGTGATCCTATTTCAAAGCTGCTCTAGACAAAATTAATATTAAAAAGGAAGGGATTTGTGTACGATAGAGCACAGAAAATATTGAGACAAAAGCAGAAACTGCTGGTTATCAGCAGTTTCTTCTTTTGTCTCAATGTTTTCCCAAGCCTTTTCTGTTAGAGACGTCAAAACAAGGTCTTGTTTGGGAACTGGTTAATGGGTTAAGATATTCTAAGATGTTTTAGATAAAGCGTTTTTAGGAGAGAGATTCTGACCAAGGGGTTCCCAATGATCCATACTTTTTACAAATGATGTCATGATGATGTTGTTTGCCTAAAGTAAGGAAGTTGCCGAACATTAAGAACACCACAGTTTATTAAATATGGAGCATTTGGAAGAACTTAGTCAGTTCTCACTAAAATTGTTTCTACAGAGTTGACAGAGGGGTTTCACAAGATGTATAGGGTAAGTCTCCCATGGAGCGGCTTAAAAGTCTTACTCTAAAGAACGCTTTATACTAACATTTTAAGAAATCTCGAGCTATCTTAAAAAATCTAGCTTTAAAAAAACCGCCTCTGGTAATGGGTTAACCAATTCCCACACATTGAGTGTTTTTGACTCCTCAAAAGATAAAGGTTTTGGAATACGACATTGTGGAAAATGAAGACATTGCTTGTTACAAGCAATGTGATCATTTCCCACAATGTTTTCTATCCCAAAAGACTAAACATGTTAAAAATTTCATTCACTTGAAAATGTCGTCTGCAATATCTTTGAATTTTGAGCAGTCTAAATGTTTGCTGTTTGGAAATGGGTTATTCAGTCTTTTTCTTCTCTTTCATCAGTTTCAAATGATCCCCGAGTGACTTTGTCTCTGGTTTTGGAACTCCGAATCCGAATGTTTCTGCTCCAGGTCCAAACATATCGTAAGTGTACCCCTGCTTTTTAACGAACTCCAAATTTCTCTTGACCTCTGCCAAGGGGTCGTAGGCGTCTGCTTCTCTTTTATACAGGTCGATTTTCTCTAGAATCTCTCGTTCTTTCTTCTGATTTCGTAAGAAGATAATCTTCTTTCTGATGGGCCAAACTTTCGCTTGAATTTTCTTAAACTGTCTCAGCTTTCGTTTTCGTTTCTTCAGCTTAAGGACATACGTGTTTCCATTTTTCGACGCAGACTTTTCTGTGACTTCATCAGGCGGTTTAATCGTAATTTTATTAACCTTCGGAGTTTTTATCGGCTTAATTACTGTTGACAATGGATTACTTATGGTATTGTCAAACTCAAGTACTTTCGGTGCTTCAATCACGTTCACAGGTTTTGTATTGTCCGTAATTTCAACTTTATTAAAGGCACTGCAAGCCTTAGTAGGCCAGTGAGTGTTTGAATGTTGGTAAATTTCTACATTTCTGTCTAGCATCAAACATGGATGAAGCTGTCTGGTCCTAAAGCTGGGTAAAGCAGTAGAATGGGCTCTCCTCAGTCCTGTTTTAAAGAGATAAATGTGACCAGTCACGCTAAAAGGAACCTTATCCGAACTAAAGAAATCCAAGTTTTAACAAACTTGTCAGGCTCAGCACAGGTCAACCAGATGCTGTATTCGAAAAATGAACGTAAAGTAAGATAGGGAAAACATTCCAGATATCAAAAATTGCATACAAGTGAAAAGTGTCGGCCCTGGTCTGGCTGCGCAGACTGTGCAGACTGACTAGGGTCGATATTTTTCACACTTCCTATAAAGTCCCTTTCAGTGTGACGGGTCACAAATAAAGAATTGACCCATTACCATATGACAAAATTTTGGACTGTACTAATTTGAGATATGTTGTAAACAACAATTTCAATTTGATGATCTCTAAAAATCTATCCATTTTGGGATATAAAACATTGTGATGAATGAAGTTAAACTCATAACCCATTCCCATACAATGACTCTTTCTCACTCCCTACAATATAATGGCTTTGGAAAACATTGTGGAAAATGAAGAAATTGCTTGTGACAAGAAGCACCAAAATGTAAAATCACTTTCACTTCAAATTGTTGTCTGCAACATCTTAAAACTTTGAATTTGGATTAGGCTAAAATTTTGCCATTTGGTAATGGGTTAACCCTTTATCCCACCACAAACACAGCAAAGTATGACGTCAGAGAGAGGTCAAATTTGAAATCCAATTTGAAATCTGCTGCAGATTACACTGTAATCTGATTTACAGAGTAGATTTTGATAAGGAGAGGATTCATGTGTAGTTCTGAAAACATAAAGGCAAAAAGGAAACTGAAGCACTGATTAACAGTAGTTTCTTTTTCACTTTTATGTGTAACTGTTTTCAAACACCCTTTTCTATCAGGGATGTCAAAACCAGGTTTTATTTGGGAATGGATTAAGACGTGGTAGCTTTGTTTAATCTTAAACACAAGTCCTGCTTTTGATGTAAGCAGCAGAATAAAGGCTGAGAAAACATTGAGGCAAAAGAGGGGAATATTGAAAACCACAATTTTTGTTGTTTGCCTCCTTTTTTGAAAAACAATATTATATTGTACACAAATCTTCTCTTTATCTACACCCATATTACTGTCAACAGCTGCTTCTAAATTGAACCACCAAGAAATTTTGTTGCTTGGAAAAGGCTTAGGGAGATAAATTCAGAAAACTGTGGAAAAGAAGAAAATGCTGATTACCAATGTTTCTTCTTTTCCTTCTATGTTTTCAATAAAATAACACACAGATTGCCTGTTCTTCTCTTCTTATTACATTACATGATGACCATGTACTGAAGAGTTGTTGTTTTTTTTACATGACTTAGACTTAGTCACAGAGATTAATTGAATGGTGTTTAACCCATTACCAGATGACAAAATTTTGGATTGTTCCAATTTGAAAGCTGCCACGAATGAAAAAATGGATGATAGTAAAGATAGGATTTGTGTAAAATATGGCATAGAAAATATTGAGACAAAAGCCTTAAGGAGAAACTGCTGGTTATCAGCAGTTTCTTCTTTTGTTTCAATGTTTTCCCAAACCTTTTCTATTAGGGACGTCAAAATCAAACTTGTTTGGGAGAGGGTTAATGCCACTTTTAACTACATAATAGTCAATTTGATGCCTTTCTATGGAAACTTCAGCTTGTTTTAACCCTTTCCCAAATTGTTTTAAGCAGCATTTAGGAGGTTTTAGTTGAAAAGCAGCCATATTATCAATTGTTAGACTTGTATTTTTTAACAACTATTTTTTCATTTGCAGCAGGTTTCAACATTCATTTTGTTGTCGGTCAAAGGTTCGAACTTCGAATTAAACATTTATCTTAAAACACAGAAAATACTTCAAGCAAAAGGAGAAATGTGAAAATGCTGGTCACCAGCAGTGACCAGCATTTTCTGCTTTTATCTCAATGTTTTCCAAAGCCTAAGCCTTTGGGATATCAAAAGAAGGTCATGTTTAGAAAAAGGTCCAAGTCTTGTAAGAAAGCTAAACATTACCTGTAAGGTTTAGCTGGTTTAAACCTCTGATAATACTTTGTACAGCTAACCCATTTTTCAGTTGACACGCCATTGATCTGTAGAGATTAAAAAAGTCATTATAACTAAGTCATACAAATACAGTGGCGGATCCAGAGTAAGTTCAGATATTATACTAGGGAAATGAACCCCCTACAGCTGCGGATCCAGGATTTCTGTGAGGGAGGTACGAATATACAAATACGGGGGTTCCTTTTCCAAGTAGTACACAATTGTGACTGAATTTCTGCATGAAATTGAAATAATCTGGCTACAGAGGGGGGTACATTTGAACCCCCAAAACCCCCTCTGGATCCGCCACTGCCCTATTTGTATGTCCGAACCCCCTTCAAGGAAATCCTGGATCCAAGGCAAAAATTTATAAAATGCCAGATGACAAAACTTTACCAAAGTTGACTTATGTTTAATCAATGTCTAATACAAATAGCTTACAATATGTAAGTGACAAAACAGTTTAAAACGATAGTAACATCATACACGGCCCGATACTACTATTATAAGACTCGGGGTACGAATAATCTAGGGTGCGAAAAAGAGTTTGCAATCAAAACAGAACTGTCAGCTGTTCTTATACAAAAAATTAAAAATGGAAAAATGTCTGATTACACAACAGGTTTAATTTTGCATAGTAACCTTATACTTGGTGTAATTTTCCTGTTTTGTCGGAGTTTGCCCTTCGTCGATGTTGACGACAACAACAACAAGAGAGACGGTGTATTGGCAAATCCAAATTATTTATAAGAAATACTAGCTATTTTTTTTAAATGTTTTTTTCGTGAATAGAAATAATGTTCCCCTAACAAAAACTTTACTACTTCTGGTTTATTACGTTTATTTAAGAGCGTATTAAATTTTGTTTAAAATTTCTCCAGAATCTTTGATCTTAAAGTACCGGTAAAGGGGGACAGGGACGTGTGTGTGTGTGTGTGGGGGGGGGGGGGGGGGGGTCCAAGCCCAAATGGTTGCAGTACACCTAGAATGGCTCCTACATAGCTCTCTGTAAAATCCCCCTTTTCAACACGTTATTACACAATCCACAACTTCAGTTAGAGACAAACTGTGCATAAACTGGTACAGATACACTCTTGGCCCCGGTATCTCGAAAAACTTAAGTAGGCCCTAGCCTACATTCTCATGCTCAAATCTGAGCACCGTGCTCAAATCGCACGAAATGCACGTGGACTTCGATCGAATACCCTTCAACGTTGGAGAGTATTCCTTTGAAGTTGAGCATGTTCTCATGAGAATATATTTACGTTTTTTTGAGAAACCAGGGCCTGAACTCTTGAATTTCTGAGAAATGAACCCACCATCATGGAGTGGATTTTTCAAAAAAAAAAAAAAAAAAAAAAAAAAAAAAAAAAAAAAAAAAAAAAAAAAAAATCAGTCAAACATACGCACCGTGTATTTTTCCGCGCAAAAATAGAGACACCGGAAATAGTGGTCACGCGTATCCTTGCACTAAAACACACCAAATAGTCATGAAAAGAAAGATGGATTCTGGCTAAAAAATGAGAGAACATGATTGTTACTCAAAAACACGCAATGAAAACCTAAGCTCAAAATCATTCATGCAGAGAGCAGGGTGTCACCAGAAAAAAGGGCCATTTTTAAAAAAACGATTTTAGCCCCCCCCCTTTACGACCTAGGAAGTACTTGCCTGGGTGACCTTACTCCAAATGTTGGCTTTAAATGTGTTAAATTTTTAACGTTATACTAACGTTATATAGTCAAAATGTGATTTTCGGACGCTGCTAGGGGGTGGGGGGTCCGGACCCCGACCCCCTCTAGATCCGCTCATGATAGTTCATCAAAATCCCTATAACCTACCAAGGCTACTTCCATCGAAAGTCACATGACTAAAAATGAGACGATGGCGGAAAGAAGTCAGAATAGGTCTATGTGTAGGAGAGACCGGGGCTAGTCTGTCCTCGGGCTCATTAGACTGTCTGAGATAGACTTTTCATTGTTGTGACGTTGAAAATGCCTGACCTTTAAAAACGGCATTTATCGCATTTTCTGGCTATACAAATTCGACGTAAAAACGTGCGAGGTGGCTATGTTGACGTTGTCGTGGTGACGTCGTCACGAAATGAACGAGGAAATGAGAACATCGGATTTGAACCAGAAATAGCTTCAAGTTTCCAAAGATACCAAATCAATGACCGTTGCTGGACGTTTTAAAAGTATACGGTTCTACCTTAATTAACCCTTTCCCAAACAAGACATGGTTTTGACGTCCCTAATAGAAATGGCTTGGGAAAACATTGAGACAAAAGAAGAAACTGCTGATAACCAGCACTTTCTCCTTTTGTCTCAATATTTTCTATGTTTCATTTACACAAATTCTATCTTTAATAACTTCTTTTTTGTCATTTGTGGCAGTTTTTGAAGTGGATCACCCTAAAATGTTGCCATGTGGGAAAGGGTTAACAAAATACTCTGGACAATCCAGTTAGACCAGATCAGACGGTCTAACCCAAATAGATCTAGCCAAAATTCAAAGATTTAAAACGTCAAAATAAAATTTGTACCAGGATATGGAAAAAGGTCCCTTTAGACTTCTGAGCCCAACATGGTTCCAGATCAGCCTGCGTACATATGCACAGTCTGACCAGGAACCATGTTGTTCTCCAATAGCTTCGTCATGTTTGTAGCAACCATAAGAGAGTAACACGGATCCAGGTCAGACTGCTCCGAGACACAGACTGACATTGAAATATGGCTGTCTCAAATGCTACTAGTATAATGGGACTTTTTTCCCAGATCTCGGCTATGGTTATAAAATTCAATTTCGTACATGATTTAATTTTGCTTTCAGCATAACTCTCTTTTTTCTAAATATTACCGAACCCAGGTTCTACGATTTTTTACGACAAAACAGGCTTAACCAACTCGCTGGAAATGCCCAATTAACCCTTTCCCAAAAATCAAAAGTTTAGAATACTCTAATTTGAAGGATGAAATGTTGGTTGGACAACATTGTTTCCTTTTGCATCGATACGTTATCGAGCCTATTCTATCATGTGCGCCAGAAAGCGCCATTGTCTCGCAAGGGCATAGTTACGGTTACGCATATACGCACGTGCGTACAAATCGGCACCGGAAATATATAGTTATGGTGTGAAATTTTCCAAATTTTCTGTTAGATTTTTTTGTCAGAAATGAACGAAAACTAAAAATACGCACATTATCACGAAATAGTGCGTATCCATTAAAAAGTCTAACTACGCTCCTGTCTCGGAAAGGTATACCCATTCCCAAACTGTATCATTTAAGGACTCTCCGAATTTAAAGGCGTTGCAGCTGACAAATTAAGTTGAATGAACTTTTTCTTATTTTGGTTTTTCTGAGTAGAAAACATTGTGGGAAATGAAGAAATTGCTTGGCACAAGCAATTTCTTCATTTTCCACAATGTTTTCCAAAACATATTACTTGAGCGGCGTCACATAGCGTCATTGTGTGGGAATGGGTTAAAATGCTTTAGCGGACAGGAAATAGTGACAATTCCACAAAAGAATAAAATTGACACTAAAATCTTTTTGTTTACATTTACATTTTATTGATGAAAAGCTGTTAAATCGATAGAAATACAACCTACAGAGAAGCAGATAAGTCATTCAATAGCTTTTCGAAACAAATTATACTTTTTATGATCAATGAAACCCTATGTTGTTGCTACCCAATAGAATAACTAATTCAACGATTCTATCAAATACGGCAACAAAGGATTTGGAAATCAAACAACAAATCAATGATGTCGTTATTTTTCATTATCTGCTGCATTGCATAATGAAATAAAACAAAACGTTTTGTAAATCCATCGTCTATGAAACAATAGTCCTTTTCAAAGAGTTTCTATTTTGAAATGAAACCCACAATTACTAAGAATGACATGATTCAATTGCAACTATTCTCTTTTACGAGAATAGTATCTTCGATTGAAAGGCAGTAATTTAAAAGTTAACGTTCAAACGAAGTTTTGGATTAACATAATATAAAAAATATAATGTACCGGTAATATGTTTTTCTGTCGTCGTAAGTAAAGTGAGTCTATTTTCTTGGAAGGACTGTCAAATATCGAAAATGACATGTGAGATTGTTTTCTTTGTGGTATCAGTTTTGTTTTCTATTGGATCAGCAATAGATTTTTCAGTACACAAAGGTCATCCTGAGTCTCGATTACAGCATGATTTGTTTGAGCATTACAACCCAAATGTTCGACCAAGCATTAACAATGAAAGGATCGATGTTCGCGTGGATGTTGCACTGAATCATATCATGGAACTTAAATCGGCATCGCAAACATTAACTGCTGCATTATACTTCAATATCAGGTGGATAGATGGATTTCTGAACTGGAAGACCGATGAATATGGTGACACAGGATCCATTGTTGTGCCTGCAAACAAAGTGTGGCTGCCAGATTTGGGGTTTATAAATGCCGTTAAAGATGCATATGATTTTGGATTAGAAACGTCTGCAGTAAAGATCAACAGTGATGGAATGGTTTCGTTTTGGGGACAGAAAACAAAAGAGTTCACATGCCTAATACTTACAAAGAAATTCCCGTTTGATAAGCACCATTGCAAGATAACACTAGGCTTCGTTGTGAGCGATTCGTTGGAGATTTTTCTTTTACCAGCGAATCACAGTATTGACTTACGATGGTATACGGAAACACCCGAATGGACAATCGTAGAAAACAACGTGGCAATGGACTTAGCACCAGACCATTATAATGAAACTACTGGTAAATATTCTATCATTCATTATATGTTCTCAATACAGAGGAACTGTAAAACATGCATCATTAATATTATATTTCCGGTTTTGTTGTTATCTTTTCTGAACCTGCTAACATTTCATGTTCCGGTTACCAGCGGAGAAAAACTGGCATTTCCGGTGTCAATATTTCTCACGGTGGCGGTGTTTCTAACGGTGATCAATGGTTCCCTACCGGAAGCTGTAGATGGCGTCTCGTACTTGGCGATCTTGGTCACTGTGGAGCTCGGTTTTTGTTCTCTCACGCTCGTCTGTACTGTTATGACTCTACACACGTACAATCACAAATCGAACTCATGGGTCTTCATTATTTTCAAAGCAATTCTTTCGAGACCAAAGAGTCCAACCCAGCTTGACAGAAAAGAAGAATACCACGCGAAATCCGATCTGAAGTCAAAGAATAATATAAATGGAACCAGCAGAGATTCCAAAATGGATGAAAGGAAGGAAGCAAGAAGTAATCAAGATGATGCCGACAATCGTGTGGGAACTCCCCAAGATTTAGAGCTCGTCTGTAAAACATTTGACAATGTATTGTTTTTAGCGTTCCTTCTTTGTCAGGGTTTCACATTGGGCGTCTTCGCGATATTATTTGTTACTTGAGACAATAATGCACATGTAGCCAATTTGACACAATATGTCTATATATAGGATTATAAGATAATATATAGAATAGTAACAAGAGTTGTCCGTGGACAACGTTGCTCGCCTATACGGGAGCTTGTCACAAAAACCAGCTAATCTTTTATAAGTAGGTCAAACTCCCAGGTCAAGGTCACAAGGTCAAGGCTCATGGTCCCACGTGAAAGGCCTTGGCAGGAGGTATCCAGGTGTGAAATATCAAGGCTATATCAATAATAGTGCATGAGCTATATAGGCCAGGTTAAAGTTTTTCAAAAGTAGGTCAAACTCCAAGGTCAATGTCACTAGGTCAAAGGGCATGGTCAAAAATGAAAGGTCTTGTCGAGATGCATCCATGTATGAAATATCAAGGCTGTATCTCTAATAGTGTCTGAGATTTAGACCAGGTTAAAGTTTTTCAAGTGAAGACGCGACGGGACGGGACGGCACTCGACGCCGACACTAGGGCTGTGACATTAGCTCCTCGGAGATAAAGTCCCGGCTCGCTAAAAAGTAATCTTTTACTGTTCTATTACCCCATACCATATATAGACACATTGTGTCAAATACCTGTGCAAAAATGACGCCTTTGATCACTTGTTGTTCTGCGAGACACTTATTGTTTCTAAATCAAAATTTTGATTATCATTTTCTTACTCATCACGTGAAAACACTCAGGAAAAAGAAGAAAATGCTGATAGATATAATCAGCATTTTCTCATTTTGCCTAAATATATTCTTGACTACATAATGCAAAAGTCAAATCTTTATCAGCATATCCGTTTTGCCGCCCAGCTTTTTAATTTGAATACCGTGAACATTTGTCGTTTGGGAAAGGGTTGAAAATGTCATAACCTGCACAGCTTCAAGCTGCGATATCACAGTTGAAGTATATGGTCAGGTCCCTGTCACATGTTACTGTAAATTAAAACCTAGTTCGAACCAGATTGACAAGACTATGTTCTCAATTTTTCCTAACGCTTTCCTCATACGGAAATATTTTGCTTAAAACAAAGAAAAGAGATATTCAGGTAATAGTAGTAAAATAATGTGGATTACTTATGACCATTTTTTTGCCTTGGCATTTACTTGGCACCATCATGTTGGAGAAGGGACAAATTTCAGACAAAGTTAACCACGAATGTGCGAATCGAGAGTGGCTAAACCGAAGTTGGCGTTAACGTTGTTTTTATTATAACGTTATAACGTTATTTTATTTGGTACGTACATGTTACACATAAATGAACCAGTATCTGGACAAACCTGGGGCGCGTTCTTTAGAGCGAGTTTTTTAAAGGATAACCTTAAAAAATTTACGATTTCGCAGTTCATCCTTATAAATCGCTCAGAAATGGTTTAAAAAACATTACAAGCAAAGTCATTACGTTAAGGAAAGCATTGGCCCATTGCAAACCAGCAGCCAAATTATCGATTTTTATCAATACACAAAATTTGCCGCATCAATTACTTCCCTTGGATTCTGTATCCTTGGATACGAAATAGTCGAACCTGTCTACTTTGACAACTGCGTCATTTATCGATAATCGAGTGATCTGATATAGATGTTTATGGGAATATCGCTTCAAAATCCTGTTGTGTGTAGCTTACGATTGCAATATTAACTTAGTAACCCATAAAACTTTATACATGTAGTATATATTTGCTTTTCCGAGGAAATCAATTTGAAAACAAAAGTGGATTCTGAGATGGAACCAGGACGTACAACTTCTACTTAATTTGCACCGTCAGGTCGTTCAAAGATTATGCAAATTTTGATGACAAACAAATTATTATCCAAACGCCGTGCTTAAACATAATTATCAAAATTGCGTGTTCATGGGTGCTGCTCCTAAAATGCGATATTCTCTGCCGTTCGAAACACATTGTTTCAATTCACAGGCTTTCATCTTACCCATTACCAAGGCAAACGCTAAGAATTTAGACTGGTCTAAATTCAAAGATGTTGCAGACGAAAATAGCAAGTGAACGGAATTTACTTTTTGTCTCTTTGGGTAGAAAACGTTGTATGAAAGGAAGAAATTGCCTGTCTAAATCAATTTCTTCTTTTACCACGATGTTTGCCGAAGCCATTATTTAGTGAGGAATGAAGTGGAAGAGAAATACAATCTATGTGTGTTGGTTTTCCCCTAAATTTTTCATTTAACAAAACCTGATGTTGACACTCAAAACAGAAAAGGCTTGGTAAAAACATTGAGACAAAAGATGAATATGCTGATAATCGACGTGATCATCTTTTGTCTCAATATTTTCCGCGCCATTAGAGAATCCCTCTTATATCAGCATCCCTTTGTTATCTGCAGCGGCTGTCAAAATTGAACTCTAATTTTGAGCTATTTGGGAAAGAGTTGAAAGCGCATAAAGATCGTTTTGGGCATTTATCGAACAGTTTTGATATAATGTAATATTGTATCAAGGCGTGTAGCAGGCGATTAAATTAACATTGTTTGGGCAATTTTTTAATTATCATGAGATATCAAAGTATTGCTAAAAGGAGAAAATGGTGACCTCAGCATTTAATCCTTTTCTGTCTTTTTTTTTTTTTTTTTTTTTTTTTTTTTTTTTTGCTTTTCTTATGTCATCGAAAAAAAAGGATCGTTTTTTGAAAAATGATTTGAATCGAAAATAGCATTAAAAGTTTTTCTGTACATACATTAATTGGAAATAAACACTATATTACATAATGAGCTGATTAATTACACAAACGGGTGTAAGATTCAGGTCAATAAACACGCGGGTGTCACAGATGTCATAAAACACATGTTTATTCGCTCCCTTTACTCAGTACAGCAATTACTGGAAGCAGTTTTCAAAATTCTATTGCCCTTTGATCTGGTGAAAACCAGGAAAAAACGAGCATGGTTTTCCCTTTTTAATTCAACAATCCGAATCTCCTCGCTATATTGTAAATAAATTAGAACTCTCTTTATCAATATCAAATTGATCTTCTGTAGCTTCGGAATTGGAAACCTCTAAAGCATGGTAGTTTTGGGAAGGATCAATTAATATCCAAACGGCAAAAATACTCTGGTCTCGTCTGAAATCAAAGGTGTTGCAGACAACAATTTCAAAAGAATTATTGTTATTATTATTTTATTTTGTGTGTGTTGGAGGTAGAAAACATTGTGGGAAATGCAAGACAAGCAATTTCTTCATTTCTCACGATGTTTTCCACAACCCTTTTTTTTTGAAGGGGCTGGGGTCATTGTGAGGGAATGGGTTAAGCAATATCGTTGAAAGAATGAAATCCTGATTAATTGTCTAAAAATGAAAACGTCACCGAAAATCAAATACTAATTTTTAAGAAGTCATCAAATTCTTTTTTATGACCGGTTGACTAATCTGTTTTTCACACTAAGTAACGAACAATGGAATTGATTTCCATGATTATGGAATAACAATTGATAATGTCTAATTGACTGATGTAAAATTGGTCAATGTCATACGATCAACTGGATTTTCGCCGACATCGTGTCATCTTATTAACCCATCACTGGACAGCGAAGGTTGAAAGAAATAAAAAACGTCTGTCCCACAATGATATGCGTCATTTATCGACAATCGAGTGATCGGATATCATGGTTTTTGCTCTAGTACGATCACTTCATTACTTCATTACTAGATAGTAATTAAAAACGGCGTTAACCCCAAATAAACCAAACTTATATCGCTGAAATTCAGTGCCATTTTCTACTTCGAAAATTACGTCACTAGTCACGTGACCGATCAAGTGCCCCGGTCATATGAATATAATATATTACCAAAGGGAAGTAATTTACAAGGGAGAGTAAGTAATTTACAAGGGAGATAATTTTTCGCACAAATTTTAATACGGAAAAATAAAATCTTGAATAATTTCTTTTTTCATTCATAATTTGAAAAATGTTTTTACTAAAATTATTCATTGGATGATGTTGTTTTGTAAAAAAGAAAAATCAGACGCCTATAATATTACCCTTTAAGATTTCTTGAGATGTTTTTGATACAGCGTCTTTAAGACCGAGATTATAAGCGAGGTGTTCCGAATGTTCCATACTTCATACAAATGACGTCATGATGATGTCATTTGTATGAAGTATGGAGCATTCGGCACTCTGCAGTTTATGAATCATGGAGCATTCGGAACAACTCTGTCAATTCTCTCCCATATAGATTCTACAGAAATTACCGAGGGTTTCCGAAATGAGTATAGAGCAATGGCGGCTCGCAGTGATCGTCTTAAAAATCTTGCTCAAAAGAGTGCTTTATCCTAAAACATCTTAAGAAAGCTCAAGATATCTCAAGAAATCTCGCTCTAAAGAACGCACCTCAGGTAGCTTTTTAGACTAGGTACCGTGTCTCCAGATACGCTTGTGCCTAAGTGGAGTCTGACAGGGACCAATGCTGCTGTCTCATGGTTGTTACAGTTCAGTAAGAAGCTACTGGAGAACAACATGGTTCGTGATCAGACTGTGTGTAGGCCTATACAGGGCTGTTCTTGAACCATGTTGGGCTCAAAAGCCCCAAGGGACGCTTTTCTGGATTACGGCTCAAATACAGTATGCTAGAGAAAAGAGAGAAACTGCTCGGTACGATATTTCTCTTCACTCTGTTCCACATTACGCCGACTAGATTTCTTTTAAAAACACATTTGGTTATACAAATAGGCTATGAGTGTCAGGCTACAAGGGACCCCATACGAAGTGTGAAACATATCGACCCTAGCCAGTCTGCGCATTCCGCACAGATAGACTAGAGTCGATACTATTCATTTGTATGTAATTTACTGAATCTGGAATGTTTTCCATATCATGTTATACCGGTATGTCCATTTTCCAAATATAACACCTGGTTGCCTTCTGCTGCGTCTGAAGTTTTTTTTCTCGAAATTCGGTTTTATGGATTTCCCAGAAAGGTCCTATTAGCGTGACAGATCACAATCTTTTTCCGCTGATCAGATCAAGATCGTTCGCAGTAATTCGCAGTAGTTAGAGTTAACCCATTGCCACACATCATCGCTAAATATGACGCTACATCATATAACAAAGAAAACATTGTGGGAAATGAAGAAATTGCTTATGACAAGCAATTGCTTCATTTACCACAATTTTTTTTACCCAAAGACATAAATATATAATATTTCATTCAATGGAAATTGTCTTCTGCAACATCTTAGAATATTTGGGCAAGTCTAAAATTTTGTCGTATGGTAATGAGAAACCCGATATCGACATAACAGAGTCAGTCGTAAAGGTGTACGAGCCATTTACATAATACTGAACGCCGGGGAATCAATTCAAGAGCGGATCTAGAGGTCGGGTCGGGGGTCCATACCCCCCCCCCTGGCATTGTTCAAAAATGAATATTTTGACCGTATAACTTTAGTATAATGTTACATAATTATCGCTGCTTTTCAACGAAAACAAGCTGCAGTTACTACGTTTTCGTTGAAAAGCAACTATACTGAACCTCAGTAATAACGCACCACTTTTTCTTGTTTTATATTTTTTCAACAAAATCATTAATTTTGTTGACACAGTATTATTCGGTATCCACCGGACACTAGGTATGCACACAACACACTCTTAAGCACAAAACCCATTCATCTGTGACGCTAGCCGTCCAAACTTGGTAAACAGGTTTTCTGCACGTGCCGCAGTATTGACCTCGTGCAAAAACCAGCTTATCGCTTTATGTGGTACGTGTAGTCGATGAAAGAAAGAAAACACCCAAACATTTCATTTGTCGGATTTTTTTATGCTTTTAACAATACCAAGACTTTCCACTGACGAACGTTATCGTGCTATTGGGATGTTGCATGCAGTGTAGACGTCACGTGCTATTGTACACACGATGGGATTTCATCACAAGACTATTGGCCAGCTTAGAGAACGTTTCCAACAAACTGGTGTACTGCTGGACTGCCCGGGAAGGGTTGCACCAAAGGTCCCAAAATCAGCTCAAACAGGTACACATGCTAAAGAACAAAGTGATACAGGGATAGTAGAGAGTTATTCCAAATGACAGAATCCAAAATGTGATCAGTTTCATGCGTCGACGAAGCACAGACTGTATTGCTCTGCAAAGTGGTCTCACAAAGTACTGATTTTGTGACTTTTACTTTAGAGGGTAGTCCCGTTTGCGCGTTCGTCACGATTGATTGCTTTAAGGCAGCGAAACAATTTTTTGACCAGAAACGAATAAACTGATAGCAGTTCGGATTGAGGTTTTACAGTTTTAAAAAGTAACACAATAAAGAAGTTATAGTGAAAAATGTAAGTGGTGCGTTATTTCTGAGGTTCAGTATATATTTATCACATTTTAAGCCATCATTTGGACCCCCCCTCCCGGAAAAAAATCCTGGATCCGCCCTTGCAATTGACACAAGAATTGCAGGAAATCTTCAATAAATGTGAGAGATCTTTTAACCCTTTCCCAAACGACAAAATTTTAGGGTGATCCACTTCAAAAATTGTCACAAATGACAAAATGGAAGTTATTAAAGATAGAATTTGTGTAAAATGTGGCATAGAAAATATTGAGACAAAAGAAGAAACTGCTGGTTATCAGCAGTTTCTTCTTTTGTTTCAATGTTTTCCCAAGCCTTTTCTATTAGGGAAGTCAAAACCAGGTCTTGTTTGGGAAAGGGTTAAAATACCTACGTATAAAAAAGTTATCGGCGACCGAGTAAAATTTTACCAGGTTGTCATACCTCACGATAAATGACCCGGTAGATTGGCTAGGGCTGCTCTGCCAGGTCAGTGATCGTGAGCTGTAATAACCCTTTTTATGATCACGTGACTCAGAATTTCCGATAATCTTCAATATCTTTTTAATACTTGACCAATTTGAATTCGGTTTGAAGCAGAGAAGGTGGGAAAATGCCAGGAATAAGCTGAAAGTGTTGAATTTTTGAAAAATCAACTGATAAAAAGTTATTGAAGATAAACGAAAATTTTGGTTCATCTTCAATAACTTTTTTATCAGTTGATTTTTTTTCAAAAATCAACTACGTCCATCTAATGCGTGACGTATGTCCACATTCTCTGCTTCAAACCGAATTCAAATCGGTCCAGAATTTACAAAATTATTGAAGATTTTCTGAAAATACTGTATCACGTGATTATCCACCGTATTTTCAATAATAAAACACGTCCAGTACAGCATTTCTGTTTTTTCTGGAACCTTCTCTGCTTCAAACTGAATTCATATTGATTATAGGCTTTAAGCCCTTTCCAAAACGGCAAAATTTTAGAGTGTTCCGCTTTATATAACTGCCACAAATGACATAATGGAAGTTATTAAAGATATAATTTGTGTAAAATACGGCATAGAAAATATTGAGACAAACCAGCAGTTTCTCCTTTTGTCTCAATATTTTCTGTGCCATATTTTACACAAATCCTATCTTTAATAACACCCATTTTGTCATTTGTGGCAGTTTTTGAAGCGGATCACCCTAAAATATTGCCGTTTGGGAAAGGCTAAAAGAACAACATAGGCATTGAGCAGACTGTGTGTAATTTGAAGGCTGATCTGTATCCCTGTTGGTCTCAAATGTAGTATAATATGTGATATCGATATACAGAGCAGCTGATAAGAGGGAGTGAAAACATTCTAAATTTGTTATTTGAAATCCAAATCCTATGTTGTAGGTACTCATTTGAATCATCTTGATGAGACACTCTCATTGAGTACCCACAACTTATGATTTGATTAACAATTAATAAAATATTTCATTTTGAAGTCTTCACTGCCTCTAGTCTGTAGCTCTGTACGTAATATATAGATCCCTCCTTATTTGTTTTCGTTGTTTCATCTTTCATTTTGTACAAGTATAGCGGACGAGAATTGACCTGGCAGAGGAATTCCATTCGGAGTGACCCCAGTCAACCTTTTGCTTTCGGGTCGTTGTAGGGGAGACCGGGGTTATCTGAGCCACGGGTTAAATGAACCACTTCAATTTTCTCTCGCACGATTTTCAATTTCACGTCTTCGGTGTAAGTATTCGAGGCGGGAATGTTGAAGTATTCATCGGTGAAAATATCTAGGGATTTTGTCTTATTAGGTAGATTTTATGTCAAAAAAAAAAAACAACTAAATTTCGACCTTAAATTTGGTTTCACATTTCATGCAGTCCGTCTTCGCATTACAATGCACAGCAAATCTCAACAATATTCTTTACATCTTACAGATGTATGATATCTTCAGAATGTAATATTGCATTCCGCGATTGACATAGTAAGATGATTTCTTCACAAATGACAAGTATATGACCATGGTGTGTACCGGGGTAATTTGAGCCACTATGAAAATAAGTGCCGAAAACATGTACTTATATTAATATCCTGGATCTATTAAAGTGTCTATTGTATGACTTAGCGAATTATTTCGAAAACTGAAAGATCGCGATTTTTTTATTCTTTGAATGAAATTTCACGATATTATTGCAGGTAACACCCTTATTCTTTATTATGAATGACATCTGGTGTTTAATTCTCTCTTTAGTGTGAATAATTATCGAAAATATGCCTATTGGTTCAACTTACCCCTTGTACTGGTTCAACCTACCCCGTCAAGGGGGTTAAATGAACCATTTCACCAGCTCTGTTT